>OU612059.1:145615548-146215548 GCA_914767635.1 Melanostoma mellinum | reverse complement strand
CACATTTTTGCATTGCGTAAGAGATCGAAACTTGTAGCAGTTCTGGCATAATTGTCTTTGTTTCTTATTCCATTCCGGAAAATGATCCACATTATCTTGATGTCTTGAGGGAGTTTTCTAGGTCGTTTTAATCGGTATTGGTGAGTTTTTTAAGCTACATGAAGTGGGTGCTCGGCTTGTTGGGGTGGTTAAAGTAGGTGTTCCGGCTGGACGGCTGCGTTTTTTGGCAACACTAAAAACCTTTCCTGCCCTACGCATATGTTCGGAAACGGCGAGTTTTAAAGCAAACAACGGCATGTAGTCATTGACGTGGATTCGGCGCCATAACAACCAAGCATTTACAAGGCTCATATCCACCATGTAGAAAAAAATTCGTTTGTACCATTGAATTTATTATTGAAATGAATTCTATAATATCTAAGCATAGAGTCAAGTAAACCTACACCTCCCATGTGGTGATTATAAACATCTATCAACAACTTGAGGAAATGTCACCTTCTTATAGGTATTTGCTTTTTTTCCAAAAAAATATCTCCGTTTTGTTGCTTTTGGCTCACTTCCAACATAAGGTGAGAGAACTTTGTTGGCTTTGACACTAAACTTAGCTTGACACCCTATACGATCGCTGTTTTTTCGACCATGCTCCGCGTCCTTTTCGTTTCAATTCTTTCTCAGTAGACATTTTTGAGTTCTTAATTTATGTAGGTAAAGTTTTTTATGTCAACCCCATCATAAATTGATTCTTCTTATTATGCAATTGCAGCTTGTTTTATGTAAGCAATGTTCATTCGGTAGGACTGCAAATGTTCAATGTATTCATAGAGGAATAAAAGAACAAGAGTGCAAAACTCACACATAAAATTGAATCCGTCCTCAAGCTGACTTTACAAACACCACACAGAGAAAAAAGTACCACATAAAATAGAAGAAAAATAATAAGATTTCTCTATGGTTTTCATCCAAGAAGAAAGTCTTATTAAAACCATAGAGATTATCTTATCAGATTGTTGATGACCATTTCATAGGATATCCACATACTTTTAAAAAGATATCTTATTATTATTATTATTATTATTTTTTTTTTTTTTGAAAAAAGAGTATGTTTATATATGCTAATCTGGAAAACTCAGACCTAATTTCGGTCCATTGTATAGTATAAGGTGTTAGTAATTTCACATATAACCTCAAGGGCGGCGTCCATATGAAACTGGGAGTCTGAAGAAAAGTAGATGCCCAGAGCGGGATTCGAACCCATGCGTCCCGGTCTATCTACTGATCACTCTACCACTGCACCACGGCCGCCCAAGATATCTTATTAGCTTTCAATACGAATACTTTTGAAACTGAAAAGTAATAAGGTTTTCTTATTGTTCATCAAACGCCTAAATTTTTATAAGGAAAACTTTTCGATTTAAGAAGATGTCCTTATTAGCCTTTACAGAAAAAATATGTGAATAAGATTTTCTTCTTAAAAATGATTAGTAATAAGGTTTTCTCATTGCTTACATCATTTAATGTGACTTTCCATTCAGAAACTGTAGTACAAAAATTTCAAAACTTTAATAAGATTTTCTTTATAAAATCAATAAGATTTCTCTATGAAAATATCATATTATTTAATACTTTTAATAAGATTTCTTAGCAAAGTAGCTCAATAAGGCAGTCTTATTGATTTTATGTAGTACTTTTTCGCTCTGTGCACTTTATTTCGAGGACTTTGTTCAACCCCGACAACCTTAAAATAATTTCTTTTAAGAAATCACCATCCTTACTCTATAGCATATAATAAAACATACCAAAGACCTATCATGCTAATCTGTAAAATTTCATGCTCATGCCCAATCTATGCCCAAACAAATATCGAACGTGATAAAATTCTCTATCGTCAAGTATTAACAAATTACCAAAATCTCTCATCTTCGTTCTAAGATCTATCAACGGATCGTATGTATTGTTCAAAATACACACAGCTTCAATTTTTTTCTTTACCAATTGTCCACGTGCCTCTAGACGCTCTTATTATTATCCTTTGTTCAACGCCGACAACCTTATAATAATTCCTTTCAAGAAAAAACCATCCTTACTCTTTTGGCATAGAGTAAAACATACCAAAGACCAATCATGCTAAGGTGTAAAATGTACACACAAATATCGAATGAGAGCAAATTACAAGAAAAAAAAAATCCAACCGCCAGTGAAATCTAATAAAAAAAAAACCTATTCGTTTATTTCACTTCGTTTTGTGCACATAAAATATCTAAGTTTCAAATTCTAACTGTCATATCCATCCATCGATATTCACAACAACAAAAAAAAAAAAAAGTCAACGTGCCTCTATTTTGCTATCATCAGTATTGGTTTATTTTACCTTCCTGTGCTACACAGATACTCGATTTCAACATTGATCATGGATTTTATTGCTATGTGAACATGGGTCACTTCCTTGCCCTACGGTATAGAGTAAAACAACCACATGACAACGACCTTTCATGCTAAGCTGTTAAACGACTTGCTCATACACAATCTATGCCCAACCAAATATCGGACGTGACCAAATTATCTAGCGTACAGCCAAAACCAAAAAAAAAAAAAAAACATTCCTACTACTACCCTCACCTCACCCTCAAACAAATTCCAAACATATAAAAAAAATCAACCACTTCCAAGCGCCAGGGAAATCTAAAACAAAAAACCATAAAAAATAGGTACTCAATAGAAACCATCTTCCCCCCTTTATTGTCTCTATTTTCTTATCTCATATCACAATCTCAGTCCTACCTATTCCTATATCTATCAACAAACTACCAAAATTTCACACCCACGTTCTAAGATCTATCAACAGATCGTGTCTATTCTTGATTCTTCGCACACACACAACATTACTTTTCATTTTTTCTTTACTCTCATCCCATCGTAAGGATCTTCAACCTACGTGCCTCTAAACCCTATTATCTCCTTTTGATCAGACCGACGGCACCCTTTTAGCTCGCTCAGAATTTTCCCACGCTCATCAGAATTTTCCCAGGCTCAACCGCCCCATTACCTACTTATGTCGTATGGCCTTATGTCAGGGCACCCTATTACTATATACAGCCACTTAACTCTCAAAGGATGAAAACAATACATTTGAACAGTAACTCAAATTTCAAATTCACACATCCATAGGAAGGAACTAACGTATCATATTCGAGAAGAGAAGATTTTTCCATTGTCGTAGTTCTGGCATTTCAATATTGTACTACATATTCACCACAGTTACGAAGGATATACCGACAACGACCTACGACCAAAAAGGGGTTAAGGCTTAAGGGACTCGAAACTATTTAGAGTTATTTACCGGAACTGTTTTTCGTTTCTGACAATGAAAGGCCATTGTGTGAGTTTGGCAAACAGCCGCAGCCGGTTGTGGCACAACGCGACGGTGGTGCCGGGGTCATAGTAGGTATATGCATTACCATACACTCAACTTCTGAAGGGAGTTTTTTATGGAAGAGTTGTCGAGCTGTTGGGATAAAGCGTACTTAGCTAAAAACCATGGCAGAGTAAAACATGGTAAGCAAATAAATAAATAAATTAATAGGGTGGCGCAACAGAGCGAGGAGCCCCTGGGCCTTGCGCATTTCTCACAACCATGCCTTGTGAGGGAATAGAAGGGACCTACAATTTTCTGCTGGTTCCGAACGCCTAATCGAGAAAGCGCTTCTCAAGGTAATGAATACTAACGGAGGACTTGCCAATTCCTCGCGAAAGGCGATACCCGTGGGAAAAACTTTTTTGCCTCTGTTGGGATTAGAACTCAAACTTCTGGATTAACAGGCGGACATGCTATCCATCAAACCACGGGTACCACAAAAAGGTAAGTGAAAGCGATAAATTAGCGCTTAAAACGATTTCGGGAATATAGGCCCCGAGGCTCGATGGAATGAAGCTTCACAATTTGCAAACGTTGCACAGTGGAGTAAGGCTATTGGTTTTGAGATAACAAAACGTACTGGCAACGAATATAGAAGCAGTAGGCATTGCCTATTTAAAAACCAAGCCTATAAAGAAACACCCGTTAGAGGCATAATCGGGAAGTTGGTGCCCTAAACTGATTATCAAGTGCAATTTGTAAGCGTTGTTCTGAGGTTACTTCATTCAATGTAAAACGTACCGACCACAAATTTACTGTCAATTGTCAAATTGACACTCACCAGAAACACTGCTGCCAACTCAAAAACCATACCTCTAAAAAACACCCTATACTTTTAAATTTCGGGGACTACGAGCTCTTTGCCAATAATGAGTGTATTCACCAATGTACTCATGTGCCGAAGAAGCTATATTCGATCGTCGCAACAATAAGTGAGAGTTAAACACCGATACTGTAATCCGTTTGTCTATCCTTATTCCATTTCACACGTTTTATTTTTCCGGATCTGGATCAAATGAATGTTCTTTTACGTTGAGCTTTAGTACAGACAAAATATTCTCGATTATGTCTGCAACAAACAAAACATACACCCCTGTTCTGATTTTCGTTCGGATACCATATCCTCCCGTTTTATAATTTTTGCGGTTCTCAATTCCGAATCCGTACGTTTTCAATTCGCTTATCATTTTGTTAGCGGAATTGAATCCGGTTAATGAATTCTGTAGAGCATTATTTATTGCTAGAAATGAAAAATAATAAACTATATTAGCACTAACATGCAATAAAGCTGTAAATAGTTCCAATAAACACAAAAATTTAATTTCCAACACGTTTTTGTGACAAAAAATCAGTAGTGAATCCGTTCGGAAATAAGAACACACTTTTTTAATCCGTACGGATTCAATTTCGGTTTCCGTTTTGAATCCATACGGAAATCGGAACAGCCATGATATATTTTTTTTTATATAATTCACGCACACTTCACGTTTTGCTGCCCTTGTAATAATGTTGGGAAATACATAGTGAGTTTTAGGAAACAAGGGAAAGATAAGAATGGAGATATCGATGTACATTGTTCTTTAATTTTTGTGTATTTAAATGTGTGAAGAAAATTGAGTTGGGTAAAGCATTCGACATGTGGGTTGAGCGGCTGAAATTGTACTTGGCTGTAAAACTGAAACTAGGCCGAAGGGAGAACTATTGCACATTCCTTGTGAGGTGCGTGTTGCGGTTAAATTGTTTCAGGAGAGGAATGCAACTGACTATTTTGCTAGAGCACTGTTTCTAAAAATGCGATAAAGAACAGAGAAACACGAAACGAACGGGAGACATCTAAGAGCCTAGCTGAAAGTTCTTCGTTTTCTTGTTCAATAATTGAAGAAACTTCTACATAATTAGCAATGTGCAAATGGCGCCAGATTTGAGTATTTGAATTTCTTTTATTGAATTGTTTAAATTTAAGTCCGCTATCACCAACTCTCACCCTAGAATGCATAAGGGTTTCTAAAAAATGTTAACACATATGGGGTCTCTTGAAAATATTGTATTTACTAATGTTATTAAAAAAAAACTTTTTATTCACAGCCTATAAACACGAAAAAAAAGGATAAGAGTTATTACTCGTAACACAGGGTTTGAAATAAGTGTTACACAGAAGTCAAGGAAAACAAAGCTTTTCAGCCTTAAGACTCCAATTCTTTTCTTGATTTCTTGATTATATACAAAAACTTCTGAATCTGTAAGTCCTACTGCGGTATATTTAAAGCCTTAATTATTTGATGTATAAATACAACTACTACACACTTCGCTGCGGTGTTTCTGGCAAATGTGCCTCTGACATCTACGGCATGCCGTTCTTGATTTCTTATCTCGAATTCTTGGGCATAAGAAACACCTTCCCTGCTTCGGAATCTTTATTTGCGGTTCGACATCTTCACAGTCACTTTTTTCCGATTTCGTCTACTTCTTCGGAATCTGCCTCAACGGCATCCAAAAAAGCTTCATCTTCTGCGTCCGTGTTTTTTTTAATTTCTTCCTCATTGTAACATTCGTTTTCCGACATATTGGATGAATTTTGCAAATAGTATGACGATCTTAAGTTAAGGGATGTTTTGTAATGTTATTTTGTTAACATTAACGGCTCGAAGGACCAAATGTTCCGACTAGGTTTATTTTCTAAATTGAAAAAAACTAGGAAAAAAACTAATTTAAAGGAAACACACAACTTCACCTTTTAACTTGTGAATTGGTTGTATTTAATTCTCTTCTCAACTTTTAGTCATATGACCCTTTGTTTATTTCTATGTTTTTGTTTACGTCTACAATTTGTGGAACGTATGTTTAGTGTTGTTTATTTCGATTGCAAATGTTTCCATTCAGTACTGAACTGAAAAGATTTACGAACCGACCTCTTACGATCAACGGAAAAAAAAGATTAATTTACTTAACTAAAAAAAAAAAAAATTGCTTAAACACATATGGGGTTCCACCACACCCCTGTTGGAACGATATAGTCAACTCGAAAAATATAAATATAGAAGTTTTAATTATCAACTCATATGCATTCTAGGGTTAACAATCTAAGTATAATTAACTAATTTTGTTCTCGTTTTTATGTTTTTTAATAGTTTACGAAGCAATGCCCCCTTTTCAAAAAATCATAAAATAATGCGTTATACCGGTTCTACGATTCGAGAAAGTTTTTTACGAAACTATAAAAATAGGTGGTGATACCAGTGTTTAAACCAGGTTTTTTCACTGGATTACTTTACTCGCTACTGACTTAGGATAAACACGAACTAAGTATCTAAGTATTGTATCACAGTGAAAACAGGGATTTTCTAACTATGGATAAAATGTTTGTAGTGTTGAAACAAAGATGGCACCACTACTGATTTTAAAAAGTTTTTTTCAACTAGAATACTTTACAAGCTACTGGATTGAAGAGGAAGAAAAAAACAACACGTGAAAACACAATGAAGCGTTGCGTCACTCCAACCTTATGGTATATAAGATGTACTCAAAGGGCCTTTCTGCCATTCTGACTATACAGCGTTATACGTTAGCTGTGCGATATTACAAGAACATATCCATTTAAACATCGAACGACTGTCGTCATTAATTCATTATTAAAAACAATTATTATCGATAGCCAAAATCGGTTTTTAATAGGTTTTCTTCGTTTTCTGGAAGTTAAAAACAATGGCGAATGTCAAAGCACTTTTAACTTATGGCAGCTTCAACAAACTTCCATTTGCACTTTTTTGATACCAAAAGTCGAAAAGTTTCTGATCAGAAAGTTGGAAATAATTTTCGGAATCCTTTTTGTATACAAAGCCTTAAAACTCTTGTACATATGATGAATTCAAGAAGTCTTATTTGATCTCTTTAGCACTAGTATTAACTACTTAATTTCAAACTGATCAGTTTCGTTGTCCATAATCCATAAATACATGCACCGGAAGACAAAAAAAAATTTTTTTTCAAGCCATCAGCTTACAAAATTTCTGTTAACAACATCATCCAACTGTCGAATGAAATTCGTTCTATTAGATGAATTCTAATTGTGATATACTACATTGTGCGATAATTTGAGCGGTAACTGACATAATTCGTTCACGAGTTACTCGATAACGTATACGCTAATTCGGCACCAGGGTCTCGTCTAGAACCTATGTATGACATTGTTCTTATTATTTCTGACACGCTTTTCACAAACAAAATATCTTGAAAGCGTACCTGAAAGTACTATTAAGCTGCTACTAACTACCATAATATATTACTACGAACGTACGATACCAAAACTGACAGAGGATTTGGCCAACTGGAGGAATTCCATTAGAAAACACTTTCAACCAGACACATCCTGTTACCACAATGGATGTGTGAATTACCGACGATGACAGCAAAATACTCTTTACTAAAGTTACCACTTCAAAGTTGAGAGTGGACTTTTCCTTTCAAAATCTGATAAATTTGGTGAATTTTCTCTGATATGACAGAAATAAATGGCTGAGCGTGAGCGATGAGGGTGGATTTTTTCTCTCTCAATTTTCTTTTCACATATTTTGTTACTGTATTTCCATTTCAAAAGTTAGAATGGAGAACATTCCTTAGTTTCACATTAGTTACTTGTTTTCTTTTGCAATTCCATCTTCTCTCAAAAATTCACCTTTATGAGGTACTCCCCTCGAGGTTCAGAGCAGCAGACGATGCGCTCAAAATACACCCCCATTGCGAAGGGGTATCCAAGGCTACTCTCAGTTCTTGTTCGGAATTCGTTGCGACCGGTTTCGTGTTGTTGTGTCGCTCATATCCTTATTCCGGGGGGTCGCGCGATACAATTTATATCTCATTTTGTGTGTCTTTTATTCTCTTTCGCCATGTTCTCAAAATCAAAAGTTGTTATCCTTGATGTTTGATCAAAAGACAAGCCACTAGAGTGTGAAAAATTTTCATAAAAATACGACAAATATTCCCACGGTCATGTTCGCGAATTTGAATAATCCGTGTAGACGTGTTACATGAGTGTATGTGTTTCTGTGTGTGAGTGTGTGTGATTGTGAAAGGGGTGGGAGATAAAAAACGGATAAACAGTGCAAGTGCAATAATAGAGTGAATTGAAAAGTCAAAAGGAAATAGGATACCCACCCACCACCCTTTTTGCCCACCCCCTGTGTCTCAGTAGTGTCTAGTGTGCTCTGTGATTCAGTGATTAATGGATTTATGGCGCCAACGCAACGAGAATGAAGCAATGCATTGTCCTGAACTCGTACAAATTCCAATAATGCAACTGTTCATGGGTTTGGATAGGATGCTCTGATCTGTTCATGAACGGGTAGGTGAATGAAAACGTTTGTTAACATATGGTTACCATGCGATGAAATTGTAATCCTGTCACAATCGAAATATGATACATGCAGGATGGGACTAATTTTTATCATTAAGGACATCATCCTTAAGTATTATCTCATCCATATGCGGTTATTGTTGGCGATGTTGTTCAAGTAAAATACATAGGTACTTCCATCTGTGTTAGAGTTGGTTTCTTGTTTTTGGTACCATTAGACTTCGTTATTGTGATAATCGTGATGGAATGTATGAGTCATTTGTTTACATTCTTCTTGCTTTTAGGGTAGAAGCTTTGTCATTATGGGTTATGTCATCTCATCTTAATTTGTTTCCTTTGAACAGACCTGACCAAATGAAAGGATTTCATTGCTTTTCAGTGTTGACTTTTAACTATTAAACCTTAAGGGCCCTAAAGTGCAGCACCCCTTGTTTTGGGTTTAATAGAATTAATATCCCCACTATCCCCCAGAGGGTGACTTGAGACAACGAAAAATGGAGATCCTTCTTGTCTGTGAGGAATCATGCTGATTTCCAATTATTACGTTCCCTCTTGTCCGTCCTTCCGGTTTGCTATTGGCGTTGGGTGAAAACAAAACAAATAAGTAGAATCACTCCCCACACTGTTGGTGCTTTTGTTTGTTTGACTAATGGACTTAATGAAGTATGCAATAAAAGTCTGAAACAAAATACCAAAAATTGTATCCATGGTTTGAATGAAATGGAGAGACATGTGCTGTCACTGCACTTGCAGATTGAATTAACCCACACAACCACCAACTCAAGACCCTTGATCCTGACAACAAATTTTTTTTTTCATTTAGGCTTAAAGGAATCGAATTGACGGAACGTCTTTCGTATTGGCTCAAGTAAATCGTTTGTGTGGGTAAAAAAAAAGAAATGATGGTGTGCAGAATTATTGAGTGACGGCGGCGGCTATGGCATTTGCTTTGTGATACAAAGTCTGAAGCCAACTCCCATGGGATGCTGGTGGACGGACGACGTGGTCAAATGCACAGGAGGATTTAATTCAAATGTGATAGTTCGACGTGCAGTTGAAAACTGTTGGATGCGGATCCGGGGGTTGTTGTTTACGGGAAGAATGTATGTACACATAATTAAACTTAATACATGAAAAGAAGCACTAATAAATACGAGGAGAATATAAATTTAATTTGGATTGCAGTGTTGGCACAAGGACTGAGATGCTGTCTTTTCCTCTTAGCACTTTTCATAGATTAGTGAAAAATTTTGCGAGATCCACTGTTTGATGTTCAGACCTCCTTACTAACTATCTTGATTCAGCCTTACAGTTCAAATCTAGCGGGTAGAGCCCTGAAGCGGATTGTGAATATATCTTAATTTACCGGATTTTTCCTTTTAACTTTTTTTTCCAGGGTTCACCTCTGACTACCAATCCGCACCCAAAAAAACGTTTTTTCTGTTGTCTTTTGCGGTCGAAGATGTCGCAATACATTACCTTCCTTACGCCCGGCCCATCTAGGTTTAAATGAAACCTACTGACAAACTTCGTGTTGATCGCACTATTACCAATATTACAGTTAGTTTAAGGCTATGGAGAAAGGAAGTTAACGGAGAAAAAATGGAATCTGTCATACTATCATAAGACGGTGCAGTTCTGCATCACTTGTTTTTTCAGTCGGAAACACAACTAGGCGAACTAAAAGCATCCTAAAATTAAAAGTATCCTAACTTCAAGTGAATACCTATTATTAAACTCGTCTAAGTGCCAGTGGTACCCGTGGCGGGATGGTTAACATGTCTGCCTGTTGACCGAAAGGTTGGTGGTTCGAGTTCCAACAGAAGCAAAAATGTTTAACACAATTATCGCCTTTCGAAGAATTGCCAAGTCCTCCAATAATAAAATCATTGCCATATAAGAAGCGCTTTCTCGATTAACTGTTCGGAATCGGCAGAAAATTTTAGGTCCCATCCCTCACAAGGCCTGGTTGTGATAAATGCGCTAGGCCCCAAAGCTCCTCGCTCTGTTGCGCCACCCTATTTATTTATATTATTTTAAGTGCCATGTAGAAATATGGTGTAATACTGAACACAGAAACAAATAAACTATTGAGCGGTTTAAAACTCAGCAATGAACACTAACGAACTTTTCAAGGCAGCTGGAGATCAGTTGGAAAGAAGCATGCACCAGCTGATCTGCATCATATGGTCAGAAGAAAACATGCCTGATGAATGGTACCTCAGTATCGTATGCCCGATCCTAAAGAAAGGAGACCATCACAATTGCGCCAATTATAGAGAGATAAGCCTCCTTAACGTCGCTTATAAGATCTTGTCTGCTGTCATATGTGAACGTCTGAAACTCCACGTCAACAACTTGATAGGTCCTTATCAATGTGGTTTTAGACCAGAGAAGTCCACAATAGACCAAATTTTCACATAACGGCAGATCTTGGAGAAAACCCGAGAACGTAATATCGATATTCACCATCTTTTTATCGATTTCAAGGCCGCGTATGACAGTATTTACAGAGACGAGCTGTACAGAGCCATGTCTAGTTTCGGCATCCCTGCAAAACTCGTTCGACTATGCAGGATGACTTTGGAGAATTCACGCTGCTCCGTCAAGGTCGGTAAAGCACTCACCGAAACCTTTGATGTCGAAAAAGGCTTTAGGCAAGGCGACAAGCTGTCATGCGATTTCTTCAACATCATACTTGAAAAGATTGTAAGAAACTCAATCGTCAACACCAAAGGAACAATCTTTCAAAAGTCTGTACAATCACTCGCCTATGCAGACGATATTGACGTAATGGGAAGAAAAAAGCGTGATGTCATAGGTGCTTTTGCGAGTATTGAAACAGAAGCGGCAAAAATGGGTTTGACGGTTAATGAGGGCAAAACGAAGTATATGTTGTCATCAAATAAGGACACAGAACATCGACGAATTGGACAACACTTCACAATAGACAGACATAACTTCGAGGTAGTACAGGACTTCGTCTACCTAGGATCCGCTCTCTTTAGAAAACCAAGGTAACCTTGTATAAGACCTTAATCATCCCAGTTCTGCTTTACGGCGCAGAAGCATGGACCTTATCGAAAGCGGACGAGGAAACCCTTGGTCGTTTCGAAAGAAAAATTCTCCGAATGATCTTTGGTCCCGTATGCGAGGACAATGTGTGGAGAAGAAGATAGAACAACGAGCCGTATGAGCTGTACCGCGACATGGGCATAGCCAGAAGAGTACGCATCGCGAGGCTACGATGGTTGAGCCATGCAGAGCGGATGGACCCAAACGCTCCGTCTCGACGGGTGTTCGAAAGCACATTGCAGGGGAAATCAAGGAAGGAGAAGACCTCGTTTTAGGTGGCGCAATCAAGTGGATGAAGACCTCAACCGACTTGGAGTGCGAAACTGGAGAGAGCTCGCCCGACATCAAAGTCGTTATAGAAGGATGTTGGTTGAGGCCCAGGTTCACCCCGAACTGTAATGCCCACCTAAGTAAGTAAGTAATGAACACTAACGACAAATCCGAATCGGCTAAAATTGCAGATCTCTTAAATTTGTTAGACCCCAAGTTTTCTCGAACTTTGTATCGGCACCTTGCTTATTTATTTTTGATGCTACTTTGTTCACATTTCACTTCGTCTTTTAATCACGAAGCAAGAACAGTAAAGCTATATCATTTTCCTTACACATACTGAAAATTGACCGATAAAGACGATTGTTCTTATTTTTCTATTCTATCTGCGTTCTTAACTATTTTGATTTGATTCTTTCATATTCGGCGTTACGGTCGATTATCATGAATCTCCCTTTCCTTTGTACAGTACCTTGCTATAAGTTTTGATTTGTCGTAACTCGTTAGTCATCGTTTTATTCCCACTTTTCATTTTTCTAGTGTCGTGATTAAACTCCGTATAAACCCTTGTCTTATTCTTTTTCTTGTTTATTTTGAAATTAATTGCAAAACTCACATCGTAATCCGATACCATCGGGTCGCGAGAATGTAGCACAGGAATTCCTTGATTCCCAACAATTCAACACTCAAAGGCTTTTGACATTATCTTGTCCCATCTAATCCCAACTAAATTGTTCATATTGCCACACATTATCCGCCACAAGAAAACGAACAAAATACCCAAACGCCCCCAATCCACTGTTTGGTGTGAGTTGTTTGGTATGCAGCCCCTTTTCTATATTCCCGGTGCTATTCCATCGCCATGGTGCACGTGTTACGAAACAATTAAGCTCCAATGTGGTGTATACGTCAAGGTATCATCCTAAACTGTCCTCGTTTTGTTGTGGCAAAAATGTCACGTTCTCTTGCCTCCCCAAAACTAAAACACAAAAAAGAAGAAGAAGTTGGTGGTACATCCAGCTAATCCAAGACAAATGACTGATAACTGGAACAACTACACTGGAGTAGTAGTACAGCGCAGCGGCCGGATAACACTGACTGAATATTAGTATTTTTTTCATTCCTAATAATTACACAGGTCTACAAAGAAAAAGCTGTCTGGATGCTTTCAACTGATTTCTATGTATTTAGGTGTTCTGAAAACTAAAAAAATACGGAAAAACTTCTAGAACGTCAGGTTACTTTGCTAAGCGCAAAATTTTCTTAAGAAATTGTTTTTTTTAAGCTAATTTGAAGTCATAAATAAATAAGTACATATGTATTGTGTAATTACTATTATTACTTTTTGTGTCTATGGGATAGTAGAGACTGGACCAAAAAGTATTCGCGTTCGTGGGAGCTTTAGGTTGGCGAAAAGAATGCTCTGCATATAGCTTTGGTGTCTCGCTATAAATTTTTTTTTACTGCCGCTTCATATAAAGCTGGAATTGATGAAGTAAGTTTTAAAGTCACTTTTAAGAGATGGAAATTGCTTCAAATATGATATTAAGGTTTCCAGGCCTCTTGGAGGCAAAGTTGATAGAAGGTGTTTTCACTGGACCATATATTAGACGGATACCTATATTGTCAGAAAACGTGACGTTCTACGTGCAAATGAAAGTCATTTTCAGATTCAGCACACCCAAAAACATAAGTGTGTCACAAAAAAACCAAAACAGCTCTCAACTTCAATTTTTTTGTAGACCTGTGTTATCAGTCTTTGTGAGCTCAAAGACAAAAGCGAATGACAGTGCACAGTGGTACATAAAGGGAGATAGATATAGAGAGAGGGATTCTATTTTAAATCCATAAACGAAGGAAAGTCGAAATCTATTTTGCTTCTGCTACTGTCTCCCCAGTCCCCAGTGCCAAGGGTTGAGCAATAAATTTAGTCTAGGCACGTAGATTTTGTGAATGACTTTTTTTTCTTTTCTGCTTTGGTCCTGTACTAATGCTGAATCAACCAGCAGAGCGCTACACCATCAGTATGGAAGGAACAACCCCTCGAATAAGGGCGATGATGGAATTTTCGAAATTATACCAAAAGGCGTAAGGTATCATTCTTTCATTCTATGAGTGCCTGCGTGTATAGTGAAAACACTGTGCACACAGATACACACAATCCGGATGAAAGTTTCGAAATGGCAAAAACCAACAACTGTTGTAAAAAAAGAATAAACAGAAAAAGAAAGTAATGCGGAATCTTACAGGCTGAGGAAAGCATAAAAAGCGAGGAAGTAAAAGTGGGACAGAGCAAGGCATCATTTTACATTTGCTTCACAATGAGGGAGGTAGTGAGAGGGTGGAACTTTTTTATTTCCTGCAATGAGAATACAAATTCTGAGGCACTACTCACTATATGCACGTGTACGTTTACGGAGTTTTGCTGTCTTTTTTTCAACCAACAACTGACATTTACGTGGTGATGGCTGCTGGGTAGGATTCGATAGTTGTTTTGATTGTGTCTAGTGAATTAATGTTCAACGTTCAACCTCAACAGTCAGGCAAAAGTGTCCGAGAGTAAGGAAATTGTTTAAATAATTCTTTAAAATTGGCTTTGTAGTGGTTCATACTTGTCCTTTTTTTATTTTTTAAGAAAAAAAAACGCACAATTTCTTACCGCGTCTTCAAGAAACCACAAAAAACTCGGATAAATTTATTTGCAAACATTCGAAACTGGATTTTATATAGAAAGCCATTTATGTAGATGTTAGGTGCGCTTTAGCCGCAACTCAGCAATCCTATAATCAGCTCAACAATGCGATTTAACATAGGTACCTACTAAGCAAATCAATACTGAGATAAGAATGCTCAGTATTGATTCGTTTTTGTGTTCAGTGCTAAATCAAATCAATACGGAGCTAAAAGTGTTCAATGTTGAGTTGTTTTTGTGTTCAATGGTAAAATTCATTGCTGTGCTGATTATAGGGTTGCTGATTTGCAACGAAATCACGATGAGCCTCGTGTACTAGCGCATTTCTCACAATCATGAGTTTGTCAGGGAATGGAGGGGACCTACAATTTTCTTACTTAATCGAGAAAGCGCTTTTCATCGCAATGAAATCACCATCGAGGACACCACGGGCACGGGCCGGGTTACGTTGGTGTAAATAGCGGTTGTTTCTGAAAGTTGCATGATATTGCCATTCTCACGAAGCTCTTTAAAGTTCATTTCTGGTTTTCAGTTTTTTTTTCGGAGTTTGTTTTTTTGACAGCTGTCACTTGATTTATGCTTGCAGTTTGGTTTGCCATATATATGGAAGAAATGAAGTCAAACGAACCTTATGGGAACTGCGTGCGCTCGGCGAATTGTCTCGAAACGAAATCGCTGTTGACTCCGATTATTACATAATTCCTGGTTTCGAGCCTCTGAATTACCTCCAGGATCGTGCGATTTAATACCGGTGGACTATTTTTGTAAGGTTAAGTAAAGCCGCTAGTCTACGCAGATCAAACACGATCAAGCTTTGCTACTCCCGCTGTCATTCGAAGCATCATCTCAGCTGCCGTCAACTGACCCTTATAACGGGTGATTTTTTAGCTGGTTTGGTTTTGGCAACACTAGTTTTGACAGCTGACGTGTGTTTAGTACCTTGTGTCACTTTCAAACAGCTTCAGTTTGGTTTGCAATTTAACCATGGATCGTCTTACAAATGAACAACGCTTGCAAATTATTGAATTTTACTATCAAAATTCGTGCTCGGTTCGAAAAGTTCATCGCGCGCTGCTTCCATTTTATGATGCGAATCGCAGCGTTACTGTCAATGGTGAACGCTACCGAGCGATGATAACAAACTTTTTTTTGCCTGAAATGGAAGTTCTTGACTTGCATGATATGTGGTTTCAACAAGACGGTGCCACATGCCACACAGCACGCGAAACAATGGCGCAATTGGGAGGCGAGTTTGGTGAACAGTTAATTTCACGTTTCGGGCCGGTCAATTGGCCGCCTAGATCGTGCGATTTGACACCATTAGACTATTTTTTGTGGGGATATGTCAAGGCTAATGTCTAAAGGGACAAGCCCGCTTCGATTGACGCACTGGAAGCCAACATCCATGCATTCATTCGTGAGATACCGGCCGATATGTGTGAAAGAGTATGCCAAAATTGGACTCAGCGGATGGGCTACCTGAGACGCAGCCGCGGTCAACATTTGCATGAAATTATCTTTAAACATTAAATTGCAAGGTTCAAACTATCGATTCAAATAAATATTTCATTCATTTTTTCGAATTTTTTGTGTTTTTTTAAAAAAAAAGTTCTAAACCTCTTAAAAAATCACCCATTAGTTTTTGTACATTGTACAACATTTTGCTGGACGCATCACAGAGATTTGGAGTTATCCCTTCACCTTAGTTGGCATCACATACGAAAGTGTAGTTTTTCCGCCACAAATCGCACCCTAGTTTTATTTGATGATTGCTGTTTAGAAGACCTGGGTTATTAGAAAACTGTATAGACCGAGTAAATGAAGACCTGTTACATATTCAAGGGTGGGCTTAGTCAAATAAAATAAGATTTAACCCGTTGAAATCGTTGGAATGGTTAGTTCGAGAAACGAAATATCAACTAGTGATATTATACTCTGCCTTAATTTAAAGGGCTTTATTATACCTTATGTTGGAAATGTTAAATATCTTGGCTTTTTTATAAACAGTAAACTTTGATACTATATTGATACTATAATCTCGAAGTACGATGTAAAACAGTTATTTTTGAATAAATGAAATGAAATCAAAAAGAAATGAAAGGTCGTTATAGCAATTTGCTAAAGCATTGATAATAAATCCCTGATATTTAGGCTTTTCAGACCTAGGAAGGACATTTCCAATGCTAGTAATAAAACTGTCTGGATTTATGCTTCTTCATACATGTCCTCTAGAAATTCACGATATCTGAAGGCCAACCATATTAGATCTCGTGGTTGTACATAGTATCTCTTATCTGGCCCAGCAATTTTGCCTTTTTAAGGAGTTCTTAACTGCTTCACTGACTTCCTTTACTGTGCTGTTGGGTATTTCCGTTAAGTTAGGTTCAGCTTCTGGAAAGCTTCAGCTTCTCGAGCAAACTGCTCGATCAATATGCCACCACAGTACTATCACCACCTGTGCAGAATTTTGTCGTGATCTACAAAAAACTCTCCTTAAGTATCGTTAATGAACTTCGGCAAGCGAATCTTCTGAGAATTTCTTCTTCTCTGTGTAATTTCAAGATGGTTGCCGCACTTTTTTAATTTATTTCGTTTTATTCCTTGAACAGCTTGGTTTGCATCAGAAGCCGGAGCAGGAACCTTTTATACTCTTAGTTCCCAATATATGCCCGCCGATCTCTTTGATTGGAGTTGGGTCCACTCCTTCTTCGCTTCTTCCACGCAGCTTTTATATTCCGCTTCGAGGCGAGTTTTTTCATCTTAATTATTTTAGCGGCGTTTTGATCACACTTTGAAAGCAGCTTTCTTCTTTCTTAACACTGCTTTCATTTCATCATTCCATCACCATGCCATTTTTGCTAACCGGAAGTGTCCCTTTTTCGAACTCGTTCGGTAGCGAGAGTCCTCAAAAATCTCAATATCTATACATAAATCCGCTAGTCCAGATGGTATCCGCGTCGTTATTCTAAAGAGGTCTTCTTCTACGCTGACAAAACCACTGCGTAAACCGTCCAATTGCGCTAACGTCCCTTCTTTCCAAGGTCATGGAAACGTTGATAAACCGTTAGCTTATAAAATATCTTGAAGAACGAAAGCTTCTCAATGACTGACAGTACGGCTTTCGTAGTAAAAGGTCCACTGTTGATTTGATGGCATATCTCAATGAAAGGAGGAACCAATCTTTACATTGTTTTGGAGAAAGTAAGATAATGCGAGATAAGGAAAAGCGATTTAAGTAACAGCGAAATAATGAATGCGAGATGATCTTACAGCGAGATGAACGCCAAACCAAACATGAATTTGCTAGTTACTAATTACAGATTTAAATACACTGCACACTCTTTCTGTATAGTTATTATTATACATTTTGGTTTTCAAATGGAGACAAATTTACCAAAAGATTTTAGCATTGAACTACTCCAAAAGACTATTACAAGATCACTGCATGAAACGTCAATAAAACTGATAAAAAGAATGCATGCAAAAAATTAAATTAACAAGTGGATTAGTAGCGTGTGGCGAATTAACTGTTTGCGAGATATGGGAATCCGAAAGTATAATCAGCCAGTTGCATTAGAGTGGAAGACGAAATTACAATTTGCGAGCTGAGCTGACTGTTGCGAAATGAACGAAAAAATTTTAGACATCCGCGAGATCATCGTTTGCCGAATGAAATCCGCGAGTTGTTCGGCACCCCTTGGCATCAGTTTCTTTAATCGAAAATGCGTACTTTTGGTACCGATGAGTCTCTTCTTCGCTGGAATAGAAACTACCTTTCCGACCGTTCAATACAAGTTGTAATATATGGCTTCAAGTCTGATACCCACTTCATAAATGCTGGTGTGCCCCAAGGCTCCGTTTTGTCTCAAATTCTGTTCTTCATTATCATAAATGATCTCTTGTCTGAAATTCTAGTCCGCTTAACTGTTTTGCTGACGACTCGACCATCGACTTCCAGTGTTCAAACTCGCGACACATGAATATGTCGCTTTATTTTACTAGCTCTTGGAATGGATGTAGCTTTGCTTTTAGTATTTTTGCTCCGTCAGGGATTAGTTCCATGCGTGGCAGTGGCGCGGTAGTGCTATCAATACTTGGAAGTACATAATGTACTTTCATACTTCTAAAAATTTTAGCTTTGGCATTTTCGTGACACGTAATCTTCAATGCTTTTTGAGTTTGATAACGACTGGAGATCAGCGCTCTGTAAAAGATAATACATTGGTGACTTTCAGTCGTGTACGCCTTGGATCTGCTTGCATACTTATGGGAATGTTTTAAGGTGTTACGGGAATCGCTGGACTGTGATTTCTCCTTTAGGTTACTCTTGCGACAAGTCCCTAAGAACAGCCAGGGATTATACATAGGTTGAGCTATGAATCGGTATTCGAATGTTCGGCCGAAGCTGAGTTGGAGGTAAGACTGATGAGATCCGCTTGTTCAGCCGGTTTTGTTTGTATACAAAGTGTTTTGCATAAGATACGACAAAATATCTGAACGGACAGCTTGGGTCAAGAGAAGAAAAAACTCGTATACGGATAAGAAAAGAGGTCTTTCTCAGTATTTAATTCAACTTTGCCCCTATTTCTAAACGGAGGGAGATAAGCCCACCTCTGAGCTTTTGCCGCATCTTACGCAAAACCCTGTGTATAAGTTGGCCGCCTCCATTCTTTAGATAAACCAGCTCGACATAACCTTTTGCTTTCAGTTTTTGAGACCATCACCCTTAGACACTTCGAAGTTGAGCGTACCTAATGGCAGATATTTATATTACCTGCATCTATCGCACAAGCTTGTTACTGCTAACACAAGCAACTAAGCAAATAGTTTCTGTTGAACTTCTACTAAAATAAACGATCTATCCTTTTTTCTCATTTTGGTTCAAGTTTTTTTTTATATTATTTATTTCAGCGCCTGGAATAACTCCTAAAGGAACATGTCGAAGGCTTTCTCGAGTATATTTATACTTCTACGTTGTCGCCGTACACATAATAACAACATCATGATGTGACGTGACAAAACATTCCAATAGTAGACATCTGTAAACACATCATAAAGCACACCATCCTTCATCCTCTGTGCCATTGAATTAATTTCCACTCAATTGAGTTGCTTATCACCATTTATCACGGAATTATCAACAAAAATCAATCTCTCTATCTCTCTCTAATATACTCACTCTTCAGGACATCATTCAGGGCAACACCGTTAATTTACAATGCCAAACAACGTCGATTACAATCGGAAGTATTCCGCCCAGGAAACAATTCAGGTAAGTGTTTTTGTCTTTGTGTTGGTGTTTTGTTTTGTTCTGGTTTTGCTAGTTTTGCCTTTTGTTTATTTTCAACTACCCTCTACTCCATTTTAAGGATGTAGCCCACTTGTCATTTTCTTGTTCGCGTAATAATTAACACAAATTACAATCCTCTTCACCCTCTTTGCTGCTGATGACTTCTATAAGTACCTACCTTCAACTACACAGCACCGACTTTTGTTCAGACACATTGTATGGATGTATGTATTTGCTTTTTTGCTGTGTAGATGGAAATAGAAGAGATCCATTTCCGTGATAAAAAGTCCTTGATTAAGTAGTTTCCTCGTCGTTTCACATTTTTATTATGATATTTCATTGTTGTTGTTGCTATTGTTGGTTCTTATTTATACGAAACAGCAACATCATCTTTGAATTACAGTACCAGCAATGCATACGACAAAGTAGATAACTCTAACAAGAAGAAACAAGCTAGTCTATTTGACTATAAGAATGAGGAATCTACTTTTGACTCCTGGAGGCAAAAACGCGACGCGGCAGCATGTGTTTGTGCTTTGTTGTGCTATTTTTTAACGCCGAACGTCTAGGACTCAAGCATAACGGAGTGTAGATTATAGACGTGGATCTTTTTTTGTCGTTGCTGTAAACGACTTATTCTCTAAGGTGTAAGTGTAGCGTGTAAGGTAGTGGGAGGACAAAATAGAGTCTTTATAGCCTGTGGCTGATGTGTACACTATGCACGTACAGGCTGGTACGAGAGGTGAAACCGTTTGTGATATAATTTGAACATTTTTTTTGATTTTATTAACCTCATTAAAAGCTTTCAGTGGTGATGAACAGGCCAGCAGATTGGAAAAAATGAACGTTACGTCATCGTTTCAGTTGAAATAGTTTCATTTTCATTTATTTGATACAAGCTGAGCCACCCCGCGTTGCTCGCAGTTTTAAGGTTCCCGTTCTCGTTCCTGTTTCTGTTCCGATGGGATTATAGGGTTGAAATCTTTGCTAATTTCCTGAAGAATTGTGTGGCATCCCAGTGCTGACAGAATTTTTGAAATCTGTCTAGTAGTTTCTAAGTTTCCGTTGCAAACCCCGTTCCTGTGGGATCTTCCATTCCCATGGAAATATGCGAATGAAATGTAAGCCTATGTCACTGAGGGATAATGTAATATCCTAGAGTTGACAGAATTTTTGAGGTCGGTCAAATAAGTTTAAGGTTCCCGTTCTGGTTCCTGTTTCTGTTCTCATGGGATCATAGGGATGAAATACACGCTACACGCTACTGAGGGATTATGTGGCAACCCAGTGCTGAAAAAGATTATGTGGCATCCCAATACTTACTTACTGCATATTCTCTTCCAAGGCGTTAATTGTCTCGGACTTATCTGCGTAGACACAAAAACTAGTCTAGTGGTGTTAAATCGCACGATCTTGGTGGTAACCACACTTCTAAAAAAATACACATCATTTGTGAAAAGTGAGTGAGTGTTCAACGCATAACCGCAGTGTAGAGTAGAGTCATCCCTTCAGCTGAAGAAGCATTTTTCTGTCAAAGAAGATGGCGTAGTTTTCTCGTCACTTTATCCATTTTACGCTTACACGATGTTCACAATATGCGTTGTTGTTAATCATTGTTCCATATCTTTTTCAAAAATTTATATGGTATGTACATATTGTCTTGTTTGGCCAGCACATTTCCCATTTTTGGAATTCGTAATATAGCTTCACTAACTTCTTCGACAGTGCTGTTAGGTATTTTCGCCAAGCTAGTTTAGCTCCTGGAAACTGCTCTCTAGCAAACTGTTTTTTCAATATGCAAGTATTTCTCTATCTTTGAGGGGTTATTCTGAGAAATGTTGCCCGCTTTTTCACAACTACCGCAACAGTTCCTCAAAATATTTTCTTTTAGATCTTCGCAGGACATTTGATTACAGTCGCAGGGATAATTTCTTTGAATTTTTTGTTAATTTTGCCCCATCGCTTTGTCTTGAAAGTTTCTTGTCCAAACCCCAATCAGTTTAGTAACCTTTCTAGATACTCCGTAGGTACAAAACCAAAATTAATTTCTTTTTCCGAACATTGAATAAATACCAAGTTTCGACAGCCCGCTGAGGTCTTAACTTCCGGTATCTAGGAAATCAAACAAAATGTCGAACAGTTATGGGTGAGTTGAAGGCAAGCACAGAGCTCCTTAAAACACTCAATTAAACACTCAATGCGAGTGGGCATGGCAAACAAACCTCATGTTTTTGTTTAAAATGAACATTTTTCAATTATAGCCTCACAGCAACACTGTTTGGAGTGCGCATCTTCAAAGAGAAGATAATGACTTGTTGTTCATTTTATGATTCTATCGTTAGCCATCAACAATTTCACCATAGCAGGCGTCTATGCCAGAAAGGAATCTTGCAAAAATATGGATTCCGCATAAAAGCATCCCTACACATGCGCCGTGAGTTTTGAGGCATAATCGGGAAACTCCGAACCCTTGAACTGCACGTGGTTCGTCTTCTAGACACACAACAAATTTGTATCGCAATTCTCTCTCCTGACTTTGAGAAAGTTTTGTCGGTGTGGTGAAATCTTTGACAGTTAAGAAAATCACCATATTATTATTGTGATTTGTGATTTTCTTTAGCCCTACGAAATGAGAAATACAAGATACAACAGAAGGCCAAGCGATTTTTTAACTGTTTTTACCCTTGGGTCGTTTAAGGGAACTGCCGACAAAAACATTGAGCATAAAGGAAAAGGTATAACGGTATCGGCATTCTTTTATCAAGGACGAGGACCCCGATGCCGATGAGGATATTCGTTTGCGTGGGGTATTCGAAGCAGTGAGTGGGGACAAGAAATTGCCTGCTCAAGTGGCTGCTACAAACCGTGTAGCTTGCAGACACCGTACAATACACACCGACTTTTGCACGAGTTCAATAAAAAGAAAGGTACCTACCATGAGGGCGTTTAAAGTGTCCTTTTTTCTGTTCTTTGGCTGCTCCCCGTTTGTCTGTTTGTATTTCTCCTTATAATTTCATTGCCTTACATTTGATTTCTGTATACGAAAACTCTTTTGTGATTTTCTTTTCAGTGTTTTGTCTATATACGAATTGAGTCTTCCTGTCTTTTTTTTTAAACTTCACCCCCCTCGCAAGGGAGTTTGAATAGAGTGCAGGAGGCCGTTGTTTAGGGTTGGCAGAATTCACGTTGTGACTTTGGGGAATTTATTAATGTTGCAGGTATAATATGTCAACTGAAACGGAAGATTGCTCATATGTTTGTCGTTTGTTACATCGGCGGCGTCGGCTAGGGCTGTTTCTACTCTTCGTTTGACAAGGTTTCCTCAAGTACAACGCTCTTAAGGGCTTTCAATTTATGAGTTTTATTACTCGTTTGAATGAAAGTGACTTGGGGATATGCAAAATGTTTTGAAAGGTATTTATTGAGGTGGCAAATGGTGTTTGTCTGTGGTAATTTTAATGCAGTGCGGTGTGGAATTAATTGCCTATGAAATTCTCTCATATTGTCTTGTTTTTGTTCGGGCTCATTACAAATTTCCATGATTCATTAAGACCATTACCTGTGGTGTTTATTGATTAGAAATTCTGGAGTAAATTTTTTAAGCAGTAGGTTGAACGTACCTACTTGTTGTGAAACAGACCACGCTAGCTGTGTTGTTTCAAAACAACAGAGCTCTGTTTCAGCCAGTTTTCCTGGGACATCTTAATCTCAGATGCTGTCAACTCACTCTCATAATATTTATCTTTTGTCCATTATAAACCGTATGAGAGTGCTTGATGAACAATCGCGGTGTGGAGTATTTTCTTCGACTTAGGTGCATTTTCTATCACAGAGAATAGTGCAGTTTTCTCGCCACCTCATCCAGCCTACGCTTACACGATAATTGACATGGTCATGACAAGTTGGTTCATTATTGATCATTGATTTTATATGTTTAAACTTTTCGCACTTGGGAAGCACAATAAGTATCTAGATTCTAGAACATGGAATGAATGTCTGGATGAGAAAATGGACAATACAGGTAGTGTGGTCGAAAGTAACATTTTGCATAATTTCTATAACTTTTGAACCAAAAAACATAGAAAAATATATCAACACGCAAGTTGACAAGGGGATATTTGGCTTTATCGCCAAAAAAGACAGCAGCATCTACGTTGCCCGTTTTCCTTATATACATACCTACATTGGTAAAAAGTAAATTTCCTTTTATTGTTTAGGCAGACTGTCACCTTATAGACTATTGATTATGTCATTTCTTAAGGAATTCGAAAAAGGGTGGATTTTTATAGCAGGAATTAGTCAAAGGGCTATTTATGAAAAATAAAAAAAAGTTTAAGCTGAATCTGTTGGCAATTTGTTAATAATTGTGCTACAGAGATGAATGAAAGTTTTCTGAGATAAGCACATAATGTGCACGAGAATGTTACATTTAAAGATTTTCGTTGAGACAAAATTTTCAAAAACTTTCTACAAAATGCAAATGCTTTAACAGTTGTTATGTTTTCAGTCAGCTTCTTCGAAAGTTTATTGTCAGTTTATTGAAACTTCGTGTGAATAAAGCGACTTACAATAGTTTGTCGGTATTGGTTTGTGGTCGATTGATTGATTGATCAATCATTTTGGTCGATATATTGCTTCAACAAATAAACAAATAAACAAATATATTGCTGAAATCGAATGGGAACTCGGTCATTAGTGGTGAATTTATTTCCCAAACCTCGAACTCGAAAAATAAAGAGGGATAATAAATTTATTTTTGGCTATTAAAAAAAGTTTTATTCTTAAATCCGATCGATAATGTTACCTCAGTTGTAATTTAAATATTAAAATTAAGTCACATCTCTGGGGTATCGGTTTTAGTTATTCCATCACTAGCAGAACAGAAAACTTCAAACTGGTTTTGACAGCTAATGTCATCGGTACTGCCGGAAGCAAAATGTTAAAAGTTGGTCTACCTGTTCCGTTGCGCCCGTTACATCCGATACTTCTCACGAGAACGTGTGTATGTATCTATTTATTCCAAAATCCCACAGATTCAACATTTATTTAATTTTAATTGGAAATATTTTGTTAAAATACGAGTAAAATACAAGGAAGTCACTTGGCACAAATAAAAAAAAAAATATATTTCGGAATATTGGTCTAAAACAATAGTATCGACTACTTCATATGTTTTTATAAATTTGCTCTGGATTTAACACTTTTATCGTATGATCTGATGGATTGAAGTTGATACATCCCGAAATATTTTGGATAGTGTACCTTGTTCTCATAATACAGTTGGCTGTTTCGATGTTCATTCCTAATTTGTCCTTAACTATATATTAAATACAGAATTAGCTCTCTCCACACTGGCATTAGAAAAAGGAAGGGACAAAAGTGTAGTTGCCAATTTCGCAATGTGATAGAACTTTCTTGGACCAGCAGCGTCTGTTTTGTGGTAAGCCTCACCCCAAAAAGTATCCGAGGTATCGGTGTTCGACCAACTCCACGTCGGAATCAAATTCCACTCGAGAAGGGCTGCATCGGGATCTTGTAAACTCGTCAAAAATGCTGGTTGTGCTGTAATGCTGTATTTTAGTCTTCAGTTTTCACATATGAAATTTTAAAATCTATAAAAAGAAAAGTTGAGTTATTGTGACTCAAAATACGGTTTTAGCTGCTTTGAAAAGAAATCCCCAGATTTCCCTTTAAACATTTGTTCCCCCTAGATTTCCCTCTGAAGGGCCAAAAACCGCTAAATCTGGTGGAAAACCCCCAATCTGGCCACGCTGATAATGAGTGTCAATAAAACGCTTTACTCACTAAATGCAACTTTATTCCATAAACTCCATTTACGAGCCATCCATGTTGTTCACTTCTGAACACTGAATTATTTTTGTTCGCTATTCGTTGTTCACTAATCGTTGTTGTTTTCCCATGTGCGATATTTGCAAACGTGAGTATATATAGATTCCCAATAAAACACGGATATAGTAATTATGAATCCCATTCGCAACCGTTATCACATAGGTGTTTGATGGCAGACGCAACTTCAAACTGAATAAACCAAATCAACGTTCACTCAACAGCCGAAAAAATAAATTTCCATTTCTTTTTGGTAGTTTTGCCTGGAAAGTTTTCCGGGAGTTTTAAAAATTGGCAATTTTATAGATTTTGATGTGCTCTTTCCGAATTTCAACTTTGCCACCTCGTACTTTTGCCGCTCGCGCCGCCATATTGGAAAAATGGGGCCCAAAATTGGATTTTAGGGAATATCTCCCTCCCGACTCATTTTACGATAAAAACATTTATATACAAAATAAAATTAGAGAAAATTTCCTACAGCTTATGTGTCAATATTTTTTTTCATAAAGTCAATAGTTTTGGCGTACGAGCGCCACAAAGTGTACTCCAACACGCGTTTTGGCCAAAAAAATCATTTCCACACCACCTTCAGGGAGAGTAAGCGGCGCGTTTTTTTTTATCCTGGTATCCCCAATAGGCCTTATCCACATACAATGGAATATCCTAAAATCTAGCGCATTCTCCCTTGCTTCGCTGTACTTGGTGGACAAGGTGTTGCGAATTCATTGTCTGAAGTAACAATCGAAACGTCACAGTCCGGAATTTCATCCATATCATCCGCGATGGGATTATAAGTTTCTTGTTTCACCATGAAGTTGTCAGCTTCAAATTTTGTCGTCAACATAAAAAAAAGACGGTTCTTGTTTGTGTCATTGCCTAGGAATTTATTTTTGACACATTTGGGATCATTGTCTTGTCAAAATAAGTATGTCTACTGACGCAGTTTTTCGTGATCGTAGGGATCTCTCCGCATATTTAGTACCACGATTCGTTAAATCTCCCGGTTATCTGGATATCCTACAAATACGATAATGGCATTGGATGTATAGTGCAATCGAACGTAAGTAACGTATTGGTTGCAAATGGATGAAAAAGATGCGCCGCGATTCCAAACTACTCGGTGTAATAAGTATCCTTCGTCGATGATATACATCGTATTTTCAAAATTCATATCATCAGAACGTTGCTGAAATGCCTTATACATAGACGATTTGATACACTTGCGCATGCCTTCCTCATTGAAAAGGGATAATGGAAATGGAGCAAGTTCGTACGTAAGGAAATTTTCAAGTCCCTTTTCAGATTCTTTTGCAATGCACATTCTTTGGAAAATTAATAAAGGATTAATCGGGACAATTTTATCTTCGATCTGCATTCATAACACCAAGTGACTTTATGCGGTCATTTCGTTTGAATTTTACGGTATAGAAATCGCTGCTAATGATTTTAGCACTACCGATTTCTTGAGACATGTGACAATTTATATTTTCATCTCCAATTACTCCTGTGCTTATTGACATAATTTCCGTTAATTTTGGAAAAGGTTGATGGATGGTTGCACAAATTATCCATCAGTTTTTTTACGTTACTATTATCACGATTAACTCGAGAGCGGAACTAGAACATACAACATTGCAAATTTTTTCAACTTCATCGCAAACATTGTGCAGGAATACCATTCCTAAAGTCCACTTAGTAAGCACGCTTTCCTGAACTCCTCAACCATGAGTAAGACCGCCAAGACATTTCATCGTCCTCATTAACGATTGCTCAATTGCCATATCTGACCACATACCACACCAAAATTTGTCGGAACGTCTAATTGTGTAATATCCATTAGTTGTGAAATTTTGTATTCTTCAGGTGTCATTTTTTCCTGCAAATTAAGCATATCTTGCAAATATAAATGGCAAGATTTTGCATAAAAGAAGTGGCCACTGGCATGAAAATAAGGCATCATTTTCTGTATAGTGTCAAGATGTACCTAACTTACATTCACCCATTCTTTTTGCCTCAATGAATTGTTTTACGAGTGTAACCATACGGAAATATTGCACCCATAGCTTCGCTGTAGCACTGATGACTCAGTGTAGTGTATTGATGACTCAGACTAAATATTTCTATTGAGCTCTACCGGCAGCTGCTTCGTAGTTTTTAGAATTAAATTAATTTGGAAAACTTTCCAGGTAACCGCTATTTTTCCTACCAAATGACTGTACTATATAGGTACCTACGAGTTATAGATTGCAAACCCTTCATTTTTTTTTTCTTTTGTTTTCCTATCGGAATTTTACACCACTTCCAGGTAACTAAAAATCAACCCAAAACTCTATGTTCACACCACTCAGCGACACTCCACGAGACAAGGAAAAGAGAAACGGGAAAAATGATAAAGAAAATAATGATCACCATCGGAAATAATATTCCCAATCTTTAAACCCCACAAACATTTTCCAAGTGAGAACCTAATGTTCCACTCATAAATCTAAAACATATCCTTTTCCCTACCCAAATACCACTTTGAGCAAGCCTCATAATCGGGTAATAAAAAGCCAAAAATTCTCATCCAACCAACAACAAAATAAATGAGAGTAGATCCAATAAAGAAAAACACACTTCAGCGTTCAAAGTTGAATAGGTATATGTACTCGCCTGCCATCGCATCGTTAAAAAAATCAATGCAGAAGTTAGTGTCTCCTCTTAGCTCCTTGCTGTCTTATGTTCACAATCAATAATAAAAATAGGAAAAGTCATTGT
The DNA here is from genome assembly GCA_914767635.1 of Melanostoma mellinum. Lineage (NCBI taxonomy): Eukaryota > Metazoa > Arthropoda > Insecta > Diptera > Syrphidae > Melanostoma > Melanostoma mellinum. Next base: position 146,186,855 of record OU612059.1, on the reverse strand, counting down.
ATGCGAACAAATAGCTACACTCACCTTCACATCTAAATATTGGAATCGAAAATCAGAATTCCTTTAAAAGCGCTGAGTTCAATGCCACATTTATCGATCTAACCATTCATTTTCCACTTAACCTTCAATTCTTAACGTGTCTACCATTCACCTTGTGTACAAGAAAGGGAGGAAAACTCCGAAAGTGACAAATACAACATGAAAACAACAATACATATACATAATGCCACGCGATTGAAGAGAAGATATTCTTACTTATGTCAAGTGCTTGCATCGTTGGAAATCTATCTTGTAAGTAGGTTCGGCGTTTTTTTTTTCAAAATCAAATTTATCTCGGGTAGTAGATTCTTCTATCTGTCGCTATGGGTATCAGAGTTTACTCCCAGGGTGGGGTTTTGTCAATGGATTCTACTCTTTATAAACTTATCCTTAAAGAGAAAATCTAATTTGTTTTGTGTCTTATGACATCTTGACTTTTCCTATGTTCTTTTTTTTGTTTTCCAAATTTTCTCGAAGGACATCAAAAATGAACTTTAAGCTTCTTAGCACCCTACCAACCAACCATATGCATATAAATAGCTTAGCAAGATGGTGACGCGACTTGTAACAAGCTTTAAACTTTGTATATGTACATATATATGTATGATGTACATACATATGTACATAATGTAGATAAACGGATTTCGATGGTAAGTATACGCATTTGCTAGAAAAGTTTTTTTGCATTGAGGATGAGATGAAAAGACAGACAAAGAGTTAAGTTCACATTCCTATTGCAGTTGGAGATTTCTGCAATAAAGAATTTTTTGGGTTTTCAAAAACTACCCACGATAGCTTTAAAGTCATGAACGACTTAAAACGAATCAAAATGTTTATTTCTTCTTTGACAGAAGAGTAAAAGTAGGTACGTAGGTACCCAGAAATTAGGATGGAAATAGCTTCAGGAAAATAAACCAAATATTTAAAAAAAAATGGGAAGGTACGGCTGGGTTGCTCGAACTTTGTTTGTTTGCTAAGTACAGTATCAAAGTCTTGAGGCTGAGTGCAAGTTTTCACGCTCTTCATAATATACTTGGTGGTACAAGATTGCTAACTACTCATTAATTATGTAAATTGAACAAAATCGCAAAATGAATTGAAAAAAAATTAAAATAAATATTCCAGAGGTTTCTAGCGAAAATCAAAAAACGCCACTTTTCGACAGTTTTTAAAGGTGCTGTCAAAAGTAATGTCAGCATATGTTAAAAGTATTGTCAGCAATACTTCAATTGTGGGAACAATTCAATAATTCAGGTTCACGCATATCGTGTATCAACTATAAATGTCTGGTCCCACAGTTGAGGTATTGCACGCGCAACACAGTTTTGCATGCTTGCAATTCTTGTGTATTGCCAAAACCAAAATGTATTGCCAATCGAAAAATAAAATGTGTTGACTGATTGAGTCTTTATTAAACCGTCATTGCGTTCATACTTGTTTCCTCTTTCTACACCGTCGTTGTATTCGTACTTGTTTCTACTTTTTACATTTTGGCGACCGTGACAGGACAGTTAACTAAAAAAGTTTAGTTGCCTGCTTTATTTTGATCAGTTTCTCAGTTGAGCTTTACTTTGTTTTCTTTAAAATAATTGTAATTTCAAGTGATTTTTTTTTTGTCTTTGTTGTTGTTTGCGTTGTTAAGTGTTGTGTGAACGAAAAAACTAAAAAAAAAAAATTAAAATGAGTCAAGCAGAAAGTGTTAGTGTAATGGACTTGGAGTATTACTCAGAAAACCAGGAAAGGTTGGGAGAAGAAATTTGCCGCATAAGCCGCAATTATGCAAAGGATTCCGAAACAAGGAAAACCTTAAGCTATTTGCTGGAGCGTCGGGCCAATTTAGAAGCAAATTGGCAGAGCTTCGATGAGACGGATAGCATTATCCGGGAAAAATTCGCTGAACAGCTTGACCATCCATACTTCAAAAAAGACTACTACGAAGCAATACGAAAGATCAAAGAGCTAATGCTAAGTGATCTTAACATTCGCATAGACGGAATAGATAAAGGACTTCAAGAAACTTCTGCTGAGGGAAAGGCACGAACTCAGAAAGTTTCCAAGACAGCTGCTGTTGACACAGAAGCAAGCCAACAAACATCTGCAGCGGGAACTAATAATCAGGCTTCCATAACGACCACCAAGGAGATCTTTCTATTGCTCGTAAGCAACCTTGAGAAGACGCTGGAGAGAATTTCCACCGAGCTGGCTCTGGGACAAAGCGAGGCTTACTGCAAGATAAAGTCCAGGTCAATTGAGCGGAGTTGGAGCGATGTTGTGGAACTATTTAGGAGACTCGGCCAAGACTTATTCATTCACGAGGTCGAACGCTATTTCGACGTGCAAGATCGAGTTGAGCTGTCGTTGGTGGAGCTGTGTGATCGAATAGATAATCCCAAATCTACTGAAAAGCCATCACAGTCACCAGTGGCTGCAACTATAAAATTGCCCAAAATTGAGCTGCCAAAGTTCGATGGGAACTATCTCAACTGGCGGCAATTTTATGATCTGTTTAAACAACTTATACATGACCAACCGATTCCTGATGCGCAAAAGCTATACTTCCTACGTGCGAATGTGACAGGAGAAGCGCATAATCTAATACAGCATTTCCAGCCCACTGACAAAAATTATGACGTGGCATGGAATACTCTGGTTGATCGGTTCGATAACAGAAGGTTGCTGCTGACAGCTCAATTGTCGAAATTGCTGTCACAATCACCAGCAATTGGGACAGCTTCCAGTCTGAGACGATTGCATGATGCCACAAAGGAGGGAATGCAGGCAATATCCAATCTTGGAAACGAAGTCACCAATTGGGACCCTATAGTGGTCTATCTAATGCTCCAAAAGTTGGACAAGGAGAGCAGAACGCTGTTTGAACAAACCTTAGAGGATCCCAGAAGCAGTCCCAGTTTAGATGCTTTCTTCAAATTTGTGGAATCACGCTTCCAAACATTGGAAGCAATTTGCAGTCGTGAAGAGAGTCTGTCTAAAGAAAGGACATTTCGCCCAATCATGCCAGTCCCGAGGATGTCAAAAATGCGAAGGAAGACACAACACCCTTCTTCATCCACAGCAGACGAAGCAAGAAAATAGGCAGATCAACAAATCAGCAGATAATTCAACAAATGTTGGTAAGCGTAATAAAAATTTTCTAAATTTAAAATCTGCGAATACTGCATCAGGGCCTGAAAGAGTGCGTCAGGTATATCTCGCCACAGCTGTTATAAACTGCATTTCATCCAACGGAACGAGAATCCCTTGCCGTGTAATGCTAGATTCTGGCTCACAATTAAATTTCTTAACGCAGTCCCTTGCCACTGAGTTGGGCCTCAAACAACGTCGCAAGAGTGTGCCAATATCGGGAATAGGGGGTAAAGAATGCAAGGCAGATTTCGTCACTAATGTAACAGTTGAGTCAAGAACATCCGGATTCCAGGCAACTATAGAGGCAAGCATTATGCCTCGCATTAGTGACTATAATTCGAGTACGCATATTGACATGTCTCGCTGGAAAATTCCACCCAATATACGACTGGCAGATCCTTCAAGCTTTAAAAATCAACGTATAGACATGTTGATAGGGGCCGGCATATTTTTTGAGCTATTCTTGCCAGGAGAAGTCAAGATTTCAAATGATCTTCCTTTGTTACGAAATACGAAAGCTTGGTTGGATATTGGCTGGAAGCATACCACCAATACAAACAGACACATCAACTCCCGTTCATTGCCACATAGCTACAGGTCCTACGCTATCTTCTTTAGACAAATTGGTGCGGAGATTCTGGGAAACGGAAAATCATGATATGCCAGCAAATACCATGAGCAAAGAATGCAAAACTGTGTTGCGCGTGCAATACCTCAACTGTGGGACCAGACATTTATAATTGATACACGATATGCGTGAACCTGAATTATTGAATGGAGATCACGCAGATCTCCACTGGACATTGTAGGAAAGTTAGCAAGTAGTCTATTTGGTGTTCTTGATCAGGATGATGCTAAGCACATTGAGGATCAGATAAACACAGTAAATCAACACGAACATCATCTGAGAACTCTAATTCAAAAGCAGACTTCCATTGCAGATTCTACAGCAAATCTTTTGAAACGCAATACGCTCCAAATAACTCAACTTAAATGTCTACTTATCGAGCATCACAAACGCAATAAAAGAAAAACTAAACCTTAATGAAGCTAAGCAAAACATTGCTTCGTTGACTTCGTACTTGATTTTGATTATTTCTACCTATGAAAAGGTTCAAGATGTTCTTCTAGATGTGCTGCTGGATCTAAATCATGCAATGATTAACCCACAAATAATAACTCCAAATCAACTGACCGAACAAATTATGGTAATTTAGGCACACCTTCCATCAACATTGACACTGGCTAAGGGATCAACAATCGACTTGTATAAGATGATATCTGTAAAAGGGAGAGTTCTTAAAGAAACAGTAGTTTTTGAAATACGACTACCACTGGTAGATACCACTGAGTTCCAGTTGTTTAATGTACATCCGATCCCTATTTTAAAAGAATTTCTTGCAATTTCATTGACAAGGGATGCATTTTTCCCGCTGTCCGAGCTAGAACTTAGTCAATGCCGCATTCTATCACCTCAACAGTTTCTCTGCAAAAAATTGCCCCCACATATACAAAGCAAGCTGTCACGAGTAGTTGTGAAATAGCCTTGCTAAACCACAAAAATAATGCTTTGCACGAATGCAAGTTAAATAAAATACCTGTCGCAGATTACTGGAAGGCACTTCAAAACTCCAACACTTGAATATTTTCTACAGTTTCAAATACAACTGGGCATCTTGTATGCGAAGATTCTACTGAAAGCCTCTCAGTATTCGGAAATGGCTTACTCGAATTTAAGGAATCTTGCCTGCTGAAAATGCCATCTTTGACTATTAAAGGGGAACGGGAATACAAAAATAACATCGCCATAAAAAATTCCTTTATTCCAAAAACCGACATAAACGCTTGGATTACAAATCGCACAGAATCTAACATCAGCAGTCCTCCACAAATAAAGGAAATGGAAAAAATAGATATTTCGAAGCTAAAAGACCAAATCGACAGTGTGATGCAGCAATCAGAAGACGCCACATCGAAATTCAATGTTCACGATTATCATCATTACGGGCTGGGCTACTTGTTATTGGCTGGCATGATTGGGATTGGCATCGCTTACTGCTACCGACGAAGGCACCCAGTCGCTGCTCCCAGACGTGGTATTTCTAGATTTAATGTAAATATTTAAGCATAGCATGGAATGACCTTGCCTTTTTAATTGTTAATCTAATTTTTTTTATTTATCTCTTTGAACATTATTTCATTTTGCTTTTTACAAATTTTGTGTAAACCATAAATTAATAGTGGTTACATTTGTTTTGTTTGTGTAAATTTTGTTTTTAGTTTGTTTTAATATAAGAACACAAATATTGATGAAATTAAAATGTATAAAATATTCATTTGAAATTTAGTTTAGAGAGTTAAAAACCCTCAAAGGGGGGAGTATGTCAAAAGTAATGTCAGCATATGTTAAAAGTATTGTCAGCAATACTTCAATTGTGGGAACAATTCAATAATTCAGGTTCACGCATATCGTGTATCAACTATAAATGTCTGGTCCCACAGTTGAGGTATTGCACGCGCAACACAGTTTTGCATGCTTGCAATTCTTGTGTATTGCCAAAACCAAAATGTATTGCCAATCGAAAAATAAAATGTGTTGACTGATTGAGTCTTTATTAAACCGTCATTGCGTTCATACTTGTTTCCTCTTTCTACACCGTCGTTGTATTCGTACTTGTTTCTACTTTTTACAGGTGCATATAACGAAGTCATAAAAAGTTATAAGATTCATCGAATTCATCAAATTTCATGAAATGGGGGTGTAACTATTTTGGGGAATGCCCCCCACAACAACCTCCAAGTGCAAACAGGTGGCGGTCACCCCCCAAAATAATTGCATCCCCCCATTTCATGAAATTTGATGAATTTGATGAATTTTATTAAATTTACAGGAGCTCTTTCGTGGTGTGGGAAAGTTAGAGAGGGTAGGGGATGTCCCCCACAATAGGCTCATAGTGCAAATACGTGGAATTTACACACCCCCTTAAAAAAGTTATACCCACCCATGTCACGAAAATTGCTGAATTCAATAAAATTTAATTCATTAGCATAGGATTTGTTTGGGGATGGGAGAAACATGGTGATGTTGGAGGGTGCCACCAAAACAACATCCAAGTGCAAACAGGTGTCGGCCACCCCCCAAAATAGTTGGACTCCCGCCATGTTAAGAAAATTGCTGAATTTAATAAAAAAAACAAGAGTTGGGGGTGGGGGAAAGTTGGAGAGGGTAAAGAGTGCTCCCCAGCAAAGTGCAAACAGGTGGCGCTAACCCCCTTAATAATATAGCGGTTTATGCTATAATATTTATTACACTTGTCTGTAAATATATAATATTACAATAAATGTTTTACAATAATATAAAAAAATAGTTTAAGTATATTTCATTTGTCTCTGCTTGTCGACTTGCTGCTGCATTCTCTGACTTTCAATTTGCAAGTGAGGTTATGTTTTCTTTATCGGTTGAATTCGAATTGTCCCTCTTCTGATGACTGCGCTACCTATGACTCAGAATGAGTACTTGCTTTTTCTTTCTACTTTGTTTTTCTCTCTATTTATTTTTCTCTCTTCTTCCATCTGTCATACGCCACAATAATAATAGCCAAAAATTCGCTAGCACCCCCAAACAACTTTTGTTTATTTTATTAAATTCAGGAATTTTCTTAACATGGCGGGAGTGTAACTATTTGAGGGGGGGGGGGGGGGGGGGGCAACATTTGTTTCACCTTTCACCTTTTTTCATCAGTACACAGTCATAAAAATTACCTTAAAATAATCAATTCTTGGAAAACTACTCCCATTGCAAGCTGTTGCAATAAAAAAGCGTTAAAAAACAGTATTATATTTTTTAAATGTTTTAGATTTTTCCAGGTATCATAAAATGTATGGGTTTTTGAGTGCACTTACTAATGAGTTTTTCTAATTATTGTTTTGTTCATCTGTAAAAAATAAAGAAACTCTATGTTAAACAGGCATTTTCTGAAAGTCAAAGCTTTGCTGGGGAAAAAAAATTTCTACAAAAAATTAAGTTTAAAATTAGGTTCCTACCATCAGTATACAGAGAAATCAAATCTAACACAGGTCAGAGTACACCAAAGTAAGCTTTTTTTAAATTGTCCAAAAGTGATGTCAAAGTTGAGAAACGGACTTTACTGTATAACAATTTTTTTCTTAGAATATGACCAAGAATCACATCCCAAAGTATGTAACCGAATTACGGAACACCCTGTATAGTATAATTAAATGTACAATGAGTAGGAATTATCTGAGGATGTGATCCCACTGACGCTACGTCGCGCTTGTAGCTGTGAGCTAGTGTGTTGCTTTTAACTGAAGTTTTTTAGGGCAGCAGAAAAAAAAATAATTTCAAACACCTCTTTGAACTTGTACAGCCTCTAAGATAAAAAAAAAATAGCCAAAACACTTCTGCAAGGTTGCGGTCCACGGGTTCAAGATTTATTTTGATAGAAGGCTGCAAGGTACAGGTGAAAAAAACTTGATTATACAAACTTAATTTACTGAAGAACACTTAAAATTTTTTTTTTAAATCTCCGATAAAGAAATCAGTCATCTTCCCACCCAAAGGTTTTCGATGTAAGACTCAACACATTCACACACTTTTCCACACGACCAATCAAAGTCAGATTGTTAAATATTCGCATTTGTGACGGAGACTATCAAAACTAAGCTTGCCCATAAAAAATAAACCAAACTACCACCACATTTACCCATCATAACCTTTATAATAGTTTTACAATATCCATCGTTCAAAATGGGAAGTTTTTGGTAATCCCCTCGTAATATCACCTCTGTGCTCTGTCGCATATCCGATTCCGTTTATATCGAAATAAGAATACAAAATCTATGACGGGCCAGCTCTGATCGATAGAAATTTAATTCATAAAAAATTACGAGGGAAACATGTTTTGAATTCAAATTTAACACGAGCAGTGGGTGGGCAATACCTACCCACATACCTACAAGTTTACAATACTAAAAAAAACTGACTGCAGCTAGCAATAGGTGACTTTTGGGGATGAAATATTAATTTTTTTCTTATCTCAATTTCGTTTTTTCTGTGCCACACTTCCTTCCGGAATACGACCGACGGACGCCCCAAACTGTACGCATCTGTCTTGTTACCTTTTTTCTTTGGATTTTTATTGGAACAATCTTTAAGAGTTGAGTGCGAGTTGTGAGCAGCCTGTCAAATCTGAGAGAAATAATCGTAAATTCAAAGTGTCGTCTTCTTGGCTTCAGAAGAAGGAAAGAAACGCATGTTATGGCTCGTATGTAGCCTTTGTAGTGTACATAAGGGTGGGTTGTAAATTTACATTATCGTTTTGGGCAACATACATTTACAATACCAAACTATTGTTGTTGTTGGGTGTTGTGGTCAAATTGACATGAGAAGGAAATCACAATCAAAACTTTATTGGGGTCGATAGCTATTATTCTAAAGCTTAGGGCCGAGTAGTTGGTTAGAAGACAATTATTTGTTTCCTTGAGGTTAATTACTTGTGGAAGGATGTATCTACGTAGTTTGAGATAGAACTAAGTACATTTGTGTAGATGTGACCTTCAGCGGGTTGTCTACAAGGGGTTGATTTTATACATATACTTATTTGTGACCTAAGGGATTGATTCTTATTTTTACAAGATTTCATTTAATATCCAGCCGTCGTACAATAAACATAACGATTGATAAAATGAGCCAATAAATATAAATACAAACTGAGTACAAAAGAGAAATTTGTCAATTAGTGGAGGACCGTTAGACATAAAAAAGGCAAAACATAGGAATTCAGGGCCAGTCCATGGATTTTCATGAAATTTTCGGAAATGTGTTTTGAATGGCGTATAGAAAAAAGTTAAAAAAAATTTCACCGCTCTCAATTTCTTAATTATGTATTTTTAAAATTAATTATTAACTTTTAGAATTTTATTTTATTTATTTAGGGTATTTTAGATACGATTTTCCAAAGGGTAAAGATGGATAGGTTTGGTCAAGACAAACAAAAGTTGTATAAGAGGGGGGTCTATATCCCTCCGTGTAGGCGCGAGGGGCAATTTTATATGAAATTTACTCCATTTTTTAGAAAAACTATTAAAAAGCCACTAAGCCACTTACTTTCTCATACTTTAGTGTTTTTGTATAGCTTTGTTCTTTAATAAAAATTTTAATTTGAGTTCACTTATTGAAAAGCTTTGGAGAAATCAAGCCTCAAAGTCAAAATTTTGAAAAAAGAAAATATTTTTTTCTTAATTGATTTTTTTTTTTTTCATAATTTTAGTTTTAAAATTTAACTTAAAACTAATATAATTAAAATACAACTCTAAAATTTTAATATTTACTTATAATTTATATTAAAATTAAGATCATACGAAATTTTTTCTTAACTTTTTCTTATATGCTATTTGAGACACATTTCATATTTCACTTCCAGGAAAAAAGTTCAATAAGCGGGAAATTATCGACATTTTGTTTTCTGGAAAAATGTACCTATCGTTTTTTTTTAATTTCTCTTAAACCAAGAAAAAATTTTTTGTTCGGTTTTTTGCTCTGAGTAAATATTTCAAAAAAGCATTGAACATGGAAAGAAAAAATGGCCCTTTGTGGGGCAAAATTATGAAAAAAAAAAATAAAATTATCAAGAAAACAATATTTTCTTTTTTCAAAATTTTGACTTTGAGGCTTGATCTCTCCAAAGCTTTTCAATAAGTGAGCTCAAATTAAAATTTTTATTAAAGAACAAAGCTATAAAAAACACTAAAGTATGAGAAAGTAAGTGTCTTAGTGGCTTTTTAATAATTTTTTTAAAAATGGAGTAAATTTCATATAAAATTGCCCCTCGCACCTACACGGAGGGATATAGACCCCCCTCTTATACAACTTTTGTTTGTCTTGACCAAACCTATCCATCTTTACCCTTTGGAAAACCGTATCTAAAATACCCTAAATAAATAAAATAAAATTCTAAAAGTTAATAATTAATTTTAAAAATACATAATTAAGAAATTGAGAGCGGTGAAATTTTTTTTTACTTTTTTCTATACGCCATTCAAAACAGATTTCCGAAAATTTCATGAAAATCCATGGACTGGCCCTGGATTCCTAGGTAAAAAGCTTACGGCCCTCCACTAAATGGAGTTAGCGTTAGGACTATTATCTCCGTTTCAAATTGATCACAGCCCTCTAACTTACATATCTGCTTCATACTTAGTCCAGTTATTCTAGTCGTTCAGTCTGTGGAAAAATTTCTAGTGGGCTGAATTTTTGTATACCTCCTACACCTATTATGAACGTGTGAAAAATCGACATCCATATCGTGCCGGCTAAAAATGTTGCAAGGGTCAAAATGTCACGAAAAAGTTTTTCGCAATTATCTCTCGACCTATTGCTTGAAGGTAGACAGAAGCTATTAAAAACTGTTCCTTATAAAACTGTCTACAAAAAATGTTTTTTGCAGTTCTCTGCAAAAGTAACGTTTTTCAGATCAAAGTGCTGAGAAACTGACTATACTATGGTGAACCATCCAATCATTGGCACCTTAAGCGAAATCTCAACTTCTTTGGGCCATACAAATTTCGAATAACAAAAAATAACCCACATTTTTTTGATTTTTAATTTTTTGATTTATTTTTTTTTCTTTATTAAAGTAAACGAAATCTTAATTCATGCAATAAAAGATTAATTCATGAATTAAAAGTGGATTTGTAAGGAAAATTGGTAAGAGTTACCAAATTTGTAATTTATTACGTGTCCAATGACCGTTATAGTGCCAATCAACCCAGTAATTGGCATTTTTGTTAATGATTGGCATGGATTCCAATGATTGGCACAGTGCCAATCAATCCAATGATTGGCACAGTAGTAAGTAAGTAAAGATAGTATTAAAAAAGAAAATATTAAAAAAAAAATTAAGATCCGATATATTTAAGTCTTTTATAAGGTATGTGCCAATCATTGGGGGTGCCAAAAATTGGACGGTTTACCCTATAACAATGCACTTGTTTCCTCACCACCTTCGAGGTAGAATGCGAGGCGCGTTTTTTTACATGGTTTCCCATAGGCATACTCTATGATGTGTAGTGAAAGGTTTAAATAGTTTTTTATCAAAATTTTTTAAAATAACAAAAAAAAATTTTAGCGTATAGTTTCTTTTGTCATTCATTTTCGATATTTGCAGTTTCACTATCATTATTGGAACAATTGTAATGGAACTGATATCTATGCTAGCAAAATCTTATCACTTTTTAATTTTCAATCACATTTACATTTATCCAAGTCATAGCACACACACATCTTAAAACGCTCTGTTGTTTTACCCCATGCCATAAATGTTTACCCACAAGAGCAATAAGTTGTCTTGCTATGCATTTCTAACTGCCATACTCCATTGAATATACAATAAAAGAGAAATCATTTAACTGTAATTTCAACCTACTACTCCTTGGAATTTATAATAGTGTAATGTACACCCAACATTTAATACTAATCTCCTGAACGAAAACGTTCAACCGAAAACAGAAGGTGGCAACACTGGATAAGTACTTCTTAGGTTTTGCTATCTTTTATGTGCAATTAACCGGGATAGTCAGTTATTCAAATCGGGTTACGCGCCAGCTGATAAAAGGACCCGCTTTAATACCTAAAAAGCGTTCGTAACCGAGGAATTGTTTGTGTTTTTGTTGGACATTGATGACATATCAATCGCTGTGAAGTCAGTTGTCCTTCTGTGCTGATTGAATATTTGAATGCTGATGAAACAAATCAAGTAATATTTGACTTTTATTTTGTGTAAGGTAGTTATCCGAAAAAATGCATGCTTTTTAGATAAACGTGTTGATAAATAGAGGGTGTTAAGCGGGTTGGGTAAATATCCGATAGGCTTTTTTTTTACATTTAATAATTTATGACCAACTCAATGCACCAGCTTTCTCTCAACATGATCTTATTTTTGTTACTATCAATTTCAATATAATAACACCACCAACATTTTTCGAATATCGAGATTTCAAAAATATCAATACCTCTGCTCTTGAACAAGAAGTGTCTATGATTGAATGGGATAGAATTTTTTATATGCCATCACCTAATGAACAAGTAGAATTCCTTCAAACGAACATAAGGAATCTTTTCAACTCGCATGTTCCCCTTAAACGAAAATGTATAACACATCAATCTCGACCTTGGTATACGCCTGAAATTTCTTCACTTATGTTACAGCGAAATCAAGCTTACCTAAGATGGAAAAGATATAGGTTAGAAGAATTTCATAGATCTTATCGCTCGCTAAGAAACCTTGTTGTGTGCAAAATAAGAAACGAAAAAGCAAAAATTTTTAAAAATCGAATCAGCCTCAATGTTAATGGTCGAAAACTTTGGAACAATCTTCGTGATATTGGCATTGGTAAGCAAAAAAAGTCTGAGCTGCATAACATTAACGTAAATGAGTCGAATAAACAATTTTTAACATTCTCCTCTGCATCTTCACCTTCACCTAATCCCTATGGATTACGCAATAGAAAAGTAGATCGTTCTTCTGCCTCTGAATTCGACTTTGAGTTTTCTGGAATCAGCTGTACTGATGTAGCTGAAGCTTTTATGTTGGTGCAGTCAAATGCGGTTGGAGTTGATGACATACATCCTAATTTTGTAAAAGCTTTACTTCCACTCATTTTGACTTATATCACATTTATATTTAATTCAATACTTACAACTAGCATTTTCCCGAGACAGTGGAAGCTAGCCAAGATAGTTCCAGTACCTAAAAATTCAAATGGCACAGATTTTCGTCCAATTTCAATATTACCCTTTTTAGGTAAGGTCTTTGAAAGAATAATGCAAAGACAAATAAATACTTATCTTAACAGATCTAATATCCTTACACCTTTTCAATCTGGCTTTCGTCCAAAACATAGCTGTATCACAGCCCTTTTGAATGTGACTGAAGATATAAGGCAAGCAATTGATGATGACAAGGTGAATTTCTTGGTCCTGCTAGATTTTTCGAAAGCTTTCGACACAATTGATCACACAAATCTCATTTGTAAGCTTCTACAACAATTCAATTTTTCATTATCTGCAGCTAATCTGGTCTCATCTTATTTAAGTGAACGAAAACAGGCTGTATCTTTTGCTGATAAACTCTCGACTTTTTTGCCTGTCTCAAAAGGTGTTCCTCAAGGATCGATTTTGGGCCCGATTTTGTTCTCTCTCTATGTAAATGAATTACCATCCATCCTTAGCTACACACTAATACATATGTATGCTGACGATGTCCAACTGTATTTGAGCATCCCGCTTGGTCTCATTGAAAACTGCGTCCACAATATTAATCAAGATCTCCAAAACATCCATATTTGGTCCCAGCAAAATGGCCTGTACTTAAATCCTTCAAAGACCAAATGCTTAGTTATTTCTAAAAAACCGCTTGATCTCTCGTATTTTCCCCGCTTATCTCTCAATAATACAGTCATTGAGTTTGCAGAAACAGCCAAGAATCTGGGAGTGATCTTTAACAGGTCCTTAACCTGGGAAAATCATATAAATTCAATTGTTGGTAAAGTCTACGGATCCCTTCGTGTCCTTCAGGAATCTCAATATCTTACTCCTATAAAAACTCGAATTATGTTGGCAAAAACTCTGATTATGCCTATTCTTATGTTCGGTTGTGAAATTTATTGTAATTGTGATTCCGTGAGTAGAAGAAAACTTACAGTCGCCTTTAACAGCATTATTAGATACATTTATGGTCTTAAGAGATATGACCACATCTCTGGCTACGTCCGAACTTTATACAACATGCAGTTTGTACAGGTTATTCAATATCGAACACTCCTTTTATTCTTCAGAATCAAACAGACACATCAACCTCAGTACCTGTTTTTTCGACTTCAATTTCCTACCTCTAACAGATTAAACCAATTTATTATCCCGCGACATACCTGCCAAACATCAGAACGACAGTTTTTTGTCAATGCCGTACGCCTCTGGAATTCTCTGCCAAATGATATAAGAAGAATTGTTGATGCTCACACTTTTCAACAAAAACTAACACTTTACTTATCATCTCTTCAGTAACTACTTTTACCTTTAATAAAAACCCTTAAAATTAATAAATTAAAGAAGCAATTAATAATAGAACTACTCAGTTTTCCATTCTCCCGTTACAATTTTGAATTTTGTTTTCTTACAATTTTGAATTTTGTTTGCTTATTGTAAAATATTTTTTATTAATTTCTCGCTATGCTATTTATTATTTTCATAATGTTAGCTTTTATACCTAAACTGAACTTTATAAAGCTATCACAACTTATATAAGATATTGTATCTTAATGTGTATAGCAAATCTAAAAATAAACTAAACTAAAACTAAACTTAATAGAAGGAGTTGTTTGTGAGTGAGTGTGTGTGTGCGGAAATATACCGGGAGGAGAATGTGTCTAGCCACAATGGTTTATAGCAAACTACTGGAGAGCTCTCGATGTTAAAAATTGCTCGAAAGCTCTCGAGGTTTCACACTGCTGGAAAGCTCTAGATGTAATATGTTCTTCTATATAAAGAGACCGCTTATGCAACCAGAGAGTCAGTTTTGATTATAAAATGATAGTGTAAAAATTTTTCATCACTCTTATAATGTAATCGGAATTGGCATTAAGACTTTGAGTGTATACAGGCGTTGCACCTGACTCTACATAAATAGCGTAATTTGGTGTTGAATTAGGCAATTTTAATAGGCGTTTGAAGAAATGCCGTTGAATTCATTCAAACTGCTCTAGACATAAGAAGCCAAAGGCCTGGACTCCATAACACATACAAGTGTTAACAGTGGCTTTGAAAACACGATATTAAGACGTCAGATCAATATTTTGGTTGGCAAAGAAGTTGGGCTACATAACACTTAAAGCAAGCTTTGCTTCATTACTTTTCAGCTTTACATGTTTTAAAAAATTTAGGTTATGAGTAAGTAAAAGCCCGAGGTACTTTAATTCTTCTACAACTTCAATAGGTGAGTTATTAAGACACCATCGTTCTTCCGGTAACCTTCTTGTTAGACGTCCTTCGAAAATTAACACCTTAGTTTTGTTTGTATTTATCTGCAAACCCCATTTCTCACAAACAGTGTTCAGTCTGTTTATCTGTAACTGTAGGGTGAAGGGGTTGTCTGCCAATAAAACTATGTATGTCGTCAGCGTAAAGGAGGACTTTCACTTGGATGTCAGCGATAGAAATTCCTCCTGGAAGTACATCACACACATCGTCAATGAATAATGCGAATAGCAATGGGCTGTATTTTAGCCTTGAGGAACACCTGCCGTCTTTTCGAAACAGCCGGAGAACTCTAATCCATCCCAAACAATAGCACTAGACGAAACAAAAAAATTGCAGCACATCAACAAAAATTTTCGGGATATGCCTAGCGTTGAGAGCTTATATATCAGAGCCTGCCTAACAACCTTGTCAAATGCTGCTTTGAAGTCTATAAAACCTGTATATAACTTCTTCTTTTTTTCCAAAAAAAGTTAGTTGTTAGTGCAAAGATATGATTCATTGAAGAAAAACCTGCACGGAAATCGGCGTGGAACATACTCAGGCGATTATTGTCATCTATCCATTTGGTGAGCCTGACCCTGACGTACAGAATTGACGTTAAGATCTTTCTCATAGAGTTGAGAATCTCTCTTAAAAATGGCAAAGATTTTTAGTTGCCTTGTTGAAGGTATTAGGTACGAAAGAATCTCTGAACAAATTGTTAAAATATTGCAGAGTGTAATAATTCTTTAGTTGTTCTGCACTATTTTTAAAGAACTCAATAGGTATGCCATCTATCCCAGGTGCCTTGTTGTTTTTATTTTATGCAATGTTGTCTCCAGCTCGTACATGCTTAAAGGGTTATCCACATCTTCGACAATAAACTTGGGTGAAGCATAGGAAAAGCTTTGATGATTCACATCAGCCGACAAAAGAGTTTTGAAGTGGGCTGTTAAAGTTTCAGCTCCGAGTGAGCTCACCGAGCTCCGATTATGACCACCCAGATCGCGAACCTTGCTCCAAAATGTTTTAAGCTACGTGCAGACGGCATATAAAAAGCCGCACATATGTGCGGTTCTGACGTCACATAAAAAGTTGTAAATTCAACGCAAATGCTATACGTAAATCAGTGTACGCAAACTCGCATATAAGGGTGTTCAGACGATGTGCGGAATCTGTCCCAAAAGTCGCACATTAGTTTGCGTTGATTTGCTCGCACATCAAATGTACGCAAATGAATACGCACATTTTTCGGTCGATGTGCGACGTGTTCACACGATATGCAGAAAAATACGCACATCAACCATTTGCGTGCATATGCAAGTTTGCGTTAAATTTAATCGATTGTTTGACTTTTGTGTTTTGCTCATTTTTTGTCATTGTTTACTACGATAAATTGAAAATGTCAAAAAGAAAGTGGGCTGCTATTGCTGTTTTAACATTAGATATGATTGAAAAAAATGAGGAAAGTGAAGTTCGCGAAGAATCGGGTGTGGAACAGTCAAGGATGCGTAGTGTGTGGACAAAGGACTGGCTTCTACATCGTCAGACGGAAGGTTTCTGCGCGAAATTGTTATTGGAACTTCGTGAGAGTGAACCAGAACTATACCACAGTTTTGTTCGAATGTCAGCCGATCAATTTGATCATTTACTTATGTTAGTAAAGCCTAGGATCGAAAAAGCTACCACCAACATGCGAACAAGCATTCCTGCATCGGACCGACTGATACTGACTCTTCGTTTCTTGGCTACAGGCGACAATTTCAGGTCTATGCAATATCTTTTCCGTATTCCAGCAAACACAATTTCAACGATAATCCCAGAAGTGCTTGACGCAATATACGAAGCTCTTGTCGGCGAATATTTAAAAGTGAGTGTTTTTACCATAACTTATTTATCTACTTTTCCTAACTTTTTCGAACAGACACCGAAAAGTGTAAATGAGTGGAAAACAGTAGCAGAGGAGTTTAATCAGCGATGGCAATTTCCCAACTGCATCGGGGCAGTAGATGGCAAGCACGTTGTGATGGTCGCACCACCAAATGCAGGCAGCGTATTTTATAATTACAAAGGTATTTACTAATTTTCAATACTATAAAGTGGCACTCATTTCTTGTTTCATATAGGAACGCATAGCATTGTGCTGATGGGAGTGGCAGACGCTGAATACAAATTATTGTATGTAGATGTCGGTCGCAACGGACGACATTCGGATGGTGGAGTTTTCAACCGTTGCAGTTTTGGCCAAGCATTGGCTACGGATCGGCTGTGTTTACCATCACCTCAACCACTGCCTGGACGAGATACTCCCGTTCCGTATGTTCTCGTTGCGGACGATGCCTTTGCTATGCGGCCAAATATAATGAAGCCGTATGCCCAACGTGGTCTGACAATGGTGCAGCGGGTCTTCAACTATCGTTTGAGTCGTGCACGACGCATCATTGAAAATGTCTTTGGCATAATGTCTGCACGTTTTCGAGTCCTTCGGAAACCAATTCATTTGGATGCTCAAAAAACGACAAAAGTGACGCTTGCCTGTTGTGTGCTTCACAACTACTTAATTTCCACAAATAAGTCGAAATACGCACCGAATATATCGTTTGACCAATACGATGCTGAAGGAAATATAGTGAGTCCTGGTGAGTGGCGTGCTGATGTTCAAAGCTCAACAATGTATCCACTTGAGGAAGTACGATCGCGAGACCTTGGATCTGAAAGCAAAGACATTCGAATAGAGTTCACGCACTACTTCACCGAAGAAGGCGATATTGAATGGCAATATTCTCACATTTAAACATACCAAAAAATTATGATTAAATTTAATTTGTTTATTGCTTTCATAAGGTTAAAAAAAAAAAAACAAAAATTGGAAAATAAATACTCAAGTTAACACAAAAAAAAGATCTACTAATATTTAAGTATGTACATAGGTATTATGTTATGTATAGGAACTAAAATAATCAAAAACAGTCAATTTTCGGCCGTGGAGGCCATAGAATAGGATGAGATTAAACTTCAAGTAGCTCCTCGTCTAATTCTTCGGTCGAACTACAAGTTTTGCAACCTGTTGAAGGTTCAAAGAAGGCACTTGGTCTTTCCTCCTCATCATTATGAACGATGATTGGTTCCAAAGCGTCTACATCGACTTCGTCTTCAACATCCTCGACAAAACGAACCAATTGCACTGATGACGAACGTGAATTATCCTCTAAAAACTCTAACAAATAGCGATTCATGCCGTTTCGTAAGTTATCAGCTTGGTCTTCAGGGAGAGTTCTTAAATGGCACAGTAAATAATCGCAGAACGTTGAATTCTTATCGCTTGCTTGCAAAGCGGAGACTGCTGAATTTAAAATGGCCAAACGAGCGGTTGTTGAGCATGATGGCAACGGTGACGTTGATGTCGAAGGCGATGTTAATGCTTTTGTCACAAATCTACGTTTGCGCTGCTGGGGCTGGCCGACTACAGTTTCTGTAATTGGAAAATCATTTGCAACCGCGTCATCAACGAGAGCAGCAAAGTCCTGTAAAATAAAAGAAAATGGTTTTTCTAAAAAAAAAAAAACCAGCATTTCATAAAAACTTACATGGTCCATTGACGAAACAGATGAAGTGGATCTTTTAACATCGTTGGCCTCCAGAAACATCATCTGATTGAAAAACTGCCAATGCACGGAGGATGTTTCTGCACCCTGCCCTGACTTTTTGGTGCGTAGTTTTGCCAAATTTGCTTTAAATGTTACCCGCAAACAGCCCCACTTGCACTTGGCTTCCTTAACTGTTACGTCTAAGCCAATTTCATCAACAACCTCACGCCAAAAATCAAGCTTTCCGAGCTTGTATTCTGCCGAACCGGCATCCCAAAGCCTAGGGCGCTTCTCCACCGCAGTAATAAGGGCTTTAATTTCATCAGCCGTCCAGCTGTGCTGAACAATTCGATTCCCGGATTCTGATTTCCTTTTGATCCGCAATTTATTTTGCTGTGGGCCCTCAAAATCTATTTCTTGTTCACTCATTTTCTTTTTTTCTTTCTACAATTGAATATTGTCAAAGAAAAAAAAATCACAACAAATCACAACTACACTCCACTGATGTGCGTAAAATATGCACATTTGCGTTGTCCTATTTTCGTGTCAACGCATATAATTGAGACGATCGCACATGCACGCACATGCACGCAAAGTGTCACAAAAAATGTGCGAGGGTGTTCAGACGATATGCAAAACAGCCGCACATTTATGTGCGGTTTTGCTGTCGCACATCGTCCGCAAACCATTTGCGTGCATGTGCGGACTGTCCCAAAAGGGTGTTCAGACGATATGCGTCAATACTCGCACATTATGACGTAAAAATGACGTCAGAACCGCACATATGTGCGACTTTTATATGCCGTCTGCACGTAGCTTTAGAGTCCTTGCAGTTTACTAGACTTCTTGCAAGATTATTAAGGGAATCTATTTTTTTTCTGCACAAAGTTGTTTATATTCCTTATTTATTTTCAAATATAAATGTTTAAAATAATCTGTCATCTGTTGTCCTAAAAAGTTTTAGATATACAAAGGATAATTTGCGATGTCTCTTACATTCATTGTCGAACCATATGTTACGTGGAGTAAATGAATGATTACTGCTTGTGTGTGCAAACGGGGCTGATGATTTGATTACTCTGATTCACAGGTCTGCAAAGAAAAAGCTGTCTGGATGCTTTCAACTGATTTCTATGTATTTAAGTGTTCTGAAAACTAAAAAAATACTCAAAAACTTCTAGAACGTCAGATTCTTTTGCTAAGTCCAAAATTTCCTTAAAAAATTGTTGTTTTTTTTTGAGCTAACTTGAAGTCAAAAATAAATAAGTACCTATACCTACATTTTTATTTTGTTATTATTATTACTTTTTGTGTCTATGGGATAATAGAGACTGGACCAAAAAGTTTTGACCTTCGAGGGAGCTTAAGGTTGGCGAAAAGAACGCCCTGCATGTAACTTTGGTGAGTCGTTATAAAATTTTCTTACCGCCGCTCCACATAAAGCTGGGATTGATAAAGCAATTTGTAAAGTCACTTCTAAGAGATGGAAATTGCTTCAAATATGATATTGAAGTTTCCAGGCCTCTCGGAGGCAAAGTTGAAGGAAGGTGTTTTCACTGGACCAGATATTAGACGGATACCTATATTGTCAGAAAACGTGACGTTCTACGAGCAAATGAAAGTCATTTTCAGATTCAGCACACCCAAAAACATAAAACCAGAACAGCTCTCCACTTTGATTTTATTGCAGACTTGTGTTATAGTTCGCTACAATGTTCAAAGCTGATTGTTGATTGAGGAGGGAGAGAGCGGCAGTTGCGGTTAAGAAGAGTTTTTAAAAGCGGAGCTGCATTAACGTTCCATTTTAGCGGACACTGCACAGAAATCAATTATACGGAATGTCCCTGACCGCTTAACAAATGTAAATTCACCATAGTTGTCGCTTTTAGACGATCCATTGACCACACATAGCCCAAAGTTTTCAAAAAATTCTGTTAGAAGTTGACCATTTCTGTTAAAGATTTCATCCTTAGATTTCCTTACATCATTTATGTTAATGTTTTGAACCATAGGAAAAAAAGGATTTTGGTAAGATCCAATTCGAGCATTTAGATCCCCAATGATCATAACATTTTCAATTCATCAATGTTCTCTGTTCTTGTTTAATGATCATGACTAACCACATAAATATAATTCGTTTTGCCCTCATTAACCATCAAACCCATTTTTGACTCTGCTGTGTCAATGCTCATAGCAGCACCTATGACATCACGCTTGCTTCTTTCCATTACGTCGATATCGTCTGCGTTAGCTATTTAACTGCACCCACTCTTGAAAGATTATTCGTCTGGTGTTGACGTTTGAGTTTTGTACAATCTTTTCGAGTAGGTATGATGTTAAAAGAAGTCGCATGACAGTTTGTTGCTTTGTCCAAAGCTTTTTTCAATGCCAAAGATCTTTGTAATGAGTTCTTTACCGCCCTTGATCCCATTCTGATCTAAATCTACCTTGATAAGGACCTATCGAATTGTTGATAAGGGATTTCAGATTTTCACATATATTACAGCAGACCAAATCTATAAGGCCAGGTTAAGGAGGCTTTTTCCCCTGTAACTAGCGCGGTTGTGAGCATCTCCTTTTTTAGGATCGAAGATATGGTGCTGATGGGTGATGGCCCATTCACCGGTGCGTCTGCAACTGCAGTTTTATAGATTTTAGTCTTTAGTTAGGGGCCTTTCACTCCGGCATGGCATGATCTTTTTACTATGTGGCAAAACTACCGAATCTCATTCCTATCATGGCATCTCTCAATTTCCTCAAACGAGCGTTTTCATGTTGCTCATTTTTCTTTTTGAAAATTCTGTCATTTTGGGATATGAGTAGGGTTGCAACATCGTTGTAAGAAACATCGATGTTGGAAAACATCGATGGTCTCCGACTAACATCGATGTCAAAAAAACATCGATGTCATCAACGATACATCGATGTTTTTCCGATGTTTTGCCGATTTTTTAATTATCTTGTCAATAATGAAAAAAAATTGGCTTTATTTACGTGCACTGTAGCTAAATATGGAAATTTACTAGTCTTACCAGTTCAAATCGACAGGATTCATTTGCAAATTGCGATACAAAACATTTATTTGAACGTTATTAATATTACAAATATTCAAATTATTTGATCAAACCCAAGAATTTTGAGATCGAATCAAAAGAAGCTCTGATAGTCTTGTCCCCAGAAGTCTATTTCTGTCCTGAGTAGTTCTTGCCCCAACTCCCGAGAACAAACGATCACTTGAGACGGACGTCGCAACGATGGGAAGATAAATCATTACAATTTTTGCATGCTTTTTAAAAACAGATTTCATTATGTTGAGCTCATTGCTCGTAGGTGAAATAAATAAATAAATAATTATGATCTTCTTTGAAAACACTTATGTCGCTTTCCATTGATTTCACTCGGAGAAGCACTCATTTTAAAAGCCAATGGAACACCCAAAATTGTGTCTATTCAGTTTAACGTAATTTCCTTTGTGTGAGTGAAACACCTATGGCTCTTAAAAAATATTCCTTGAAGAAATATTTCTTTTTGACATTTGAGTAACATGTGTTGGTGATTCTTGAGTCGATTCTCACTTCAAATCGAGAATCGGCTGTCACACCTCAGAATCATGAGAAGCGTAACGTAACTTTGACAATTCGCAAGTCGCAACTCAAACGAAACATGAATGAAGTACTTTCCATTTCTCTATTTCTGCTGGGAATTGAAAAGGAATAGTGCACTCATTTAATAATTAAACTACAATTGTCACCAGTTACGTCTTATGTCTGTGTGAATAAATCCTTGAGCCGCGATTCTTACAAAACTATTTTTCACTGAACGGGTTGCCCTTTTCTTAGAAATAGTTTTCATACCTACTAACTAACAAAAGATCTACAGGCTCTTGATTATGCTATTTTTCGTTTGTAGGTAGATTGTCGTTGCAATTCAGTGATCAAAAAACTTTTTTGTTTCAGAATTACACGTTACACGTGTAGGGAATGTTCAAGGAAATGAATGTGCGATGCCGATGTTTTTGCCGATGTTTTCAGTTTTGCCTTCGATGTATCGGCGATGTATCGTTTTTCAAAACATCGATGTTAACATCGATGTCTATTACCAAAACATCGATTTTTTGAAAACATCGATGTATCGTTTGCAACCCTAGATATGAGTAGCATAGAAGCACTTTCCTGTGCCTGCAGAGGAGCCAAATGTTACCACTTCGATAGCGGTGCCTCATTGATTTACACAATCGTGTAGGTTTATTTATACAATGTTAGTACTTTTCTTTGCTATAAAATTTATTAATCAAATTCAAGAACCTCTACTTTATGAATTTCAGACATCTTTGTCCAAAATGTGCTCAGTTAAGCCCTTCTAATATTCGAATATGTCCCAAATGTGCTCAGTCTAGCCCAGACATATACCTATTAAATATTCGAATGTGCTCAGTTCGAAATTGATATCTTTTTCAGGACCCAGTTGTTAGCAAAGTCATTTTGCGCCAGATGGAATTTCGAACATGAATTTTGTCCGAAATGTGCTCAGTAAATTCCGGGCATACACCTATTTAATATTCGAATATGCTCGGTTCGAAGTTGATATTTTTTTCAGGAACCAGTTGTTAGCAAAGTCTTTTTGCGCCAGATGGAAATTCGGATTAAATATGACGAACTCACAATGAAGTTTCAAATTGGAAAGAGTATTTGAATGTGAAATTTCCTTTTTTGTGTTTTTGTGTATGTCGGTGATTGAGACTACAAATAAGAATAATAATAAAACTACGTAGTTAAAGTTATTCAAGTAATCAGAGCTTGTAACTTTGAATAACAATTTTAAATGATTTGAAGGCAAAAAGAGAGTGATTTGAAAGCATTATCTGGTACGAATTTAGGAAAGTATAGACTTTTTCTGACTAGCTTACTTATTTGCATGCTCTTACGATCAGTTAGGGCTTGTAACCAATAGCGCGTTTTTCACAACCATGCCTTGTGAGGGAATGGAAGGGACCTACAATTTTTTGCCGGTTCCGAACGGCTAATCGAGAAAGCGCTTTTCATGGCAATGAATACTAACGGAGGACTTGCCAATTCCTCGCAAAAGGCGATACCCGTGAAAAAAACATTTTTGCCTCTGTTGGGATTCGAACCACGAACCTCTGGATTAACAGGCGGATATGTTATCCTTTACACCACGGGTACCACAAGATGTTATGTTATTCTATATAATTAGGTCACTGACGCAACCAAAAGTCAGTTTTGATTATAGAGTGATAATGTTAAGATTGAGTTAATGTATCGAATAAAAGCGGTAGAACTAAACTGAAAGGTAAAGTTTTATAATTGCGAACTACGTGCGCCTAGTTCGCAATTATAAAACTTTACATTGGTGTCAGAAGTGTAAATAAAACGTATTTGTGAAAAAAAACGTGAAAACAGTGAAAATGGCTAGAGCGGGATCGAAAAATGAGTTCGTCCTGCGCTTGCACAATTATTTTGAACAGTAAGGGGAGAACATTAACACTTTTGTCTTTGAAATAGAAGTGGAGGAAGGGAAAGTGAGTGAAAGTGTAGATTTTTCTAGTATGATGAAGCTTTTATTAGAACAAAGAAACGAACAAAAGAAGGAACAGCAGAATGTTCTCGAAAAACTCGAAGTATGTACAACAAAAGAAGCTAGACGAGCAACGAAGCGATTAAAAGAAGGAACAACAGAATATTCTCGAAAGACTTGAGGCGCAACAGAATGTTTTGGAAGGTCAGAAAAGCACTCTAAAAGGCAAATTGGGTAACATTGAGAAAAACGTATGTGCCCCAGACGAACGCGTTGAAGGTGTGAAAAACAGCTTTCTGTTGTAGAGAATTGTTTGGAAAGCCGATGCGATAAACAGTTCTCTGTTCTGTCCAAGAAATTAGACCAGATCCGGAAAATCAAAATTCGAGAATCTGCTGGAGAGCTTGCAAAGAAAAAGGAGATGAAGCCGCCAACATTTGATGGACAGTCTTCTTGGACAGTTTACAAGAGACAATTTGAGGCAGCCGCGACAACAAATGGCTGGGATGATAAGAACAAGTACATAGCACTGACTCTTGCTCTTAGAGAACCAGCAGCTGAATTACTTCAAATTATCGATTGTGTGCAGCTGCATTTGACCAATGGCTTCACGAATATTGTCCTTTGAAGCGTCAATTGTCTCTGGCTTGTCGGCGTAGCACTAATCTTTTAAGGCACCCTACAAATAATATTCCAACGGTGTCAAATCGCAGGTTCGAGGTGGCCAAACGACATCAGCTCTGCGGCTGATAATGCGATCTTCAAAAACAGGTCGCAAAACATCGAGTGTAGCTTCGACTTTGTGGCACCTGGCACGTAGCGCCGTCCTGTTGAAACCAAATGTTGCTAATATCCTCCGCTTCAATTTTTGCAAATAAAAATTCGTTCGACATGGCCCGATAACGATCGCTATTGACTGTAACGGCCACTCCTTGGTCATTTTCGAAGAAAAATTGCCCAATTATGCCTCTTGACCAAAATCCGCACCAAACAGTGATTTGTTTTGGGTGTATCGGCTTTTTAATGTATGCGTGCGGGTTTTCTGTGCCCCAAATGCGACAATCTTGCTTGTTTATATACCCGCTAAGATCAAAATGAGCTTCATCTGAAAAGACAATTTTTGGCAAAATCGGTATCCGCTCTAAGTAGATCGCAGGCCCACTTAGCGGAGCGAAAACGCATTGGATGGTCAGTTGGCTTCAACTCCTGAACCAATTGGACTTTGTATGGCGTCAGACCAAGGTCTTTATGCAAAATTCGTCTCAATGATGTCTACGAAATGTTCAATTGTTGAGAACGACGGTGAATTGATGTTGATGGCGTCACGTACACTTTCTGCCACAGCAGCAAAAAGTGTTTTTATTGATGAAGATGGCAGTTTCTTTCAGTTTTTTTCACAAGATAACGAACATACGGAGCTGACGGTGCTTCTCTTCTTCCAAAAACCGTACGCAATTTTCGCACACATTCTGCAACATTACCATGATTTTCAAAGTAATGTCGCAATATTTTCCAGCGTTTTTCAAGCGTATACACAGCCATATTCGTTCAGCGGAAGCATAAAACTAATTATTATCTGTCAAATCAGACATGAGCTAAGTGTTACCATTCACGAAATAAGCACTAATTAAAAAAAAAGGCGGACCCTTTAGAAGAGAGCTATACTACGGCTGGAATATTTAAAGCTAATAGATACCAAAGTTCCAGCTCGACGTGTTTTTGAAAACACATTGAAATATGGTCAGAGGTAGAGTAACCAGAACGAAAGCTTGAAATATGCTAATTAGATACATCTCTTTATCTGCCCGTGGCATAATGGTTAGCATGTCTACCTGTTACGCGTAGGGTTACCATTCGTCCCCCTTTTAGGGGGACAGTCCTTCATTTTAATCTCAACAAGAAACTAGTCCCCCAAAACAGGAAATGATTAAGGGGGACGCAAATGTCACCCTTTTTTACACATCCTTAATTTTTCACCATTTTATTAAAAAACTGCGTTCTTAAATATGGAATTTTCTGTTCTAATTGTTTTCTTAAGTAATTCTGTGGATACTTCCATCATAACTTTGAATTTCCCTACAACTGAATACATAAATTTTATACCATTCAACGAACCGTATCCAACTTCAACTGGAAATGGAAGGTTTTGTTAAAAGCGTGCAAATTTCGAAAGAATTATTAATTTTATATTTTCTATTCCCCACTCAAATGCTCAAAGTGAAAGAATATTCAGTCTTATGTTTAACACCTGGCGAAAAGACAGAAATCCTTTACTTGTCGAATCAGTTGAGGCAGAATTGATTGTTAAGCATAACTACAAATTGAGTTGCAATGACTTTTACAAATTTATATATGGAAATGGCAGTTTGTTGCAAAAAATAAAATCTGGAGATAAATATAATTTGTAAAGGATTTATTCTTATCTTTATCTCACTGAATGTGTATAGCAAAACATGAATACCTGAGCCTATGTTCCTTTTTTAAATCTTTTTTTTAAATTTATTTTTTAATAAAAACCAAAGATATAATAAAAATTAAGTTGTTTCTTATTTATTTCTAAAACTAAAAAAGTGGATTTTTTTAATTTTGTCCCCTAAAACCCAACTGTCCCGCTTAGCAAAACTCAAAGTCCCCATTTTGTCTTTTTCAAAAATGGTAACCCTAGTTACGCGCCAGGTTCGTGGTTTGAATCTCAACAAAAACCAATAGTTTTTCCACGGGAATCGTCAAACAATTGAAAAGTAAACTCGTTGCCATTGTAAATTCGATTAACCGTTCGGAATCGGCATGGTTGTGAGAATTGTGCTTGCCCCTGAGGCTCCTTGCTTTGTTGCGCGATCCTATGTACATATGTATATGCGATACCTGTTTTCTATCCAGAGATATACAGAGATTTTTCTGTATGGAGAGAGCCTTCCATACAGAAAAATCTTTCTCAGTGAGTTGAAAGACCAAATAAATCTAGTTTTCAACTGCACTCGCATCATATTTTTTTTTTTTTTTTCAAATTTAAATACTTTTCCGAAAATAGTCCGTGCAACTTTTTCAGGAAAAGTATTTGAAGCAATTAATTGTCCAGAGTTTTTGATGTATTCGTTTTGGATACTTGCCTTCGCAAGTGAAGTCTATTGGCTACGACAACTTTGGAACATCATTCTCTCTTATTTTCTTGAAATCCAAATAAAGATGGGTTCATGCTGTCCCTGTCTAAGAAAAACACCGAAAGTCTCATTTGAATGTGAAAAATAATTTCGCCTAATGATTGTTATCATCATTATAATGTGAAATTATTTAAAATTAGTTAAAACGATCGGTCTCCTGAATATGTCGCATGCTTTCGCATTACAGTATCTACAGCAAACGAAATTGCTATCTTCTACCAGAAGCCTTGGCTGAGAAAAAAAGTCCTGAAGTCCCAAAAATGGTGTACTCATTCGAAATAACGAAACAATTTTGTCCTCTTTTTGTAGATAAATGATGTAGATGTATAAGGGTGGAGCACGGATGTATGGGGATTTTTTTAACGTGTAATTTGTTGTTCTAATAGTGATAATAATATGTGTTGCACTAAAACAGAAAGACATGTATTTTTTTTTTTTTATTTGAATGATATCTTCTGCCTCCGCCTTAGCTTCAAACTTTAAGATTTTTTTTAGAAAAAGCAAAGTGTTTCAATGAACTGTAATTAGCTTATAAAAGGGTGTAAGTTAATATTTTATTAATAAATAAGTAATGTTATGATAGACTTATTAAAAAAAAATAGAAGAAAAGTCTTTTACAAATACATATATTTTAAGAAAATATTTCAATTTGCTCTAAAATCGCGTTTAGTCTCAAACTTTGGCATTTCCTTCCTCGACTGTATTTTAGCTTTTATTGCACCCAAACGTTCCACTTTTGTGCACTGAGAAGTGGAAGCTTCAGTCGTTATTTTAACAGCTCGCTCCACAGCTTGAGCATGGCATGGTAGCCTTAAAAAGACCAGAAGGCCTTCTCCACCCGATTGTGCGATGTTTTCTATTTCTTCTGTTGTCAAATTCTTCAGAATCGGTGGTTCAGTTACTCTCGTCTGCCAGTCAATTATGTCGATGTAATCTGATGCATTGAAGTTTACCATTGGCACTTCAAAGAGCCTTACAGTTGATGTTTCAGGCACACTGCGGGTCTTTAGGATTCGTCGTGCTGCCAGTTCACGAACGTGTTTTCTTTCGTCATGAATCATGGCCAGCAAAACGTTTTCAGGATGCGCGAAGTAACTATTACGCTGAATGACTGGATCAATAACTGTTCTCAAGTCTTCTGAGAGATACCTAGAGGTTGCAATCATGTTGTAGAGATGTCGCGTACCATCTTTGCACGATGGTTTCATCTTGATGGAAAACCACGATGGAGCATAAACCTTTACTATAAATGTGGCCAAAATAACTAAAGCTGCCGATGGAATCTCTGTGGCTACATACAGACGTAGTAATCGATTGGCACGTGTTAGCCAACGAGCATGAGACATTTTTCCGGGGAACCTATTTCCTAGATCTGCTGGAAAATCCCCGGAGAGTACCGCTGAAACAATGTCGTACAAATACTGTTGGTCAGTGCTCAGATCTGGGCTGATTTCTGGTAGTTTCGGTCCTTCGATTTGTTGAAACCTTATAACTTTTAAGCACTCGCACGTTTCAAGTGCTTTTCCCAAAGGTCCAGTATAAGTTTTTGGTCCTGAAGTTGATCCGTCAAGATATAGAAACAAGTGTCTCAATGGCAACTCATTCATGTGGAGTAAACAAATTATCCACTGAAGTGGTTTCTGCAATTTCTTTTCGAGTAGGCGTATAACACCACCATTTTTTCCGGTATTTACGTTTGTTCCGTCGCAACCAATTGCCATAACATAATTCAGGGAAATGCCTTCTTCTGCTAAGAAATTCGTTATAGCGGTCTCAATTCCTTTAGCTGAACCAACGTGTGGAACGACGTAACCTAGGTAAACAGAATCTGGCTCTTGAATTATTGATATGTGCTCCTCCACTGTGGCTCTTCTGTAGTTTTTATTGCCTTTTTTAATTATAATTAAAGTTCGGTCTTTCCTGCCATCAAAATACAATGCAGAAACTTCTGGGACATGTGATTCTTCCATCAATTTTTGCCTAGTTTTAGACTTCTCTCTGCGCAGCTTACTTCTGTCAATTACATCGATATTCGATCCAATGTCGCATAAAAGAGATGATGCAATGGCTGCTGCTGCCCTGTCTGATATTCCGTACCTGTCACATGTTTTTGATAACGTTGGTAGATCGACGAATGACAATTTTGCCTTTTTGTTTGCAGAAACGCCTTCTTTTAGAGTTTTTGCAGGAGAAGCTGTGCCACTGTGGACCTCGGACTCTGACGATACCGGAGATAAACAAACTTCCATTGCAACTGATGTTAAAGTTGTGTCGACGGATCAACTTGGTCTATTATTTTGTTGCTTTTTCCTCTCTTGAGTCTTTTGGATTTTTTTTGAAGCGGTTACATCGATTCCACCAATTACCATTCGGCGAGATGTTCTTTGGTCTGTCAGAAAAGTTTGCTCACATTTCGGGACTTTTTTATCCTTTGGACAGGTGCATTTCTGAAAATCAGTGCATTTGCAAAGCTGAAATATCAAACAGAGATCTACTATTGTGTCGAAAATTTCCCAATGTCTCCGGTGAGAGCTTCTTGATGGACTTCATCAAATTTTTGCATTTTAGGTGGTAGGATTTTAACATTTGCAGGACGCGGGTTCTTGTAACGGTCTTCAATGATGCAGTCAGCCATACATTTTCAATAGCAGATACCACTGTTGCAACAATATCAGAAAATGTGGGTTCCTTTGCATTTTTTTTAAGTAATAGCCTGGTCCATTCGTAGTATTTCATTACATCTTCGTAAGTAGGCAGCATATTTTGCTTTAGGTCACAGTTTTCACCAAAAATAGGACACTTCAATGCACTCCTTGTTTTCTCCATATTTGATAAACACAAATTAGTCAGCTATTTGGTAGGTAAAGAAATGCGCGACCTTTCACATTGATAACAAATTGGTAACTGAACTGACTTTAAAAAAACAATGATTTGATTACCTTAAAAAAAAACAGCTAAGAAAAACTCATTTGCGACGCTAAGAAGTAGAGTACAAAATGTGAATGACAATTGACAACTAAAGGGCCAACTATAATGCACTTTGCCGAGCTTACGCCTACTTACGCGAGCGAGCCAATACACTATTTTATATGACAGTAACTATAATAGACGTTCTACTCAGTTTCGTTAAATTTCGCTCACTTTCGCGCAATTAAGCAAGAGCCATTGGATTGGCTCGAACTTACGTAAATGTCAAATTTAAAGCGTATCAACCATAGAAGAAGAAAAGAAGAGAGAAAACAAACACTTCTCTTGCTCCGCAACTGCCATTTGTCTACATTGTGTGGTGTGGTTTGCCTTTTTGTGTATCTCTTCTGTGGTATCAACTGAACTCAAATCAGCTCAACGCATGTTTACATGTTAAGTAGCCAGAATCCATTATAGTTGCTCTTTGTTTAACGAACACTTTCGGAAACTTTTCGTCTGGTTTTTGACACTAGCCTAAGCTGAGCTAAGTGCATTATAGTTGGCCCTTAACGGTAAAAAATAATAATTAAATTATGCTTGATACAGACAGACGAGAGAAGAGAAGAACCGTTGGGTCTATCAACTATCATCTGGGTCTGTGGCGATTTTTTCATTCTCCCTGTCCCTACACTTGTTTGATATTTTCTGCATTTCTTTTATTCTCATTCGTAAGTATTGTAATAAAATGTATGCTTTTGAATACGCCAAAGAGCAATCGATTTATTTGTACATTTGGTTGCCATAGGTGATATTTTGCCGTTGAAAAGTCGTTGAAAAGTTCCATTAAGAAAGTCGTTGACATCACCCAAAGAGAATTCATGGAAAATACAGCGTTTTACTTCACCAAGTGAGAAAGGGGACTTAGATTTATATAGCAGAAAGGGGATGAGAAAAAAAACAAAGTTTCGTCTAAAATCTAGATCTTGCAAAATTTCAATGACCTGGCGGAGGCAGTTACTATCAGTCGATTCATATAATATTTTAACAAACTAAATTTGAGCCTTAAAGACAAAAAAATTTTGCTATTACATGTTGGTTACGTGAAAAAAAAATTTACGCTCCACCCTGCGAATAATATGCGAACTAAACGTGAAAACTGAATACTCGCCCGGCAAAAACAAAAATGTCCCATCTGAAATGAAAAACAATTTTTTTTGAAAGAGTTTAACTCTCTATTATCGTGTGTGTCCTTCCTCATGGGAATAACAGATTTTCTATTGTGATAATTTTCGGTGCCGTGACTTAAGGCCAAGTGACATAAGGCCAAATTTGAATGTTTGGCCTTATGTCACTTTGCGAAAGCGACATAAGGCCAAAATTTAGGAGTTGGCCTTATGTCACTTTCCCATAGGCCAACTTTTTTTAGGACATAAGGCCAACTGTTCAATTTATTGTTTGTTTATGCAGTATGGATTGTTATCAACATCCAGCTTTTTACATCTTGCGCTCATTAACATTCTTCTTCTCAATTATGTAAAAACTAATTTTTTGGACGGCCCTTTCATTTTTCGCAAGACAATCATGTAAGCCTACTTCCCTAACTTATATTTGAGCAAAACATTTTTCCGTTATTAACTTCATATCATAATTTTGCTTGATGGACGTGATGCATTGTTTTATAAAGGAAGATACAGTTATAATTAAAAATGCGAGTGCATACATACAGAATATTTTTCGAATTTTTTACTTTTACTTTATCTTAAGCTCAAAACCTAAAGATTTGAAAATAAAACTGAAAAAATATTTTTAAAAAATTCCCGGCGAATGTTTTTTAAAAGCTTTTTAACTTATATCTTTAAATTAAACTAATTGAAAGCATATCTCTTTGTATCAATGATACTTAAAAATAATCTGTATGTATGCACTCGCATTTTTAATAATAACTGTATATACCTTTATAAAACAATGCATCACATGTATTTAATCAGAAATACAATTCATAACAGAGGACTGCACTCTCATTATCTTGCTGTCCACTTTTATATATGAAAAACAATAATCCAATTCTCTGTCCAATTTGTAGACAAATTGTGACGAATAACACCCACATTTTTTTATAATTGTAAAAAGTATAAGATCTTTTTTGAATTGTTGTCAATTTCTTTTGACTTAGCGTTTATTTTTATTGGTATTCTTTTATGTCGCTGTTCGTTATATATATGACTTTCTTGTTTAATAGTAATATAATTAAATACTAATGAAAATACTTACAATATAAACTTGAATATTAAACCATTTTTCGTCTTTTGTTTGAAGTTATGGAATATGAACTTTGTTCTTGGAATCCAGGTACAATCACTTCTGAGTTCTGAGTGACATAAGGCCATATTGGCCTTATGACGCTTTGGGAAAGTGACATAAGGCCAACTCCTTAAATTTGGCCTTATGTCGCTTTCGCAAAGTGACATAAGGCCAAACATTCAAATTTGGTCTTATGTCGCTTGGCCTTAAGTCACGGCACCATAATTTTCATGTTAATCCTTTTGTCGTATGGAGTTTAGTTGGTACGAACTATAGGAGCAGACTATGTGGCTACTTTTTTTGTTGCAATTCTGACAGGACATGTGATACAAATTATTATTATTTTTATTTTTATTTATTGAAATATACATGAATGTACAAAGCAATACTTAAAAGCTAGTAGCTACCAGGGCTTTTAGCTGAGTTTCTTCTTCTTTTTCATTTTCGGCGTTACGAGTAGTGATCTTGAAGCGATCACAACTCTCCCACTTTTCTGCTTCACACTAGTGATCCGCGTGTGGGGTACGCCGCGTTGACCTCAGAAATCGTCGGCAAGCCTCCCGGTTTTGGATTGTTCCATGTCTGAGGCCAACCAAATGCTGCTGTTTTTGCATTTGCTTGTACCAGGAGTGTTTTGGCCTGCCTTTTCTTTTTCGTCGCGAATTTGTTGAAACGTTGGCTTTTAGCTGAGTTTAAAAAGAATAAATGTTAAATATTATTATGCATGTTGAAAATTTTTAAGATTTTGAATACATTTTTTATGTTATGTTCGGAAGAAACTAAAAGGAGGTTTTTTTAACCGTCCGGTCAATGACCGGGTACCCGGGTATCCATTTCAGTTTTAGAAATAGAATTTACTAACTTTTTCTCAAAAAAACTAAAAACCCGCTCGGATCCTCAGAATCTAAGTATTTTAGCACCCAATTTTTGTACAATTTGTTTATAATCAATAAGTCAACAATAGTTATTAACAGTCAAACTTGATGTCTTTCGTTCAATAACCAGGTACCCGGGTAACCACTTGAGTTTTTATGTATGAATTCCAGGCTTATACACACTAAGGAGATTGTTTATTCAAATTTTAAGGTAATTTGACTCTTAAGTAAATAATATAAAATATATGGACTATATATATATGCTATATATAATAGTCCACTTCTTCTACTACAAATAGATCAAAGTACATAGAATTTGTATGAACATTCTTTACATGTCGTGGTTGTAAGACAATAGGTTTGTTCGTTGAAGGCCTAGGGTCACCCTGGGGTCGCCAGAAAGCGTTTTTTGAGAAACCTAAAGTTGCCCTGAATATCAAACTGAGTGTTTTTGGAGCCCTAGGGTATATCTGGGTTTTCCCTCAACTCGCCCTAGGTTTTTGCTGTGGCGATTTGAGGGCTGTCAATTATTATTACTTTTAATTGTACGAACTATAGTTTTACATAAGTTTCTTCACTGTCACTGTAAATCTTCCACGTTCTAGTTCGTAAATTGTTGCTCAGATCTCTTAGGCCTATTCCATACACATACACTATTCCCGGGTACCCGGGTACCTGGTCATTGAACGAATGGTGAAAGTTTGGTTATTGACCGAACGGTTAAATTGTTATTGAAAACTCTTTTGCAAGTTCCGTTGATTTTCGCGCAATCCGTAGTTAAATGGTTGATGGAAAGCTGGAGGTTACGTTGGCAAAGGTGGCATGTGGGTGGCGGATGATTGTTAAGTAGATGGCTGTGGGTGAGCAGGGTGTGCCCAATTCTCAATCTGATGAAGCATTTGTTCATGATTCCAGAGGTAGTGGTTGGATAGAAAGTTGGGTTGCGATTCTGATTGATGGAGGAGTAGTGGTGGTGATATTGGGACCAAACAATTAGTTTCCAATTATTCAAATATGAGCTAATCAGTTTCGATACATCTTCTTTTGTGGGCTGATATTTAGAGATAGCTTGGTTGTTGTATTTAGCAGTTAATTTGGCTTCTCGGTCTGCGTGTTTGTTTCCCTTTAAGCCGATGTGCCCTGGCACCCCAAAAATCTTGAGTCGTTCTCAAAGTTTGATGACGTTGTCTCTAATTTTACAAATGAAGGTCGATCGGTTGTCTATGTTTTCGATGGCAGCTAAGGTTGAGAGACTGTCCGTTCATATCACTGAGTTATTATATCATACGCTTTTTGTGTGGCTTTGAGAATGGCTAAGGTTTCTTCAGAGAAGATTGAGAAAAATGAAGGTATTTTTTCTGCTGAGAGAAGATTATTGTTAAAGTCAACAACAGCGAGAGAATAAGTACTTTCCTCGCATTTAGAGCCGTCAGTGAATAGGATACTCCAATTGTTTGCAATGAAGGGGCTCAATAATTCGTTAAAATGTTGACCATATACCACATTAAGAGTAGAAACTTTTTTAAATCGAGCGAGGTCCGTATTAATAGATTCCCTAAGAAATATCCAAGGTGGGTGATTATTAAAATCTTTTTTCTTAATTTTAGGTTAAAGACCAATTTTTCTCGAAAACATTAGAGTTGTATATAGAGAGTTGATGGCTTTTTTGGTGTCTTGGACCGTTGTAAGATTTTGGCTGCATCGGAGAGAATCGGGGAGTCATACGAGTCAAAAATTTTGCCTACAAGTCTTGCAGTAAGGATTTCTTTTCTTTCCTCGATTGATGAAAAACCTCCCTCTGCGAGGATATTCTTTATTGGGCTTTGAGGCTAGTTCTGATAGCAGTGTGATAGGATGATTGAATTGGTTGGATGTGAGATTTTGCACATTTGCATTAATGATGAGGCCATAATCTATTTTTGATAATATGATGGATTTTGTGATGTTAATCAAAGAGTTGGTATGAGCCAAACTATTTTTTGAAGCTACATATCTTATAATGTTAAGCCTGGTAGCTAGGTTTATACTTAATGCTAAACAATGTTCCTCAAAGCTAAATTTACAATCAAATACAATTCCTATTATGCTTAACTTATTTACATAAGGGATTGTGAAATTATTTATCTTAATAATAGGACAAGAACATGTAAATTTTCTACAAATGTGTAAGAGGCTGCTTTTGCTCAAGGAAATCTGAGCCCCAGAGTAAGAGCACAAAGAGTTGATCCGTTCGAGGATTTCCTTGAAGGAGTTTTCTGTTCGAGTATTGTCTTTAAACTTTGAAAGTATGTAAAGATCATCTGCGTAGAGCGTGTGGTCAATACTCTTACATTGCAAAATTATTTCACTCATATCATTGTAGGCTATTATGAAGATAATCACTGAAAGTGGCGATCCCTGGGGTACACCGTTATTCAGGTTGTAGATGTCTGAAAAGGTGTTATTGGCTTTAACTCTAAATTTGCGATTAGTTAAGAAGGATTTGACGAAGTTGAATATCTTGAGCCCAGCTTTCCATTTAATTAGCTTGTTTAACACAACATGGATATTGAATACCTATACGGTCAAAGGCTTTATCAAAATCAATGGATAAGATTGAAACGTGATTTTTGGTTGAGATCGCTGTAGAGACAAATTCGTCAATATGAAGCAATGAGTCGATTGTACCACGACCATGTTTGAAAGACACTTGATTGAAGGAGATGTAATTATTTTTTTCTATAAACCAAAGTAGTATCTTTGAGATGATTTTTTTCTAACAATTTGCTCATGCATGATAACAGAGATATCGGTCTGTAACTTTTAGTTTCAGTGGGGTTTTGTTTTGTTTTGGGGATGGGAATTAGGGTTTTAGTTTTCTATGATTGTGGAATCACACCAGTGTTTAATATGTTGTTAAAAAGCAGAATTAAATTTTGTTTTATTGCTGGTGGAGCATTGCGAATCATTGGGTAAGAAACTCTATCGAAACCTGAGGTTTGCCCTTTAACGGAGCTGATGCAGCTTTAAAACTCGATGACATTAACCGGGGATTCAATAGTTTGGCCGATGACCTAAAGTGAGTTGGAGAATAAGTGCTATTTATGGCTAAATATTTTGATTTACGAAATGCAGGGGAGAAGTTGGCGTTGTGAGAATATGAGCGCCAACATTTGGTAAAATGATCAGAAATTTTTTCTGAGTCTGTAAGAGGAGCGGATGGAGTCATTATGACTTTGATGGTGTTAGGGGAGTAGTTGCCAGTGAGGGTCCTTATTTCAGACCATATCTTTTTGGTTTAGTAGTGTAGTGACCAATTAGATTTATAATTGTTGGTGGAAAATGTATTTTCCTTCGGCTTTTTTTGGTCACTTTAAGTTTAGCAAAGAAACAAATGGATCTTTCGCTTTTTCCCGACGTTTCGGCAAGGGTTGTTGCCTTCTTCAGGGGTACTTTATTATAAAAACAAATAATTATGGACAACAATAAACCAAAAGACAAAAATCAACCAAAACAAATTTCTTGAAATTGTTGACTTTTGCCTAAAAGAAAACAATTTTCTACAATACAAAACCGACATAATACAAACAAATTTTTGGAATGCCAATGGGAAACCCTCTTTCGCCAACTGTTGCTGATATTGTGAAGGACTTCTTGCTTGATGATTGTTTTGATTCCTCTACAGTAAAACCAAGCTTCATAGCTAAATACGTTGATGACATCTTCGCAATAGTTGAAAAACAACAAATCAATTACTTACTGCTGATCCTCAACAAATTTCATCCTAAGATACTGTTGAAAAGGAGAAAAATTGTGCAATATCGTTTCTTGACGTTAAAACCATCCGCTCAAACAACGAACTTACTTTTGACTGGTTCCAAAAAGAGACTGCTTCAGGAAGACAAATCAATTTTAGGTCGAACCATCCAAACCATATAAAAATTAACACTGCCTCCAATCTAATACACACGGTTTTCGCAATCAGTGATGAAAAATTCCACCTCAAAAATGAGAGAATAATCACAAACATTCTGATTGACAACGGCTATTCGATCCCAACGATCCGCGAATTGTTTCATAAACAAACAAAACACAGTACACGGAAAAAACCTGACCTAACAGCTAATGGATTTTCCAAGCTGACAGATAATTTTAAAAAAATTGTCAAAAAGAATGTACCTGATATACAACTGGCCCTTAAGCCCAACCACACACTTCAAAATCTTTTTTCGAAATTGAAGGTGAAAACAGAAAAAGATAGGTGCTCGGACGTTATCTACAAAATTGACTGCAAAGGAAAGGCTGACGAACCATGTAATCTGTGCTATACATTGGCACCACAAAACAACTTTTACGTCAACGCATCTCTAACCATAAATCTGACATAAACAACAACAATCCAGCAAAAACAGCCCTCGCATTACATTCCATCGAAAATAAACATCTCCCTGACTTTGACGGTGCCCAAGTTCTCCAAACCGAGAAACATATCTCTAAGAGATATACGCTAGAAACTTTACACATCCTCAACAACAAAAAAAAAAAAAATTTTTAAGCTAACAAAACTCATTTACCTATTTGTTCCTAAAAGAGTGGTCTTCGCGGTTCAACCAACCGTAACCACGCAGTCTTTTAAAGTAGTTTTAATTTTTTTCATACGTATTGGAAAGTTTTAGGAAGTAAAAAGAATTTAATGCAGTCAGTGCTAGGAACTTGAAGAACTTTCTACCAAGAGAAAAAGAAAAACGAAGAACACAAACCTCGTGCTAGGTCAGTATGTACTAGCCCTGAATAACCCTTCTTCTTTTGTAGTTTTTTGTAAAAATCTGATTTTATTAACAATGAACAACTATCAAAATCGGAGTGGAGTTTCTCCACTCTTCACTTCAATTGGCATTTAATTCGGTCATCATATTTCATATTTTCGTATGCAATCTATTACAATGGTCCTTGATGGTCCTCAAAGAACTCAATATTCATATATTCGGTGATCCAAATAGTATCCCGCCGTTTTTCAGAAGAGGTGTTCTTCTACTCTAGTAAAACCACTGCGTAACCCTCCTTTTCTTTACCATTCATCTGGGTTCTTCTCTATAGTAGATGGAAATATGAATATATGATAAGTAGATGCATTAATGATAAAGAGAGGGTACCTATAAGTGTGCACATTTGGGCTTGTTTTAAGCTCAATACGTCAATACCTCAAAACGTCCCTTGTTTCCAAAGTTTTATATATTTTGAAGAACAAAAGCTTCTCATTATCCGACAGCTTTCGTTCCAAAAGGTCCACTAGTGATTTGCCTCCTCTGAACTCCTAGGTTTAACATGGCCACCACATCAAATCCTCTGGTTTGACGAGGAATACCTGCGAGTAAAAGTAGATAACTTACTTACTTACTTAGGTGGGCATTACAGTTCGGGGTGAACCTGGGCCTCAACCAACATCCTTCGATAACGATTTCTATTTCGGGCGAGCTCTCTCCAGTTTCGCACTCCAAGTCGGTTGAGGTCATCCTCCACTTGATTGCGCCACCTAAGACGAGGTCTTCCCCTTCCGCGATTTCCCTGCAATGTGCTTTCGAACACCCGACGAGCCGGAGCGTTTGGGTCCATAAGCTCAACATGGCCCAACCATCGTAGCCTCGCGATGCGTACTCTTCTGGCTGTGCCCATGTCGCGGTACAGCTCATACAGCTCGTTGTTGTATCTTCTTCTCCACACATTGCCTTCGCATACGGGACCAAAGATCATTCGGAGAATTTTTCTTTCGAAACGACCAAGGGTTTCCTCATCCGCTTTCGATAAGGTCCATGCTTCCGCGCCGTAAAGCAGGACTGGGATGATTAAGGTCTTATATAAGGTTACCTTGGTTTTTCTGGAGAGGGTTTTGTTTCTCAATTGCCTTCTTAACCCAAAGAAGCAACGGTTGGCAAGAGTTATTCTCCGTTTGATCTCCGCACTGATGTTGTTGTCCGTGTCTACAGCGGATCCTAGGTAGACGAAGTCCTGTACTACCTCGAAGTTATGTCTGTCTATTGTGACGTTTTGTCCAATTCGTCGATGTTCTGTGTCCTTGTTTGATGGCAACATATACTTCGTTTTGCCCTCATTAACCATCAAACCCATTTTTGCCGTTTCTGTTTCGATACTCGCAAAAGCACCTATGACATCACGCTTTTTTCTTCCCATTACGTCAATATCGTCTGCATAGGCGAGTAATTGTATACAGACTTTTGAAAGATTGTTCCTCTGGTGTTGAAGTTGGGGTTTCTTACAATCTATTCAAGTATGATGTTGAAGAAATCGCATGACAGTTTGTCGCCTTGTCTAAAACCTTTTTCGACATCAAAGGTCTCGGTGAGTTCTTTACCGACCTTGACGGAGCAGCGTGAGTTCTCCAAAGTCATCCTGCATAGTCGTACGAGTTTTGCAGGGATGCCGAAACTAGACATGACTCTGTACAGCTCGTTTCCGTAAATATTGTCATACGCGGCCTAGAAATCGATAAAGAGATGGTGAATATCGATATTATGTTCTCGAGTTTTTTCCAAGATCTGCCGTAATGTGAAAATTTGGTCTATTGTGGACTTCTCTGGTCTAAAACCACATTGATAAGGACCTATCAAGTTGTTGACGTGGGGTTTCAGACGTTCACATATTACAGCAGACAAGATCTTGTACGCGACGTTAAGGAGGCTTATCCCTCTATAATTGGCGCAGTTGTGAGGGTCTCCCTTCTTTAGGATCGGGCATACGATACTGAGGTTCCATTCATCGGGCATGCTTTCTTCCGACCATATCATGCAGATCAGCTGGTGCATGCTCCTTTCCAACTGATCTCCAGCTGCCTTGGAAAGTTCGGCATCAAGGCCATCTGCACCTGCAGTCTTATTTGATTTAAGTTTGCATATAGCAAGCTTAACTTCTTCTAGGTCGGGAGGACGGCATTCTTGATCATCGTCCAGGCTGAATGGGGCAGTCTGCCTGACAGCGGAATTTGTGGCCTCATCGCCGTTAAGCAGTCTGCAGAAATGATCTTTCCAGATCCTCAGTAGCGACTGTGACTCTATAACTATGTTTCCCTGCTGGTCTTTACAGGCTTGAGTTCGGGGTTTGCCACCCTGGCAGGATCTTTTTACCTTTTGGTAAAACTTCCGAGTCTCGTTCCTGTCATGGCACCTCTCTATTTCCTCAAACGAGCGCTTCTCATGCTGCTTCTTTTTCTTTTTGAGAAGTCGGTGTTCTTCCCTTCTTCTCTCCTTGTAAATCTCGTTATACCGATCGTAAGCAGCCCTCGTTCGTGTTTGCAAAAGCATTTGTCGTGCTCTTTGCTTGGCTGCATTTGCCTGCCTACATTCTTCATCGAACCATGGGTTTCGTTTTGGTGGCCGAGTGAAACCCAGAAACTCAGAGGCAGCGGTTCTGATGGCTTCTTGGCATTGCTGCCACTGTTCTTCAATGTTCAATGCTGGCGGCATGGGATTCAAGGATAATTCTCTTGCGATTGTAGCTTTCCGACGTCATATCTCTTCACAGCGTTAGTTCGTGCTGGTCGTGAACAAGATATCCTCATTCGTACCTTGGCTACAACAAGGTAGTGGTCCGAGTCAAAGTTGGCCCCTCGGAAAGTTCGGACATCTAGCACACTGGAAGAGTGCCTTGCGTCGATCGCAACATGGTCAATTTGGTTGACGGTTAATTGATCTGGGGATCGCCATGTGCCTTTATGAATTTTGAGATGCGGGAAGCGTGTACTACTTACAACAAGATTTAGCCCCGCAGCAAAATCGATTAGCCTCAATCCGTTTTCGGAGGTTTTGTCGTGGAGGCTATGCTTACCGATTGTGTTTCCAAAGATGTCCTCCTTCCCTAGTTTTGCGTTGAAATCGCCAAGAACGATTTTCACGTCGTATCTAGGGCATTGCTCATATGTTTCTTCGCGGAGCTCGTAGAAACAGTCTTTGGAATCGTCGTCTTTCTCTTCTGTGGGGGCGTGGGCGCATATAAGGCTAATGTTGGCGAATTTAGCCCTGATGCGGATGGTCATTATACGCTCATTGACTGGATTTTGGCTAATCACCTTATCCCTGAGTCTACCTCTAACAACAAAAGTAGATAAACAAGAGGTAAACAAATCTGTTATGTGAAGTACTCGAGCTACTAGCGAGCTCTAAGACCAACAAATGAATGACGAGCACTGGCTTCTCAGAAAAAAGGAAAAAGAATGAATGAGAAGCCCATGATCGAGTAGATTGAACAACAACAACAGCAAAAATGTATGAATATTTTACCGAAAAGGTAAAATAATCCACCCGATATCTTAGTCCTTAAGAATCGTCAAAGAAATATCGAAGC
Organism: Melanostoma mellinum; assembly: GCA_914767635.1. NCBI lineage: Eukaryota > Metazoa > Arthropoda > Insecta > Diptera > Syrphidae > Melanostoma > Melanostoma mellinum. The sequence goes on along the minus strand of OU612059.1, from coordinate 146,144,938 downwards.
AGAATCACAGTCGATGCATCAATTATAGCGATAACTCCACGAGTTCCTCTAAATATGTAATACGCTTTTATTTAGGCGATGTGGACTAACAATACTGCCCACTCGACCTTAAGGGAGGGGTAAACCCTGGGTAGGCTGAAAAGAGGCTTTTTTACAATTTTTTTTTATGAAAAATTTTATAAAGTAATTTAATTTATTGATTTGCTACATTATTAAGTATAGTGTCAAGTATCTTCTATAATTTTTTCATACAAAAATATTGAAAAACAAGCCAATGATAGTGCTCCCTTCCCTATTTAAGCTTAAGTCTAGAGATGAGCGCTTTTCGCATTAAAAATAACTACATTATTTGAACTACATTTGGTTGGCCACGACCCACGACACAAATGAATTCAAAACCTGGAGCTTTGTCCACCACTTTTTGAGGTATATATATGGTTTACCCCTAGGGTGGATTAGTAGTGTGAAGCAGACGAGTGGAAGAGTTGTCATTTGTAATCAATTCGAGATTCTAATACTTGTAGTGCCATTCCCTAATATGGAAAAGGAAACAAAGCGAAACTTTTGAAAGAAGAGACTCCAATTCACCAACCAAAAGCCATTTTTCCGTAGTTCTTCAAAGCTGAATGTCCTTAGCGTCTGATAAATAATGATGTGATAATTTGAGTGCTAATCAGTGCGATTATTGTAAAAAAAAAGTAAATAATTTAAACGGAGAAACCAATGAATTTTGAGCAGAATTTCAGACTGTGATGAGGCTGCAAGTAGTAATGATTTTAAGGCACAAAATTGTCGATCTCTATTTCCTTTTACGTAAGAAGCTATCATCTTCATGTTCTGTATTAATTGAGCTTATCTTTCTTTTCATATCATACGGCTTGAAAAATGAGTAGCGAACTTCAAAGTTTCCGAAGAGTGATGGTTAGCATGTTTGATTGATACGCGGGAGGATAGTGGTTCGAACCCCAACAGAAGCAAAAAATTTTCTTCCACGAGTAGGAATTGCCTTTCGCGAATAATTGGCAAGTCCTACGATAGTAAACTCATAGCCATGAGAAGCTCGTTCTCGGTAAGCCGTTCGCACTGCCCAGATAATTGTAGGTCCCCTCCATTCTCTTACACGTTAGGCTGTGGGCCACCCCGCTCTGTTGCACCACCCTGTTTATTTTATTTATTTTTATTTTGTACCTTTGTTTGGCAATTGATAAATTCTCCCAACAATCTACTAAGCCAAAAAGTTGCATTTATTGTGCCAAAAACGCACCTGCTCATATTTTGTAGCCTTTATAATTCAATTCTAGTAAATGAATTAAAAAAGAAGATGCTTTTGCAGCCATCGCTATTGTTCCAAGAAGTCCTTTTCACAAATTTCCTTCTAAATAACTTTCTCCAACATCCCCATTTGATTCCTGTACTGGCTCTTCATTTTCTGGTCTGCATAGAACTGGAGACTTTTGTGAGTGTTTTATAATTCCCTTTTTAAAATCCTTGGAAAAATCTCTTTTCTCCTTGTGAGTCCTTTGAACAGTTCTCCATAACTTGCAGATTTCAAAACACTCAACTTTGTTCTCCACTTTTTCTGCACCACAGAGAGCAGAGAAAGTCCCATTTCTCCTTGTGAGTCCTTTGAACAATTCTCCATAACTTGCAGATTTCAAAACACTCAAATTTGTTCTCCCCTTTTTCTGCACCAAGGAGAGCTTACTCCTGTCTGTGAATTCTCGCATTCATGACGTCACATGCAACTGGAACATTTGTTGACACTTGGATGCGCACGCGTTTGCTGAAAATTTCTAAGGTCAGACAGCACTTGTAATGCACAAAGGATATCTCCCTCATAGTTGACTCAATACGCGGGGGTGGTTTTCCAATTTTATGCAGTGCCCTTGCTGTGAGTAGGGTATTCCCAATTTCAAACCATCCTTGCTAGTCAACTTCGTACACTGTTTGCTTACGGTCGTTCCCGGCATAACATTTTTTCCGAATCCCCCAAAGAGACTTTCAGTGTATTAATTTTTTTTTTCAAAGTTTTTGATACTCGCGTTCGTGTTCGTTGTTTTTGTGTATAGTGTCTCGTAAAGCCGATCGGAAGCAAAATAAATTCCTCAATGTCCGAACGATTACCACGACCAGCAATCACAGGGATTATTCTTCACTCAAGGATTACCAGTGAATTTTAAGGATATCGTTTAGTGATTTTCGGATGGTTAATTTATCAGTGTCCTCCGCGTGAGGTGAAGAGAAGTTTTAAGTTTTTGTTGTGTGGTATTGTTTCAAGGGGGAGTTCGGAGTTCTGATGGTAAAATGAGTGATACATTTTGAAAATAAAACTCCCCCGAAACAAAATTTTGTTGGATGGAGAAAATGTGGAAGAGTGGTGTATGTGTTATTTTTTTTTACGTGCTAACATCCTTTTGCCATTTAGAGCAATTTTTTGCTGCTCACCCAACTCCTACAAGTAACGAGTGTGCTGGAGGGAATACTACGTGGGGTGTATATCCGGCGCTTGAGAGTGTGAGGGAGAGGGGGTCGACAAATGAAGTGCTAAAGTAATGACACACAACCGAGATAATAAAGATATCCTTGGATTGTTGATGGAGTTGAATTCCTAAACCAAAATCAACACCGAAAAGTGCCTACTATAACGGTTCCCTTATACACATGATTATTATATCCCCAGAAAGGAAGTTCTGGGGTGGGCGTTGTGTTGTTTATCCACACCGTACGTGAAAATGAGAAGTCCTTTGGTTAATTTTTTCTGTTTTTTCGGTTTAGTTTGGCATTTAAGAGGAGGGATATGCGGGATCTTAAGGACGTTCCGGAAGTAGTTTTAATTGCACAACGTGCTCTGTAAAAAGGATATGAGTAGCAGAAATAAATATCTTTAAAAAAAACGCACCTATGTGTACATCCGAAAAATAAAAACTAAGGATACAGACTTCCCTATTCTTACAATGTCATTGTGGCTGTATGTGACGTGCTGCTGCAGCCCAGTGATGTAATTAAACTTAGCCCCGGAAGTGGAATGTTTCACACTGTTGTTCTTGTATTTGTCGAAAACGTTCTTCCTTATTTTCCGGCGATATGTGCAGTAATAGTTGGTTGTTTTTTGTCCTTCTCGGTTTGTGTCACTGTCAAAGGAATTTTACCCTTTCAGTTTTCGCCTTTTGTGGATATGGATAGTTGCTTTGCTAGGATGTGGCAATGAGTTTGTGTTTTTCGTCGTTTTTGAGGTCATCCTCTGGAATGACTCGAGGTTACAATTTGCAGTGTTTTTTTTTATGGTCGTTCTATCGGGACACACCATGTCCTGGTGGTAGAACACCATATACGAAAGATTTCTTTGATTTTTGTTTACTTTGTATACGTTTTTGAAGAATTTTAATGAAGTTAAGCTTTGTCGGTGGACTAGTCGACAGTTTCAGTTATGTAAATAGTGGTCTTAATAATGTTGAGATGGGCGCGTGAGGCATACTTATGCTAAACCGTATTAGCTGTTAATGGTTTTGAAACATTTTGGAGCTTTTGTATGAACTTGTTATTGGATCACAAAACAATCCTTTATTATTGGGAACCCAGTAATGTAGGATTTTACCACAATAAACAAAAAAATACGTGATACAGCGTTTTTTCAACCGAATTATAAACTGTCTGCGGGGCTTACCACATATCCCATAGCCATGCTATAGCCATGTTTTCAATAAGAAATAATTTAATGTTGTTGCCAAGAATTCAGCTTTATTTCAAAGATAAGGGCTTGTTTGCTTTAAAAATAATTTCGGGCAAGTGGCTGCATTAAGAGCCGTTTGTCAACAATAACGTGCCTAATATTCTCTTCAATCGTATCGATGGGAAATTCGCCCGATCTAAGAGGTAACTCACAAATTATGTAAAATTCAGCGTCGCGTCGTTTCGAGATAATTTACTGAACGTACGCAGTGCCCATAAAACAGTGTAACAGACTGAGCATAATACAAAATACAAGTGCCATCTTTCGAAAAGACCAACCCCGAAAAAAGTATTGCTAAATCGAAAACCGAACGTATTAGAAAACACCTTTTAGATGTTTTATTTTGCTTTAAAATACCACCAATTGGAAAAGAATAAGCAGTTCTAGAAATCTGCAAAATAACGGAAAATCGGCTAGAGTTAGATTTCAAGACAGTAAGATATATCATTTAATACACTCTTATACATATACCAAAAAACAAAAGCAAATGAAAAAACTTTTTTGAAAAACACTTTTTTCCGACTGTCTGTCTTGGTTTGTTTTTATTACAGTTTGACAGCACTGAGGCACACTGTGAATACTTTTTTTTAATGCACCCATGTTACAGTCTTGGAAATTTTCTTTGAGATAGAAGATATATATAAGATAAGCGACACTGATCGACTTTCTTTGTCGTCATAACGTGTGGAAAAATAGGCATCTGGAAAAGGTACTCATCAGTCCCTGTCCCTGTTGTCTTTGCCGCGAAACCTTTTCAGTTTCTCATTGATAAATCGATCGACCTCAATAATTCTACAATACCCAACCAACGGTGCCCGTGGCTTATTTCATGGTTGGCATGTCTACTTGTTGCGTGGGAGGTTTGAGGTTGGAATCCAAAAGGAAAACAAAAATTGTTTTTCCCACGGGTATCAATTTTCGGAAGGAATCGGCAATTCCTCCAATATTAATTTCCTTGCTATGAAAAGCGCTTTCTCCATTAGACGTTCGGGATCGGCAGAAAGTTGTAGGTCACCTCCAGCCTATAGGCTCTTAGCTCTGTTGGGACACCCTATGCATGTCTGTATGTATGAGAATCAATACCTACTTCAAAGAAAAGTTTTCTTGAGATAGCTTTAATCTGCGAAAGTTTATACACAAATCGAAAAAATTATGTATATCAAAAAATTTGCTTTCCTTAACAAGGTTTGAATAGGAATATTGTGTAAAGCTTCCTTGAATCTGACATAAACATCGAAGATGCTCAGTCGTATTCATAAAATTTTGATACAAAGCTCTTAGGCAGTTGTACAGTTAGACGTGTCTAAGAAGTTAAACAAGCCTTAGCCAACTTCGTCTCTATAAACACATTCTAACAGTTGTCTAAATGTGCCCTCAAATTGTAATAAGTCAGCAAATAATCCCTATCAAACCCTATGAATATGCTAAATAACATATAAATGACATATGCAAAACCTTTGTTAAGTTAAAAACTAAATAGCTTATAAACGACATATGTAAAACCTTGTATAAGTTTTAGTTTCAGTCTTGCAGTTATTAAGTGACTACGAAACAATAAAGAAGTAAAGAATTTTTCTTCATAAAATAATCAAATTTGTTTGATTTTAAATGAAGTTATTGAAAAAAGTATTTTTGAACCTGAAACTACTCAATTTCTTCGATCTTAACAGAACACTATAAATTGAGTTTCGCAATATCATTGAATAATCTATATATTTATACTAGCTGACCCGGCCACGCATTGCTGTGGCTAGCGTTTTTGTTATAAGATATTGTTATAAAGTATTTAACGGGAACGGTAGAAGAACATCAGACCTGGGCACCACAATGCTTTTTTTACATAGATGCTACTTGTAAAATAAACATGCCGACCTTCATAACTGATTCTCTACTATCGTTACCTCTTATTAAAATCAAATAAATATTTGTGAAAGAAAACGGAAACGTTAAAGCTGGTATAAAAATTTACTGGATTTTGGGATTTGGAGGGAAAGGAGTTTGAACACAACTGATCAAAATTTTCGTACGGTTGATGTAAATCGGTGTTGACTAAGTCCGTGGCTGGGCGATCAGGTGATGCCATACCATAATGATTGAGTGGGAGATTTGAAATTAAAATACATAAATCCTCGGTCAACACTAACGCTTCACTATACATCTCTGGCGTATAATCTTTTTTTTTGGCATTGATCTGTTTTACCTAATTCGGTGCAATATGTTTTCCGTCATACATTTTTTATATTTTTCCCACAAAGTTTGTGCTTGTGATGGATAGCATTACAAAATAATTGCATACAGCTGACTAATGTTATTGAGCATTGATGTCAATGCGGCATCAGCAAGCGTTAAGTCCCAATGAATATCGTTTTCTATCAATTGCAGTTTACATGCATCTTGGTTTGTATTGAATACTCGACCATTAACCGTTCGCAGAAATTCAAAAGACGTTGGTCCGGGAACATTCACCATCAACAAACGTTAATAGAAGCACTCACGTTGCTTTGGATGTACCTGTAAAATCGCTCCAATGTCATAGCTTGGAATATGACTGTGATGGAAGGATATGGTTTTCCTTGTTTTCGTTATTCCCATTTTCAACGGATTTGTTCCATGTGAAATAACGTAGAATTGCAAAAAGGGACAACAAAGGTTCCGGTGGGATGGGTAGAGGTGACAGCACTTTTCCTGATGCGCAGCACATGCCGAGTGTTTCATTTCAATGCCTGACAATATTGACATACTTTATCCATTGCACCGATAGCAATTTTTGAATTTAGTATTAGTATTAGTATTTATTTATCATTCATTTTTCACTTACATGCTAGTTACAATTGTGATTTTCAGAAAAAAAAAGAAGAAAAAGAATAAAACCTGACCATTCGATAACATAAAAAGTTAGAGTTGAATGGCCGCCAAGTTTATTATCAATATTTGAAGAATAACTGACGTGGGGTACTTTCAGTTGTTCTTATGCTTTTTTTTTTGAACAAATTTATTTTAAACTATTGTTAGGATAAAAATTAAAAACTATTGTTGTTTAAGAAGAACAATTATATAAATTCCAAAGAGGAGAAAAAAAAAATAAGAAAAAGAAAAGAAAAAATAAAGAAGCAATCAAAGCAGTTAAAAGAACAAAAAATTAAATAAGGTACAATAGCAGTAATCTTTTTGCATTTCAAGTTCTAATTTTGTAAACCAATTCAATGTGGATTAAGTCCTTTGTATAAAGCCACTCTCTGGTTTTTTTCAAGAAAGAATGAAAGTTGTTGGTAGTTCGTATTTCAATAGGAAGATTATTAAAAATAATATTAGATGTAGTTAGGTAAAAATTCATGAAATGTGCTTTGTGTGGAAATAAAATACTAACAAGTGCTAAATTATTGATACTTAAACTATATACAAGGGAAAGGGAGATACCAGAAGCTGTGACAACTATCGTTCGATCAAGTTGATGTCCCACACTATGAAGATCGTTGAGCGGGTTTTGGATAGCCGACTGCGGAAAATAATAAGGCTGTCTGATGACCAATGCGGGTTTGTCGCGGGTAAGTCAACTACAGACGCAATCCAAAGCATAAGGATCATTATGGAAAAACACCGAGATGCCTTAGAGGATTTGCATATTGTGTTGGTTGACTTCGAAAAGGCATTCGATCGACAACCACGAGATCTGATATGGGTGGCCCTCAGACACCGAGGAGTTCCTGAAGCCTATGTGCAAATAATTATGGACATGTACGAGGGAGCAGTTACAAAAGTGAGATGCCCAGCTGGAGTCACCGAAGAATTCCAAATAACAGTAGGTGTACATCAGGGAAGTGTCTTGAGTCCACTGCTCTTTATTGCTGTTCTGGATTATTTGCTCGAAGGAAAAGTAACGGACAATAAAGTACAACAATTATTCTTTGCTGACGATGGAGCCATCATAAGCGAGGATCCTACATCCCTGCAACGAGCACTTGACGTTTGGATTGATGTTCTGGAAGGAAATGGGTACCGTATTAGCGCTAAAAAGACTGAATACCTGTGCTGCCCTTTTTCTGATCCAGACAAGCCTATTCCAGACATTTATTTGAATGGAAATGTGCTTCCCAAGTGTGAAAAGTTTAAATATCTGGGATCTATGATCAATAGTGAAGCATCTTGTGATGACGACATCAATCATCGAGTAAGCGTAGGGTGGATGAAGTGGCGAGAAAACTCCGCTATCTTCTGTGATCGAAAAATGCCCCCTAAGCTGAAGGGAAGACTCTACACAGCAGTTGTCCGTCCAGCTCTGACATACGGTTCACAATGTTGGACAATGTACAAAAAGTATGAGAGCAAATTGACGGCAGCCGAAATGAAGATGCTTCGGATGACAGCAGGAGTAACAAAGCTTGATCGAATTAGAAGTACTAAGATCCGTGGAAGCCTTCATGTCAAAAGTACCATCTTGGACAAAATTCAGCACGACCGGCTCAGTTGGTATTGTCATGTTCAAAGGAGAGATCCGCAGAACCCCGTCAAAAAGGCAATATCGTACAACGTTTCAACAAATTCGCGACGAAAAAGAAAAGGCAGGCCAAAACACTCCTGGTACAAGCAAATGCAAAAACAGCAGCATTTGGTTGGCCTCAGACATGGAACAATCCAAAACCGGGAGGCTTGCCGACGATTTCTGAGGTCAACGCGGCGTACCCCACAGGCGGATCACTAGTGTGAAGCAGCAAAGTGGGAGAGTTGTGATCGCTTCAAGATCACTACTCGTAACGCCGAAAATGAAGAAGAAGAAACTATATATTGAGGAGTTCCTTGATGGAATATTACCACTTTTTCGGAAAAATTCTTTCAAAACTTTAAAAACATAAAGATGCCGCAAAGGTAGTATTCCCAGTTCACGAAATAGAGGCCAGCTTCCAGTACGCCGCGCAGAGTAGTTACTATCTGGTGCATATTCGAAAGGAAGGTGAATAAATGATGTACGTGTTAATGAGCGGCTGATCCGCTGCCTCTGTTGTTCTTGTACTCGTGCTGCAGCTATGTTTCGTTCACGTGCCGCTCTTGTTCTTGCAATATTCTGTTGCATACGTTCGTCACGCTGTTCTTGACACTCTTGTGCACGACGCGACGCTCTGCTATCCTGACTCTTTGAGATGCATTTCTTATTCTGATTTGTTCTGCCTACTGATGAGCTCTTTCAACTCGTGTGCGTCGTGCCTCTCTGCTTCTCTCGTTGTTGATGTTAGATTTTTTTGGTGGCATTCAACTGAAAATAATAATTTAAACTGAAAAACATGTTATTATAGCGCATTGAATAGCTATATATCTCTCCTTAGCCACAGCAACGCGTGGCCGGGTCTGCTATGTATCTAATAATAATAATAATAATGTATTATCACTTACATGTATATAGTTTAATTACAGTTTTGAATATTGAAACACTAATAATTATTAAAGAGCAGGAATAATTTCACCTGATTATATTCACTACAATATGAATTCAATTTATATTTAATTTATACTTAAATCAAGTAACACGTGGCCGTCTATACTAACAACAAAAATAAAAAAAGGAAAATTCACTGTATTTCGTTTACTGCAAAATAAATTTAAACTATACTCTAGTCTCATCAACATGTGATGGTCGATCATAAATTAAGATGTTAGCTATCCTATCTTTCAAGTTGGATCAAAATGCACACGGTGTACAAATTCTAAAATTCTTTCAGCATTAGGAGTGCTACAATATCCCCTCCATTAGTAACTGAGACTATATTTCATCCCTATAATAATAAATTAATAATAAAAACGGGAACCTTAACGCTACTTGACCGATTTCAAAAATTCTTTCAACTCTTGGATGTTACGTTATCCCTCTGTGACAAACCTATATTTCATTCACATATTTCCACGGGAACGGAAGATCCCCACAGGAATAGGGTTGGAAGTGGAAACTTAGAAACTACTGGACAGATTTCAAAAATTCTGTCGGCATCGGGACGCCACATTATCCCTTTCAGAATTAGGATGCCACATAATCCCACAGTAAAAAAGATTATATTTCATTCCCATATTCCCACTTAGGCCTCGGCCACGCAGTAACCGGCTGAGCGGCTAGCGGCTGAGCGGCTAGCGGCTGAGCTGCAGTTTTAAGCGACACGTATGGCCAGGCACTGAGCGACTGCTGTTGAGCGATTAGTAGATTTTAGTAGAGATGGCACAGACGAAATTAACAATTATTCAATGTTTACTTTGATCAAGTTTTCTTTTTGCTCAGGACATTACTAAAAATTAAAACAGGTTTGGCTGCTAAACGGCGCGGCGCCGCCGCCGCTTAGACGCTCAGAATTTTTTTTCGCCGCTCGCTCATAGCGTGGCCGCTTCTGTGTGATTTCATATGTTTTATTTTTTCCGCTCAGTCGCTTACTGCGTGGCCGAGTCCTTGCGGAAGAACGAGAACGGAAACCTTAAAACTACAGACCCGAGCAACACTGCCGCGCCGCCGGGCGGCCCAGCTAGCTATTAATAGAAGTGACACCAGAGTAAATCGCTCCAGGAGTTCTTATGCCATGCCGTTAGTATCGACATTGCAGCTTGTTAGTTCACCAACCTTTTTGCAAATTTAGTCCCAGAGGATATTTTTCATTATTGTTTCGTTGGTTATCGACGAGGTTGTTAAGATTAAAAATGGTTTTAAAATGATGATGATGATTTCTTTCATTTGAAAGTGGTTTGTGTATGAAATTGGCAAAACAGAGACAAAAACATAAATAATAATAAATAAGGTGAATTTCGCTATAGGTAACAAGCTTCCTATGCCGTTTTTGAGAAAGTCGTATATGTCGGGTGTCAGCTTCTATATGTAATTATTCAATGGTAATATATTCAACAAAAATATTCAATAAATCAGATGTCACTTTAGTCATAGTTTAGACACACAATTTCGGTGTCTAAAGTTAGACACATAGACATCGATGGAACACTTCCATATAAATACGATTTGGAGTTGAACTGTTCTAAGAGCTGTTTGAAGTTAGACTAAAATAATTAAATAATTTAATAGGAGACACCAATGCACGTTGCTTTTGAACTTTTGTAAATCGTATTCTATAAAGGAAAACAGAGTTTGGTGAAACATCCCACATACGGGTGGTGCGACTAAAATATAATGTTGGGCTCGAGGTAAAACTGGCTGTTGTATAAGGATTTTCAAAATTAAGATTTTTCAAATGTTGATATTCAATCTTTCTTAAACATTTTACGGCTTTTAAAATACAAAATTTCCTCAACATAGTATCAACCATTAACGAGAAAGTCTTTTTCAAAAAACATACTATGGGAGGTACCGTTGCTAGACTTTTTCCAAACATGAAACATGAACATTTTTACAATCATGAAAAAGACAATCTAAAGCGAAACTTTTACACAAAATTTTATCGTAATCGTTGCAGCCGTTTTCGAGAAAAATAAGTATTATCATATCGATTGTATTTGTATGGCAGGTACCGTTATTTCAAGACCTATAGAACCTCTGTAGGCTGCCCCACAGACCCTAACTGCAAATTTTTAAGAAAATCGGTCAAGCGGTTCAGGCTGTAGTTCCATATACAGACAGACAAACAGACAGACAGACAGAATTGCAGGAGCTAGGACTCACTTTTTTCGTATTCTTTATCATCGTAATGTTATTTTTAGTTGTTAACTCTAAATTTGTAGGAGTAGTAGTAGTATTTTTATTCAGTATAAATTAATAATTACACAGATAAAATAATGTAGCATGGCATTTGTCGTCCGCCAGATTTTTTTTTCACGATTAGCTTACCTTTTAGTACCTATAATCGCAAGTAAGAAGCGACAAAAAAGAGAGAGAGGCAGGTAACGTTTCGACGATGTTCAAGAGAATCAATCGATTCTACGATTGAACTTTGACCTATCAATTTTAAAGCTGTGTTTTGTTTCCTATTCCTATCAAGTAGGCGCAAATATAAGATGTCTGCTAATCACCTGACCAGATATGAGAATTATACTCTAGTTTTTGGCGTATGTAGGCTTTATAATTTGTAGCTAGATCTAAATTGGTAAAGACTTTCCTTTTCCCTTGTTAGAAGAAACTTAAGCATTTAGTATCATTTTTGGCGACTTCAAATATATTGTCAATTCAGCGAAGCTCGTCGTTTCCACACAGTACTGACAGCTTTCCGGTTTCTTTGATGTAGGTAGCATTCATGGATAATGGTTAGGGGTGAATGTTGAGCTTTGAAGACAAATGACAAAATTGTGTTTTCGAAGCATGGAATTATACTCTTAGGAGCTAATCATACGCAACCGTTTCAATTCCACATCCGCAATACGTGAATTTGGAACAGAGTATGAAAAGCTGAGAGTTGAGTTGTCTGTCAGCAAAACAGTTAAGAGGATTAGAAGTTTCAGACTGGAGATCTTTAATGAAAATAAGAAAGAGAGTCGGTGACAAAACGGAGCACTGTGGTACACCAGCATTTATAAAGTGGGTAACAGACTTGAAGTCATCCAATGCAACTTGTATTGAGCTTCCGAAAAGGTAGTTTCTAATCCATCGAAAAACAGATTCATACCAAATGATACCAAATGCAATAATCTTACTTAAGATCGGTTCCACTTTTCGGTGAGATATTCCATCATATCACCAATAGCCCAGAAAACAAAATCGATAACGACAAAGGTATGAAATATATTAGCATATATCTAAACCAATCTATCTTTTTAGAATATATACATTATACACCCATAAAAGTGAATGTATAGTTGTTTGTTTGTCCGGTATAGGCTCCTAAACAGCCCAACCGATTTGTTTTTGAATTTTTTAGGGTTAATAAAGTTTAGTCCCACGGGAACGGTATTGGGAACGGAAACTTAGAAACTACTGGACAGATGTCAAAAATTCTTTCAGCATTAGGATGCTACATTATCCTTCAATAACTGGGAGTATAGTTCATTCCTCTTTTATCCTCCTTTATGTCTCCTTGCTCAATAGCACCATTATTTTCGTTCCTCAAAAAATCATTTGTCGATCTTTCATTGATTAACCGATGGTTTAAGTGGGCAAGAACACCACACTAGTGTCTTTTGAGGAAATAAACAGCTAAGTAATGAAAGTAAAGTAAAGTAATTGTTTCGAGATAGAGAAGGTTCAGAGCAGGTAATACATCTCCATCGTATAATAAAGAAAACCTATTAACCTCATAGCAAGTACATATATCTCAAAATTAAACTCTATTTAAAACAAAAAAAAAAAAAACAAAATTGAAACACCCCCGTTTTAATTTTTGTACAGTCAGTCATCCAATGCATAAGACGTTGCTCCACGCAGATCGAATACCCTTAGGTCATGTTTTGTAATTGCACATTCACTTAGCTCACCAGCCCTATGCGATCAACCCCATTAATTTGTTAAACTACGGGGTGGTTTTCAAAACAAATGGGGGATGCTCTGCAAAATTTTAAGACGAATAGATATTAATTTTCCACGTTTAGAGTGACATGTTTTAAATTAGCAAAAGATAGCCCAAAGCCATGGAAGATGTTTCGTCTGGACTTTTCTTCAGAAATTTGGCTGGGTTCTAAAAAATCTCCAATTACAGTTGAAAACTTAAAATTAAAATTCAATCTAAAGAATCTTTAATATTGTGCTCTTCTCTATGTGTACATGTGCAAGAGTAGAATGTATACCAAATAAAGTGCAGAGCATTTATCCAATATTTGTATGAGCAAAAATAGATAGAAAGAATTTGGGAGAATAACCGAAAAACTTTTTGAAATGAAAGCCACGACATCAATTGCAAAGACAACCAACCAAGTGGAATGTAAGATAAGCTACAGGGATTCCCTCTCTCAGTCAGCCACAGATATTTCGTTTGAATTGGAGAAATAAAAATATATATACATATATATATACTAAAAAGAAGAAGAACCACAAGGACGAAGAAGGACTTCGAGCTCCTGAGGCAGTCAGAGTCAATCAATTCTTTCATCTTTTGCTGCTCAACTCAGTGTGAATGGAAGCGAAGTAAATGTTCGTTTCTTCCTTTTATTTTATTTGAGGCTGCAAGCTTGGGATTTTGACTTTTGTGAAGTTCTTGGCAAATAAATGTCACCAAAGTGCAGCCACAGTTCACAGATTGAAGTTGAACAATGTTCAGGATTGTAGTTCATCCCTTTGTCATTTGTTAATTTGTTTTTCCTCAAGCGTTGTCCTGTACAAAGGAATGAGGTCACCACCTGTTTTGAATTGCTTGGAGCAAGTGCTGCGAGTCTCTTCGTAGCTTAAATACCTTAAAAATTTTATACTTTTGTTGAAATAAAAATAAATATTGTGCCGTTTTATCTGTAGTGGGGACACCTTCCATTTAGATAGAAATTTTTTTTATAAACGACTTTTTGACTAGGAAAAATGGTACCACGAAGTTTGAAGTAGTTGCGGTTTTGATGATTTTGTTATATACGAGTATATTTTCACTTTGCTCTGATGCGACGCGACGCTTCCGAACTTTAGATCTGAACTTTTTTTTGTGAATCCTGTTGGCATTGTAAATACAGGGGGAAATTCATTATATGCTCCAAAAGACTAGAGACAGAAAATTTACTTGAGAAAAATAAAAACAAAAAAATGGGGCAAAATATATATTTGAATGGCTAAATAAATAAACATGTAAATAATTTAAAGACAAAATAAATACATAATTACTAAAACGTAAAAGAAATTAAATGAGTTGATTAATTAAGGAATTTATTAATAAATGAGTGAAAAATTAAAGCCAATGAATTAAATTAATTAAAATAAATGACTAAGTAAAAAATACAAATAAAATAAAATAAATAATGTAAATAAAATAAATAATATATATTAAATAAATAAAATACTTTAAAAAAATTTTAGAAATATAATAAATAAAATAAATTACATAAATGATATGAATAACTTCAATTAAATCAATACTTAAATAGAAAAATAAAAAAATCATTAAACAAATAAATTAAATTAATGCAAAATGCATTTAGTAAATGAAAGCAAGTACAGCAAGTAAATAGATAAAGCTAATATCAAAAATAAATTGTGTAAAATAATTTTAATAAGTACGCAAGCAAACAAGTAAGCTTGTAATTGAAGAAAAGGAAGTTAGCACACCAGTAAACAAACAAATAAGTACGCAGGTACATTTTTTCTGAAGAGGACTGTCAAATCAAAAGCATTCATAAACTGAACCAATGCCCCTATCACAAGACTCGTTGTAGCTATTTCGGACTACGAATACCACAATAGAAGCATCACAAACGCCCTTGTAGTGAATGTTTTGCCACAAAATTTGTAACTTTGAATAAAGTTATTAACAAGTTACGAATATCTGTTGCCAAGCGTTCATTACGAAGATATTTTTAGTCATTTCTATTTGACATTCGTAGTCCGAAATTGCTACGACGCGACACGGGCTCTGTGATAGGGGTGAACAGGCTTATGGAAAAAAAAAAAAAAAAAAATTTTCCAATCGGGACTAGACAACTTTGAATTTCATTTGTGGAGGCACCCTTTCACTTATCATCAAACTGTTATTGTCAATTTATTCAGTAAACTCAAAATTAAAATCATGGTTAAGTACACGAACGAGCAGCGTCTGCAAATAAAAAAACTTCTATAGAAATTCGGAGTCGGTCATAGCAGCTCTAAGAGCATTAACTTCAGTTTTTTCAGTTTTTTTCAGCAATCTATTTCCCTTAGATTAGGTGAATCCGATAAATCCACTCGACGTAGCTGGTACACATCATCGTTAGTTGTTACAGACGAAGCCATCAAATATGCCGTGGCATCAGCTATGTTGCAGGAAAGAATAAAACTTTTGCTACCTACTTTGAAAAATATTTTCACTGGTAGTTTAGCCCTAGCGTATATACCAACTCCATGCAAAGTGTTAGAGTCGGCTTCATGCCAAAAATTGGTAAACAAGACTACTCACTCGCTAAGAGACCCATCAGTCTTACCTCCTTCCTACTTAAAACGCTGGAAAGAATGATTGAGATTTACATACGTAAGACCTCACTCCAAACACACCCTCTGTCTCAGATGCAACATGCTTACCAAAGAGGAAAATCTTGCGAGACCGCACTTCAAAATCTTGTTAGCAGGATTGAATGCGCGCTTGACAGGAAAGAATTTGCGGTGGGCATTTTCATCGACATTCAAGGTGCTTTTGACAATGCTATCTTCGATGGTATGTGCAATGCTGCCAGAGAGCACGGTGTGGACGAGTCATAAGTGTTGTGGATTAAAGCAATGCTAGTAAATAGAACCGTCATCGCTGAGGCGGAGTGTGGACAATATGACAATATGTTGCAACGAGAGTGAATAAGGGCTGTCCACAAGGTGGCGTTTTATCTCCTCTTCTGTGGTGCATGTTGATCGAGTCTCTACTTATAATGCTCAATTGTTCTAACGTTCACGTCCAATCATATGCAGACGACGTCGGTCGCCGTGCTCTCGGTTGTTTCTAGCCTCCAAGCTGTCTGTTCCCGAGCACAGGCTGCACTTTGTATGATTGACACCTGGTGTGTCAGAAACGGTCTCTCCGTCAATCCTCTTAAAACCGAGGTTGTACTCTTCACGAGACGTAGGAAATTGACTGGTCTGACCCAACTTACCGCTTGAAGGCGTCAACATCCCCTTTTCAAATGAAGTCAAACATCTTGGAGTGATCCTGAATAACAAGCTTCTTTGGTCTAAACATGTCGAGTCTAAAACTACTAAGGCACTGTCAGTCTTCTGGCAATGTAAAGGAGCCTTTGGCAAGACATGGGGTTTTTCACCGAAAAGGGTCCTTTTTTCTGAAGAGGAATTACTTTTGCTAATTTCCAGGAACTTGGAAAGACAGACTTAGTTAAACAGTCGTTGTAGATATTGGCAACGGTTGGAATGATTGCAGGCAGCAGCAGACGAATAAATTTGGGAGAAACACCATCTAAGGCAATCGCGTTTGACTTAATAGAAAAAATAGAGACAAAGCATTCTTCAATAGATACACAATTAAATGAAAATGATCCTTCAGGAGTATTCAAAGTAGATGGCAGATTTACTTGAGTGTTAGTGTCGGCAAGATTCAACGCAAAAAAATTATTCAAATTATTCACAAAATTTAAATCTTCACAGAGTTCAAGATCAGGTCTTCCAACCGCACCAAGGTTCTTTAAATTGTTCCATAGAATCTTAGTGGAGTTTCTTGTATATATCATACGGATCCGTTTTCCAAGCGGAGGCTTATGCTATCCTAAAGGCCTTGAGCCACGTTACGAACAATGGATGGAAGGGGAGAAGTATCTTTGTTTGCAGTGACAGCCAAGCTGTGGTTAAGGCCCTTCTCAACCCTCTAACCACTTCAAAAGTGATTCAGAATGTGATCGGAAGATTAAATTCCTAGAGTCTCATTTGGGTTCCGGGCCATCACGGCATAACTGGAAATGAGATCGCCAATGAACTTGCTAGGCAAGGATCTCAGACAGCTTTCTCAGGACCTGAACCGTCGCTTGGTCTGCCAGCGTCCTCAGACAGACCAAACGTATGCTCCTTAACGTTAGTAAGAAGACTGCAACATTTTTGCTTACTCGTAGCAGAAAAGACTATAGAAAGCTTATTGGCGTTGCCAGCGGGCACTTCTCTTTTGCCAAGCATTTAAATGTGTTAGGCTTAAGTGATACCACACTCTGTGTATCTTGTGGAGAAGATGAGGACACCGCAGAGCACTTCCTCTGTGAATGTCCTGCTTTTTCTCGCATGAGGTTACAGATACTCAGCGCAGACATGGTGAGAGCTGGTAACTTAGGCTCCCTATCATGGCAGCGTCTTTTGGCTTTTCTCTGAACATCTGGAAAGCTATAACAAAGAGAAGGTTGCTAACTGGTAGTACAATGTACCGGTATTTAGGTCTGAGTGCTCCAGCTGGTATTTTAAAAACCTCCAACAGAAAAAAAGAATCTTACGACAATGTGAATGAAAATGAATCAATCAATCTTATTCAATAATTAAGCTGTTGCTTTATCAGTTTTAAAGCTTTGTTTCTGATATTATTCATTCAGTGGAATGTTCGCTTAAAAAATTGTAGATACGAAGAAGAAGAGAACGTTGTTTTAATTTATTCTGTTTTGTACTTAGGAATACCTGCGTGTCGAGGGCGTGCTATAAAGACTTTGGCGTGGGATAGCAATAGCTTGAACTCAATTAATTTAATTAAATCAACACAAAGTTGACTTTAGCTTATTGTTCTTTCATACATATACATAAAATATGCTGAAACAGTTCATACTATATATATGCTTCTTAAAAATCGATGCTGCATATGGTTGAAAAATGTTCAAAATATCTTATTGATTCATCGCAACATACTTTAAGTACATACAGTAACAGCAAAAATGATGAAATATTGATGCTAATGTATAATATGAAAATATTAGTTTCCAAACAATTTTTGTATTTTAATCCTTCAGACCAAAATATGCATCTTTTTCGAAATGAAAAAAAAAAAAATGTTTTGAGTTGTTAGTTGCCATATTACCTAGCTTTAAGTCGCCGTAGTGCTGATCAGTCACTGTGAAATCAGCTTCCATCATCTCGACTTTGTTGAAATATTTTTCTTGCTTTCCCAAGCTTATCACAGGGACCAAAATTTCAAGCACATACTAGCTTTAATTTGTCATACATTCCAATCGGGAAATAAATAAGCATAATTTACGTGTCTTGATGACATGAACATTATTTGTCTGTCAACAACGATAAGATTACTCCACGCCATGGGCTTCCTTGCGTGTAGGTAAGTACATAAAGCTCCGTGGTTGTCTATCAAAGCAAGTTAACTCCCTTTCCAGTAAAATCAACTGCTGAAGCTTTTATCAAATCAAAACAGCAGCTCGCAGTTGTTATAATTCCTTTCAATTAATTAAGCAATGAAATAAAAAAAACGAAAACACTCCTTCGTCATCGTTAATTACCAGCCTCCCTTCAACAAGGGGCGAATCACCAATTGTCCTTAAGCGATGAAAAAGCCATGACAACACAACGCTCATCTCCCTAACGTCAAAACAAAACTTAGAGCTATCATTGTATATTTTTTTGCGACAACATGCAGAGAACAAATACAAAGATTTCAAAACCCTAACATTTCAGCCCTCTCAAAGCTAAATCCCTGTCCATCCCTCATCATGTCCAATTAATTGATATACACCCACACGTGGTCCCCAGCACGAACAGCAGCATCAGCGTCACAAATATAAATAGTTTATTTGTTTGACTTGTTTAGATAAAACTAAAAGAGAACGTATAGGAAAGATTTATGAAAGCCATTAATAAACTAACTCCCTGCAAATGTAGGACATAATAGTGCCAAATAAGATCCGGTTAAAGTGTCCTCTTAATTAATAACACCATCCAAACTCAAACATCTTCGGAGAAAGGCACAAAACCTACAAAGAAAATATGTCAAAGATGTTCCTGAATGCCTGTGGCAAAATATGCTTCCCAAAAATGCTACACACAGAATTCTTGCCGAGGAAACGCCTGGCAGGAACGTGGGGGCAGTGTCTTATCTAAAGACATCGTTATACGATTGGGATTCGCCCAGTTCGTTTACTGGCACGGTCAAACGACGCCCCCACTCAATAGCTACAACAAACTGTCCCTCCTCATCTCTGTCATCATCATCCCTTGGATCACCGTCGAGCAATTACAATCCGACGAACTACAGAAAAAGTTTCCATGTGCATTTGGGACGGCAACAGATACTGCCTTCGGCTGTAGTGACACACGATAAATCTAATCAAAAGCAAACAGAAGTTCAGTTCAAGAAAATGTCTTCGTCAACGTCGTCGTCATCAATGCGAAAAGACAAGCCGACTAAGTTACGTATTCCGAAAGTGTCCGATCGCAATGCAAATGCGACAACTCCTACCGGTAGTAGTGGAACCCTTAAAAAACATCACGATGGCGGAAGGAATAAAGTTTCACAATTAAAGTCGCCAGGGAATAAAGCTTTGGCTGCACGGAGCCAAAGTTTGAAGAAGCCAACCACTCCAACAACAACAAATACTCTAACACCACCACCTAATGAAGAACTATCCCCATTTATGGGTTCTGGCAGTGGTTATCGATTTTCACAAAATCCTTATGATCAAGTGGAGTTCACAGAACTCTTTTGTGACTTCCCGGTTAGTTATGAGTCAACAACAATTATCGCAGCGAGTAACTTTCCTATGGGCACCGGAGTTAAACCTCTACCGCCACCATATCGAGAGCCACCTCCACCAACACCACCACCAATTTCACAAATGCCATCGTTGCTGCATGGTGGAAGTGTTGCATTGGGTGGCAAACATCAACAGCGGGGTGAAATAGCTGCAACAACATTAAAAACAACAACAGTAACGAATAGCAATACCAACACTCCATCGCCATCTAGGGGGAAAGTTGTACTCAGCAAAAAGGAACGCAAGGAGTTAATCAAGAATAACAACAAGCCGAAAAGAACGGTGAGGGATGATCCTGAAAATGACAGTTGCGAAGCAACAGCTCTTCAAAAACACAAATACCAGGACCTTCCTAGAATTCCTTTTACCGTTGCTGCCGATGATGAGAACGATAGAATCCATATAGTTGCAGCTGCGGTGGCAGAGGCAATTGTGGTAAGTGAAACTTCATCACCATGCAAACAAAAAAGTCCTTACAAAGGACGAGTAACGGAACTAAAGAATTGCATAGCAAAAATTAACAGTCGTGGTTTATTCTCGCTCAGCAAAAAGGAACAACCCGGCTCCGTGACTAATCTTAGCAACAGCAGCACCATCAAGTCGTCGTCGCCCACAAGAACAATAGACTCGACGAATCTCAGTGAAGAAACCAACGATTCAACAAGTCCTTTTAAAAATATTCCAGTACGCCAGCGGAAAGGTGGTATACCACCAATGGAAAATTACTGCCTCTTTGATCCGAGTGTCGATTTTATCAACGAAAAGACACTAAAGCGCCGAAAAAGGAGCGACCCCTTGCCAAATATTGATGACGACGATAACTGCGACGAGTTTATTCAGGAAATAATTTATCACGAAGATGGGGACGACGATTGCGACGGCGATGGTAAGCAAGACCCCTTCGAACACCACAACTATTTTGTCATAGATCCCGAGGACTTTGAAGTCGATCCTACGAGCATTGGAATTCCAAATCCTTTTAGCAACGATGAACTCATCAGCCAAAAGCTTGCCTCCAAATCGATATCTTTGGAAAAAGTCAACAACGACGACATCGACGTGGCCAGTTCCAAGGACCAGAGCAGCACACCACTTAACCAATCGACGACATCATCGAAAACCGATGATGACAGCAGTGCCAATAGTGGCTGTCAAACCAACGACAACAACAACAATGATAGCACAAATGACAGTAGCAACAATGATATGATGATTGGTTCGTCGACATCTACAGCGGCATCCTCTTCGTCGTCGTCGGGTTCGTCCTCAACATCTACCACTAAGAAATTGTCCTTTTTGAATTTGTCACCGTTTAGGAGTAACTCATTGCGTTCAAATCATTCAGACGGTGGTGGAAGTGTTAGTAGCAATGGACGTGGTGGTGCTAGTGATGATGTACAATTTCGTCATCGGACAATTCCAATCGAATCCAATTACGTGCTATTCAATCCGGGACCGGTGCCAAGTCGCAATGTGCAATATAAGATTCGGAAGCCACGGCCACTGTCCACACATAGTGATGCCGATAGTGGATTTCTAAGTCCGTGTTCGCCCGATGAATTGAAATTCAATCCGGCGATATTGGTGTTGCAGCAGTGTGATAGCGTACAAGGATATATTGAGGTGAGTTTTGCTTTTTGTTTTGTATTGTTCTTCTTATTTTTAGGTGCTTGTTCTTTTTATGCCTTTCAATGCACATGTTATATACATATATGAAAATACTTTCTGCAGATTCTCTTTTCTAGCCCAGGAACGGAATGTGAACTCAATGCACCTGAGACTATTATGAAACAGGGGACATTTTATGTATTTCTTGCTTATGATGGGAGCAGTGATTTTATTATTAATTTGTTTTTAAAGGAATCTGCCACAATCAAGCTTAGTTACAATATATAACGTTTCTTCCTTAAAAGACGACAGTGATTTGTGTTGAAGACTTACCACTGGTGGGGGGAGATAAATGAATGAGCTCAGCAGCTTATACTAAGCACATACGAGTAATAACTTTCATGTTCGTGTGGTGCCCGTGGCGTAATGGTTAGGGTGTCTGCCTGTTACGTTGGAAGTTCGTGGTTCGAGTCCGAAAAGAAACCGACAAAAATGTTTTTTCCACAGTTATCGCGAAGAATTGGCATGGTTGCGTTCTGTTGCGCCACCCTATGTATACAGGGTGATTCGCATAAGATAAAAAGATAGGGTGTGTAGGTTGGACCTAGACAAGCAAAAAATCGGGGAGGGGGGGTCCATTTTCCCCCGTTTAGGCGGGAGGGGCAATTTAAGAAAAAAATCACTAAAAATGGGAAAAAAATTATTTAAAAAAAACGGTAATACCTACAGAGTTGTGCTTTAGCATTTTGAAAAGCCAAAAACCTATTCTTTTATTTAAATTTTAAAATAAGTTGTTCAAATGAATAGTTTTTGAAATAACACAAAACACAAAAAACCGGATGTCAAAATAACCTGTAGTTTTTGAGAAAACCAAAAATTACAAAAACGACTTTTTTAAATTTTTTGTTTTTTTAAAGTTTTTTTTTCGTTATTGGATTTTTAAGTGAATTCTCAATAAAAAAAGTAAAGAGAAAACTCATCCTTTATTTCGTAAGTTCACTTAAGAATCCAATAACGAAAAAAAAACTTTAAAAAAACAAAAAATTTAAAAAAGTCGTTTTTGTAATTTTTGGTTTTCTCAAAAACTACAGGTTATTTTGACATCCGGTTTTTTGTGTTTGATCAAAAATAAACAAGAGCATTGAAAATAAGCCAGAAAAATACTACTTAATTATGTAAAATTTTGAAAAAAAAAGGTTTGAAAAAAAAATTATGTTTTTTTTCAAAATTTTGACTTTGAAAATTAATATTTCAAAAACTATTCATTTGAACAACTTATTTTAAAATTTAAATAAAAGTATAGGTTTTTGGATTTTCAAAATGCTATAGCACAACTCTGTAGGTATTACCGTTTTTTTAAAATAATTTTTTTCCCATTTTTAGTGATTTTTTTCTTAAATTGCCCCTCCCGCCTAAACGGGGGAAAATGGACCCCCCCCCTCCCATACGATTTTTTGCTTGTCTAGGTCCAACCTACACACCCTATCTTTTTGTCACACCTTATGCGAATCACCCTGTATATGTATGTATGTATCCCTAGTTTATCGTGCTAAGATACATATATTTAACTGGCCTGTCCTACATAAAAAAAACTAAGAAACGTATCGCAATTCGTAAAGTCGAATGGATCTCAGCTCTTCCACGTCATTTGACCGTGGGATATGCGTCGTTAACCTCAGAATATTTACTTCCACATCTGAGGCCAACCAAATGCAGACTTCGGTGCATTTGTCTGTACCAGGAGCAAACGGTCTGCTTTTCTATCCACTATCGTTAGCTTTTGTGAGTTATGGGACAGTTCGAAGTCTCTGATTGTTCTCAGTGACGCAAAAGTATACGACCGCTGTTTTTATCCCTCACCAGTGGAAAGGTCTTAAAACCAACTCTTCAAAACTGTAAATTCAAACAATTAAAATCAGTTTGTGAAAAAATTTTGACAATGGTTAGGAAGCTACAAACTAGAAAAAACATACTTTTTTCGAACAGGCCATACAAATGGGCAGCTTGGAATTATCACGCAAATGTACCGTCCTCGATTTTTTATTTGCCGGTCACAAATAGTACCTTTTCTTTTGCTTCTTTCTTAATCTTATTCATTGTCTGACTATTGAGAAGACAATTCTGAGTCTGAATTGTGATCATTAAAACTACTACTTAAAACTAATTAAAACTACTTAAAACTAGAGCAGCCACAGTAGCTTTTTCAAATTTTTTTTTTTTGGTTTTTGTGTTTTGTATTTTTTTCTGCATTTTTGTTTGTATTTTTTCTATGTTATTGGATTTTTGATGCCGCTTTTAGGTAAGGTTAAGTGGAAGTGGCTGTCAGCCAATGAGTACATTGTCTGATACACTTAGGCCGCATTGGCCCATTGTGATACCACAGATATCAGCAATTTAATCACCTACTGATCTCAGAAACCCGATGTAAGATTAACGAGTTGATCACTTATTTATCTTCCATTACGGGGTTAGCTGGTTAATCACCTGCTAGTCGAACCACGCGGAACTTTTAATGTATATTTCGAAAGACTTTTAGGGTCTATGTAAGCTCAGTCGCTAGTATCATCGAAGAAGAATTCACCGAGATGAGTTTTCCTCCTATGAAGTAGTGCAGGGCATGAGCAAAGAAGGTGTTGAACGGTTTCTTCCTCCTCCTCGTCCATGCAGCTTCTGCAGAAATCATTGGAAAACACACCAAGTCTTTTGGCGTGTCTCCCTATTAGACAGTGCCCCGTAAGAACACCTATGGTAGAACCTAGATACAGGCGGTTCAGGCCTAACAAACTCTTCGAGCGTTTTGAGTCTACACAAGGCCAAACTTTTTTGGTTACAAGGCAGTTGTTACTCTCAGTCCATCTAGTGTTTGTTATCCTTGAAGCGTCTTGTCTAAGTAGGAGTTTACATGTAGCGATAGGTACACCTATGTTGTTCCATTCTAAGCGTAGGGAAGTGGTCGTGCCCTTTTCGGCTAGTTCGTCTGCCATACAGTTGCCTGGTATGTCCCTGTGCAATGTTGAACTGATTTGACATCTCCCTCAAAGACATCTGACAATTTTGGGCCGTGATGGATTTTGTAGAGACAGAGGCAAGAGATTTAAGGGCAGCTTGGCTGTCTGAGAAGATTGGAATATCCGTGAGGTATGACGTTTTCTTTGAGCCACCTCCTTAATCGCCAGAATTTCCGCTTGATCGGGTAGGCGGAAGAAAAGACTGAAGTTCAGTTTTTCTGAGTAGATTCCAATTCCCACACCTTCGCTGGTTTTTGAACCATCGGTGTAAAAGTGTATTGCTTCATTTTCCAAAAGTGTGCCATTTTCCCAAGGTTCTCTTGAAGGTATGGTTACTTGGAAATTGTTGTCAAACACCAACTTGGGGGTCGTGTAGTCGGATCGATTCGGTAAGAATCTAAAGTTATCTAGAATGGTAGTGTGGCCGATTTGATTATTGGTCCACTGTGATGTAGCTCTGAGTCGAGTAGCTGAGCTAGCTGCGACTTGTTTGCTGAAGATATCTAGGGGTGTGAGATCTAGTAGTACATCGAGGGCTTCCGATGGGGTTGTTCTCAGTGCGCCGCTAATACACATTACACAGACTAGTCGTTCTTTGAACTTTGGCCAGCTTGTTGTAGTTGATCATCTTGTCTAGTGCGGTCCACCAGACTATCACCCCGTATGTGATGATGCCGCTTTAAGTTTTTTAAATTTTTTATTTTTTTTTTGTTTTATTAGTTTCTTACGTTTTTGTTTCTGATTTTCGACGCCATTTCATTTTTATATTTTTTTGTTTGCCACTGTTCCGACCCCCTACCCTAATTATATCGCAAAAATTATGCAATATATGAAGAGTCAGGTATAACACCTATATACACATGGCCGTCTTTACCCTTTCGGGGGCCCTGGGCACTTTTTGAAAATGGGGCCCTGTTTGATTCTATAAAAATGTTAAGTTGCGAAATAAAGGTTACAGAAAAAATCACATAAATTTGAATTAATATTTATTCTTTTATTTTTTTAAATAAATAATTATTTTTTTTCAATTCATTGTAGGAAGGTAAATAATTATTGCAGTATATTAATGTTTTAACATAAACATTGACATAAACATAAACAATGTAAAAATAAAAATTTAATAATACACATTTCATAAAAGAATAAAATAAAAATAAATAAAATTTAAATAGCGAACAATTAAACTCAGAATGTAGTTTCAGGAACAAAATATTGATATGCAAAAAGATGGAAAGAAGAATGTTTACTGAAGAATGTTTCTTGATTTGAGATTAGCAAATTGATTATATCTACAAAATCGATATCTCTGAGCAGCTTTCGATTGACATCTGCGGAGAACTTTTCAATCTTTCTTGAATCATTGTAGTTCTGAGCTTTTTTTCTTTTTAACTTAGAGAAATAACGTTCGCTACTGCAGTTGGTAACCATCATCGTTAAGAAAACTCTAAGTGCAATTTAAACACTTGGAAACTTATCTCCAATTTTATTTGTTTTTAGAAAAGTATAAAGTTCTAGAATATTGACAGTTTTTTCATTTTCTTGTCGAATAATTTTCCAGTATTGTATTATATTAATTCTGGGATTCAGCATGTAGTTCATCTCCGTATACATCTTCAGTGTAAAATTTAGCAAACAATTTGGAATTTTCTTTAAAGTCTTCTGAATTCAGGTTTCTTAATCGAAAAAAAGTCAAAACTTTGGCGAATATCCAAGTCGCTGTTTCAAATCAACGCTAAGAGTGTCAACAATGGAAAGGAAGGTTTCAATTCCAAACTCTTCTTTCCCAGTCAAAATTAATGAGGGTTCAGAGCCGTCAAAAAAAGTCCAAGTCACCTAGTCCTTTCAGAAAGGTTCTTATATTCGGATTCCGGTTTTTTTTTGGATGATGAATCAGAGTTATCAAAATTGTCCTTAAGCTCAATTACAGATTCATCGATTGCACTCAACAAATTTAACATTGTTTTTGTAAAGACTAAGAGCTTCCTGTCTGGCATTTCGTGCCTGTCCTAAATCGTTAGCGATAAGCATCAAAGCATCTTCAATTTCTTGATGATCATTATATAAGGCGCTTAGTGCATCAGCTCGCGCTGACCACCTTGTTTGAGAAAGTCTTTTTACAACTTTTTTTGAACCTAAATGAGCAGTCAACACACTCCATCTTTGAAATCTTAAAAAATTTAGTGCGGTTCATCCCAGAGTATTTCTAATAATGAGTAGGGACACGCTCTACACAAATGCAACGCCTACATTAACAATAGACAAAAAAATATTGGTCTATTGGTTTTGAAATAGACCAATAGAGTTTGAGTGTTGTTACAGCAATTTGGGGGCCCCTGATGATTGCGGGGCCCTGGGCCTGTGCCCAGTCAGCACAGTGGTAATGAGGTCTGTATATACATACCAAACCTTAAAGCTAACGCAGATATCATTATTATAGTAATGAAAAGAAATGATACGTGTCTACACAAAATAATTTTGAAAAAATTGCTTCAAACTAATGCCTCTCCTTTCAGGGAATAGAATGAGTAAGTATTATGCCATGAGTCTTCCCTATATTTGTCAAAATTTAACGTTGATGACTAGCAAGTTCAGTTTGCATTTGCAGATGTGATCACGAAAGTTGACTATAAAATTTTTATATAAAATCTCTTAAGATCAAATTCGTCTCCATCCAGAAATATCTACAGGCAATTAAATCACCAAATATCTTCGGATGCCAGTTTTTTTCGAAGAGAATATTCAGCTGTCGAAAAAGGGACCATTTTTAGAGCTAGAGTTGAAATTTTACATCTTAACTAGATACCATACCAAGATGATCTACCGCAAAATTGTAATCTATGTATAACAGAAGAGAGAAGGAAGATATTTACCACTTCTTGGCTATTTGTCCAATGTTACAGGAAATTCGTCGTTTATATTTCCGGGAGAGTTTTATGACAATATCACGACTTTATGAAGTTTTAAATTGGTCTCTGGGTTAGATTACTTTGTTTGAGTTTTGCGAACCTTATTTATCGCAACAGTTTCTTATAATTCAGCGAATTTTTTTTTCAGTTGTTGCAGTTTCCTTTATACCTACACATCCTATTTTATGTTGCAAATCATTTTCAATTGCGTTTTATTTGTGTTTCAAATCACGTGAAATTGGCTGTTACATATTATTTAAAATTAAAACTTTTGTGTTTCAAATAACGTAAAACTTAAAACTTTTTGCCATTATACAAGTATTAAACTATGTACTTCAACTAGTAATTTTCTCCTTTTGTTTTATGTAAAAATCGATAGAATGCATACAGCATACAGGCACTTTGCTTCTAGACCGAAATATAAAATTCCAAAGTAAAAATTTTTTTTTTTCCAATGTTATATCAAAGGGAAATAGAAATCTGCGATGAGCGACCTCTAAATATATTAATATTTAAAGCTCTAAGTTTAAAAGACATCTTTTTACACCTCCTCGAAGGTAAAATGGAATTATTTCGAAAAAAATAGTCACTTTTTTTGAACCAGTCTAATGCATACATTAGGGTAATTGCGGGACCAATGCCGCTGTTTTTTAAAAAAATTGTATAATTTGTTTACTAAAGCGAAATAAACTTTATTTATACAAAAATTAAAGTAATGGATTTGTCTCCTACCATAAAAAAAAAACAATTTTTATTAAAAATAACACGAAAGAAAAATATATTACATGTGCCATCTCTCCCTGCATGTGTGGGAGAGATGGCGCAGAGCAAATTTATTGAATTTAAAACATTAAACATGCTTTTTGCGTTCCTGATCTCGTCTACAGTCCGTACTCAGAGTAGATTCAGACGTTTTGTACTGTGTACAGTTTTAATGCAGACTCTTCTGACATGCAAAACATTGGATCTACATAGTCTTCCCTTTTCGTTGTTTTGAAATAGTTTTCCCAACATTCATAAAAAAAACATTTGGTTCGTACGTGGGCTAAACTTTTCTCTTGGTTAATTTTTTTCGTTTCGGTGGCTTCAAGGATTTCTTTTTCCAATTGAAATGGGAGAAGTTAACACCTCTGCCAATAACCTATGATTAGAAAAAAAAACGGCACTGGAATTTCGGCAGTGAAAAATGATGAGGTATGCGTTTCGTTTTCGGAATGACTGCATAATGTACCTAAGGCTAGTGGTTGAAATTATCAAAAAATAGCCTTTGGTTCTTGAACTTGTGGCTGGTATTAAAACAGTTTTTCTGCTTTTCGGACTCTTTCAGCCCATCTTTTGTCCAACTAGCCTTTGTTTATGTGTAGACTTAGGGGCATACTGAAGCTTAATACTTTCCTTAAGAAAAATACAAAAACCAGTTCAGCATGCGTCATCTTCTCAAAACAAAAGTGCGGCATCTCTCCCCAAATCAAGGAGAGATGCTGCACCACATTACAAATGAAAAACAAATTGAAAGAAACACGCTCTAGTATACTTTAATACTTATTTACTATGGAAAGTGCTTACCCTGAACAAAACAATCGATAGCTTCTTTCTAAATCGATTAAACTTGTAACGAACTATAAAATCTTCTTTAGAAAAAAGGTGCGCAAAACAAAACAAATTACAAAAAGTCCCTTTGCATGAAGGATGTTTCCAATTTTTTGCCTTACGTTTTTAGGTAAATACCTAAAAAACAAAATGCAAAATAAGATTTCTTGTGTGGATGACTAGATGTGTCAGTTTGGTTTTGTGCGGCATCTTTCCCGACGTTGCATCTCTCCCGCAGTTACTTTAATGTTTCAAATCGTTTGAAAATTGTTTTTTCCATTCATTTTTTAATTTAAAAATGCATAATCGGTGCTAATACCAAGTTCTAATCTATTCAAGTAATTATTGTAAATATTTTAGTAGTATTTTTACATTTTTCCTATTTTTATTCTTTAAAAATCATACGAAATATCATTTCTGGCAGACGGCAGGTTGAATTATCTTATTCTTAAGAAACATTACTTTTAAAATTATTGATGAAATAAAGAATCTATCTAATCTAATCTAATACGCATCGTAAAGAAGTCTGTAAAGCTTAGGAAATTTTATGAGCGCTTCAACATCAGCTTCTGAAAACTCACATACATTTATCGGCTCTACCAAAATAGCCTTTTGAGTATAGTGTTATCGTAAAGCGGAAACAAATTAAACCCTACGCATTTATTTAAGCATCATACATTTAAACATGGGTACATCGTCTTGGGAGTTATGATGAATGGCTTTTAGAAACTGTTCCAGAAGCTTAAGCCTTTTCAGTCTCCCATGAAACAACACTGGAACGAATAGGGCAAAAGTCCTTCAGCGATAAGAAGCCGATTTCTTATCCTTTAACCTTAAATGCAATCTCAAATATAAGACCCGCTCCTGATTTTATCTGCTTTTTGGTGACACTGCCCGCCCTCTTCAAAAAAAAATCTAATGATGCACTTTTACGCGACAGTAAGCATGGGTGTCCCATACTTGTAACACATGCCACAGACCCACTTGCCGCCTCACTCAACTTCAGATTGATTGTACCCTTAGGCATTGAAGCCAATTTATCTAATCAGCACCCCCACTCTTACATCCGATCTTCTACAGACAAGAGTTCAAAAATACCCCAATAACAGCAAAGTCTGATGTGCACCCTCTTCGAAAGACAAGTGAGTTTATTTTTTCACTCCCTTTAAGTGACAGGCCGTGTTATTCCTTTGATTAAAGTCATTTAACCAAGAGTGTGCCATTGCAAGTTGCAGCTATTGTGCATTTTCCAAACTCGAAACTCGGCATTTTAATCCTTAAGGGTGTGTTCTCGTCTAAACTCTCTCTCACCCTTAAGGAGTGGTCTGTGTAATGTTTTTAAGAAATAAGAATTTAATGTTGCCACGTGGACGTCGGCGTCGTTGCTCGTTGCCTCGTTGTATCGTTTACGATTGTGAAACATAAACAATCCCTTGTTCATTTTTGTTCAATATTGAAAATCCTCCTGTGCCTTGACGAATTTGCTAAGCAAGACGCATACATTTAGATTTACCATCAGCAACACTCACATATATGTAATTTCGTTGGGACACAAAAAAACTGACATACGGTGTTATGGAGATAAGCTCTGGGACTTTGGCTGTTTGATAAATGACCGCAATAAACGCGACAGAAATTATTCCCACTTTTTCGATGGCAGTAATGGAGAGATTGTTAATTTTTTTTTGTTTTGTCTGTTCTCTCCCGTTTTGGTTTGGAAAATTCGACAAAAATCATTGCCAAGATATGAAGGTATGTGGTAACTCGTGAATTTGCATTTGTTGGTGCCTTGGGACGTATTATTGCTGAACATGTTTTTTTGGAAAGATTTTCAAAGTAATTTACAGTCAGCAGGAAAGTTTCAAGTCGCACGAAACGATAGTAGAATAGGGGGAAATAGACTGCAGGATGAAATTTGGAAACAACAAGAGGTTTCAACTGTCATTTGTTTTGTTTGGTGTAAATTTCTAGTATACATGAAGCAAGAGAGTAAATACAGTCAGTAGACGAAGGGGCTGATCCACCAGAGCGCAACGCAACAATTAAGTTTGTCACCAGAGATAGGAAAACCTATGACTTAAATGCACAAGTAATTCGTAATATAAATTTTGTCAAGCGGGTTTTTCATTGATAATTCGTGTTTGGACTTTGAAGTAGAAATTTAAAAGATTTGCCCTTATTCTTTTAAATTTCTACTTCAACTACTGGAAAAACAGGTCTAAGCTGTCTTTTACTAAATGAAATCGATAGCAAAATATTCAAAATTGAGAGAAAAATATTTGGGTGAATGGTTTTTTAGGTAAGAACGTAAGGTACCTTTGAGAATATAAGTGACTGAAGCAGATATGATGTACCTATATAAATAAAAAAGCGTTCAAACAATATTGATAAAAAAAAGGTCCCAACGTCGTCTTCCATTCAACTAGTTTATAGTTTCCTTACGAAATTCTTTCAGATTATGGCAAACTCCCAAAAAAAGGAACACCTCTTCTCGTTCTCTATGATTGCATAAATCACAAAATAAATTTTTTGAATTGAATTGAATCATCAAAGATCGAGGACAGAATTTTTGAGTTTTTCAAAAATCTTAGGTACTTGCCTCCTTATACATTCGAGTTCAAATAAATTCTCGATACAGCTGACGATCCCAAGACTTTCCGATCAGCAATCATATTTTGATGAGCTTTGAAGTTGAGGTACCTAATCCACGTATTTTTTTATCTAATAAATGAAAAGATTAGTAAACATTTTTAAAAGTTAAGACACTTTTTATATTTCCTCAGATGAACATTTCGGAAGCAATGCTTCCATTGTCAGTGAGGTTTATAAATCCCATGTAGGTACATCTGAGGAAATATAAAAAGTGTTTTATTTGTTAAAAATTTACTAATCTTTTCATTTAATCATGCAAAGCCGATCTCAACCAGCAGGTTGAATATTGGTATACCAATCGCTAAATGTAAACTTATGCTAAAGGAGGAGGCAATGGATAGAACAAGTAATAGGTGGAACATTATCACTATATGTGTGTGGCAACAAAACAGATATGGCCAGGATTAGATCCAAAACGAACAAGACATTTGTTATCCATAACCAGATTGCACGTTAGCTCCGTAATAAATGTCATCACCGGACATTGTCTGATAAGGAGACACGCCATAAGACTTGGCGTTTCCTCTAATGACTTCTGCAGAAGCTGCTTAGATGAGGAGGAGGAGGAGGAGTAGATAATCCCACACCTCCTATGCTAATGTCATGCACTCTCCTTTAAAAGAAAACAACATCTAGGAAAATATTTCTTTGATGATCTAAGCGATCTGGCGAACACAGATACCCTGCATTTCTTTCGCTTTATCAAAACCTCCAAATGGTTTTTTTAAGTGAGGCACTGCCTCGCATAATTTTTATGGTATCACAATTGACCTAATATTGGTTTAAGTGTGTCAGTTGTTTTCCTGACAGCCATTTTAACCTAACCTTAACCTAACCTTTCATTTAATAATATTTTCTTAAAAAAATAGAAGGCAGCCGATGATGACTGGACAGTACACAGGAAAAATTACTTAACAGTCAATCAAATATTTTCTTTAATAAATATCGCCGAAACCTACAAAAATAATGGCTGTTTGAATTTTTGTTTGTCAACTTTCAGGCAGCTTTCGACTCCATTCCTCGGAAACTTCTCTTTTATAAGCTTTACGAATATGATATTTTAACAAAAATCACATAGCAGATAGCACAATATCTAAATACAAAGTTTTTCGAGCCACCGCAATAGCGCTTCCTTTATGGATGACAAGTATAGGGGTACCTTCCGTTTGACGCTGTGGAAAAGTTCTCCCGTTTTTTTTTTTTTTCATAAAACAAACACTTCTAGACTGCCGAGTATGTCGGCCAACTATATTCTGCACTTAGAAAACGAATAGAGCCTCTATTCTTAGCGTTCCTATACGCTGGCAAAACCACTGCATAAGCTTTTCTATCTTCCCGATCTTTTTGGGATCTTCCCAAAGAGATGGGAAGCTGAATTTGTCCAGCCCGTCCCTAAAAAAGGCGAAACTCCCTCCCTTTCCAATTACATTCCAAATGCATAATTGTCCGAGGTCAGGGAAATGTTGATTAATCGTCAACTCGTGAAATATTTTGGAAAACAAAAGCTTCTAAATGACCGACAGTACGGTTTTCGTATCAAAAGGTCTACTGGTGATTTGATGGCATATCCCACCGAAAAGTGGAATCAGTCTTTACAATGCTTTTCAGAAAGTAAGTTTATTACACTTTGTGTTATCGAAAAAGCGTACTTTTAGTATCGACGAGACTTTTCTTCGTTGGATTAGAAACTACCTTTCGGACCATTCAATACAAGTTGTATTGGATTGTTTCAAGTCTGATACCCACTCTGTAAATGCTGGTGTACCTCAGGGCTCCGTTTTCTCTCCGACTCTCTTCCTTGTATTCATTAATGATCTTTTGTCTGAAACTTAAATGTTTTGCTGACGACTCAATCCTCAGCTCTCATATTCCCTTCCAAATTGACGTCGCTGCTCTTCGTATGTGAAACTGGAACGGTTGCGTATGATTTGCTCCGAGTAGAATTCAGTGCTTTGAAAACAAAATGTTGTCATTTGACAACAAAGCTTAAAATTCCCCCATAACCATTATCCATGAATGAACCTGCATCAACGAAACCGAAAAGCTGTCACATACCAAGTATGTGCGTAAACGACGACCTTTGTAGGAATGACCACATATTTCGCCAAAAATATTGCAAAATGCAAAGTAATTAGGTTTCTAGAAGCGATGCAGGAAATTTTTCACCTCTTCTGATCTGGCTTCAATTTATAAAGCATTCGTTCGTCCAAAACTAGAGAATGACTTCTATATTTGGTCAGGTGCTCCTCAAACATCATTAGGCCTACTACTTTCTTTAGTAAAAAAAGTCATTTGCATACCCCTCTTGAAACAATGAAGCCCCGCCTCGCTAGGGATGCTCATGATTTTTACCTTTAACCTAATTTCACGCGTACAAAAAAGTATAGAGTAGAGATTCATATTTTAGTCGCACTACCCGAATTTGGATTGCTTTGCCAGGCTCTCCCTGCATTACGACTCACAAAATTCAAAGACAATGAGCATCGGTGTCTCCAATAAAAGTAATGTATTTTATAAAATAATAAGAGTATCCAAAACTTATGGATGTGCGGGCTAGTTATAAGCAAAAACACTGAAATTGCATTTAATTATGTGACAAAAATATGGCAGTGGGAGAAAACAGGATTCCGAGCCTGCTGCTATGTCACATTATTAATTCTGAAGGACATGCGTAAGAGAGCGATACAAATACGAACTTGAAGCAAACTTCAGCAGAGTTTTTAAGATAAAAAGAGGACTCCTTGGGGTGAACTCCATTCCTCATCGTACAAATCTTCAATTTACAGTTGTTGTTTCATAAAGTTTACAATTTAATGAACGCTAACGCTTTGCCGTCCAAATTCATTTTTGAGGGGAACATCAAGAATTTCATCAACTATCAACGGAGCTGTATATTGAAATCTGGGCAATATGTCACTTGCGTCAAGAAGACTCGAAAAGGGTGTTTTGATTATACACTAAGTAGAACTGCTGAATTTGAAATCGTTTTTCCACTCATAAGCTTTACTGCTTTCCAAAAGTCCTTAGAGTTTTTGGTTTGTTTATTATTTCAATGTTTTTGAGGGCAAAGTTTCGTTTTTTACACTTGCAAAGTTCCTTGTAGTTTTTATTTGCAGATACGTAGAGGAGTTTGAAGTTTATGTTGTCTGACGTTCCGAGCAAATTCAAGTATGCATTGTCGAACTTCTTTTACTTGTTTGCAATAACATTTCTTCTAAAACCTGCTTTTTTGATGAAAACTGTGAGATTGTCTAAGTCAAGGTTCCCTGGGGCTTGTGACGCTATCCGCATTTCAATTAAGATTATGCTGAAAAATATTAATGTAACTGTTGTTCCAATGAAGTTTCGGCAGAAGGCAAGGGCCAGGTTCTATTGGCTCTATTGCCTTAACGATACCTCCAAAAGATATGTGGTTCGAAAATGTTTTCACAGCTACTTGATAACTCTCGGATTACACACTTCGTCTTATATTTTCAGATCATAATAAATATGAGCTGTGTTGTTTATTTCGCTACTAAAATTGTTTTGTGATAAGCCCATCATATTTTTTGAATTCAATGAAATTTATTTGAAAATAGTGACGAAATGACTAGAAACACAACCGCCACCGATGTAAAGTATACCGTTTCAAAAGTCCAATCTCATAGCACTCAGCACAAAATGTATTCTGGACTACCAAGAGAGAGAGGAGAAAGGAGACAGATGGTAATTTGACACAACAAATTTGGTTCCACAGAAGAAAGAGGTAAAGGAATTGTGGATTCATCATTGATTGTTTCATCAGTGAGATTATACCTACATAAGGAATTTTCGCTTCGAGGTGACAGAATCAAGCACTTCTATTGTCTTATTATCCTGAGAACCAAACAGATGCCTTTGGAATCCCCCCCGCCACATGTTTTGTCAATAAAAACCGCAAACAATACCCCGTCTTTTGTTTTTTCACCACACCCAATACTCTCCCCTCCTCTTTTCTTGATTTCATGACAAAGTTTTTGCTGAACGCGCAGTCGAAATTAATATTTATTTCTTGTCTTACTGTTAATGCACAAAATATTTTTATCCCTCGTCCTTGCTGCACCCCCTTTGTTTATTATTATCAATAACAATCGTACAAACAATGCCCTTAAACAAAAACCCTCGGGATAGAAAATCAAAAGGAATACTTTTTTTTTTTGAATAGCATGTCGCACTGCAATATAGAGAAGAAAAAGAAAAGAAAGAATAAAAATATAACGAACGATGTGAAAGATATCAGGTGAATGGATATTAATTTATTGATAGAAGGACGTACTTCTTATCGGTACGTATGGAAAGACGTTTGTATTGGGACATGAATTGGTTGTTTTTATTTCTTTGAACACATTGTTGACAGTATTGATGGGGCATGGATTTGGTCTGCTTCTTTTTCTCTTGTTGGTGCGGTTATGTTAGCATTGTTATCCTGTGTGAAAGGATATTCAACCCAATGTGTTTTTTTTTATTTCAAGCACGCTCTATCTTTGCTTTGGTTATTTCATTGTAAGCATTAAGAAAAACGGTGAACTGGAAACTTATGGGAAATACAAATACCAATCGGAAAGGGATTTTCCTTTTGCTAAACCAATATACATAACTTCTTTAGTTTGTTTGTTTGTAAATATCAAATGTTTTTTGAAACGGAAAATGAATGAAGAATTTTAAATTAATTTGCTGAAAAATTTGAAAAGCAGATCGGTCGTTCTATAAAATATATTCAATTAACAGCATTTTATCTCTCTTTCAAGGATGAACGCGATGTCCTTTTTTAACACTTCTTTGCGTTCGGTTCATTTGATGAATTACCGATTGTTAAAATTTTAATGAACACTCTTTCTCACTTGGCTGTTGCCATTTGGGAAGCTGTTTTGTATATTTTTATGTGCTGCTAAAGTACCATACAAATTGGATTCTTCTGGGGAAAGTTTTGTAGGGAAATTAACAGCCTACTCTTTGAAGTTAGGTTTACTGCATATTTTAATGAATCTTTTCTTAACCCACATCTAGTTAGGTTAGGTTACGTTAAATGAGGGGTGGAGCCACAACCAGCAACTCGGATCTCAAAGGATCAATCTGTTCCCAGGCATAAAAGAGGATTGTTGATGACTCTCTGAGCCCGCTATTTGTGATCCTGGATGAATCTTAGGATGCTGTTCAGTGGCAGGTTTCAGGTGTTGTCCGGTTGGTCAAAGAATTACTACCCAAGGGGTATTCTTGGTGCGGGCCAATCTTTGGCCATAGCTCAAACGCTGGCTGGCAAATCAGCCATTAAATTAAATATGTAGTTGTATTAATAGTACAACTGCTTTCCAATTGATGATCACACACGTAGCGGGATCTTTATAATATACGCGCACATCAAGGGGTTGTGAACACACTTATAATGTTATTAACACAGTGCCCGCGGTTAAGAAAGTAGGGAAGGGGAAGAAAAGTAGGAGCCGATGCGCACTGTTTTTAAATTTCTGTGCATTACAATATGAGTCTGGTAACGTATTCCACATCCAAGTAGTACGGCTAAATAATGATTCTCTATGTTCATATAATTGCTTGAGTAAAGCTTCTTTGAACTACTGCTACAGTTATCTAACATACATTAAAAGGAAGACAGAGAGACAACGTTTTTGAATGCTTTTATTTTACTTACAAATTAATTACGGCCCAAAGGCACATAGGCGGAAGCATTTGAGCTACAATATCGATAGCAACAGTGGCCACTGAAAAAAAGCCAGTTGATTTTTGTTTTTTGATTGTAATAAAGTGTCGATATTTTCAACTTTCTTTCCCTGTAAAATAAAGAAAACTTCACATTTGATACAACAAAAAAGAGGAAACAACGAGCTTTATTCGCAGATGCTCTGTTCCATTCAGTGCATTTGTACCTATAGCCTAAGATTTACAATGCTATCATTTTCAGTCCAACTATATGCGACATTCTTATCGCAGTGTCTCTTTTAGAAAATCCTCTGCTGTAACAATTAAATTCAACAACGGTTTTAAGCCTTTAAAACGAAAACAATAAAAAAATCATGTTGCTCTTTTAATGGTAAAAATTATTACTCCACATCAGGATGAAAGAAAGGATGCATCCGTCATTCCGGATAAAAAGAAGTGAATACAAACTCGAAACAATATGCTCCACCATGTGCTTCACGCGGCCCATTATTTTTACATCTCTTGTATATTTTCGCGGAAAATTTATGATTCGCTGCGGTTGTCCTTTGGGAGTAATTTGTGAAGTTTCTGCTTTTTAAACCCTTTGCAATGTTTAAATATTGTTTTTCGGAATATTTTTTTTTTCTTCTTTTACTCATAGTCTTTTGTCATTTATGGCTTTTCGTTTCATGCTGTGTACTATGGTTACCTACCTTATCGAGAAATTGTTTTATCTATTTCAAGATACCTATACCGTGTTGTAAGTATTCACTTGTGCTTGTGCATTTGATGGTTTCGTTTGTGTTGTTGAATGGAGCTGTTAGCCTGTTAGGTTTTCGGTTTAACTGGAAGTGAATGAAATCAAAGGAAAGAAACAGAATAATAAAGTTTGTATGTATGTTGTATGTATGTATAATTCGTTTGTCAGAAGAAAAGAAAATTATGCTCCGAGGAAGACAGTAATGAAATGAATCAGGACGTGTAGGCATAACCTGCTCTTCATTCAACTTCTTTTTCCAACTCAAATTTACTGGATTTTCTTGGTTTTTTAATTTGAGACGGTTGATTTGAAGATTCACCTGATAGTGCAGATTGATTTTCATGGTCGTCTTCTGGTATGCTGTATGCACACAAATATCCATCTGGCAAGCCTTCTTCAAAAAATTCCAAATCAGTTACAAAATAAGGGTCATCGCCGAAATCTATTTCGTCCTCACTCTTTGCACCATCCAATAGTGCAGAAACTATGTCCTCGTCACGAAGAGAACGCTTGTGTGTCATCCTGGAAAATAATTAAAAAAAGTTTTTTTTGGTATCAAACTAAATAACAACACTTTTCACCTGATGTAGACTACCGGCAACAAACACAAAAACTTTAAAATCAAGTGAAAACGTAAATTATACTTACATGATACGTAATATGATAAAAATTTCTGCAGCTTTTTTTCAAAAACTACACACATTTTTTAATACAATTTTTATTTCTTTCTGAAATCACAGCAGTTCATTCATCACTCTTGGAAAGTATCGACAATTTTAATATAAATTGAGTTTTGATTACGCCATAAAACAATTTTTTTTAAATTTTAGTAAAACTTTGAACGGTCGGTGTGTAGGTTACAGTCTACATAATGCTATGGAGAGTTAAGTTCAAAGTGTGTATGTATGTCATGTTCCTTTTGGAGTACCCTTTATAGATACCTACTTGAAGTCTGTTTTCCGCTTGCTGCCTATCATTGACCAATGGAATGCTGAACTTAAAAACCCATACAAGCTCGTTGGTATAAAGTATGAAAATACGTAGACCCAGATAAGATCAATGTGGAACTCCATATTCAACAAAGAAATAGAAGGCAAATAAAGTAGAAACTACTCAACCGGATTCAAACATGACTCAAGATCGACCAACCCGCTCAGTTCGGACGTTGACAAAACAGCCTATTCCGACACAGTAAATAACTTTGTCGTCGATTTTCCAAAGGCTAACAACAACTGATAAATCCAAGGTTTTGCGAAAAATAGCGAGCGGTTGATGGGACAGGATTTAACCAAAGGTAGTTCGTTCCAAACAAGTGTAAAGTCAGAAGCTTGGCCCATTTACATATTTGAAATATTCTTTCTCAGTCGGAGCTCGGAGGCTTGCTTTTAAAATTACGTATAACAAAGACTGTTACATTGTCCAAAATCCATTCACATAAAAGCACGAAACTTGAAGCCTTAACGTATCCTCGATTCGTTTTCAACTCATATACATACATATATGCTTAAGGAGAGGCCTTTATAAAAACTTTAATATCTTTTGTTGTACCTACTTCTATTTTTTTGCCAACAGTTTGTTTTCCGAGTATCCTTTATGCCGTGTATCCTGTTGTAGCCTTAAATCTCAAAACGAGTTTTTGTCCTCTTATCGTTTGTTTGATGTTGCAACATAGCCACCAAAAGAAAAAAAAGTGGAAAGTGGAGACGTAGAAAAAAAAAACAGAACCAACAAAAACACTTGCATATAATAAATTATCCTACTCAAAAATAGACGGAATCGTCCTGGAAACCCGTGAATGCAATTTTCATTATTGTTTTATCACAGATTTTTATTTTTTTTTTGATTGTACTTTCCAACTGTTTTTGCGTTTATCTCTCCTTTCCTGATGGTTATTGTGGATATTTTTCATGTGTGTGCATCTGTATGTACATACATATTTATGCAGTTGCCCATTGTTTTTGCAGAAACAGACCTTAATGCGCTTACGCTTTACACAAACACGTAGGCAGCATTGCATGTGTGTTTTTGGTTTGTTTATTTAAATTTGATCATGCATCAGGAAATAAAATATTTTTTATTCGATAATTCCATTATTATTTTGTATCAATCGTTGAAAAATAATTCTATAATGAGATTTTATTTGATGTAATTGAGAGTGAGTAGGTATTCCTTTTGTAATGAGTTCACATAAACTGGCATGAAATTTAAATATCTTAAAATATATTTTTAATTATACATTAAAATTGTTGTTAATATATGGTTTTATGTGGTTTGTTAATTTAGTTGGAAACAGTTTCGTATATGAATACTTTTTACTTATTTAAGCCTACAGACATACCGACTGTATGAAAATTAAGTACACTATGATTTGCTCATTAATTTATCGATATGCTGCTGTTTATAGTTTTTAGTTCTTTTTTTCTGCCGATATTTTAGATTCTGTATTTGAAAATTGTTGCATTTTATGCACTTACTAGCTGACCCGCCCGGCGTTGCTCGGGTCTAACTTATTCAAAGCGTTGTTCACAC
This sequence comes from Melanostoma mellinum, assembly GCA_914767635.1. Classification (NCBI taxonomy): domain Eukaryota; kingdom Metazoa; phylum Arthropoda; class Insecta; order Diptera; family Syrphidae; genus Melanostoma; species Melanostoma mellinum. Next base: position 146,104,243 of record OU612059.1, on the reverse strand, counting down.
AAAACAGCAAAGAAAAGAAAATTTGTCAGGAACACCAGCTTGACTACGTTCCACAATTTTTAAATCTGTAATATCTTCTAAAATATTCATTGAAATCACATGCTGTAGAGGGCAATTTTGATCTACATGAAATGCACAACGTATCTAATGTATTTAATTGGATAAAGAATGATACTGTATCGTTTAAAATAGCTTGGTAAATAACCCATATTATTTTTGTAATATGCAAAAGATAAAAATGGTTACTATGGGTTATCCTTACGAGATAAACATTTGCTGTGGCGGACTATTCATCTTTTTAAGATATACTATATAAGTATAGTACATAAATTTGATCTATCTGCCTTTACAATGACTAAGCACAGAAAAATATGTTTGTTACGGCATCACATTACAAATCTTTAAATTCCTTGGCTTTTCTCTACTATAATATGTATTATACATATAAACCTTCCTCTTGAATCACTCTATTCATCAAAAAAAAAACCGCATCAAAATCCGTTGCGTAGTCTTAAAAATCTAATCATAGGGACATAGGGACAGAAAAAGCGACTTTGTTTTACACTATGTAGTGATTGTGATTGTGAATCGCAATCTTTAATAACAAGAATCTTTGTAGAATTTTATGATATTCCATTTCATTAATAGCCGCGTTCACACTATACAACTAGTTGGACACACTTCGTTTAACAGTTGTTGGATGGTCGGATGTAGTTTGCGTTCAGACTTATTAAACTATTCGTCCAACCTTATGTCATATACTCCTCCACACTGTCCAATTTCTAAATTTTTAAAAATATTTGAAAACTGTCCGACAAGTTGGTCAAGCGGTCGTCTGAGGGTTCACATTATCTAACATTGGTCGTTCAAGCCAGCCTGTCCAACTAATTGTACAGTTTGAAATCGGCTAGTGAAAATAGCATTGTATGTTGTTGAATGTATTTGAATATGTAGTAAAAGCAGAGCTCGAAAGTTTATGGTTACCACTTTCATTGGTCTTCAAATAAATCTTATTTGTTTTGATTTATTCCTAAGCTCTCTCAATAACCGGTTATGATGAGTTATTTTCTTTTTTGTTTTATCTCTGAGATATACATTTATTTTTGTTATTTTTATTTTTTGGTCAATATGAGATTTATTTTTGTGAGAAGAAAAAAACAAATCACATTCTTTATTTTCAACTAGGTGAGCCGCCCGGCGTTACTCGGGTCTGTACTGTAGTTCTAAGATCAAGTTACTTTAATGTTCCCGTTCTCGTTCCTGAATCTGTTCCCGTGGGATTATAAGGATGAAATCTACGCTTAGTTATTGAGGGATTATGTGGCTCATAATGCTGAAAGAATTTTTGAAATCTGTCCAGAAGTTTCCAATTTTCCGTTCCCACCCCCTTCCTGAGGGAATCTTCCGATCCCATGGAAGGAAATACATATGTAAATGAAATATATGTCTATGTCACTTAGGAATATTGAATTATCCTAGAGTTGAAAGAAATTTTGAAATCGGTCAAGTAATTTTAATGTTCCCGTTCTCGTTCCCGTTTCTGTTCCCGTTTCTGTTCCCGTGGGATTATAGGGACGAAATATAGTCTAAGTTACTGATGGAGGGGGATGATGTAGCACCTTTTATATAGTAGTAGTTTCTAAGTTTCCGTTACAAACCCCGTTCCTGTGGGAATATGGGGAAGGGGATCAAATCTTGACAGGAACCATCCTTAAACTAAACTATCTCTATACCCTGAAAATGTCATAGAAATCCATTGGGTGGCTTAGGCTTATACCGGACATACATACATATGTACTGTACATACATACACATATGCAATCATTACATGCAAACATACATGCATCCAATTTTATATATATAGACGTTCTTTATAATAGTGTAAAGATGTTTTTCTTAACCATTTAACCACTTTTGATTTATTTTTTATCATAAAGGTTTTAGGTCAACCAATTCCATTTATTTTATGTGGAAAAAGTCAACCAAAGAGAGATATTTTTTTAAATACATAAATGATAAATCTCAACCAAAGACCTAAAAAATTATTTTATAAAAATTAATCTCAGTAGAGCAAAATGTTGGTCGACAATGTGATATCTCTCAGCGAGAAACCAAATGAAGCAATATGGTTTCCAATTATTTTCGAGCCCTGAGTAAAAGGCTACCTAAGTACCTACTTAGTTGTGCGCATTGCAACCAAGAACCTGGGCATATTAATTTCGAACGAGATGTGTCCGGTTTTGTGCTTTAAGTCGGCTGAGGTCCTCTTCCACAAAATCTTACCTGTCCTTTCATGCAATGTACTTTTGGAAAGCCGCTGAGCGAGGCTGTTGATACCCATCCGACCAATATGTCCCAAAATCGTCGTGTTATGCCTACTCTTCTAACTATGCCCATATCGCATACAGTTCGTTGTTGAATACTCTATTCCAAACTCTCTTCACGAACGGTACCAAAGATCATTTGAAGTATTTTTGTTTGGAAACGATCAAAGGTCATCTCATATGCATTTACTTACATGGTCCGAAACATCTGAAAAAAGACTGGCGTCATCGAAAAGTGCAATAAACGCTACATAGTCGAAGTTCTTAGAAAATAAATACATCTCACACTCAGCCAAATTTAAAGTAGGTACACGACGCAGCCACAAGATCGATAATGTATTATTGTGCACAGGTGTGGGGGTACACGGAGTACACTCAAGCTGTAAAACCACAAAGGTTCTTCGTCAAAAGGTGCTTCAACCTGCCTGGTAATACACCAAACTATGTAATAAATATCGAAAGTGGTCTGTGCAAAGCATTTGTCACAACACTGAATACTCATTTCGGATACATACGAAAACCTTTATGTCTTCCACGTAGTATATTGCCCCGTATACTCACTGTGGCAATAGGTTTTTTTTTCAAAGGAAAGTAGGAAGGAAGCAGGGGCGTAGCGAGGGGGGGGTGTGGGGGGGTGTAGCACCCCCCACGATTTTTCCGAGTCGGCAAATCGAGGAAGAAAAACAAAGTAGATTTGTCGAGTTAAGTCAATTCAACCAAAAAGACACGAATGGAAGTGTTTGTGACAGTGGATTTGTTGCCAAAAAAATAACAAATCGGCAAATTAAGTTAGAAAAACAAAGTAGATTTCCCGACTGCCATGCCGACTCGAGTGACGCGAGGTGTGACGTATCTTAGTCCGACTACCCAAAATGAATTTATTGATCTCTTGGGTACTACAACTCAAAAAATCATCGTGAATGAGATCAATAAAGCTGGTATTTTTTCTGTAATGGTTGACACAACCCCTGACTCATCGCATCAAGATCGACTTTCTGTCAACATTCGATACTTAGTCCAAACCGAAGAGAAACCTGTTCCTATTGAACGCCTTTTGGAAATGGATGTCGTTTTAACAAAGAAGACTGGAGAAGAGTTGGCACAAAAAATCATATCTACACTTCAATCAATAGGTATTTCTGTGATGAATATTGTATTTCAATCCTATGACTTTGCCAAAAATATGTCCGGGAAGTATAATGGTACCCAGAGAAAATTGTCAGAAAAATGTGGTAAGAAAATCCCGTACATTCCATGTCAAGCGCATCGTATAAATATTTTCGTTGAAACAGCATGCAATTCAAGCGTGCTGATCAAAGAGTTTTTTAATACTTTGGAAGCATTGTTTGTTTTTTTCTATGGTAGTACAAAACGTTTTCAGTGTATGCAAGAAAAATTCAAAAACATTGAAAACTCCTTGCAATTGAAAAATTTGTCAAAAACTCGATGGACTGCAAGAGCTGAAACAGTAAAAGCTGTGTATCCTTTGAAGGCATTGTAAATGCTTTAGAAGGAATAAAAAGCGATGCCAGTTCTTTTGATAACAATAATCGTACCTCTGCTTCTGGACTTTCGAAAAAAATCTTAGATTTTGATTTTATTAGTTCGTTATATTTTTGCAAAAATGTCATGTTTAAAGTTAAAAATTTGACCGAAAGTCTAGAGGCGGAAGAGTTAAACGTTTTTGACGCTTCATTACTGATTCGAAGTACATTGGAGTTATTTCAAGAAATGAACGATGATGACATTCAATTAAATGCTTTGATAAAAAGATCTTCTTCATTTGCTGAAAAACTAAAGATAAGTCCCGAAAACGATTTTTTAAAACATCATAGAACGCGTCGGTTACCAAAGAGAATTGATGAAAATTCTGAAACTGCTTTTGTATTTGATCTAGAAACATTTTATAGAAAAGAGTTCAAAATGGTTCTTCAAACTTTTATTTCGCACGTTAAAGATAATCTAACAGATAATTTTTGCCATTTTTGAACCTTTCTTAAAAATTTTTAAAATACCCGCTTCCAGAGCAAATGCCAACATAGAAACTAGAAACATTTTATAGAAAAGAGTTCAAAATGGTTCTTCAAACTTTTATTTCGCACGTTAAAGATAATCTAACAGATAATTTTACCATTTTTGAACCTTTCTTAAAAATTTTTAAAATACCCGCTTCCAGAGCAAATGCCAACATAGAACTAGTCAAATCTATCATAGAATTAGATCCATTTTTTTTAAAGACGATGTGGACTGCTATTTATCGGAACTGCAAATTCTTCTTTTTACTTGTGAGAAATGCTCAAATTTCGATGATATTGTCAAAGAGGTATTCAAATTAAGATATGTGATTCCGTTAGCCTTTAAACTAGTTTGCTACATGTTAACTGCTCCTGTGACGTCGGCTTCTTGTGAGCGGTCATTTAGTAAACTTAAAATAGTTCTTAATTATTTGCGTACGACGATGGGTAGTGATAGGCTAAATTCATTAATGCTTCTGTATTCCTCAAAGGATGTTGTTGATAATATTCAACCTAGTGAGGTCGTCAACAAATGGGCATTATTAAAACACCGGAGAGTTGGAGTTTAAATTCCAATTGATGAACTTTTTTTTGAATAACGATAAAATTTTTAAAGACTAAAATCAAAGAATATGTGCTCTTTCTCATACCAAATACTGTATTGTAATATTATTTCTTATAAATAATTTTAATTTTTTTGTTGTTATATCGTTAGGTATATTGCAATTATAAACTGATTTTATGTTAATAAATGAATTTCTGTGAAATGAACACTTTTACATTTTTAAATAGTTTTATTTATTTATTAGCTGAGCCACCCGGTGTTGCTCGAGTCTGTTGTTTTAAGGTTCCCTTTCTCGTTCTTCCGCTTCCGTAGGAATATGGGTATAAAATATAAGTTTTTTTACTTTGGGATTATGTGACATCGCAATGGCGAAAGAATTTTTGAAATCTGTTCAGTAGTTTCTAGGTTTCCGTTCCCAGCCCCGTTCCTGTGGGAGTATGGAGATAAAACCTTGAAAGGAACCATCTCTGGTTTGAACTATGTCTACCCTGAAAATCTCATAAGAAACCAGTCTATAACGGACATAAATACAAACATACATACATCCTATTTTATATATGTATATAGATTTATTTTTGATGCAGTCGGCAAATTCTGAAGACTAGTCGGCATTTCATTAAAATTCACCCCCCCCATGGCTTGGAGCCTCGCTACGCCCCTGGAAGGAAGTATTCGTCCTATTTTCAAAACTTACCGCAGAATATATCTGGAAGCTGAAACTATTGATCATGCAGAATTTCTGAATATACTGAATCGCAAATGTTACTTAAATCTATACAAATTCTTAAAACAGAAACTTAATTGTAAATGGATAACTAAACTGAATCAAACCTTCAATTCAAGCTAAGCCATTATTTGAATCTAAAAATGTTTAACCTGAGAGACAACTTTAATAATTTATTGTCCTAATCAATTTTGTAATCTTGTTTTTATAACTATTTTTTCGAGAAAATAAAATTATTTTATCCATATATCTATTTATCTATCTACTCTATAGTTGGGGCGATTGTGAGAGCCTCTCTTTTTAAAAATGAGAATTACGATACTGTGGTTCCATTCATCGGGTTTTTCTCCGATTATATCATAGCATTCTCCTTTGTAACTGATTTCGAGTTGCACCTTGAAGAGCTTGGAGTCAAGGCCATCTGCACCTGCAGTTCTATTTGATCTAAGCTTATACATGTGACAAGTTTAACTTTTTTTGATAGGAAGGACAGCATTCTTGATCAGCTGTCATTGCTTCTCTCTATTTCCGCTCTCTTATGCTGCTTCTATTTCTTTCTGAAAGTTCGGTATTCTTTCCCTCTTTTCGCCTTGTAAACTAGGTGGACAAACATCACCACCTGTCTGATTACAAAACCAAATTACCTGTCGTAGTAAGACTCTGTCCGTAGGCATACTTTTACTACGAAATGTCAGATCCAGCAAGTCACCCTCCCCTAGTCAGACAATTTACATCCCGATGACTTTACGATGTGTCACTTTTTTTGTTGAACATTTTCATATTTCTTTTTGTTCGTATGTATGTATCGTTAAAAAAGTAATTTCCTACATCTTAAACAAGCCGCCATCATTAACAGCACCACCCCTTAAGCTAAATAATTCCATCGATTTACGGATTATTAGACCAGTTACCAACGCAAACATCTCGCTATCTAAATGCAATTTTAAATCGTAATCAGCAAATCATTCGCCTAGGCATTCGCGCACAAAATACACCCCAACATAAGGGAATTTACAAGCTGAAAAATTTGCATTAAAATGCGACGACGCGACGCCCTCACCAAAAACATATTGCCTCCCGTCGTCTATGCCTCTCTATTTGTTCAGTCCGCATTGTGTTTCCTTGTTTGGTTGATGTCTAACGTTTTTTCATCAACAACAACATTCTTAGTCGAAGTAAGGCGGGCAGTGCACTCTTATTTTGCTTTTCCTGCAAATGACATTTGAGTGAATGGTACTCGGGTGGTAAAAAGCTGTTTGCACGCAGTTTACCCTAGTTTTCCCGTATAGAAATTTGAAAGGAGCGTGCAAATATTTGTATTACATGGGACGCGGACGGGATAGGTACATGCAGGAAACTAACCAAAACTTCACACGCATATCACAAAGCAGTCATCACAATTCACAACACTCATCCCTGAAAAAGAGAAAAGTTTTTAGATCTTAGGGTAGATCGACATTTGAGACTCATCCTGCCATCAATGGTGGGGTAAAAAAACCAACAAGGACAAGAGTTTTGAAATTATTAGTAAATTTGAATATCCTGTTAAGGACGAAAGCAGGAAAGCCTAGCGACCGGTGAAATTATCCCGTTATATCATTTTATTATGCGTAAGGATTTTTGTTTCGTTGGCGTTGCCAAGATTCTTGATATAAGGGTGATGAAATTATTCCAGTGGGTGGTTATGCAAACGACTCGGGACTCGTTGAATGAATTTTTTAATTTGACATTCAGACATCGAAATGAAAATCCTCCGTCCGTGAGTCAAGGGTTAAGGCGAAATGGCAAAGCTAAAAGCAAAAGCAGTCCATCCAGGGGTTGTTGAAAAGTTTGAAATAGAGAGAGTGTAATTAGTTGCGGATCCAGGAGCAGGAGGTGTTTAGAATTTGTTTGGACCTTTTTCTCTATCTACACGTGTTATTTGCTCTGCGCGCTGGTAGGTTTGTTGATGGTTGACAATAAAATTTAAGCTTTTGAATGGGTGGTTTAGTAAACTTGGTGTGGAATTCAAACAATCTAGAGCTCACACAGCCAAATGACAATGCTTTGCAATGTTTACTGAAGTTTATTTAGGTTAGGTGTTTATTATGGTTGGGTTAATGTTGACCCTTTATTATTCTCATGATTAACATATAAGATGGGTGGGTGCTGGTACACACAATGTTGTATAAGTAAGCTAAGCTTAAAGGAACCTTTCACCAATTTACCATTCACGATTACTTTGGAAAGAACTTTTTTCTTTATGCTCTTAGAGCCGTACAAATTAGCAATTCTAATTTAGGCTTACAAACATATTTACGGAAATTAGAATAAACTAATTAGGCTCCATGAATGGCAAAAGGTTTCTTCTAACGGAAACGACAAAGAACATTGTTTGAGTTGTGAAAAAAAATAGAAACAGGTGTTGTTTTTCTCTTGGGATAGTTCCATAATTTCCTATCTTTTTCATTTCTGTTTTTTTGTATTTCTGTTTTTATACCTATACCTACTATAGTTAAATATGTTTTTGTGGAAATTGCCTATTCAACTTTAAAGTTAGAACTTTTTTTTTGCGAAAATAAGAGTTGCCTGTTGCGACTTACGAGGTAGTGCGAGGCTCCAATTCCAAAGAAGTCAACTGTTTTACAGGCCCTTCGATAGTTATTACACTGCCATGAAAAATGCTTTTCCCTTAGTCGTTGGAAATTGACGAAAATTTGTAGGTCCCCTGAACTCATTCTCTTTAAGACAAGGCTGAGAGATATGTGCTTAACCCCGGATTTCCTTGAGCTGTGCTGCGCAGTCTTTTATTTTCTATTTATTTTACTTTACAAAACTGAATCACTTGAAGAACAATTCGCTTAGGGTTGCACTTGTTCTTTTAAAGCTCTCGGCAACCAAATTGGTTTTCTTTTAGTACTATGAGCATTGTGGGAAAACATTTTTTGCCTTTCCTTCTCTATTGTCTATTCTGGCATGCTGCGCTTTCTCGAATCCAATCAGGACGGTTTTTAACTGGACTAGTCTAAAATTGCATTGATGAGAACCTATCAAATTGGGAAGTGTCTATATTCTTGAAATATTAAAAAAGAATTGTGTAGTTCGTGTTTGACCGTTTATAAAAACTCTTTTGAGTGATTTGAGGTGAAAAAATACATTGCTTTACTCGTGTCGGTTTGTTTAAAACGTAACCACTCATTTATTTTTATTCAAAAGGGTATTTTTGTCGTTTGACATGGTGCTGCTTCCTTTTTTAAGGATCGGACATGCAGTACTGAGGTTTTCTTTCTAATATATCAAGCTGATTACCTTATGTGTTTTTGTGAATTGTAATGTCGGGTAAATTTCTGTTCGATTTTAGCAAAATAAGATCGAATTTCTTTGCTGTGTAGGCTCAAACTGCAAAATGCAGGCCAACTGTCTTGGCACTGAGTGAATCACGGGTGGGTATTGATTCTGATCCCTCAGACTTCAACTGATGAAATGATATTGCTTACCAACTTCTACCACAATACGGACTCTGTTCTAGTACGAACTTCAATTTCATGTGGTTAAAATTCACTGTCCGTGAGCATATCATTCATTATTGTTTTATCTATAGAAGCCCCAATTTAGATAGCAATTCAACCTCTTACGAGTTTGATGCGCTATCTGACTCCATAATAAGAATTGTTTCCCTTTATCCTTACACTGAAATCGCAAATGCGGGCGATTTCAATGTACACAATTCTGGTTGGCTTCGACATTCTGGCCAGACAACACCCGAAGGAAAATGTGTTGAGATCTTCGCCGAGTTTAATATAACTCAACTTGTTGATGAGCCCACTCGGGTTCCTGATATTGAAGGCCATGCAGCCAACACTCTTGACCTATTTCCCACTTCTCATCCCGAAAAATACAGGGTTGTAGTATCATCTTCACTAAGCAAATCGGACCATTGTGTCGTATCGGTAGATTTTTCGCTTTCCGTCACAAAAAGATAAAGTCCCTAAAAAAAACTGTGTGGCAATATGAGAAAGCCAATTAGGACGGCTCGAATAATTTCTTTCGAAATTTTAATTAGTTATTGTGTTTTCTCGACGGAAACGTTGATGCATCAGCTGATATGATATCTATACTTTGAAAAGTTTGGCGTCAAGGTATCTGTCATCTGCACTGATGGTGTTAATTCAGCTATGTTGCAGGAAAGTATAAGCCTTTTGCTGCCTACTTTGAAAAATATTTTCACTGTTAGTCTAACTCTAGCGTATATTGCAACTCTGTGGCAAAGTCTTGGAGACACTTTCATACCAAACAAGACTATTCACTCGCCAATAGATTTTGACCCATCAATCTTATATCCTTCATGTTTAAAACGCTGGAAAGAATGGTTGAGATTAAAAAACGTACAACCTCACTCCAAATGCACCCTTTGTGAGTCTGCACTTCAAAATCTTGTAAGTAGTGCGTGATTGACAGGAAAGACTTTGCGCTAGGCATTTTCATCGACATACAAGATGCTTTTGACCACACGTCCAAGCATATGCAGACGACGCGACGTCGTTGTGCTCTCGGTTGGCTCCAGTATCCAAGCTGTCTGTTCCAGAGGCTGCTCTAATCGATACCTGATGTGCCAGGAACGGCTTGTGGAGAACGATCACATACGACTGCACGCCTTTTTAGGGTCACACCCATCCGTTTTCCGAGCGGAGGTGTATGCTTTTCAAGTAGCTTTAAGCCACGTTACGAACAATGGCTTGGATGGGGAGAAGTATTTGTGTTTGCAGTGACAGCCTTAACCTTCTCCACCCGCTAACTACTTCGAAAGTGATCCATAAAGGCAAGAGTTCTCTAAATGCGTTCGGAAGAATAAATTCCTTGAGTCTCGTTTGAAATGAAATCGCCAATGAACTTGCAAGGCAAGGACCTCAGAGAACTTTTTCAGGACCTGAACCGTAGCTAGGTCTTCCAAGGTTCTCAGTGAGGGCTACAATCAACGATTTCTTCTGTCAAGATCTAAACCATAGATGACATGCCTCCATTGGATGCAGACAGACCAAAAGTATGCTCCCCTACGTTGATGAGAAGGCTGCAGCATTTTTGCTATCCGTAGCAGAAAAGAATGTAGAAAGCTTATTGGCGTTGCCACAGGGCACTTCTCTTTTGTCAAACACTCAAACGTGCTAGGCTTAAGTAATACCACACTCTGTGAATCTTGTAGAGAAGATGAGGATACCGCGGAGCATTTCCTCTGTGAATGTTCTGCTTTTTATCGAACGAGGTTATGTACATTTACTCTGCGCAGACATGGTGAGAGCTGGTAAATTAGGTTCTTTAACGAGGCAGCGTCTTTTGGCTTTTCTACGAATATCTGGAAAGCTATAACAAGAAGGAGGCTGGTATCTGGTAGTACAATGGACTGGTATTTAGATCTGAGTGCTCGAGCTGGTATTTTAAGAATCTCCAACAGAAAAAAGAATCTGTCATCTTTCATCTATCATGTCTCATGTGTCATCTGCCATCTGCCATCGGTCATCTGTCATTTGTCGTCTGCCATTTTTCGTTTGTCATCTGTCATCTGTCATATTTAAATCTATCATCTGTCATCTGTCATCTGTCATCTGTCATCTGTCATCTGTCATCTGTCATCTGTCATCGGCCATCTATCACCCCTTCTCAATTATCTGCCCTCCTATTCCAACTGGATTTTTCATTAAGCAAACAATAAATTTCTTCCTTTTAAGAATATCATTTGGTATTTTTAATCGTCGTTGTTGTAAAGCAACATAACATTTCTTGTTGGGATAACTTGTGAATGCAGTAAGTATCCCTCTTTTCTTTTCTTTGCCTTTTTTGTAAATATTAAGAGTGGAATTTTATTTTTCAATTCGTTTTTTTAGGAAATATGTGCAATAAGGTTCTTCCCTAAAAAAAAACCAAATGAAAAGTTTATCACAAAGGTGAAGACATCTCTTTTTATCCCTTAGCCCTTAAGGCTTAGCATCATCTCTTGTGAGGGCCTTCATTTTGCTGCAGGAAAGGTAACTGAAACCAAATCGGACAAGGAGTTCAAATTTCCAAACCTAATTTTGGTTGATAAACAATTTTGGGTTCATTTTTATAGCTCAAACTTGAGGAATCCTATGAATCGTTGAGAATAAACCTTTTGTTCCACATATTTTCTTCTTCTTTGTTTGCTTTTTTTCTCCCTCAATCAGCAAAATCGATTGCTGAAAAGCTAAACAAACTGCACTTCATTTGCATAATAAAGAAGAATCTACGTATTGACCTGTTTCCAAACTGAGTTCTCACGTTTGTAAGGTTTGCTCCATTTATAGAGACCGGCTGACTGCTTCTCTAGTTTGTGGCTTGCATTGGCCTGATAACATATTTGGATGAAACTCATAAATGTGCAAACAAAATACTTAACTCGACGTGGTGTTCGTCGTATCAAAGCCTTACCCTATGAAGCATGTTGAGGAAGGGTTTGAAGAAGGAAAAAAGAAAAAAGAGCTGCATTCCCTCTTAATGCATGCATCCTGAAAGGAAGCGGTTACGCTTAAGCTGGAAAAATATTTGCGCTCCGATGAATCTCATACGATAAATATTGTTCTATGCCATCAATAGGTTCGACACCATCAGAAGGCACAAGAAAGAGTGAATGCCACCGTGATATCATAGACAAGGCTAAAAAAATGCCACTCTTGCTATCAGGCTACAAATACCACTTCGATGCAAATCAGACATATGCTTGCCAAGGGAAGGACCGTCATCCTTCCTTTTTTTCCTTCTTTTCGTTTGAATCTGAGATCCTTCATCTTTAGCTTAGTGCTGCATCACTGCTTGGTAAGCCAAGAAAAAGGAGCAATATCCGTGTCATAGTGGACAATGGACATCAAATATTGAAGAAGCGTTTATAACAGGATGAGGTATTTTCTCATGGCTACGGTTGTTCTTCGTTTCACAACAGAAGAAAGAAAAAATGTTATGATGAGAATGAGTAATAGATGCATGCAAAAGACAACACGTTCATTTATAGAGAGGGTGCGCTCTTGGAACGTGCTTTAGTCCTCTGTTCTATGAAATGTGCAGGCAAACGATATCCTTCAGCTAAAGGGGTTTCTCTTCCTCGACTTTTTGTTGCATTTATCATAAAAGAAGGGGCCATGGTGAAAGGATAAAATAAATTTACATCTTGTTGTAGGCAACGCCGACGCTTAAACCACTTAGCTCTCACTTACTCTGTTGCTTTCGTGAATAGAACTCACAACAATATTTCGGTCAAATGAAATTAACTTTAAGCAAATTGATTACATAATCAGAATATAGTTTGAAAAGAAGTCTAGGTCAAACGGCTTGATTGGTTTCTCTTCCAAAACCATTTAAGTTAATTCGGCGCAAAAGACTGTTCAAAACCAAAAATAAACACGTGAGCGAAACCAAGCTTTAGATCGGTGCGTAACACAGCTCAGGCAACTACAATTTTATTACAATTTTTTTTTCTTATAATCAACGAGCAAGGCAAGGGGTTATGACTACCCTTATAATGTTATAGAGCACAGTGCGTGCATTTGGGAAAATAGGAGAGGATTTGAAAGGAGACATCGATGCACGTTGCTTTTGAACTTTTAGAAATCCTAATAGGGGGAAAACCCAGAGAGTTAATTGTTTTTTTTTTTTTTTTTTTTGCATTTCAGAGACTAAGTAGTACTGACCTAAAAGCAAATTCATATGTACACACTTATATACTCTCTTCATCATGAATGCAAGTGCTAGTAGTTACTTATAGTATAACACCAACACCAGCATATAGTGAACTCAAGAATAGTAAAAAAGAAAACATTATAGCAAGAAATTTCAAATATATATTAAAAAATTATCTTGAATAAAGTACACTATTGAAACAAACAAGACATACAAAATGTGATACCATTAAAAATTAATAACATAAACTAAAAATAATTGAAACATACAAATATGCAAACTAAACTTAAAAAAGTCAAGCACTGGTTTTTGACAAATTTTTTAAACTAGATTTACTAAAGTTAAAGTCATTTAAACATGAGTTTAGATTAATAGTCTACCCATACGAGTCAATGGCTCATTCACGCCATAATTCGTTCTATGGCAAGGACAGTGTAGTAAGTTGCGCAGGAAGGTGGTAAGATCCGCCACGAAAGGTACGCCTTTGAGAAAGAAGTTGTATCTGTAATAATTGGATTCTGTGCTCATATGGTGGTAAATCGTAAGGGTTTTCCCATGGGCGCCCTTTAATAGAGAACCTTATGAATTTACGTTGAGCTGATTCAAATCCTAAGTTGTGTATTTCATAGAAAGGAGACCCCACTTGAGATGCATACTCTAGATGAGGTTGTACTAAACAATTGTATAGAGCAAGGGTAACATACGGGTCCTTAAACTCCTTTGACCATCTTTTCATGAAGTCAAGCATACTATTGGCCTAACTAACGATGTAGTTGACATGTTGAGTAAAGTCCATATTAAAACTAAAATATACGTCAAGATCCTTAAAACATTTCACTTGACTCAAAATAATATTGTAAATAGAATAAATAAGGTTGCTAGGCCCTTTCATCTTAGAGAAAATCAGACTTTGGCATTTGTTGGGGTTTAGGTTGAACCCATTTTTAAAACACGAAATTGCAAGATGATTAATTAACATCCGATTGGAGATGAGAGCGATCAAGCGAACCAGTTATCTTTTTAAAAATTTTCATATTGTAATGTACACCCAACATTTAATACTAATTCCCTAATCAAAAACGTTCAACCGAAAACAAAGCGGCAACACTATACTTACTTACATAGGTGGGCATTACAGTTCGGGGTGAACCTGGGCCTCAACCAACATCCTTCTATAACGACTTCGATTTCGGGGGAGCTCTCTCCAGTTTCGCACTCCAAGTCGGTTGAGGTCTTCATCCACTTGATTGCGCCACCTAAGACGAGGTCTTCCCCTTCCGCGATTTCCCTGCAATGTGCTTTTGAACACCCGTCGAGACGGAGCTTTTGGGTCCATCCGCTCTACATGACTCAACCATCGTAGCCTCGCGATGCTTACTCTTCTGGCTATGCCCATGTCGCGGTACAGCTCATACGGCTCGTTGTTCTATCTTCTTCTCCACACATTGTCCTCGCATACCGGACCAAAGATCATTCGGAGAATTTTTCTTTCGAAACGACCAAGGGTTTCCTCATCCGCTTTCGATAAGGTCCATGCTTCTGCGCCGTAAAGCAGAACTGGGATGATTAAGGTCTTATACAAGGTTACCTTGGTTTTTCTAAAGAGTGTTTTATTTCTCAATCGCCTTCTTAACCCAAAGAAGCAACGGTTGGCAAGAGTTATTCTCCGTTTGATCTCCGCACTGATGTTGCTGTCCGTGTCTACAGCGGATCCTAGGTATACGAAGTCCTGTACTACCTCGAAGTTATGTCTGTCTATTGTGACGTATTGTCCAATTCGTCGATGTTCTGTGTCCCTGTTTGATGACAGCATATACTTCGTTTTGCCCTCATTAACCATCAAACCCATTTTTGCCGTTTCTGTTTCGATACTCGCAAAAGCACCTATGACATCACGCTTTTTTTCTTCCCATTACGTCAATATCGTCTGCATAGGCGAGTAATTGTACAGACTTTTGAAAGATTGTTCCTCTGGTGTTGAAGTTGGGGTTTCTTACAATCTATTCAAGTATGATGTTGAAGAAATCGCATGACAGTTTGTCGCCTTGTCTAAAACCTTTTTCGACATCAAAGGTCTCGGTGAGTTCTTTACCGACCTTGACGGAGCAGCGTGAGGTCTCCAAAGTCATCCTGCATAGTCGTACGAGTTTTGCAGGGATGCCGAAACTAGACATGGCTCTGTACAGCTCGTTTCTGTAAATACTGTCATACGCGGCCTAGAAATCGATAAAGAGATGGTGAATATCGATATTATGCTCTCGAGTTTTTTCCAAGATCTGCCGTAATGTGAAAATTTGGTCTATTGTGGACTTCTCTGGTCTAAAACCACATTGATAAGGACCTATCAAGTTGTTGACGTGGGGTTTCAGACGTTCACATATTACAGCAGACAAGATCTTATAAGCGACGTTAAGGAGGCTTATCCCTCTATAATTGGCGCAATTGTGAGGGTCTCCTTTCTTTAGGATCGGGCATACGATACTGAGGTTCCATTCATCGGGCATGCTTTCTTCCGACCATATCATGCAGATCAGCTGGTGCATGCTCCTTTCCAACTGATCTCCAGCTGCCTTGGAAAGTTCGACATCAAGGCCATCTGCACCTGCAGTCTTATTTGATTTAAGTTTGCATATAGCAAGCTTAACTTCTTCTAGGTCGGGAGGAGGGCATTCTTGGTCATCGTCCAAGCTGAATGGGGCAATCTGCCTGACAGCGGAATTTGTGTCCTCATCGCCGTTAAGCAGTCTGCAGAAATGATCTTTTCAGATCCTCAGTAGCGACTGTGACTCTATAACTATGTTTCCCTGCTGGTCTTTACAGGCTTGAGTTCGGGGTTTGCCACCCTGGCAGGATCTTTTTACCTTTTGGTTAAACTTCCGAATCTCGTTCCTATCATGGCACCTCTCTATTTCCTCAAACGAACGCTTCTCATGCTGCTTCTTTTTCTTTTGAGAAGTCGGTGCTCTTCCCTTCTTCTCTCCTTGTAAATCTCGTTATACTGATCGTAAGCAGCCCTCGTTCGTGTTTGCATAAGCATTTGTCGTGCTCTTTGCTTGGCTGCATTTGCCTGCCTGCATTCTTCATCGAACCATGGGTTTCGTTTTGGTGGCTGAGTGAAACCCAGAACCTCAGAGGCAGCGGTTCTGATGGCTTCTTGGCATTGCTGCCACTGGTCTTCAATGCTTAATGCTGGCGGCATGGGATTCAAGGATAATTGAAGGGACACTCGATAAGAAAAGGCATTGGCAATCTCTTGCGATTGTAGCTTTCCGACGTCATATCTCTTCACAGCGTTAGTTCGTGCTGGTCGTGAACAAGATATCCTCATTCGTACCTTGGCTACAACAAGGTAGTGGTCCGAGTCAAAGTTGGCCCTCGGAAAGTTCGGACATCTAGCACACTGGAAGAGTGCCTTGCGTCGTTCGCAACATGGTCAATTTGGTTGACGGTTAATTGATCCGGGGATCGCCATGTACCTTTATGAATTTTGAGATGCGGGAAGCGTGTACTACTTACAACAAGATTTAGCCCCGCAGCAAAATCGATTAGCCTCAATCCGTTTTCGGAGGTTTTGTCGTGGAGGCTATGCTTACCGATTGTGTTTCCAAAGATGTCCTCCTTCCCTAGTTTTGCGTTGAAATCGCCAAGAACGATTTTCACGTCGTGTCTAGGGCAGGCACTGTTCATATGTTTCTTCGAGGAGCTTGTAGAAACAGTCTTTAGAATCGTCGTCTTTTTCTTCTGTTGGGGCGTGGGCGCATATCAGACTAATCTTGGCGAATTTAGCCCTGATGCGGATGGTCATTATACGCTCATTGACTGGATTTTGGCTAGTCACCATATCCCTGAGTCTCCCTCTTACGACAAATCCGCACCCAAATAAGCGCTGTTTCTGTTGTCTGTAGCAGTCGCCATAGTAGATGTCACAGTTTCTCATCTTCTTTATGCCCGGTCCACTCCATCGCACTTCTTGGATGGCGGTTATGTCTGCTTTGCAGCAGTCCAGGCCACTAATTCTCCAGCTGCACGTAGTCCGTTAAGAGATCTTACGTTCCACGTGCAGATCCGGAGGTCATTGTCTTTTTTCGTTTGCTTGGGTCGTCAACTTTGAAATCATTATCGTTATCCGAGGCTTTTTGTTGTTTCGGATCAAATTATTTTTTCCGTGGTAGGGTAGTTAGCCCTACGCACAAAACCCAACCTGTAGGGCCAGGTCCTTTTAGATCCCTTCGGACACAATGGGCTGGAAAATCCAGTGTCAGTACCCTGCTGCAGGGGTGTGAGTGCTGCCGTTGGCTCACCAGGAGCTCATCCGCCACCATCTCTTCTTCAATACCCTGTCCTAGTATTGAAAGACCCTGAAAGACCCCTAAACCAAATATGTTGGAGTAGCTCCTTCACGGGTTTCTGCTTTTATGGCTGCTGAAGTCCACCGTTGATTCTGTCCTTCGAATTCATCCGCTGGAACATTTACACGAAAGCTCTCGTAGACCACTGAGATTCGTGCAGTCAGTCATTGTTCGCAGAGCAATTATAGTGTTGATCGCTCACAATTCTTTTGTTCCGGATTCCTTCGTCAACACTCGCACTTACTAGTTTAGCAGGTCAGCTCTGCACGGAGCATTCCAGGTCCCAGTGGATACCGCTTGGAGGTATAGTAAGCACAATTGACGTGTACTATAAGTTAAAGCATCTGGGCGCCGCCAAGTTGGCACCAGTCAGAGCCTACCCGAATAGTACAACGCCCATCCACCAACAACACTATAATGGAATGGTATAATGGAAGACGTTGTTTGTGAGTGAGTGTGTGTGTTCAGAAATATACCGGGAGGAGAATGTGGTTCATAGCAAAACTACCAGAAAGCTCTCGATGTTTCACACTTCTATATAAAGGGGCCGCTGATGCAACCTCATAAAGTGATAGTGTGAAGATTGGGCAAACGTGATTATTAGTCGAGTTGTGTATCGAAAGTAGATATTAGGTTTGTTCGTTGAAGCCCTGGGGTTGCCCTAGGGTCACTACAAAGCGTTTTTTGAGAAAAATAAATTCGCCCTGAATGTCAAATTGAGTGTTTTTTGAGCCATAGGTTTGCCATAGGTTTTCCCCCAACTCGCCCTAGCTTTTTGCTGTGGCGATTTGAGGGCTGTCAAATGGCACGAATTTTTTTTTAATGACAGGGATGTATGGTGATTTGTGGTTTAGCGTTTTTTGAGGACTGGAAAACCCAGGTTTTTTTGACAACTCATAGGTTTGTCAAGAAAACCTGGAAAGTTCAACGAACAGACCTATTGAATAAAAGTAGAACAGTTAAAGTAAAGACAAGAAAAGTTTTATTATTGCGAACTAAGCGCACGTTACAATATCATCAGGAAGTATAAATATTTCACTGAAGGAAATGCAAGACACAACTTCATTGACAGCTAAAAGAGAAGAAGAGGTTGGGCTAACCATTCCACATACGGGTAGTGCGACTAGTGAAATGCTGATTTCGAACGGCTAGTTTAGAAAACGTTATTCATGAAGTGTGTTTTACTCTCGAAAAACTTGTCAGTGTCTTCAGTGTCTCGCTAAAGGTGACAACTGAAAGATATTTTTTTTTAAATCTGGGACTTGGAGTACGAACTTTAAGTTAGAAAACGTTTTTCATGGCAGTGTACTTTAGTTTTGAAAGACTTGTTTGAGACAGTTTCTCGCGAAAAGTGACACCGTAAATAGCATATTTCTGCTAAAATGCTTACCATGGGTTCCACAAGAAAAACTTTGCAAGTATGCCAAAACTAACCATATTTATTTATTGAAATATTGATTGAATTTGCTTTCTTTCATTATTTATGAAATTATTTACTTGCTTACTAACAAAAACTTATGTATTTAGTTACAGATGTATGTGTGTCAAATCATTTGTTTATTTATTTGTTTATGTTTTTATTTTTTCTAAATATTGCATGCAAAACCTTTTTATTTGTTTACTTTTTTATTTATTTTATCTTTTTTATCTATTGATTTATGTATATACATACATTTGCTTGTTAATTCCTTTATTTTAAGGTTTTTTTCACACTAGTTTTGTTAACTATAAAATATCTATTACAGTTTTTAATTCATAATTGCATATTATTGACCTTTGTTCGCAATCATTATATATCAAACCCTTGTATTAAGAACAACTCTATCTTTAGTCCAGATTTACCAGCCCTCTCACTCATATTGAATGTTTTTTTTTGCATTTTTCTTCCTTTATTCTCAGCCATATCTATCATTAAATTAGTAAAATGTTATCAACATTCTTATTCAATAGAATTTGCGGAATTGTGAGGATCTCCCTTTTTTGGATCGAACGTACGAAAGTAAGGTTCCATTCATCGGTAAAGGTATATATCCAGCAGATCTATACTGGTGCATGCTCTTTTCCAACTGATCTTGTGGAATATAGTGGCCCACGTCAAAGTTGGTCCCTCAGAAAGTTCGAACATCAATAACTGAGAATGAGTGTAGTGTATATCGATCGCTACATGGTCAATTTGGTTGACGTTTGATTGATCTGGGGATCGCCATGTGCCTTTGAGAATTTCAAGTTAGGGAAGCATGTTCTACCAACAACTAGGCTTAGCCACGCAGCAAAATCGATTAACACGAGTCCTTTCTTGGAGGTTTTGTCATGCTTACCGATATAGTATTTCCAAAGATGAACTACTTCACTAGTTTGGTGTTAAATTCACCAAGGACGATTTTAACGTCATGACTGGGAATTGTCGTCATTCTCTTTTTATTTTTCTGAATAGCTTTGGATTGTTATAATACACTCATTGATCGAATTTCTGGTTATTGAGCCCATCACTTGCGTCTAATTTACGCCGGGCCTATTCCACTGGTCCTTGCATAGGGATTAAGTCTGCTTTGTAGCACTCTAGACGCACCTAGTCCGTTGAAGGTTCTTGTGTTTCAGGAGCAGATTCAGATTCCTTTGTCGGTCGTTGTTTGCTGGAGCCGTCAACGGTGAAATGGTTATAGACCAGTGGTTGTTTCCGTTTACAATTTTTATTTAATATTTCGCCAAATTTATAAGAACATTTTTCGAATTTTCAGATTCTAGTTACAAATATCTTCTTGCAGGTCGAACATGAGTCCATGGGCTTAACGCAGGTCTGCCTAAACCTGTCCAACAATTGACTTTCAACTTTGTCTGTGCGTTTCGTTTAAATTTTTTATCATAAACTAGCTCAGCCGCCCGGCGTTGCTCGGGTCGGTAGTTTTAAGGTTAAGTAACTTTAATGTTCCCGTTCCCGTTCTCGTTCCTGTGTCTGTTCCCGTGGGATTATAAGGATGAAATCTACGATTAGTTATTTATGAGATTATGTGGCATCCCAATTCCCAATGCTGATAGAATTTTTGAAATCTGTCCATTAGTTTCTAAGTTTCCGTTCCCAACACCGTTCCTGTGGAAATTTCGGGATCAAACCTTGACAGGAACCATCTCTGCACTAAACTTTGTCATAAAAATCCGTAGGGCGACTTTTCGGAGTCTATACTGAACATACATACATATAGATTAAGCCAGTTTGAATATGAAAATATGTTTAAGTTTCAAACTTTTCACTCAGCACTAAATGCCCACCTGGAAATCTTTTAATACGACTTCCTCCCACTCAAATTATTTTTATGAAAATACTCAAATTTCTACTGAAGTCATTCATTATTCAGAAACACATAAAGACATTTGGTATTTGAAGGCCTCTTTTGCCGCTGACTTGACTGACATGTACAAATTGTCAAGCCATTTTCGTGAATGCTCTCCTTAAAATATATATAAAAAAAAATCTATTGCTATTACTCACTCCACCCAAAGAGGTAGGATTTGCATTTGGAATTACAGATTTACATTTGGAATTAATGTCTGCCATTAGTCATAAACTTAAGGAAGTCTGTTAAGGACTACAAAAATACACAACAACAACCCTCTGATTTTTGGGTGACAACACGACACAATGACAGAAAGACACAAGCCGTGGTTTGGAGCGACACCATGTTCTCGAAATACTATCTTACTATGGAAAGACGCGTTCTAGCAACCCCCATTAGTCCTTTTCAGATGGGGTATTACCCACTCCTATTCTCTTTTTAATGTTGTTTCTTGAAAGTACCGTTAACTATAACACTCGTCTCTGGATAATTTGATGGGTATATGCCCCATTCCATTGAAAACTTTTAATTGATATCCTTACATCAAACTTATTGCCCGTCATCGTCACAACCCGTTTGCAAAGGAGTGCCTTAAAGCGAAGCCAATCCAATTATCAGTACTCACCATACCAAAAGGATGGAATGGATGCAGAGCTTCTGTTAGAAGGACTACAGGAGCGAATGTTTGTAGTTATTTTGAGTGTTAATGAAAGTTTGTCGTCCTATGTAAGGCTGTTGTGTCAGTCCAAGCCACAGCATACAATAGTACTCGATTAATGTTCTTGTTTTTAGTGGCACCTTCCATGTGTCACATCGATTCTTGATTTAGTCCTTTCCCAAAGGAGCTCTACTCCTTTCTGCTGTGGGGTATTTTTGTTTACATTTTATGAAGTTTGATGTTGTTTTGTTCTGGTCCTATAGTCCTCATGAATTTTACATAATTTTTGAGTTTATTAAAGTTGACATACGGTGTTTGTTTGTTTACTTAATGTTTTGCCATAGAAGAGTCAATTAGGAAAATGAGGCATCTTCGAGGATAGAGAGAGAGTTTGTAAGTACTTTCTAAGACAGAATGTGTGTAATACTCGCCCAGAGGCGTTAAATTATAAGTTTTAGTTTGGGATAATGTTTTGATGGTTGAAAATGAATGCCCTTTTGTTGGTTCTTGAAAATTTTGTTACCATAGAAAAGTTTGCGAAAGGACACCCAAAGTTCGAAACATAAATACTTACTGCGGTGTAGAGGAAGCTAAAGAAGTTAAAGAACGGACGTACTTGTTGGTATTGTGTCTAATTTTCCTGAATGTGAAATAATTAACAAAGTTATTCGGACCACATTGAGTGAATATTCTATTAGAAAACCCTTGGAGATGACTGGAAAATGAACTTGGTACGCACCAAGAGTTTGTGGTTGAATGAAATAAGGCCACCCTATTTGATGTTCATATATTAATTATTTCTATTCAACCAGTGAGCAGTTTATTTCATACACTTTTAAGCCATATTGTGTGGCCGACACATAAAATAAATAATTTGCCCTGTGTTTTGATATTAATTGCAAAATTTTATGAGCCATAAAAAAAGTAATAAAAGAGACGAAGATTAGGGGAATGGCTTTTATATAATGTCCAAGATAAGGGCGATGAAGAAAAGGAATTGATAGGTGGTCTAATATTCTTTGATTCAAGATGTTATTGCTTAAGAGGGAGTTTAATGCAATTGTGCACTGGACACAGGCTATGCTAATGCTTTTGAAAATGTCGTTCTGTAATGATAAGAAATTATGATCCGTAGAACCTGTTTTAGCAGAACACAATTGTTATAGGGAACGGTGCTTGGTCCAAATTGTATTTTACAAGCTACACTGTCACCTAGTCTTAGTAAACCGAATATTATTTAAAAAAAAAGTTGAAAGGTTTATATGGAGCTGCTAAGAGCAGGCAGTAGGCGCTGTCATTAGTAACGTTTCTCAAAAGCAATGTTCAATCTTACAAGTCTTAAATAAAACGCAACCATCCCCCTAATTTCCCTCGTTGAACTGAAAACCTGTGAAAGAGACTAACTCCCTCAGAGTTTCCATTAACGTCGGCTTATATTGCTAAAGCTGTCACGGACTGTAATTCTATTTCGTTTAGTTTTTATTTTGAATTTTCAGCGCACCGTCATGTCATGGGGTGTTAGAACTCTACTATAGCTTTTACCATTAACATTTCCTTCTTTGGCAGTTGGAAGTTTGCTAACTTATTGTGGGGTACCTGCTGCGTTGAGATGACAAATGACAGGAGGCTTCTCCGGGCAACTGAAGTCAACCATCAATCCTCGCCGAGAATTATTATCCAAATCCAATTAATTACAAAAAAAAGGACGACGAACGAGCGACGACACTTACTTCACAGTGTGTTGTCGTTTTCTACTTGAAATTCATTATTCACTTAAATAAATAGAAGTCCTCCATTTCAGCAGTGGATCTAGCCATGATGGAAAGAAACTGATAAGGGTGATGAAAAAAAGAAATATTAGAACTAACAAAAACGCCATTCAATGGTGACTAGACCGGAAGTAGGTACCTGCTATTCTCGTTTATATTGTTTTTTGTTTTGTTTTGCAGAGAAGTGTCTACTCAGAGTTTTGTTTGTAAGTAGAAAATAACCATCAATCTGAGCAGAAGATACCCAGAATCACGTTTATTGTATAACAGCGTAAAAAGTCAAGGAAGAGTGATTTGGAAATAATCTGTTTTAATGAGTTTTACTGTTGGCCTTTAATTTAATTATCATGTTGTGTAGGGCAAAGAAAGAGGAAACACTTGCCTGGGATATATGAGACAATTTCATTTAAAGGAGATCATCGAGATAGTCATTTGGTTTCAATGGTTTGAAGCGTTGTCTGATGGAAGCATAATGCGGCCTTCAAGTTAAGTATGTCCCTACTGGACGAACAAATCACATGCCATTAGTAGAGAAAATCTGTTTGCGTGTTGCGAATTGCAATTTTTTGATTCACATTAAGAAGGTATTCAAAAAGTTGCAAAAAATAATAAGCGCACTTTATTTTTTTGTAAAATTTTGAGGTAAGAAGATAGAATAATTTGTTGGACCGCTTTTGTGTTTTTTTATTTGTTGTTTAACTCCTCTAATTAAGGACAACTATACTCTCTGTTTAATTTCAATGTTCTGTACAAAGAAGATGATATTTGCCTTTCACCTAACAAAAAAGCTTTCTCCATTTTTAAGAGCTCTCACCTCTCACATGGTGGTTATAGTGAGCATTATCAACTGTCACAATTCTCTCTAAAATGCCGGCTAGATCGCCAACTGTTCATTTTGAGTTCAGAAGTAACGAGCAACAAAATAAATAAAATTAATAATAACGCAACCACATAGGTATACAAAAGTAATTCAGAAACAAAATAAACTGAATAAAAAAAATGACTCCATAGAGTAGTCGCTGCTGCATAGTAAAAACCAAAGTTTCCACTGTTCTTTCAGTAAAAAACATTTCACACTACTTTGGCTAAAACACCTGTTGAACGTGTTGAAAACGTCGTGGGTGCCTGGCGAAAACACACTTTTTGGAGTTGAAATCATTTGATCTCTTGGTTTGTTGTTTTGGCTTGTCAGGAATCCTTTTACTAGAGCCCAAACATAGCTGATGCCCTTTATAAGTCCAAATACATTGTTTGAGAGTAAAAGAAACAAGTGAAAAATATATTTTTGTTAAAAATAGAGTAATTGTCAATCTGTCGATTCAATTTAAAATAAATAAAATTCAAGATGAGTGGGGTGCCGTATTAAAAAGCATTCATAAATAAAATAATCTATATAATATATAAAAGAAGTCGTGTTAGTTACACTATTCATAACTCAAGAACGGCTGAACCGATTTGTCTGAAAATTGGTCGGGAGGGAGCTCAGGACCAGGAGACGGACATAAGATACTTTTTATCCCTGTATTCCTATGGGAACAACATCAATGCAATGCGTTAGCTTTCGTTATATACAAAACACTGTTCTTTAAAAAAAAAAAAACAAAAAAAAAACTTACTTATTGTGAGAAATAAATTTGATTTTTGTATAAAATTAATAGAAAAAAAGCCATTGCCTATTTAATAAAATGAAGTGAACTATAAAAGGTGGTAAATCAAAAACGCATCAGAGTTGTTATAACAAAACGCTCATCTCGAAAAGGTAAGTAATTTGTGTATGAATGAATGGTTGAAAATTTGAGTTTTGAAATAAATAAAGTTTGATTAAAAATGAAGTTTGATTAAAAATGCCGCCACCAAGACGATCGAATCTTTCCCGACAAAGCCGTAATGCAAGAAGGATACGAAGCACTGCAAATGAAAGCACTGAAGAAATTGCACGTGAACAGCGCCGCGTTAGTATGGCACAACTTCGTGCTTCTCAATCACAAGAGCAAAGTGAGGCAGCCCGTGAGACGGCTCGGTTGGCAATGCAAAATCATCGAGCGAACAACAGAGCTTAACAAATTGATAATTTGCGGCGCAGAACAGGATATTTATCAAGTGCTGATTTGAATCGAGAAGCGTTTCGATACGATTGCAGCAATGATTACAGCTTTTATCCTAGGGTTTGCATTGGGCAAATGCACGTTGTTTGCGAGTATTGTGTAACATTAAAGTTTTCCGGAGAAACGCCCGGATTATGCTGCTTTAGTGATAAAGTGAAATTGCCATTGTTGACTCAGCCACCCGAACCATTGTATTTATTGCTTTGTGGCGAAACACCAGAATCACGCCACAATCTTGCAAACACCCGAAAATGCAATGGTTGCATGTATCCGAATGACGTCATTTGGGGCAGATATTACCGAAGAACGAGGATTTTATCCGATATTTATTTATTTTTGTTTTACTTACATAGAATATAATTAATGAATAACTTACTTTACTTATTCGTACGTATTATGTTTGTTAATTCTGAACTCTACTCTCACACTGGTTTTTATTTTGTAAATACACGGACAGATTCACCATCGAATTGGATCATTACTACCTATCGAAGATACACAGCATAAATTTTTTATATTTCATGGGCAACATGGAAGAACAACTTGATCGATGTCGAGAGATCAATGCAGGAATTAAGCGAACAATTCATCAAGACTTGCAGCAACTGCTTCATGAAAATCATGCGTTGGCCAGGTTGTTTAAGAGTGATTTAGAGCGCATGCCAAGCGATGACTATAAAGGTGTCATCAGAGCAGGTAAACGACCATCTGGAACACACGAACGCACATTTAACGCTCCAACAATAGATGAAATTTTGAAGATTGTTGGTGAACAATTGGAAACACACGATATTGTGCTAACACGTCGCGATACTGGGGAATTTTAGCGGCTAAGAATAAAGTTGTAGATGACCTGAACTACATAATTCAAAATAAGATCTTTGGAACAATGCATTCATTCAAATCTATTGATTGCTTCACAAAAGATGAAGCCACGCACTATCCAATTGAGTTTTTAAACTCCTTGGATGTCCTTGGCTTACCACAGCACAATTTGCGCCTAAAGGTTGGTTCCGTACTAATCATGCTTCGAAACATAAACCAACCAAAACTTTTATTTTTTTTATTTTTTATTTTTCTAATAAACAAAAACTTAATAAATTCAAACATCTGCTTACCAGTGGCGTGGCGTCCATATAACACGATTCCCATCGTCTTACCTTTTAAAATTTATCCCTTGTTCATAGAAAAAAACAGCAACATAAGTCTACAACTAAGCAGTCAACAGCCTATCCTTGCCCATACACACAATGTTCTTCAAGCACTTTTAAATTTGCGAGATACACACACAATACACAAAGCATACACAAAGCATTGAAAATCGCCGCGCAGAACATATTTTGTGTTTGTCCCTGTCTTTTCTACGATATATTTCCACCCCGGTGCACCGCGGTGCTTCCTTTTTCAATTCACTCTCTTATTGAAAAAAGTAAGACGATAATTTTCGTCTTACTGCAATGTTTGCTTGGAAAAAATAATACAGTTTTCGCCTTCGAGTAATGTACGGCGAATTCGGTTTTGTTTTACAGTTTTACTGATCATTGTTTTGGATTATTTGCAAGTTTAAAGTGAATTTTAAGTAACGTGCATTTTTTTATGCTTTAAGATCATTGTGAATTTTAACCTAAATGACTTAAAGTATAGAAAAATTGGCTTCGATTAATCCACGTTTGGAATTTAAGGTATCTTCTGTTTATTCATTATTAATTTGTGTAGGTGATTCATTTTTCTAGACTTACCATTTGAAAATATCCACGCCACGCCACTGCTGCTTACTTATTGCCTTTAAGGTGGAACAGAGATTTCAAAAATTCTTTCAGCATTAGGGGTGCTAGGTGCTACATTATCCTCCTCCATCAGTAACTTAGATTATATTTCATTTCTATAATCTCATGGCAACAGAAACGGGAACGAGAATGGGAACATTAAAGTTACTTGACCGATTTCAAAATTTCTTTCAACTCAGGGATGTAACATTATGTCTCATAGACTTTTATTTCATTAACGTATTTCCACGGGAACGGAAGATTCCCACAGGAACAGTGTCGCAAATGGAAGCTTAGAAACTAATGAACAGATTTCAAAAATTCTTTCGGCCGGCGGGCGG
This sequence comes from Melanostoma mellinum, assembly GCA_914767635.1. Lineage (NCBI taxonomy): Eukaryota > Metazoa > Arthropoda > Insecta > Diptera > Syrphidae > Melanostoma > Melanostoma mellinum. The sequence goes on along the minus strand of OU612059.1, from coordinate 146,076,633 downwards.
CGTTGGGATGCGATGCCTCATAATCCCACAGTAAAAAAGATTATATTTCATACACACATTCCCACGGAAGCGAAGACCAAGAACGGGCAACGCGAACCTTAAAACTACAGACCCGAGCAACGCCGGGTGGCTCAGCTAGTAAAGTATAAACTACAAAAATTTTGTTGAAGTGAAATCAAAATATTCGATGAAAACATCATGTCATCTATGCATACATTCTACAAATCATGGGCTTGTCATTGGAAAGAAGCACCTACACACTTTCCTACTGGGCTGTGCAGTGTAGTGATGCAAGTGTAGACCGTAAAATTTGTTTGCATTTTGTAAAGCCGAATTATGAGAATGAAAAGTAAACCATTTTCTTCCTTATTTCTCCAAATCTGTCCAAAAATCCACTGAAAAGATTGGTATAGTTTATTTTGGTTTTGGTTGCTTTTGCTATCTCCTTCGATTTTTGAAAGGAGTTAAAATAGACATTTTTATCCTTCCGCTGGCTTCATAGAAGATTGAGTTGAGTAACTGGAAAGATGATCAGATGTGTTATATTTTATATTCAACTTTCTGAACCTTTTTCGACAGATTGTTTGGGAGGGGTCTGATCTAGTCACATGAACTGGATGAGTTTGGGTACATACTCCCAACAACTTTTTCAGTTCCGTGCTATTGGAAAATTGTGTGACTGGAAGATCTCGCTGAAGCTCGACAACTGAGGTACATGTCAGCCATATGTCTACATGTGCTAGAGAGCCGTGACCCGTAACACAAAACCTCGAGACAGGATTGGCTGATCGAATGAATGTGTGATTGAACTTGAGGGTGGATATGGGCAAGATTAACCACTTCTTGGTTGGTCTAGAGAGCAACCATTTTTTTTTGTTTGTGATTAGGAGAGAGAGATAAGTTTTCAATTCAATCAGAATGAAAGTGTAGATTAAGCGTAAACCGGACGAAGAACAGGAAGTAAAAGGACGAAGGGCTAGCTGGAAAAGATAAAGAGAGTGATTATTTTTATTGTACGTCTATTATCAAATAGCTTAGGTTGGCCTTTGTATTTCGAAGTGTAAGGAATCTGAACATTGTGAACCACGTGTAGGTTGACACCATTCCTTAAGTTCTAAAATGACATTAAAATCGGAAGTGGGTGGTTTAATAATAAGTTTATTACTTATTAATTTACTTCTTTTCTTGCTTACTTGTTTACTTACTTCCTAGTCTCTATATTTATTTAATTAACTTACTTGAACTTTCCTTGTTAAAAACTTAATTAACTTACGTATTGATTTCTTTACTTACTTACTTACTAACTTTCTTACCTATTTACTTCTTTACTTAGTTTCTTCCCTGCTTGTCAACTTCATTTTTAACTTAATTACTTACTCACTTCCTTACATGGCTGCTCATTTACTTACTTCTTCACTAACTTAATTACTTACCCACTTAATTACTTATTCAGCTACTAGCTTACTTACTCACTCACTTTCTGACTTTCTCACTTACGTAGTAACTAGCTAGTTCACTTGCCTACTTACTTACATACATACTTTATTATCTGCTTACCTACTTATTCCTTTCATTAGTTTTCTACTTACTAACTTTCTAACTTGCTTACTCGGCTACATATTTACTTGCTTGTTTATTTACTTACTTTCTTACTTGTTTACCTACTCTTAATCCTCCCTACTTCGCATCGATATCTAAATTACTTCTATACCGAATTGTCGACTGATCTATGCTCTCACTTACTTTCTTTTGCATATATTTGCTAGCTGTTTTACTTGTTCAAGTATGATTGTAATTTAGCTGCGCACTAGGTATTTCCAAAAAAAAAATTCGTCAGTATCTGCTGATGATTACCCAATTTTACATTATTAAGCTTTCAGAAAGTGTTGCAATGTACGAGAGTCCTCTTAGGCCCACTCAGCTCCTTAGGTATATATATTTTTTTTAATGAAATTATGAACGAAAGCGAGTGTTTTATGTGTGCTTTGAACCGAGTGTTTAAAAAGCCATGCGACTTAGTGAGCTTCATTTTTCATTACACAAAAGAACAAATTCAAAAGAAAGACTTATATTGGAACAACAACACCCTCATGTCTCAATGGAAAATCTTTGATAACAACAGCCTTGCTCCCACAGTGATCGTGCCTTTCAACGACTTAATATTCCTGTTTATGCTTTTTTCCCAAATGTCCATTATCTACGATTCACTTTAATGCCATGAGATTTTTCATTTCAATACCCGCTGTTTGTTTTTCGACTTTTTCTTCTCATTTCTCTCCTTTTACCCCAGGTATGGACCTACCTATTTCTGCTTATGCAGTGTATACAATGCCGCGAAAAACTTGATAAATTGTCTAGCATGTCTAAAGGACTTTCATAAGTCAGAATAAATTGAATAACTCTCTACTCTAGTTCTAGTTCTCTCATACTCTGTGAGCCATAAGTTATGAGACTCATATTTTGTTTACTTATGAACATTGAATTCTCAATTCTCCTTGATAGTCGTCGTTGGCTTCGTTATTCGCGTCGGTCGTCAAAGTGCCAAGAGTCTTCCCATTTGGAGGGTAGAAAAACAAAAATAAAAGCAGAAAGCATTGCAAACACAGAAGGATCCGGAAATCGTGATAAAAAATAATTTCCTAGGATTTTCAAGTTTGGTAAATGTATCTACGCCATTCGCGATGACTGTGCTTGGGTGAGTATGTACGGAGGGAGTGTTTAAGGATTACAAATGTTACTGGTGCAAAAATTTAAAAAAGCCCACTATACCTACCTCCACCAAAAAAAAGAGGGTGGATGTAATTAAATCGTTGAATTCTTCTGGGTGCAAACACAAAACATTCAAAGTATGTATCTTTATGGTTGAATCTCAGGGTTTCCAATTGGCCGGAAAGGAGTTGGTCCGCTTGGTTCGCTAGTTGGTTGGTTGGTATTCTCTCATACTCGAGCAACAAATTTCAGAGGCCCAGTGAGCCTAAATGTATAAGCTGCTTACCAAAATGGAATAATAATTTCTGCTGAATTTGATCGTGAAAGTTCCTTGCAATTGCTTTTGGATGAAAAACGCAATTTATTTTAATAGTGTGGTTCATGCTTTTCAATTAGTCGGACAGACTTGGTCGTCTGATGGATGTTGGATGGTCGGATATAGTTTTTGTTTAGATTTATTAGATTTGTCGTCAGACCTCATTCTAATAAAATATTTGAATATTATCAAACGTGTCGGACAAGCGGTCGTTTAAGGACCAATGGCCTATGAGTCTTATCTCTAAGATTATATGATGCTGATAGAGTGTTTAAACAATGGAAAAAACAGTTGCTTTCTTTCAGTGTACAAGGGTACAAAGGTAATAATCACCGTCACTGATGCCCCACACTTTGAAGATCATTGAGCAAACAGCAGTTCAGGTATGGATAGAAGTTTTGGAAGGTAGTGGGACCGTATTAGTCTTAAGAAGATTGAGTACTTGTCTTGCCCATTTTCTAACCAGGCATTCTTATACATTCAAGTTCATGTAACTAATGTGGTCTCTACTCCCTTAGTTACAATGAATCCCTCAAAAAATCAACTGAGCACTTTTTCGCGAACAACCTGATGATCTAGTCAGGTCCTTACCTAATCTTTTAACAAATCAGAAAGTGGAGGATGAATCCGTTACTGTACATAAATTGTACCCTTTTAAGATACTTTGTGCTGGCACGTCCAGTTAGACCAAAGCCTATTAGATCTGTCGTTCCGCGATGGAACGCTGAAACACATCGGAGGGAAACCAGAAATCTTCTTAACAGATGTCTCAAGGCCAAACAAGTTGCAGATTGCAGATGTATTTACAAAACCATTGTCTTAAGTTTATTTTGAATCATTTAGAGACAAGTTAGGAGTTTTAAAATTATGAACACTTTGGATTGTATTCATAGTTTACATATGAAATAGACTTATAAAAGTGGAAGTGTTGAATATTTAACATTGTAGTTCTCTACTTTTTCTTGTACTCTCTTATGCTAATATCTAGTTTTCACTTCTTGCTCTTTAATCCACACAAGCCATCCCATGTATCCAATCATTATATGTCATTGCTCATTGGATCTCTAGATCCTCCATGTCTTTATGACTATTTTTAAAATTATATGTTCGTTTATCTTGAACTAGCTGACCCACCCGGCGTTGCTCGGGTCTAACTTATTTAAAGCGATGTTCACACAAAACTGTCAAAAAACGAAAACTATAAGAAGACTAAGTATAAGAATAACTGAAAAGTTCTAGTCTCCCGTTTCCGTAGGAATATGGCCATGAAATATAAAAGGGATAGTGTTTGTTTTAGAGTTCGCGTTCCCATCACGGTTCGCTTTCCTTTTCCCGACCCATTAAAATTATGTGGAAGTTAGAGATTTCATAAGTGAAAAAAAAAAAACTGAAATTGCTCAAAACTAATAAAAATCTCACTTGCACCAAACTTTTTATCACCATTTCCAACAACATTTTCTATTAAATAAATAAGAACAATTTATAGTTACAACACAATAGCCATTGTTGGTGCTCGTGATGAATTCCCTGAGCAAAAAATGTGGTTTCAGAACTTATTTTTAAACAAATTAATAAAAAAATTTACTTGAAAATATAGTTCATAGCTGGTGTTCGCGACTTCGTCTACGCAGGATTAGTATTTGGAGTAGCTTATATTAGCTTGGCGTAAAAAAGAACTAACATTATGACATAAATATTTTTTTAATCGCATTTAAATAAAAATATAACTGCTTGACAATATTTTAACATAAGGAAATTGGCAATATAATAAATATACGGTAATGAGGCACTGCAGAACCCTGATCATAGGCCTATAGTTATCTAGCTACTGCAGTATGCTCTTATAAACTATATTTAACGATTTTTTTCCTTCAGCATAAACATGCAGATTTTTTGCTTTGGAAACACGTGAGCAAGCCACATAGAGCTGACCATTAGAAAAACATGGCGTGTCTAAATGTATGCCTGCTACCTTTAAGGTTTGATCCTGCGATTTGTTGATCGTCATTAAAAATGCTACCTTTAACGGGAACTGCAGGCGTTTAAAATTGAATGGCAAGTTATTGGGTATGATTGGGATGCGCGGTATAAGAACATTGTCTCCCTTGGCTTCTCCAGTTAAAATTGTGACCTTCACAATGTGCCTTCCTAGTTCGGCAACTCGCAACCGAGTACCGTTGCATAATCTTGGCCCGTCCTGGTTTCGCATTAACAAAACAGGTACACCTACCTTTAATTCCAATTTGTATGATGGTACTCCGGACAACTCTAAAGAGTTAAGGAACTCTACGGGATAACTTGTAGCCTACTAACGTTTTTGGCAGCGCACGCCAGAATAGCTCGCAGAAATGTAGGTTTTTTCCTAATTACTTGACACTTAATGTCATATTTAGGACAGCTCACACAATATCTTTATAGATTGTAGCCTATGTGTTATTATGATGTATAAGCTATATTATGGGAAAGCTTAATTGAAATCCATTCAGTAGTTTTTGCGTGAAAGAGTAACAAACATCCATCCACGCATACAAACTTTTACCTTGATAATATTAAGTAGGATAGTAAACTAAGAGTTAGTTCACTCTGAATGTCTGCATACTCAAGGTGATCGGTTCTTCTTTGAATCAAACAAAAATTAAATTATATGCGTTTTATTTCTTCTAGAAAACCACACGTGTAAAAAACAAAATTTCTTTAGCTATGTCGAGGTCCGTCGAAATAATTTAAGATGCCTGGGTACCTACAAAATTTTCGCTGCAGACTTTGGGAGTTGATAAAATTTTGTTACAGGCCTCTTAAAGTGTCCGTCTGTTTTTAGTTCAAATCCTATTTTCACTTTAGTAAGGCTCTCAAACAAATTGATTTCATAATGGATCTAAATAACATCGAAGAAGATTAAACTTTAAACGGGGTGTAGGTATTCGTTTTATGAGGATAATTCTCTGAATGGTTATACCTACCATCAATTGCCTTTTTTGGTTGTAACAACCACTCACAAAAATTTAAAAAAAGAATAGTAAAACCTGAGTGCATATTTGTATTCGTTTCCAGTCGATCACCTCTCTTCCACTTGATTACCTACGTGTAGGAAGGCACCTCAAATGTTTAACTATAAAACTCCATACTGTAGTGCAAATGACCCTCCCTGCACGCACATTTTTCCGATTTACTCGACTGCAATAATAACAACTCAATTAGCAAGCACTGATTTCATTACCATACCCATAATTATTGAATCATAGCAATTTGAATGCGTGTCGTCGTCATAACGTTTCATTACTCTACTGATGATGAAACCTATAGACGACCGAGAACAGAGCTATTTAGTACATACCTATAACCTCTCCTTGTTACCATCACATCAACACATCGCAGGATATAAGCACACATTTCATTTTATACATCAGCACCTCGTCTCATTTGGTTAATTTAACTGCTCAGTGCTCAGCTACGTCGAACGCCACTGCTGCAACAAATTAGGCTTAAAATTCAGGAAAAAAAAAGAAATAAATTTCATTTTATTACCAATAACCGGAATGTACCCACGTGGTATGTCGCCTGTGTAGGTGAAAAACACTATCCATGCGCACTTTTACTTAGGTATAATGAAGCACAATTAATTACTAGGGATTGTCTTTTTTTCAAACCATCCTATGTGCCGATGTTTAATGTATAAAAATAAACTTCTTTTGCCTTTAGTGGGTATAATCAGTGCTGCACATCCGCATCCATAAAGTGAGCCACCATCTGCAATAGATCCGTCCCCTAGTTGTGCGTCGTGTCGTCATTGTGTATATTTTGACTTGTTCCTCCACACTGTTAAAGTATGGAAAAATCCAATATCGTCGCAAGGCGCCGGCCGCCATCATCGGTGAGTTCAAGAAACTCAGTCATTTTGCCAGTCCCACATCCCACCTTCTATGAGCGGATCGTACCAAACTATTTCGCTCTAATTTTGTAACAGCAGCACTATTTCAAATAATTTTTTATTTGTTTTTAATCGCGATCCTACAAAGAGTTTTTCATTCCCTTCTCTTATACATTACCTATGTGCATTTCCTCCCTGCCATTGTCAAGGAGTCCTACGTCTGGCACACTTGTTGTGTTCGGCATCAGTTTCTAGCACGTCGCGTCGCGTCGGTCGCGTCGTACTGCTTATCCATTGGATATAGGTGCAATAGCTGCTGCCGTGTTCTTTCGATGCTTAACGCATCGCTGGCAGTAGGTATTCCCTGTTAAGGGATAGGTGGTCTAAATATAAACGACATAAGAGTTTTCTACTCAAAACAACAACTTTGGCGCAGCGTAATGATGCAAAATACGTTAGAGTACACCAAAAAAGAGGCATACTTAGAGGAAATGACATGAGTGATCTCGTTTTATTTTCTTTTGAAATTACAGAATGTGATTTGCTACCCCGGAGTTCTTTGTGTTTATACTTTGAGTTGACATTTTCCCTCTTTGAAGGAAAAATGAGAAATTTACGACTGTGCCGTGCGAGGAAATTTACATTATTTTAGTGACTAATAGCGAATTGGAACTAGATTTGATTTGTGCTTAAGCTATTAAGTCTTCACACTTGCCTCCATGCTTGCCGTATGGGATTACTGAACAAAACAGAAGCTTAACTCACATAGCCATGGTTTTCAAAGCTTGCTGTCATTGCTGTCACTGATCTTCAATGCTTAAAGTCGGCGACAAAGAATTCTAGGATGGTTCGCAATCTTTTATGATTGTAGCTTTCCGACGTCATATCTGGTTCGCGCGATTCGTGAACAGGATATCCTCATTCGCACCTTGGCTACAACAAGAGTCAAAGTTGGGCCTTCGGACATCTATCACATTGGAAGAGTGCTTTGCGTTGATCGCAACACCGTCAATTTGACTAACGGTTGATTGATTTTGAAATACGGATGTTTTTTACGTGGTTGGGAAGTTAACCCCACGCACAGCCCTGGATTGGGGGACGTGGTATTTTTGAGATCCTGTAGGACATAAAGGGGATCCGATCATGATCTGTTTCAATACCATGCCCTAGTATTCAAAGACCCTTAACGACCTTTAAGCCAAATATGTCGGAGCTTGAAAATAAATGACATAACGAAATGTGCTATCTGATTCATGAAAGTTGGGCAATGTTTTACCACTTTTAGAGTTATGTGTCTCAATACATAATTTGGTGTCACAGAGCCATTTTGATTAAAGATTTGAGTTCAGTGCTTAAAAGATGTCAGAAAGGTGTAACTTTGTTTTTTTTCCTCGTTTTTAAAACATAGGCTTTAAGATTTGAAAAGAAAAGACATTTTTTTAAAGTAAAGCGCGATCTGTTGAAAAAATCATAGCAATCACACCACAGAAATGTGATATCTTATTTAAATCAGTTTTTAAGACTTTTCCATAAGCTTAAATAAAGCATATTAAAAAAATAGGGTTTCGCAACAAAACTATGGAGCTATGGGACCTAACTCATTTCAAGGACTTACAGCTATATGCCGATTCCAAACGGTTAAGTGAGACAGCGCATTTCGTGTTAATGTTTTCCTTTCGAAAGAATCGCCAAATTTCTTGTTAAAGCCTAGGCTTTAACAAGGCTGCTGAAACGAAAAGAAAAATCCCATACAAAAATGACTGGATGGAATCGTAAACGAAAAATTTCGTTCTCCTTTTCGTTGAGCAGCGCAGCTGCTCTGCGACAAGGGTTTTAAAGGTGGATAGTCGTAGCAGATCTTTTACTACAATTTCTGAAATTCTCCACCTTTTTTCGTCCATCATTTATCTCCCGGGACAGTAAATGCTTGCGAAATTTTGACAGATCTATTGTTTTTTTTATTTTGTGCAACAACAATAACAACTTTCGCAAAATGGAAGTGTATTTTTTAGAAAAGAAAGTAGCCTCAAAACAAAAATAAATTAAAAAAATTAACCAAGAAAAACAGATTAGGTATACAACTGTGGAAAAAAGCTTTTGTATTGTAATGCGTTTTGTTCGCATAAATTAATTTCTTAATTACTTCTGGTGGGAACTTTACTTGACTTTGACTGTCAATTTTCTTAAAAATCTGATGATACACTCTACACAAATATTTTCCGTTGAGTGTCCGTTCACGATTTCGTCGTGCTTGTGGAGACTGGAGACCAACGAAAAATTCCGTTTCGCATCGGCAGCGTACTAGGCTTAAAGGTGATTTCCGTGCAAAAACAATTTTATGTTAAATGGGATTTGAACCTTGAACATCTCCCGTTTTGAGCAATTGTTTTCAAGAAACTGAGCACTGTGAAAGACACAATGAGTGCATCTAAATTTAACTCAAGTTTGAAAACACGAACGAAAAACAACATCTTTTCCGCAGTTCTCACTCGATTCTCCATTTTTCCCCAAAGAAAATCCCAAAGATATATTCATTTAGATTTCCCATTCGAACTCAAAAGATCGCATCGTTCAGTTTGTTGAGATACTTCATCGTAAACGCTTTGCGCAGCGCGAGTATAAAAATTCATCTTAAATTCGATTTGAAAATGATCAACAACCCCTTCCCCTCCCTGTAAAGACATTCGGGAACTAAGCAATATATCACCCTGCATTACTTCTTAATCAGAAGCTATTACGAGTGCCGCGTGCGGTGTGTGTATCCGCGATTGTGTTGATTAATTTCGAAAATGGGTTAATTAAAATGATGAAGAAAAAGCTTATAATAAACACCACAGTGCAGATGTGGATTTAGAGATACATACGTAGATACATTTAAGTGAAGTGCGTTCATTGATTAAATGAGTAAAAAAAAATATCCTACATTGGTAATGTTTAATGTACTTGAAGTACATATTTATTTCGGGAATGGTGCTTTTAAAGAGTGGAGTTTGGCATTTTGACAGCAACCATTAGATATCAGATGGTTGTGATGATGTAGCTACATCTGGCTGCTGTTCAAAAGTTGATCTTCATAGACGTTTTAAAAAAGTCATTCGCGTGCGCGTTGTCTATTTATGGATTCGTCGAGAGTGAAAGTTTCTTCTATGTCCAACCAATAATTAGGGTCGAGCGCCGGGTTCATTACAAAGAATTTCGTCCCAAACGTTCGGCTGGGAGAAATATAAAAAGTCCTCGAATGCAGCACTTTCGGATGGCGCATTAATATTCCTCAACCCCCCCCTGAGTGTTTGACAATCCCCATTGTTTTGTTATTCTTTTGGATACAATTATACTGAGTCATTTGTGCGGCTTGTGTTTGTGTTGGTTGAAGAACAGCTGTCGCGCGGGTGTTGGGAAATCCCAAATATTTCCCGCCTACAAGTTGTCTGCGAGTTGATGAAATACCTTGAGGGGTGAAAACCGAAAATCATACCTGAGTCAACAGTTTTCAAATTTATTTTTATATTTTTCAAAAGAAACTGACTGAGACTGCGATTTCAGTTTGAAGGGTTGAGTGCTTCCAACCCCTTAAGCGAGAGAAGAAAAGTTTTCTCCCTTTTATGAGTTTCCTGGAGTTTCTCGCTGGCTTTTTATTTATTTATTTTTTGTGGCTTTTCTAGATGAAAAATTGTTGTTACAATTGATTTTGGAAGCACGTTTTTCGCTAAAGAGTTATGTGCGTATGAAGCTGTTCTTTTGGTACCCAGAATTAAAAAAAAAGACGAAAACGAAAACCCAAAACCAAGAAGAGAAAAGCACTTTATGTTTTGCATTCATAGTTTGAAAAGGGTTATGATTTTTTTGTGTGTTTTTTGTACTATGTGTTTTGTGAAAAAACTTTTTTCTAATTGAATAAGAAAGAAACTTTTGCGCTTTTACTTAAAACGATGAAGATAAATCATTTTGATTAAATTGAGTTATATTTCATGGAGTGTAGGCTGTAGGATGGAGGAAACATATGTTTTATTTGGTTAGGGCAAAGAGATATGGTGCGTGATGTGTCATTTTGGAGAATGTAAGCGATTCATTAGTCATTTGGTTTTGGGAATTATTTAGAGAAGGTCGTTAGCTTAGTCCTAAATGAAAATATCACATGGGACCGAAGGATTAAAGTCTGTGATTAAGCTGAAGATCGTTTTTTATTACTCTGTGTGAACTGTGAACCCTTGCTTCAGTTTAATGTTAGCAAGTTATTTTGACATTTGAACTAAGAAATTAGTTTAACAACACATTGTTTGCTATTGCTTAAATGTAGGCAGGTACGTGTGTTTTGATTCACTTTTTTCTATGTAGGCCTTGAAATTCTTTTGAAATCAATTGAATTGAATTTTATAGGTACTTCAAAGACTTTTATTAAAGCTTAACTTATACAATAAGATTTCAAATATAATATGATAGTTATAAGTACAGGTGGTGGCCAAAATTGCAGTGAGGTTAGGCCAAATGTTAGACAGTTTCAAATTTCAATGTATATTGTGTGCTGAGCATTTTAGTAAAATCAGTTTTGAATATAGAGCTTCATTTCCCCTTTCTTCTTTAAATGCAAATGTTACTGGAGATCTTTTAGCTCTACTGGACATGCGCGACTCAGTGATCTCTGAAGGAGCTACAACTAAATTCTGATGACCTTGGAGTGGTTACAGCGAATCCTTCTCTTCTACTGGCCTAGCTTGATCTTGACTTGGTGATGGCATATTATAAGCCTCAGATTTCGGTTGAGGAGAAGATAATATGCCGTATGAAGTAGCTTCGCATTAGAGTCCTTTTGTAGACTTCAAAAAACCCTCAGATTCCAAATTCGAATCACTTGATATTTTTGGAAAATTAGACAAACTAAAAAACATCACCAATCTCAAACTCACTAGTGGTAAATGATGGTCTAAGATTACGATAGACGTCTGGTGACATGGGTGAGATAGTTGTTCGATGCCATCTACCATAAAGACAACATTTTCTACTAAAATGTAGCAAATAGCATCATAATCCTTATTTCTGCGTCTTATTTTTGTGGGCCAACTTAGAGACTATCAGAAGTCATACTTCTTCTCATTTTGCTTGTGATGCGGAACTCTTCCAATAACGTTTTGTAGCTTGATTCTACATTTGTGTGGTCTTTGGTAGGTCTTTAACGAATCCGGTAGATGTAGTTCATGAAATCGATAGCATATCGTTGAAGGCGATGTATCGTCATTTCAGGCAATTTTTAATCAGGGTGGAAATGGTGAGTTCATATTTGTCGTTTTTAAATTTTCGTGCACTAAAAATTGTAGACTAGGCTTCCTTTTCATTTTGGCTGTACATTTTTTTACTTTAAGTGAGAATTTTGGAAGCAAGAATGCTTTTGGACGTTAAGAACCGTCCAGAAGAATGTGGAGCAAAACAGCTCGGCGTTTGTGACTACGGTTACTGTACACTGCTAGTTGAAATGAACCAAACAGTAGACCTTTGCGAATTGTCCCCTAATTACTTTCGATTATAGGTACATACCTACTATAATTTTTGAAACGCCTCGCTTTGCGCTTTTACGCATACAAACATCTGATCATAGCCTCTAAGGAGATTCAGAGGTGCTGCTAGATGAGAAAAATTTGCAATATATGTATTGGTTAAAATAATTTATTTTTTCCATTAAAAGCTTCAAGATCTTTGACATCTGCGTGTCAGATAATTTTAATTAAGCTTTTACGCGCTTAACTGAAGGTCTTTTACCTTTGGTCAATAAAATGGCCGAGATAGTTGATCTGTTCATTTGCGAAAAGCACTTTTCTAGCTTAGATGTTGGCCCATGTTGCTCCAACCGCTCAAAAAAAAATCAGTATTTTCTGAAGAGACTCAGAATTATTTCTTTCCGAGATAATAATATCGTCCACATAAGCGCCATAGCATTCCAAACCAGCCAACATATCTGATCAATAGGTTGTTGAAATATATGAAGAAGACAGTGTTGATAGCGAATGTTTGTTTGGATTCTTCATCTAGCGGGATTTGCAGATTCGCGTCTGACAAATCGGTTTTTGTGACTTATTGAACACCCTGCACAGATCTTCACACCTTGGGAACGAATATACATGGAACTCTAACTATGGATTTACGGACGTCTTAAAATCCCCACAAATGTGAAATGGGAGCAGCCCATTAACAGGTTTCTATCGGTTTCGATATTCGCCTTTCGCGACGAATTGGCAAGTTATCCGAAAGTAGTTTCAAATTGCATTGAACAGCGCTCTCTAAGCTTAACCACTCGGAATCAGTATAAAATTGTATTTCTCTGAAACCCTTTGATGTACCACCCTGTTTATGAATTTTATTTATTTTTGCTACGCAATGTGCATTGTACATAAAATTGTAGAGTGTTCTTATGCACTCCTTCCTTGCTGAAATCAGAAATCTAACGTCCACGCCCAGGCTCCCGACGAGGTCCCCGTGTTCTCTGTTGGATCTCTATACATATTTTTTTTTTTAAGGTTAAGACTGCGCTGCTGTGACATTCTTCCATTCCAAACTCATAAAATTTCTCCAAAAGCCATTAGAAATCCCTAACCCATCTCTAGCATACCTCTTATCGTTTACTTGCGGGGTTGATTTTTGGTACAATTTTCTATCGCATATGCCATATTGTATTCACATAAAAGCATGTTTAGCATGTCATATGACCTCAATGGTCCCCAATATCATCCATCTCCTAACATCTCAAGACGTCAATGTAAAAATATTTTTTCATCAACCCTCTTGGTGTTCTTGTTTTTATTATTTAAATGCTTTCACTAGGGTGTGTGTTTCTCATTGCCTACTACCCCGTCGCCGTCGTCGTCATGCTGGCTTTTAAACAAATTGATTTTGACGACACTATAACGTACCGAACAACGACAGGCAACTCAAAAGGTAATTTTGAAGAAACATGGACTGCCGTCATTCTACTGCACTGGATATCGAATAACTGTATCTACCTACAAGCTACAACCCCATCCTGCCAATCGATTCTAATATATTTTTATTACTTTTGATACGAAGCTTCAAGAAATATCCACTTTCAACGGATGGGGAAAGATAGATGCTTTGATAAGCGCAGTATGTTCTTCTAATTTGGCCTCTTTTTAACTTCAAAGATGAGCGCGAAAAATTACTTTTCAAGTGTGGGTGTGCCAGGAAACACCCAGTTCCCTTCTAAATTTTTCTTATGTAAGAAACCCTCAGATGGTATGAAGTGAGATCTTTTCTATTTGTGAATTGTGATGACTGATGAGGGAAGAGGGCTTTGGGGAGACTTCACTTACACTTAACCTGCGTGTGGGATGCGCTCTCAAAAAGCCGGTGCCTTAAGATGGGAGGCCGGGGGTTTGCTTTTCCTAATATGCCAATGATGACTGAAGTGTTTTTTACGCACAGTGCTGTGATGTGGTGTCAAGTGACGTTATACAGACAGTATTTTCGGGGAGTTTGTTGTCACCGGATATCGGAAAATGTAGAAAGGCAATCGGAAAGGACTTATTTTTTTATTTTTGGTAAATTCAATTTGTTTAGGTTGCTTCCATGTGAACCATACGACGGATAATCGTGTGTTAAATTGTTAAATATAGGGGACCATCTTTGAAAGGGATGGAAGAGTATTATCTACATCTGTGACCAAATGAATTGCTGTTTCTTTGGATGTGTAATCAATAAAATGATTGACTCTTATCTGGCTTGTGAAAGGTGGTGGGTAGGGTATATGTACATTGTACATATACCGGACTTGTTCTGACATCAATTCGAGAAGTAATTTGATTTTCTAAAATGGTCAATGGACTCCGGAATTGTGCGAACAGATGGGTTATGATGTATTAGAGACTTGTTTATTGGCGATATAATTGGATTAGGAGTAGAATGAAAGTGTGTAATCTTACATGTGAGACGAATTTCTCTTGAGTCTTTGAAGAATTTTAAGTAACAATGACGTGTTACTTTATTGAAAACAAAACGAGTCTTACAGAAGGTGCAAAAGATGTGGAACTTATGACATCTCGCCTTTTTCTTGATTAGCCGTTCGAAATCGACAGAAAATTGCCGTTTCCCTCGATTCCCCCATAAGGCAGGGTTGTGAGAAATACGCTAGACCCGGGGGCACCCCGCTCTGTTGCGCCAACCTATGCATGCAGCTTGAGTTAAACGACTTATCAAAATACCATTGGAATTTCCTTTATGTTTGTTTAGGATAACCAAACAGACTGATATGAGCACTCACGAAGTACCATCACATTTAAACTTGGTTTCCGAATTTGTGTGTAATTTTTTGCAGTTGTCATTTTACCGATCGTAGATTCATATCAGTAAGAAAAAGATTGTGTATAATCGAAGGCGAAGATGAAAATGAGTTTGTTAAAATAAGGACACCACCAGAAGCGTGTAGCTCTGTTTTACTCGTGGTTTATAAATTTACCCTGTCCAGAGGTAGGGGAGTTATGAACAATTGCAAAGAATAACCGTCTTTTGTTGAAATTTAGATCCATACTTTACCACAGTTATCTTCTTTTTTGCTAATGGTTTTTAAATAATTTAGCTCTACAAATGAGTAGTATGAGTCTTCAGTATGCATACATCTGATGCATTTCTCTCTATATGTGATGGACAACACGCAGCAACGACAGCATGCTATCTATGGTGTTCTTAACAGATCCAATCTTTGATAGAAGCCCTCACTGAGGATCCTGCAAGAATAAGCGATTAAGGTCCTGAGAAAGCCGTCTGAAATCGTTGCCGGGACCGAAACCAAACGAGGCTCAAAGGATTTAGTCTTCTTACTGAATTCAGATACTTCTTGCAATCCTGGATCACTTTCGAAAATCTTAGAGGGTTGAGTAGAGTTTAAGGCACAGCCTGTTTATCATTGCAGACACAAATACGTCTTTCAATCCAGCCAATCTTCGTAGCGTAGCTAATAGGCATTTAAATGGCATACATCTCCGACCGGAAGACGGATGCGTATATGCCTAACGAGGTGTGCACTGTGCAGTCATGTGTCACCAGCCCCAGATTCATCATTGGTTTTGGAACCATCGATCCTGGTTCAGATGATATAGTGAACCAGTTCTGAACCGAAGGAAAAATTTATATTTTTGACACAGTTTGAGCCTTTTTGATCGTCGTATTGGAATGCATATTGATTAGACGAGAGTGAAAAGATATGTCCCTTGCGAAGTGCTGAAAGCTCTATCAAAGCGAATTGTTCAGAGTACATTCTATGATGTAGATGTCAAGGTGAGAATGATTCAGCAGTGCGTTGAGAATTGTAGCCGGGGTCCGGGGTCATATCGCTCTCTGAAATTTGACGAATTAAGCAATAGTGTATTATTTACGTGAGAGCTTGTTCCATCAAACAATTGACGCAGAAGAGATGTTTGATGTTATTATAGCCGTATAGATATATGAAAAGTTCTTCTCTTTTCGATGACAAACCCCATGTCTTTGCCATATAACTGACTGTACCTTAGCAGTGTTCGACTTGACATGTTTGGACCGAAGTAGGTTGTCATTGAGAACTATTCCAAGATGTTTGACTCCGCTTGAAAATGGAATCTTGACACATTAAAGTGTGTGTTGGGTCAAACAAGTCGATTTTCCTTGTCTCGTGAAGTGAACAGCTTCGGTCTTAAGAGCATTGACGGAGAGACCGTTTCTGACACACCAGCTGTTAATCATATTCATCAAAATGAGATGACTTTGCTGGTAGACTTTATTCTCTCCCATTGTTACTGTCCACACTCCACTTCGACGATCACTGTTCTATTAGCAAGCATTTCTCCAAGCTTTTCCCAAAACCAAAGCGATTATTTACTTGCGGCAGCGACAAAGTTCCAGTAAGGCGATTGGAAAGGTGTCTTCAATATTTATGAAAATGATGAAGAATTCTTACTTCTAAGTATTTCAGACAATTGCTGAAAGTAAGAAATTTCATGATTGAATTCCCATCACTGTGCTTGGTGTAGTTTCCTTCAATAGCATGAGTTTGCAAGCCAATTTGTATAGGTTCTTGATTTGTTTAAATCAACTATCGGGGTGTTGAATGTGTGCCTTAACTATCTGGATAAAAAATCCATCATAGGCTCATTTTAATTACTTATTGGTGGCAACATCATTTCGATAGAAATATCGTCGCTGGCTATTCATCGTTGGACTCCATTATCACGTCAATGAAAGCAACTTTTAAGAAACATTTGGTCTAATCACTGATGTGTTCAATTACGTGCAACCATACGGGTTAATTAATTTATAACTATCACCTTTGACTGAGCCCCCACCCCAGGCTAGGGCTACTGCAGATTTTTAGTCGACCAATAGTTTGATCGGATTGGGTTGCTACCGTTCACAATGCACGAACTTAATAGTCCATACTGTTAAAAAGTCAGACCACGCTGTCGACCTACTAAAAATCCATAGTCTGCAGAGGCTCTAAATGCATTTGCCTGGTCTGCCTTCCCTCTTCTATGTTATCATACATTTGCTGTGTTTTCTGGTTAGACTAGAAATAATTTTTTTTTTATCTAAAGAAGCTGCCAAACTTTTGTTTTTCTCTTAGAACTCAAATAGTTCACTAACTAAAATGAAACTATGAACCCTTTTATCATTATCATACAGTGTACGCCATTTAAACCTTCGGCATTTCAACATTAAACAACTATGATATTTTTCAGCCGATTTTGACAAATGAGCAGGATTTATTAAGGATAAGCTTTACCATTTATTTTAATTCTGTTTAAGAACACAACGTCGATTAAAAGACCACCTCCATTCGATACACAAAAAGCAGCTCTTTTTCGCGCATTCTGCATAACATTGGCCAACATTTCGGGCGTTATAGCATCTATTTTGACTCGTATGTTATCTTTAATCTCGTCAATTGTTGTTGGCTTGCTAGCGTAAACTTTGCTTTTTGAATAACCCCAAAGAAAATAGTCAGGTGCAGTTAAATCCGGAGAGCGAGGAGGCCACTCCAAATCACCATTTTTCGACGGGTCCCGGGAACTTTCGCTGCGAGAACTGCATCGTAGCGCGGACGCAATTGCGGACATACAAAATGCACCAACATCTAACGATAGCGTGCTCCGTCGATGGTTTCTTCAACTTTGAAAAAAATGGTTCGATAACAGTTTTTGAGCACACTCCGGCCTTAACAATGACTTTTTGATCGTGCAGTGTTGTTTCGTGAATGACGTGTGGGTTTTCTGTTCCCCAAACTTGACAGTTTTGTTTATTGACTCCGTCGGAGAGGGTAAGCACTAAGCACGTACAGTTTTCACAATTGAAAACGATACGATTTCAGTGACTTCTTTCGGTGTGTATTGACTCATGGTTAAAATGGTACTAAATGACGTTTCAGAATCGTGCTCATTTGTCAAAATCGGCTGAAAAACAAAAGAGTTATTCAATGTTAAAATTCCGAAGGTCAAGATGGCGCACCTTGTACTTCATGCAGCTGATGTCCCTCCTTGTTTTGGAATTCGCTTTCAGGCCAGCGATTACACTGTACAGCCATACTAATTTGGCTCAAGTACTCCGGACGTTTTAATACAGCTAAATGCGTCAAGTACTTGAGTCTATCGCTCTCTACATTTGAGAATTGTGTTGACCCCTTATAAATACGAGGGAGCGTTTTTATATTCGCGGAATGGGGGATAAATGGGGGGAAATAAAAAATCCCAAATTATTTTTCCTTTTCAATATATTCACCTGCAAGACGGATACACTTTTCAGATCTTTCAATTAATTTATTTATACACTCATAAAAAAATGTTTTTTCTTTACCCTCAAAATACGCCGAAACTGCGTCTTTGACTTCATCATCATTGGTAAATTTCTTACCCCCAAGAGCTTTTTTCATGTTTGGGAACAGATAATAATCACTCGGGGCCAGGTCTGGACTGTAGGGTGGGTGATCCAAAATATCGAAGCCCACTTTATGCAGGGCAGCCAACGCAATGCGGCTCTTGTGCACGGGCGCGTTGTCGTGCACAAGCAGCATACCTTTCGTCAAATTCCCCCGTCTTTTCTTTTTAAATCTTTTAATCGCTCTAATATTGAAGCGTAGTATTCTCCGGTTATAGAAACATTTTTGTCATTTTTTGTTTTTTTACTTCACTGAACCGTAAAACGTTTCAGGTGAATGTTTAACCTGTTCTCCACAATCGACTGAATAATTACAGCCAAGAAAAATATACTAGTTGATCTTTTCAGTTTTAGATTAGTTCAAATTAACATGGTTTGATTGAAAAAAGTGAATCCTTTTTTTACAGTGTATGAGGATTTTTAACCCAATACCAACACAAAGCATACAAGCGATTCAATGCCTCTAAAAACATAATAGCAAACCCAAACCTTACAAGCACGTCAATAAGAAAGAAGTTGATGAAGCTTTATAGAACCTCAATGAAGAAGTCTCTCAACTCTTTGTTTTTATTCCTTAGTCTTCTAAAAGCTTTCCTAGCGCGGCATTCGAGTTTCAAATCAATAGGGTAAAATATATGTATATTCTAACTTTTTTTCTGTAATCCTTCAACGTTCGTCAACAGAAACTCTAAACAAATATACAAATAAATTCTTTTATTACCTAACCTAACTAACCTAACTAATCTACAGGGCATCAGCCATATCCAACCCTTAAAAAAAAAATTCAGTTCCATTGGTATTTGTAAAACGGATGCAAATCTCTGGCTTCTTAAAGAATTTGAAACATTTTCAATTTGTAGAGACATTCCATACCCACTCAATTCCCTCTAGCTAACAATTTGCATTTTGTTTACGTTTCATATCCAAAAATCGTAAATTCTTACCCCAAGCTGGAAGCAACATGACAACGATGAAAACCTCTTCTCAGCAAACCTTTCATTTTGTGCCACAAAGGTAGTGATTTTTGATCAGAAACCTGTCGTAACACTTACTCTCAGATAGACAAAAATTGATTTACTAATGGAAATTGCTATACATAACTCAACTTGACCCTAATAAGGATATTTTGTGCGTCTCCATGTTGAATACCTAAAACTCGATTCTAAGTTAGGTTTTCGTTTTGTGTCTTTACTTTCTGTTGAGTAATGCTTAATTGCTAACAGTGTTGAATTCAATCAAGAAGCAAGCAGTTGCAGTGATGAAAACAAAAGTTTTTTTTCTTTAAATTCCAGCCTTTTACCCTTAACCCCCTGTGTGTGGCTCTGTCTTGTCTGTTGTGTATGTTGTGAAGCTGCCAATGTGAGAAGGGTAAATATTTATTAACTGTGAGTGGTTTTCTAAGGGAGAGTAATAAAGGACGATTTTCATTTATTCATGAGACAAATTATATTGAATAGCCAAAAACAAGGTTGGTGAATTTTATTTTATCAGAAAGTGAAAAGGTCGTTGGGATGGGGAAAGTCAGCATTTATTTGTGGGGAGATGTTGTCTACAGTACGTTTAGATGTAGAATGGATTCTGATTGTATAATGAATTCTGATTGCATGTAAAGCCACTCAGTGATCGCACAACTGAATGAGGATTAAAATTCAATTTTGTCCATATCAATGCAATTCCTAAAAAGTACCTTATGTATGTATGTATTCTGTGGCACTTGGTTGGAATAGAAATTGTTTGTGTTACTAAATGCAGCATGAGATTCTTTTAAAAGAGAAGGAAATACAAAAATTGTGAATTTTCAAATGGAGTGAAAAATAATTAATCAAACATCAAATATCTACGGTCAAAATGTTGGGTGGGTGTGTCGGATACCAAGGATCAAATGATAATGTCTCATCGAATGGTTTATGCGACTACAAGAAGGTTAGTAGAATGTATTTTTTTTCTTTTTTTGAATAAGTTGCCGTTGTAAATTATTAAAAAAAAAAAAACATTAAATCGATACTTCCCTTATTTTATCATAAGTTTAACAGGATGCAATGCTTTAATTCAAACAGTTAGTTTTTGAGAAATTAAAAAAAAACGAAGGGTACCTACTTTGTTCAGACAAAACGCTATTAATTTCATATTGGAAAACATACGTATGAAAAACACTTTGTACAATGAAAACAGTTTATCGATACATGATAAAACAAAAATAAATAAAATAGTGCAAAAACTAACTACAGTATTTATTTATTATTATATTATATTTATTATTTATTTATTTAATGGATAAAAACAAAAACAATTCACTATGCATACCTACCTATTTATATAAAATAACATAAAACAAAAACATTTTAACTCATAAAAAACGAATAATTTACACATATACAGCTGCGGTCAAAATAATAGTAGTATAGAGCTTATGAAACAACAAAATTGAAAAAAACTGATCAGTAAATTCTAATTTAAAAAACCAATAACGTGGTTTTCAAAGTGGTGTTTTAAGCTTTTATTTACAAAAAAAAAGAAAACATCAGTTTAATATTATTATCCGATAGTTGCAAGTTTATTGAACAGATGTTGAAATTCAGCGGTCAAAAAAATAGTAGTATTAGGAAAATCTACCTTGAAATGTTACGAAATCGAAAATTAGGTCAAAGTTTTTATTACCATATGTGGCTTATTGTTCGTACTTTTAATTAGTATTTAGTTACATGTCCCTTGTTAGCTATAACAGCAGTACAACGACGTTGAATAGAGTTTATCAGTTTTCCACATATTCCTTGCTTATCGAACTCCATGATTGCTGTAAAGCTTCCCAAAGGCCTGTGTTGTTGCTTGGTTTGAATCTAGAAACATATTTTTTTACATCGCACCACTGGTTTTCGATGGGATTAAGGTCCGGAGACTATGCGCGCCACTCTATCACATCTACTCTACTCTCCTGGAACCATTGCTTCTTGCTGAAAGACCCATTTCAGTGGCATTTCAATTTCAGTATACGGTAGCATTTCTTCCTGCATTATCCTAACATAGAGATGCTGATCCATAATGCCTTCAATCCGGTTTATGGGTCCCACTCCGTAGAAGAAAAAACATGCTCATACCATTATGATTGTAAAGCGTGGATTATATTTGGTGTTAGGAGGTCTTCTTACATATTGACGAGATCCTTTCCACCATATAAAACAATAGAAGTGTAACGGTTTTTCACTATCAACGCAATACAAAGTCGAAAAATACCAATCTATGTGCAATGCTTTTACTCGCACTACTATTATTTTGACCGCAACTGTATGTACACAGATATATGTAACATGTACAAATTAGCATCTTTTTAGTCTTACTTAATTTTTGAAAAGTAGTTTGTCACGTTTGTCTAACTTTTTTTTTTAATTTTAAATTAATTTGGATAGCTTTTTCTTGTAAACGCTTCATGGCTATAATCAGAAAAGTTTGTATTATAATTTTCCGCTCACTCAATCACCTTATCGAAACGGCATCCTTAAGAAACGGAACATGTTTGTTGATCGATGACCAATTGCACATCTTTACCGTTTTCGTTTTCGACTTTTTCAATATCCGACAAGACTCTATTTTCGTTCCAATCGCTTACATATGTCACCAAATGTATGCGTAACGCCTTCGTTTACAAGATTGAGCAGATTAATCACATCTTCAGAAATATTTGTGACGTCTGTTGCTTTATAACACTAACGGCCGATTTCTTCACATTAGTACTAAGGCGGCCTAGTACCCGGTCTAGCTAGACCAGGTACTAGCTCTAATACCTGGTCCTATATAAAACTTAGTACTTCTCCATTTCTTCAATCATAAATACGAGATCTAAATTCATACTGCAGTACTAGTGACCTGATAAGTCTAAAACTGGTCAAATCTTTTTTACGACACTTGATTGACAGTTAAAATTATAAATTTGAATTGAACTTCAAATTTCTCAGTTTTTTTTGAAAATTTTGTCGTTACACACGCAGTTGATTTGATTTTTTGAATTGATTTTTGAGTTGATTAGGTATGTATGTGAATACTCTGGTAAGTACCGTCGTATTTATGTATGTAGTTTGTTTTTTACAAGGAATAGAATGTATAATTGTATATACATAAAGTTTATTTTAAATATACATATAGAGCCCTGAGATAGAACAAAGGAATAAAAATCCCGCAAGAAACAAGTCAAGTAACAGAATTGATAGAAGATACCTTAAACCATGCCCAACTACGTCGCTGGGTCATCTTTTTTAACTATGGCTAGGAGCTTTTATATAACTAGTATTTTTGGTTTTTTTTTTTTATTTTAAATAAAACAACTCAAAAATTTGAGTTTCAGTTTAATTATTGCAATTGTAGGATGATACTTTCTCTGGCAGCATAATTTCTGTTGTTAAGATTTATTCCGATTGAGACGGAATTGCTTTCAATAGATCTACTTAAAATAGCTCGACGTAAACGATCTTCATATTGAGTTGACTCTTCAGGTGGCTGTGGGTCGTTAGCATTGATAATATTGCACAGGAAATCTGCGTCCATACACCATACTGCAGTAGGAATAGGTGCACTTTGGACCGATCCGTTAAACGTTAGAATATTTGAAAATTTGAAAAAAGGTAAATGTAGGAGGAATAGAAAGTGTGAATAAATAAATAAATGTAATGTTGTTTATGGTTGTTTGTAAGGGATCGACACGGGACACCATGTCGTGAAGTCGAGTATTAAAATCTACAGATAAATGAAAAGAGGATTGTGAAAATAAAGTGTTAAGGAAATGTTTTGTTTGTTAGAAAATTGGGTAAAGGTAAAGGTAAAGGTGTAAAGAGTGAAGTTAAAGGTAAAGGAATGTTGGATTGTTTGTAAATAAAAAAGGTGTAGATTGTGAGAACGAATGAAAGTGGTTTTTAGAAAATTCCAATCTACAAGCAAATTTATGACTGCAAAGGATCGAAGCGGGTCACTGTGTCGTCGTTTGATAGGTATTCTATATAGATGTCCCTAAATAGCCAAGTACTAATATTTACGAATATAAATCAACAGAGGATTCTGAAAATAATCTGTTAAGGAAATGTTATATTTGCTTGAAAATTGGAAAAGGTTGAAAGATGCAAGTGCAAAGGATCGATGCGTGTCAGCGTGTCGTCGTTTGATAGGAATTGTATTGATGTACCTAAATAATCAATGTGAATCGGTTCATGTAAAATAAAGAAAATGCTGTCAATTAAATTTTAGGAATTTATTTCTTTAATTTTATTCAATACATTTTTTAGGATTTCGTTTTTATTTATCCACGAGTTATGTTCTGTTGGAAATCCCAACCACTTAACAAAAACTTTTTTGCCTCTTGTCTGTAGAATTTTTTCCACCAGAAATACGTTTTTACTTTTTGACTTCATTAATTCTTCATTATAGAAACCGCCTTGTACGGGTTTTCCTTCAAAGTCTTCAAGAAGATATGTTATAGGGTTAGTTTCTTGGATTTTTCTTATTTTAAAGATCTCAGTTGTCCAGTTGGGGGTGTATCCTTTTTCAAATACATGTTTATGTTTGCTGATTCTTACTTTATCACCGACCTTAAATTTTTGTTTAATTATTTCTCTTTTCTTGGTTTTGAAAAGTGGTAACATAGATTTTGAATTTTCCTTCGTTACATCTGTGAAAAGAATGATTGTAATCATGGAGTAATTTCTTATAAATATTTATCCACTTATAGCTGCCATTGAAACTAAATTCTTTCCACATTTTTTCTTTTAAGGTACTATTAAATCTTTCAACAATAGAAGCCTTTAATGAACTAAAAGTAGAGTAATGGTTAATTTTATACTTTCTCATTAAGCTATTGAATGTTTTGTTGTAAAATTCTTTCCCATCGTCTGTTTGCAAATTTTCGGGAGTTCTAGAAGAATCAATAAATATTTGTTCCATCCCTTTTGCAATAGTTATTCCTTTTTTGTTTTTCATTGGGATGGCCCATGCGAATTTCGAAAAAGAATCGATGACTGTCATTAAATATTTAAACTCTTTGTTTTGAGAACTATAAGGAATCATTTCAACAAGATCAGCCTGCCATAAATCATCATAACCTTTAATGATAACATGACGACGTTTGAAATTTCTACGTGCTGGCTTATGCAACTCTTCCACAACCTGCCGTTTACTCATATTTGTAAGGAGTGAATACAACAAAACAAAAAAGAAGTCTTTTATAGCTATATAAAATATATTATTTTTTATTTACTTTATTCCAATTTTATAAAATAACATTAATTTCTTAATTCTTACTAAACGATTTTCAATCATATAGCAAGCACATGTATCGGGTCCTAGTTGACATTGATTTGATGACCAACAGCAATTGGAGTAATGGTTACCATGAATTGAGTCAACATAAAATCTGTTTTCGAATCTTTTAAGAAAAGATATAGAACTTTTAAACTCTTCATGGTGTTCATCTAATATTTCTCCATGATTTTTAAAAAAATCACAAATATCTTTTATTATTATTTTTTCCGAGTCCATTTTAAAGGTTCCTTGTTGTCTAAGTTCTGAATACTAACTAGCAAATTTTATTTTATTTTATGAAAATTGAACTTTTCTTTAGTCTCTTTCATATATGTAATATATATACATATATATGTACAAACAATATTTCTTACTTATGGAACATAGGGTGTAATGGGAATACTACTTTCATAACATGATCAGCTTTTGTTCCTATTTTATCATCAATATACTTTTCTTCTGCAGCATCTTTAAGGTTTTGGGAAATCGGAAATGATTTCATGTTTTCATGGACCATAGATGTTATTGTTTCTTTTATAGAGGAGTCTATGTGATTTTTTAGTACTCGAATTTCCTCACTAAAAGTTGACAAAACTTCCAGCAATGAAGAGTTTACGTGGTTTTTAATACTTGTTTCCGTAAAACTTATTTGATCATCAACATATCCTTTGCAGACGGCCTGGTGTGGAAATCTCGGTTTTTTTCCTATGTTGTTTAAATATCTATGCCCCATATCAAAATCACCCGATGGTAGGATTTTAAATCCGATTTTTTGAGGTTCTACATTGTCTAAGGTTTTTTGAAAAAGTTTGGAACTCCTACCGAACTTGTCAACGTTCATCTTGTATATGCAAGGATTATGGTTTTGATTAATCTTAATATATGATATTTGATTCTTTTAGTTCTTCAATTATAGAATTGATTTCATTCTGATGGTTATTGTTGCCAGCATTTTTTGATGCTGTTAAAAGTCTAAGTCTATTAACAATTTCATTAGGATCATTCCAGAACACATATTCCATATTTTTGTTTGTGTATGTCATTTCAGTAGTATCAGTATAAGATGCCCCTGTTTTTTAGCTTTCAGCTTTAAGTCCGACAGCAAGTTTTTTAATTATTTGAGTATATTTTGCACCTCTGTTACCCTTGATTCGTGAAGAACTGTCATGATTTATTCTATGTGCGTTGGTTTTTTGTAAAATTTTTCGATATTCTTCTAAGTCATTAGCACCATATTTCTGCTTACGTGGATTTTTCTTTAACATCAACTCAATGAGACCAGGAGTTCGGCTAAAAGTCTCACCATCAATTATAAAATCATTTTCATTCATTTCAAAGTTACATTTGCCTATTTTAATAGTTTGAGTGTTCACATCAAAATATGGACCATAATTTGTATCGCGATTCGATTCTGATAATATTTTTTGGGTGAAAGAAGATGATTTGTCAGGCCTGTCCATACTTTTTGTTAAAAAAGACATCCTGTTAGAACCTGTTATATTCTTTGGGGTACTGAAAATAAGAGAATCGTCTATGCTTTCCAATTCCTGTGTTAGTGAACTTGTTTGTTCATGATCTGTTCCGTTCTTTTCATCAAACGATTTGAATAGAAATTTACGATTTTTTAGTGTCTCTTGCTGAAAATTGTCTTTCCTTTCTTTCTCAATCAATTTTTTTAACGGCTCAACAATAGGTTTGAATGTGTTTTCCAATTGAGTTTCTCTCATATTTTGGCCAGTTTTAAGTTGTAAATATTTATTTCTAAGCACATTTTTAGTTTTCACTAGATCTTGTACCACGTTTTCATCCATTTCTATGATTTATGAAAAAGAAATTATTTGCCTTTAACCAGCTAGCTGTCTCTAACAGTGATATTGTCAGAATGTTTGGATCTTAAATGGTAAATGCGTATTTATAGCAATGCAGTTTTATTGAAACTGTTTTTGTAGCGACCTTTTAAAATACTGCTCTCTTTGTCTATAAACAGGAATCCAAAATTATCAGTCCAACAGTGAGAACACAACTCTTTAAATTGATTAAATGTCATATCTGAATTAATATGATCTTTGTAAACATGCTTCAAATTCAACTCATCTTGTTTGAAAAGAATGATAAAGTTAGCATTATCTCTGATCAAATGTTTTGGTATATGAGTATAGGACTGACATAAGTAAAAGCTGTCAACCCCGTTATGTCGTCCCATGCAAAAATAGTCTCTTATATTGTTTTGCTTCTGACATGCAACATCATCGAATATGAAAACTGAGTTATTTTTAGCTTCTGATGGTGTCATTATTTCACAATTGTTTGAAAATTCATTGTATTCCATTCCTCTGATTGATGTTATCAGTTTTTTAAGATATTGATATTTTGGCTGATGCAAAGATTTAGAATAAATATAAATATTTTCAAACTTCAATCCATTAGGGTCAAGAAGAATGCTAAGCATCACATTTGTCTTCCCGCAATTTGAAGGTCCTACGATAATTCCTCGAATACTGTTTGGAAACAAAGATCCATGTTTCTTTTTAATTTTAACATTGGAATCAAAATTTTTTATTTTTATAATTTCTTGCTGCTTAACGAAGCGCATAATGATGACTAACAACTTCTGAAATAAAACATCTCGTTTTAATATATTTCTAATCATATATGTTTCAACCCTCGCCTAAGAAGGTGTATTAATTATAATATGATTGAGCACAACACTAAAAAAAAAAAAACCAGTATCATAAAAAAAAGAAAATCATTTGGAGGAGAAGGGTTTTTAAATAAGGCTATTGACAAACTACCGTTCGAACTACATATTCCCTCCTATAATTATTGTGGTCCAGGAACGAAATTGGAAGAAAGATTACGTAGAGGAGATAAGGGAATTAATCAATTGGATGAGGCTTGTCGACTGCATGATATTGCATATTCTAAAAGTAGCTCTCTCTCAGATCGACACGTTGCCGACAAAGCTCTAACAGAACAGGCTTGGAAAAGATTCAAAGCAAGTGACTCTTCAGTTTCTGAAAAATTAAGTGGGCTTTTAGTTACCAACATGATGAAAGCAAAGACAAAATTTGGTATGGGGAATAAAATGGCCCGATCTGTAAATAGAAAAACTATCAAAAATAAACCCAAAAAGACTTGCAAAAGCAGTATTTTTAAAAAGGTTATAAGTGAGGCAAGAAATGCTATTAAAAATAATGTCAATTGTTGTGGTACAACCTCTATAGCAAATATTGCTGTTAAGGCTGCAAAAAATGCCTTAAGAAATAAGAAAAAACAGGACATTACCACTCCGAGAATAATTCCACTTCCCAAGAGTGGTGGTTTTCTCCCACTTTTAGCTCCTATTCTCGCTGGTCTATCAGCTGTGGGTTCTTTGACGGGTGGAACAGCTGGCGTAGTAAAAGCCATCAATGATGTACGAGCTGCTAAAAGACAATTCGAAGAAAACAAACGTCATAATCAGGCTATGGAATCAGTAGCTATTCAAGGAAATGGATTATTCTTACGACCATATAAAAATGGTCTTGGCCTTTTTCTTAAAACTCCAAATGCAAAAAACTAATTGACCTGCTACCTAACCATCCTTTAAGTAATTTGGAAATTGAACACTTTGGAAATAACCACTTAAAGAATTTTAGAGGAGTTTTCATGCGAGACTCATTACCAAGGATATCATTCGATAAGGAATGTGGTGTTTTAAATTTGGATGATGAAGCTGGGATGGGTACTCATTGGGTAGCATATATTATAAACAAAAAAATAATGTTATCAAGTATTTTGATAGTTTTGGAAATTTGAGACCACCAACTGAACTTATAAGCTATCTTGGTTTCTTGGTAGTAACATAAATTATAATTATATCCGAGAACAAGACTTTGATACATTTATATGTGGTCACTTATGTTTAAAATTTTTACTAGAACAATGTAATATTATTTTTTAAAAACTTAAATGAGAATTCAATAAAATGACGTAGAAAAATCAAAACCTCATCATTTGTCTTTTAATCGAGATGTCGTTAACACTTACTTTGAGTGGAAATGAATCAACTCTGACTGCTGAGTATTTCCCACCAATTGTACTGAAGTCTAATTATTATGTATGTGGGCTTATAGATTTTCAAACATATAACTCTATACCAAATGTAGATGAGTTTAATAACTTGTTACATGTGGGTGATAACGTTATAACGTTTCCAATAGGTTCCTATGAGATAGAAGATATTAATAATTTAA
This sequence comes from Melanostoma mellinum, assembly GCA_914767635.1. Classification (NCBI taxonomy): domain Eukaryota; kingdom Metazoa; phylum Arthropoda; class Insecta; order Diptera; family Syrphidae; genus Melanostoma; species Melanostoma mellinum. The sequence goes on along the minus strand of OU612059.1, from coordinate 146,047,325 downwards.
TACAAACCAAAATTATTGAAATTAATAAAAACAAGAAAAGTGGAGCCAAAAAGAGTGAAATTAAAATCAAGGCAAATAACAATACTTTGAAATGTGAACTAATTAGCTCAGAAGACATTGACTTCTCTAAACTAAATTCTATCGGAGCTATTCTGGGGTTTAGCAAGAAACTTCTAGAGGCAAATTTATATCATGAATCAGATCTTTATGTTGATATTAACAGAGTAAATGCTATCCGCATTGAATGCAATATCATAGAAGGAACGTATATTAATAATCAATCAGCTCACATCTTACATGAATTTGCTGTTAAAGTAAGTCCTGGCTATAAAATCGTTGAAGCTCCGAGGAATGTTATTTATTTACCTGTGAACGTCAAGCGGATAACATCATTGTGTTTAAAATTTGTTGATCAAGACGGAAAAGACATCAATTTCAGAGGGGAAAAAATAACTGCCCGATTACATTTAAAGCCGGAAATATGATTGTATATGAACATATAATAAATTCAATTTCATATAAAAACAACACACAAAATAATTTAATACTTAATCCATCTTCGAACTCAATTGCGGTAACATCTCGTCTTACCAAAGATAATCAGGACTTTTTATTATCATTAGGATACACATTAAAAAAGAAATATGCTTAATATTTTTCAAGAACCGGAGATTAATGAAAGTATTTCTAAATATGAATATCATACTTATTCACCGTATCAAAACAATTTTGAACGCAATGACATCATTCAGATTTCTATACAACATCAAAATCTTAATGTTCTTCCTTCAGAAAGTTTTTTGTATGTTGAAGGAACAATTTCAAAAGCAGATGGAAAAGAGATACTCACTACAAAACTTGTAAATAATGCAATGGCTTTTCTCTTTGATGAACTACGATATGAACTGAATGGCAAAGAAATTGACTGTAATCGAAATGTCGGAATAACATCAACGATTAAAAATTATTTATCTTTATCCAAAAATGAAAGTGATATGCTACTGAATGCATCTTGGTCACCCGACTCAACTATTAATTTGAAACCAATGCATTTTAATTATTGTATTCCACTGAACAAACTTTTGGGATTCGCCGAAGATTATAAAAAAATTATACCAAATGCTCGACATGATCTAATAATTACACGTGCAAGATTGGATGAAAATGCTCTTATATCCCCGACTGATGAAAATGTTCAAATAAAACTTCATAAGGTTCAGTGGAAAATACCGCATGTGACTTTATCAGATGCTATGAAATTAACTCTATACAAATCTATAAACACAAATAGTTTTATGAAAATTGCTTTTCGAAACTGGGATCTTTATGAATACCCCACACTTTCAACTTCTACCCATCATATCTGGAACGTGAAGACAACAACACAAATAGAGAAACCTCGCTACATTGTCCTTGCTCTGCAAACTGAAAAAAATAAGAGAATATCTGCTGATCCTACAATTTTTGATCACTGTGATCTTACAGACTTAAAAGTTTATTTAAACTCCGATGTCTACCCACATGAAGACCTTAATATTTCTTTTGAAAGAAACAGATATAGTTTGTTGTACAGAATGTATACCGATTTTCAGAAAACATACTATAATAAAGCTAACACCGAACCATTACTTTCCTGGGAGCTATTTAAATCGCGTTCCCCAATTTTTGTTATAGACTGTAGACATCAAAACGAAACCTTAAAAACAGGTCCTGTCGACATACGCTTGGAGATCAGAACATCAAAAAATATACCAGCAAACACATCAGCTTACTGTCTTATGCTCCATGACCGCATAATTGAATACAATCCACTTGATCAGGTAGTCAACAGAATTGTTTGAATTCAAAAAATAAACATAAAAATGTAAACATGTTAAAAAAAAAAAATTGGCGAAGAAGAGCGAGTTTAATAAAAAAATCTAGTTTTTCTTTTTGTAATATAAAATTATTTTTATTATTAAATAAACGAACTTTAATATAACATTTTTTTTTTTATATATTTTCGAAAAACGCCGCTTCATCGTATTCATCCTCGGATAAATTTTCGAAAAACTGTGCCAACGTCCTTGGAAATGTTGGTATTTCGTAAGGGGTTGGTGATCGTGATGGTCGTGATGATGGTGGTGGTGGTGGTGGTGCTTCATCTCGTATGGGGATCCGCCGCGTTGGCTCCACTCTTTGAATCGGCTTTTTTTCACTTCACCATATATTTCCGCTAAACTAGCAGAAGTAGCAGGGGTTGGTGGTCGTGATGGTCGTGATGGTGGTGGTGGTGGTGGTGGTGCTTCATCTCGTATGGGGATCCGCCGCGTTGGCTCCACTCTTTGAATCGGCTTTTTTTTTTTTACTTCAGCATATATTTCAGCTAAAAGTTCGTCCATGATAGTTGATGTGTACTTGTAACTAATTCTAATAATGTTCATCTCATCATCTTTTATACAAGAAAAAATTAAATGAATACTACCACTACTACTAAAATAGACCTTGACAAAAACACTGTAAAAATCAAATCTAGTTCTTATTGGTTCAAATAGAATGTAAAAGAATAATATAAGATAACGCCCACGAAAGATATCCTTTAAAGATTCACACCAATATACATGAAAAAGATTTCACTATTTGTGGTGTGTTGAGGATCAATCGCTAAGAAATTCAAAAGGATGCTTTGGTACCTGTTTTCTTTTTTTTGATATGAGATAGATACAATGTAGATCTATTCCATATAGTTCAAACGAATTTTATCGCCAAATTTTGGCTTCATGTAATCATAATGAAAATCATACATTAACCACTTTGATAGTTCTAAAACGACAAAACCCAAATAAATTGGTTTATCTAGTTTAACACTTCCTTTCTTCATCTCAATAGCGCACATATTCGGTGTAAATATGCTACTACTATGAAAATTGGGATGCGCAATCAGCTTTCTTGCTGAAAATTGGTTTCTATTCGCATCCCATTCTGAAACAATCTTCACATTTCTACGCTTTTCAACATTTTCAATGGTTTTACCATAGACGCTATTGTTCATTAACTTGAAAAAGTCTTTCTCAAACTTATTCCTGGTAACCTTTCTTTTTTCGGTGTTCAGTGAAATATATTTTTTGGAGCCAGTTCGACTGACTAAACTTCATGTCTCTATGTACTTTTTTTAAAACTAATCCCTGGGATTACATTGCTGTAAATTTCTTAAGTGAATTTTGAAATTTTTCCTTGAATTCAAGTGCGCAACTAACTTAGGAATTTTACAACCTGGGGTGGCTATATTTTCAGGACAAAATGGGAGATCGTTATGTGAGTCATGAATACTCGATGGATAATCTAAATCTACTTCCAATACATACCCAACATTATCACCTTTAATGTTGGAGATGTATTCAGATGTATAAATCTGAGGATTATCCCACTGAAAGTTACCATATGGTAAGTGTTGTGACATAGCCCATCCGTATAAGTTATTAGCATCAAGATACATTAAGTATTCCGATGCTAGGTTTGGATTATAGCTAGACATGTATTTATTATTAGCTACAGCATTTCTGTGGCTACATTGACACAAACCACCCCCTAATTCCAGTTTTAAAAAAATTGTACATATCGACATCAGTTAAAAGCTCTAACTTGATATTAGTTGTTTTGAGCATAGCGTCCCATGATAACCCAGGAGCTGTAAAATAATGACAAGGATCAAGTTCATAAATTGAAATACAAAGTTTCCTAAAACTTTCAAAAATATCTGCTAATAAAAGCACATCACTCTTAAGATAGAGAACCATATAATCTTCAAGTTTTTTACACTTGAAGTGATCCCATTAGAAGCAATGATCATGCCACTAATATCACCCTGGTCAAGAGAAATGAGGGAACAAAATGTGGTAGAAAACTAAAAAGAAACTACTGTTATGACAATAGCTGAAACCGAGTAATTAAAAAGGCTAAAGAAAATTTGTGTTAAGTTTTTTATTTCAAAAAGTTTTTAATGGGATAATATGTGAGCCTCCTGTGGTATTTGTGGTATGTCGTCTTTGAATCCAAGCTCAATAGCTCGGATATTTAAAGCTAAAATAATATGCGCGATGGTCTGCGCACTCCCCAATATACCATTCCGTTTTCCGTCCTGGATTTCAAAACGCAAAGCTTCCTGCAACTCCTTAAGCTCCCAGCACGCGGCAGAGAACTCCTCCATGTATATTGAAAAAATATTAAATATATTCTGCATGTTGCTGGCTCTTTTGTATGATTGTTCAAAAATAATCTGAACAGAAAACTCAGAGAACAATTGCTTTTATAGGTAGTAGAAACTCTAGGGGGATTCAATATATTGGTTATTGGTGCCACTGATTTATAAAAGAAAAAAGAGACAACATCACATTCAAGAATTGAAAACAAATTATTCCATAGCTTATCTATAAGTTCTAACTACTTCAACCCTCTATCAATATTCACAATGCATTTTTGCATTGTTGGTATATTTTACACTCCCGGTATAAAAATTGTTTTAAAATTAATAAAAACCATCCACAACCACCAATACCGGATGTGACAAATCAATCCCAAACCTTCAAATCTTGCCAGCAAAATTAAAAATTCAGAACAAAACATGGGTCGCATCCTTACTTTCCAGTATAGCTTTAGCTATGCACAATCAATTTTCGGGATGTGACGAAACGCAATAAGAACAAGATATGTTTCAAAACAAAGCAAATATCGGACGAGGCCAAATTCTCTATTTTACATAAAAAAAAAACCCAACCACCACCAATTGTCAATGAAATCTATAATACAAAAGGAAACCTATTCATTTATTTCATTTCGTCTTCTGCACATATAGTTTCTAGCCTTCACATTCTGACTGTCATATCAATGCCTATCATGCTTATCTGTAAAATTTCATGCTCATACCCAATCTATGCCCAAACAAATATCGAACGTGATAAAATTCTCTATCGTCAAGTATTAACAAATTACCAAAATCTCTCATTTTCGTTCTAAGATCTATCAACGGATCGTATGTATTGTTCAAAATACACACAGCTTCAATTTTTAACAACAACAACAACAACAACAACAACAACAACAACAACAACAACAACAACAACAACAACAACAACAACAACAACAACAACAACAACAACAACAACAACAACAACAACAACAACAACAACAACAACAACAACAACAACAACAACAACAACAACAACAACAACAACAACAACAACAACAACAACAACAACAACAACAACAACAACAACAACAACAACAACAACAACAACAACAACAACAACAACAACAACAACAACAACAACAACAACAACAACAACAACAACAACAACAACAACAACAACAACAACAACAACAACAACAACAACAACAACAACAACAACAACAACAACAACAACAACAACAACAACAACAACAACAACAACAACAACAACAACAACAACAACAACAACAACAACAACAACAACAACAACAACAACAACAACAACAACAACAACAACAACAACAACAACAACAACAACAACAACAACAACAACAACAACAACAACAACAACAACAACAACAACAACAACAACAACAACAACAACAACAACAACAACAACAACAACAACAACAACAACAACAACAACAACAACAACAACAACAACAACAACAACAACAACAACAACAACAACAACAACAACAACAACAACAACAACAACAACAACAACAACAACAACAACAACAACAACAACAACAACAACAACAACAACAACAACAACAACAACAACAACAACAACAACAACAACAACAACAACAACAACAACAACAACAACAACAACAACAACAACAACAACAACAACAACAACAACAACAACAACAACAACAACAACAACAACAACAACAACAACAACAACAACAACAACAACAACAACAACAACAACAACAACAACAACAACAACAACAACAACAACAACAACAACAACAACAACAACAACAACAACAACAACAACAACAACAACAACAACAACAACAACAACAACAACAACAACAACAACAACAACAACAACAACAACAACAACAACAACAACAACAACAACAACAACAACAACAACAACAACAACAACAACAACAACAACAACAACAACAACAACAACAACAACAACAACAACAACAACAACAACAACAACAACAACAACAACAACAACAACAACAACAACAACAACAACAACAACAACAACAACAACAACAACAACAACAACAACAACAACAACAACAACAACAACAACAACAACAACAACAACAACAACAACAACAACAACAACAACAACAACAACAACAACAACAACAACAACAACAACAACAACAACAACAACAACAACAACAACAACAACAACAACAACAACAACAACAACAACAACAACAACAACAACAACAACAACAACAACAACAACAACAACAACAACAACAACAACAACAACAACAACAACAACAACAACAACAACAACAACAACAACAACAACAACAACAACAACAACAACAACAACAACAACAACAACAACAACAACAACAACAACAACAACAACAACAACAACAACAACAACAACAACAACAACAACAACAACAACAACAACAACAACAACAACAACAACAACAACAACAACAACAACAACAACAACAACAACAACAACAACAACAACAACAACAACAACAACAACAACAACAACAACAACAACAACAACAACAACAACAACAACAACAACAACAACAACAACAACAACAACAACAACAACAACAACAACAACAACAACAACAACAACAACAACAACAACAACAACAACAACAACAACAACAACAACAACAACAACAACAACAACAACAACAACAACAACAACAACAACAACAACAACAACAACAACAACAACAACAACAACAACAACAACAACAACAACAACAACAACAACAACAACAACAACAACAACAACAACAACAACAACAACAACAACAACAACAACAACAACAACAACAACAACAACAACAACAACAACAACAACAACAACAACAACAACAACAACAACAACAACAACAACAACAACAACAACAACAACAACAACAACAACAACAACAACAACAACAACAACAACAACAACAACAACAACAACAACAACAACAACAACAACAACAACAACAACAACAACAACAACAACAACAACAACAACAACAACAACAACAACAACAACAACAACAACAACAACAACAACAACAACAACAACAACAACAACAACAACAACAACAACAACAACAACAACAACAACAACAACAACAACAACAACAACAACAACAACAACAACAACAACAACAACAACAACAACAACAACAACAACAACAACAACAACAACAACAACAACAACAACAACAACAACAACAACAACAACAACAACAACAACAACAACAACAACAACAACAACAACAACAACAACAACAACAACAACAACAACAACAACAACAACAACAACAACAACAACAACAACAACAACAACAACAACAACAACAACAACAACAACAACAACAACAACAACAACAACAACAACAACAACAACAACAACAACAACAACAACAACAACAACAACAACAACAACAACAACAACAACAACAACAACAACAACAACAACAACAACAACAACAACAACAACAACAACAACAACAACAACAACAACAACAACAACAACAACAACAACAACAACAACAACAACAACAACAACAACAACAACAACAACAACAACAACAACAACAACAACAACAACAACAACAACAACAACAACAACAACAACAACAACAACAACAACAACAACAACAACAACAACAACAACAACAACAACAACAACAACAACAACAACAACAACAACAACAACAACAACAACAACAACAACAACAACAACAACAACAACAACAACAACAACAACAACAACAACAACAACAACAACAACAACAACAACAACAACAACAACAACAACAACAACAACAACAACAACAACAACAACAACAACAACAACAACAACAACAACAACAACAACAACAACAACAACAACAACAACAACAACAACAACAACAACAACAACAACAACAACAACAACAACAACAACAACAACAACAACAACAACAACAACAACAACAACAACAACAACAACAACAACAACAACAACAACAACAACAACAACAACAACAACAACAACAACAACAACAACAACAACAACAACAACAACAACAACAACAACAACAACAACAACAACAACAACAACAACAACAACAACAACAACAACAACAACAACAACAACAACAACAACAACAACAACAACAACAACAACAACAACAACAACAACAACAACAACAACAACAACAACAACAACAACAACAACAACAACAACAACAACAACAACAACAACAACAACAACAACAACAACAACAACAACAACAACAACAACAACAACAACAACAACAACAACAACAACAACAACAACAACAACAACAACAACAACAACAACAACAACAACAACAACAACAACAACAACAACAACAACAACAACAACAACAACAACAACAACAACAACAACAACAACAACAACAACAACAACAACAACAACAACAACAACAACAACAACAACAACAACAACAACAACAACAACAACAACAACAACAACAACAACAACAACAACAACAACAACAACAACAACAACAACAACAACAACAACAACAACAACAACAACAACAACAACAACAACAACAACAACAACAACAACAACAACAACAACAACAACAACAACAACAACAACAACAACAACAACAACAACAACAACAACAACAACAACAACAACAACAACAACAACAACAACAACAACAACAACAACAACAACAACAACAACAACAACAACAACAACAACAACAACAACAACAACAACAACAACAACAACAACAACAACAACAACAACAACAACAACAACAACAACAACAACAACAACAACAACAACAACAACAACAACAACAACAACAACAACAACAACAACAACAACAACAACAACAACAACAACAACAACAACAACAACAACAACAACAACAACAACAACAACAACAACAACAACAACAACAACAACAACAACAACAACAACAACAACAACAACAACAACAACAACAACAACAACAACAACAACAACAACAACAACAACAACAACAACAACAACAACAACAACAACAACAACAACAACAACAACAACAACAACAACAACAACAACAACAACAACAACAACAACAACAACAACAACAACAACAACAACAACAACAACAACAACAACAACAACAACAACAACAACAACAACAACAACAACAACAACAACAACAACAACAACAACAACAACAACAACAACAACAACAACAACAACAACAACAACAACAACAACAACAACAACAACAACAACAACAACAACAACAACAACAACAACAACAACAACAACAACAACAACAACAACAACAACAACAACAACAACAACAACAACAACAACAACAACAACAACAACAACAACAACAACAACAACAACAACAACAACAACAACAACAACAACAACAACAACAACAACAACAACAACAACAACAACAACAACAACAACAACAACAACAACAACAACAACAACAACAACAACAACAACAACAACAACAACAACAACAACAACAACAACAACAACAACAATCAGAATCCTTTGTTGATTTAAACGTATATATTAGTACTTGACTATTTAGTAATATCTATAGATCACCTATCAAACGACGACACGGCGGGCGTCCTGCATCGATCCCTTGCAGTCATAAAATTGCTTGTAGATTGGAATTTTCTAAAAACCACATTCATTCGTTCTCACAATCTACACTTTTTTTTTTATTTACAAACAATCCAACATTCCTTTACCTTTAACTTCACTCTCCAATTTTCAAGCAAATATAACATTTCCTTAACAGATTATTTTCAGAATCCTCTGTTGATTTATATTCGTAAATATTAGTACTTGGCTATTTAGGGACATCTATATAGAATACCTATCAAACGACGACACAGTGACCCGCTTCGATCCTTTGCAGTCATAAATTTGCTTGTAGATTGGAATTTTCTAAAAACCACTTTCATTCGTTCTCACAATCTACACCTTTTTTATTTACAAACAATCCAACATTCCTTTACCTTTAACTTCACTCTTTACACCTTTACCTTTACCTTTACCCAATTTTCTAACAAACAAAACATTTCCTTAACACTTTATTTTCACAATCCTCTTTTCATTTATCTGTAGATTTTAATACTCGACTTCACGACATGGTGTCCCGTGTTGATCCCTTACAAACAACCATAAACAACATTACATTTATTTATTTATTCACACTTTCTATTCCTCCTACATTTACCTTTTTTCAAATTTTCAAATATTCTAACGTTTAACGGATCGGTCCAAAGTGCACCTATTCCTACTTACTGCCTCTCAACAACATTTCTGGTGCGAATGATTCGCCTCTGGTTATTTTGCATTTGTTGGTTTTGACGCATATCTGGATTGTTAATGTATGGTGTTGCCAAATAATTCATATTTGCGTAACTAGAGTCACCAATCAATATATATGTAATTTTCAAATTTATCTGCTTCAAATTTGGCTCGCACTTCCGAATGTCAAAAAATGGTTTGATCATGCCAGATCCAGCCAACGAGCACATGTTTGCACATTTAAGGAAAACCAACATTTGCGGCTACGAAGCCTCTCTCTCTGTTCAAAATAGCTAATCCGTATTATAACTACTATAACTAACTATCCGCCCGGTGATTGCAATTTAACATAGCAGTCAATGGCCCTATTTGTTCGTGGGAACTGGGCAATCCTACAAAATTCAGATGAGGCTTGCTGTTGTTCTGTGAATGTTGCGGGAATTTTCACAAACTGGTTCAAATATCATATTAATGCCATACAGTCTTTTGGTAATATGCGATTAACGCTAGAGGCCGACACATGCATGAAATCAGCAACTGCTAACTGCATTGATCCATATACCATGAAACGCAAAGTAACGAGAAGTTGCTGTTCCGGTGATATAAAACGAGATCTGTGTAAAATTCAGTTCAAAATTAGCTTTAATGCTCTACAAATCATATTTACAGTGTGCATGTGTGCTATTTCTTCTATAACTAATTGTAATAATTGAAGAACAAATTGAAATTATGGTTTTGTTAATTTAAAACTTTGAAAAAAGTCAACGTCATCACAATTATTTGAGTTATTTCTCTGTGGCATTCGATATACACGACGAACTCCTACCACTTCTTCATTGTTTTCGACGTTATCAAAGTCCATGAATAAATTATCTCCACCGAAAACTAAATCCATTTCCTTTTTGTGTATATAAACTGATTCCAATAAAAGGAAACATATTAAAAAAAATTTGCCCAATCGATTCAAAGCAAAAAACTTAAAATTTTTCTCTAACGAAACGACTTGATTTTGTATGCTAGACCCCCAACTTTTAGGACCTAATTTTGGTCGGGTATTATTTAATTCTTCGTATCAATTTGACAGAAATTGTGTGTTTATGTTTTGTCAAGAAATGAGTTGATACTCTTTTGAGTACTAATGACTGGTATAATAATATATTTTTTTGTTGTTTTTGAAGAGCTAGCTAATACCGGGTCCTAAGTAATACTCGGTTTCAAACTGACAGAACTTATTTTAATTTTTGATGTGAAGAAATGAGTTGATACCGATTTGTTTGTTATTTTTAGGACTAGTACCAGATCTATCGTTAGTTCTGTGTGAAGAAATTGGCCGTAAGGGGAATATCATCTTCCTCATCAAAACATTCGTTGGATTCAAAAATATTTTTCCAACACTGCAATGACCGCACAATTTAAGTTATCCCAAGCCGATCGTAAATTAAGCACCGCATCCTTGATCGTGATTTCTTTTACCGCTTCGCAAATATTTTCTAAAGCAAAACATATAAGAAAAGTCAACGTTTTGTATATTTCTTGCATCTTTGTTATCATTTTACTATCTACCTTTTTCAGCTGCAATATTTGACAGTAACAAGCTTATTCTATAAAAAAGTTTTGTCAGTCGGATTACGTTTTGGTCCATCGGTTGAATGAGTGGAGTAACATTTGGTAGCATATTATATTATTATTATTATTATGTAGCATATAGATGACTGTTATTCTGCCATCTGATGTTTGAATCTGATTTTCCGGAGGGTGACTATAGGAGCGTTATCCAAAATAAGCCGGGCCTTAAGTGGCAAATCATTATTTCTTAGAAAGTTTTGCATTTCTGGAACAATAAATTATGAAACCAGTCTTTAAAGATAACAGCTGTCATCCAAGCTGATTTGGAGTGTCGGTAATTTACAGGCAAGCACACATTTCTACTTTATGACGACCTGAAGCATTGGTGCAAGCCAAGAAAGTAATCCTTTGTTTTTCGGCTTTTCTCCCTGGAACAGTCTTCTCAGCCAACGAAACGTATGTTTTTCTAGGCAGAAGCTTCCAATTTAAATCTGACTCATCAGCGTTATTTATTTGATCTGGCTTGAGATCCATACTCTTTATTTTTTCTTGAAGAACTCGTTTAAAAGGGCAGACCATTCTGGTTGAGAAGATAACTTCTCTTCGGATATTTTCAGATATCGAACTCCATACCTTTCTTTAAGTTTTTGTAGCCAACCATCGCTTGCAACAAAACCATATCCATTTATTGTGTCCAGTATGGAAACAGCTTTTTGTTTCAATGTCAGTCCACTTACAGGCAGATTCTTTCTACTTTGCTCCAAGAACCATCAATAAAGCCTTTTTTCTACCTCTAGAAGTTCGAAAAAATTAGAATATTACACACACTCCAGCATTTGGTCGAATTTGTTTTCACAATTACAATGCTGTGCAAAAGTGGTATCAGTAAGAACTTGTGTTCTACTGAATCAAGTGACCACTTTCTTTTGTGATTCAGTGTGGATAGATATTATTATTATTATTATAACTTTATTGATACATAAGTCAATTACATAATCAATAATGAAAAAAAAATAAAGCACTACACCCAGAGAAAAGTCGGTGTAAAATTAGCCTATTTCGGGGGCTGATTTCACCTTAGGCCTAAGGCCGTTTTGAGCCAGCTTAGGAATAGGCTACGATAGCCTATTTTCCTAAGGTGATTTGAAAATTTTCAACTTTACCTTATCCCTAACATAAACCTTACCTATTTTACCTATTCCCTGAGGTGATTTCCAAATTTCCCCTCCGAAGTTTTACTTAGCAAATAGGTAGATTTTACCTATTTCCTAACATGACTCACCTTATTTCTTGGGCAAATTTTACCTATTTGCTAAGGCAAATTACCTTATTCCTAAGGCAATTTTTACCTATTTCCTAAGGCAAATTTTACCTATTTCCTAAGGCAAATCACCTTATTCCTAAGGCAAATTTTACTTATTTCCTAAGGCAAATTTTACCTTTTTCCTAAGGAAAATTACCTTATTCCTAAGGCAAATTTTACCTATTTCCTAAGGTAAATTTTACCTATTTCCTAAGGTAATTTTTACCTATTTCCTAAGGTAATTTTTACCTATTTCCTAAGGTAAATTTTACCTATTTTCTAAGGTAAGTTTTACCTATTTCCTAAGGTAAATTTTACCTATTTCCTAAGGTAAATTTTACCTATTTCCTAAGGTAATTTTTACCTATTTCCTACGGTAAATTTTACCTATTTCCTTAGGTAAATTTTACCTATTTTATAGGTCATTTTAAAGCTGAAAAAAAAGTTATTTTTAAAGAAAAAAAAATTTGTATTAATTTTATAATAGTATACATATTTATTTTTTTAAAAATATTTAAGTTAATACATTATATATATTTATGCAAATGTTACTAGTCCGTACGATTTATCAGCGGAGTAGTGTAGTGTAAATGTAAATGTAAATATTTATACATATATTTTATACTTTAAGTAAGTAATGCATTGAAATTGTTGATTAATGTTTAGATTAAAACTATTTTTACAACTTTAAGTAAGTAATGAATTGATATCGTTAATTAATGTTGAAACAGAAGGAATTTTTTTACCATCGTGAATATTAAAAAAAAAAAAGATTCAATAAAAACCCATACTGAAGAACATTGAGTAAGGTATTCAATATTTAAAACGTATGCAAGCTTTAAATAAAAAATAATACAATGCAAATACGTATCCAATTTAAATTTAATGTTGTCCAAGGAAACGACAAAATTTTTATATTTAAATTTCTCACCAATAACAAATATAACGGGTTGAAGTTTCGTGCCGGATTTTGCACATTCTTCCTGTTTTTGTTTAAGGACCTGTTCAATATGGCTTGCATTTTCAACTTCAGTGGTGAATGATTGCCTGGAGTCCTCGATTGTAAATTTCTTGAACTTGCCTTTGAACTGCTGCGATGATGGAGGCAGCAATCCATGTAACAAAGTTGCATAAGCAATGTTAACATTATCTGAAAATAAATTAAAGCCTCATAAGAAAAATAGAATAAACACAGTAATTAAAAAAACAATTGAAAGACAAATATTTAATCAAACAAAGTGTTAAAATAGAGTCATTTTACCTATGTCAAGGTCAGCAATATTTTCTCTGACCTCATTGAGGTATGATTTGAGACCGCTACACTTCACCCTCTCACTGAAGAATTTGATGGCAATTTTTGAAAATTGCTCCCACTTCGAAAAATCAAACCCGTTGTTTGGCCTTAAGAAATCGAAATCCATGGCAATCTGTTCATAAAAATAAGAAAACACATTGAATGTTATGTTAAAATTTAATGTATTATTTGCTTTAAGAAAGGTGAAGAAATAAGTTAAAAAAAAACGAATATTGTTACCAGTTCTGGCGCTCGTGAAAATTTGTAAAGCGGCCATTCCTGGAGGACTGTCTGAATGTCGTTGTCATTACTCTGGCTTATTATATCCCTCCTCATTGACATAGTTTGCTTCCATTGCTTAATAACGGTGTCCCAGTCGCGGTTTTGTTTTAGCTCATCGCAAATTTTTTGCATTTCGTTCGAATTTAGTGGTTCCACATAATGATCTTCATTGAAATGATCTTCCACTTCTACGACTTTTGCCATCTTTGATGTTGTGGGACTATTATAGAGCTTCTTGAGCGACCTGCGCTGTCCCCTATATCGATCGTACAGCTTACCCTTAGGGGGCATTTTGTTACAACCTCTAACAAAATATGAGCTCTGTAATGTAAACAATGCTTTTTAAAGCACATTATATTAAAATTCTATAAACCAACCATGTTTTCCCTAACGCTCATGGCCTCAATTGTTAAAAGAACTTTCATGTTGATTGATTAGCAGTTCGTACGATAATACAAAATGTTGTACAATTAAATCAATAGAAAATTTATTTATTTATTTATTTATTTATTTATTTATCTACAAGCAGTTTTACAGCTAACAGATACATATACATAATTAAATTGTAGGCTCTACAAAAATAACTTAAAATGTAATTAAGTACAATAATTGGAATTTAAAATTATCACGTGTAAGGCATGAAAAATCAATATTTAAAGACACTTCATTGAAAAAAACAATTGATCTGGATAAGGGCGCATTACTTCCATACCTGGTTTTGTGCGTTCTTTCAAATAAAAAAATTCTAGCTCTTAGTGTTCTAGCGGGAACGTAAATTGGAACCAGTGCAAGAAGAGATGGACACTTTATGTGGTAGCACAGTAAATCTCTAATGAACATAACACCATGAATTTTTCTTCGAGATTCTAGAGATTTTATGCCAAGTAATTGGCATCTAGCCTTATAATCAGGAGAAAAACTCCAGCGCATTTGTATAAATATGAATTTGGTGAATTTCCTTTGAATTTTTTCTAGTCGGATAGAATGAGCGTTATATGCTGGGCTCCAAATAACATCTGCATATTCTAGAACCGACCTAACAAGAGAGTTATATAAACAAAGAAGTGCATAAGGATCTCTGAAATCCTTTGCATTTCGCTTAATGAATCCTACCAACGAGTTGGCCTTAGAGATTAGGTATTCAAAATGTAATTTAAAAGAAAAGGCGGAATCAAGTATAATGCCTAAATCATTAACTTGTGAAAGACGATTTACTGGCTTAGAATCGATAGCATAGTCAAATAATAGATTGAGTGTTTTTCGTGAGAAAGAGATTGCATTACACTTTTTGATATTGAGTCTTAGACCATTTATATGGCACCAATTTGACAAGCCATTAAGGTCAGACTGAATCAACTGGCAATCTTCAAAAGTTTTAATTTTTAAGAAAAGTTTTAAATCGTCTGCGTAGATCAGACAATCACAATGTCTTATGACTGAAACAATATCATTAATAAAGATGATGAAGAGAAGGGGGCCAAGGTGGCTTCCCTGAGGAACACCTGATGAACAAATAATTTTCCTAGAGCAGGTATTATTTATTTGCACTTGTTGACTTCTATGAGTGAGGTAAGATGCCAACCAACCTAGCAAATTAGAGTGAAATCCAAATACTTCAAGCTTTTTCAGAAGTGTTTGGTGGTTGACAGAGTCAAAAGCCTTACTGAAGTCGGTGTACACAGCATCTACTTGAAATTTTTCTTCCATGGAATTAGTGACATAAGATACAAAATGCGCTAAATTTGTTACAGTAGACCTACCAGATACAAAGCCATGCTGTTCTGGTGACAAGAACTCGGATGTTAGAAAATCAAGTTTTCCTTTCACTAAACTTTCAAACAATTTGGGAATAGCAGAAAGCTTACAGATACCTCTATAATTTTCAATATTATTCTTAGCACCAGATTTGTGAATGGGCACGAGATACGAGAGTTTCCATTCCTCTAAGAAGTAACCTTCCTTAAGCGATTTATTGAAAATAGTGAGCAACAACGGTAGATAAATTGAATTGCAGCAATTTTTGAGAACTATGGCAGGTATACCATCTGGACCAGGGTTTGAGTTTGGCTTGAGAGAATTAATCGCAATTATAATTTCTTCATGATTTAATTGGATACTTCCAACATCAATTTTATTCACCACATTATTCAATGAGCTACTATTGAATGTAGAAGAAGTATAAACCGATTGGAAAAATTCTGCAAACAAGTCTACCGTTGATTTTAAATTAGCAGACTCAACATCTCTATAGAACATAGAATTCGGTATTCCTATAGAATTTCTTTTCGAATTGATATATGACCAAAAGGATTTGCTATTACTTTTTATGTTACTCTCGATATTCAAGATATATGATCTATATAGAAATTTACTGAGAACGACAAATTTTTTACGAAGTTTACTAAAGATTAGATAATTAGCTTGATTTTTTGATTTCTTGTATTTTGCATAAGCCTTACGTTTAAGCTTTTTAAGATTACTGAGCTGTTTATTACTCCACGGTGGTTCAGACGACCTTTTTTTATGCATAAGAGGAGTAAACTTATCGAAACCCATTGCTAATATCTCAATGAAGCGACCATACATAGATTTCAGATCTAAAGACAAAAGTTCGTTACACCAGTCAATGTTGGAGAGATAGTTATTTAAATCAAGGAAGTTGGATTTAACAAAATTAAAGGATCTACAGTTTAAATTTATATCGTTTTACGAATAAGCATAATATTTAATTTCAAACATTAATTCCTTATGGTGCATTGAGTTATTTAACAAAGAAAAAGGAGCCTTAATCACATTACTTCGCAAATCATCACAGCATAAACAAATTAAATCTAATATTTTCATCAGAGAATTAGGAATATCATTTAGTTGAATTAAATTTAACGAATAAATATAATCAATAAATGTGAGCTCAAAATCAGTTTTCATATTAAAAGGAATTAACATCTTATCAGATTCAGACCAAATCCATCTTACATTAGATAAATTAAAATCACCGATAACACAAATATTATCAGAATCAAAGCAAAGATTATTTACATGTTCAATGTTACTAATATGTTTTTCATATATATCAAGACAGCTGCCTGAAGGCACATAACTTACTAGAAAAAATATATTTGATTTAGGAAGAGTATTAACTGTAACAGATATGCAAATTTGTTCTATGTCTTCAATAGGAAGATTAATTTCGTTACAAGATAAATGATTCCGGACAGCTACAATAATTCCACCTCCACGTTCCTTAGAAGATTTGCAGCGGTCGAGACGATAAACGTTGTACAATCTGCAGTCAAAGATTTCGGTAGATGTAATTCCATTATAAAGCCAGGATTCAACAATCACAATAATGTCATAAAAACAATGACAGGAGTTATTAAAAAGATCAACGACTTTTGTTCGGATACCACTGGCATTATGATAATAAATTTTTAACGCTGTAATATCTTGCGAAGATGCGTGATCAAACGAAATTAGGTCATTGGATTCGCAGATAATTTTCCTGTTAAGTTTTTTGGCTTGAACATAAATGGGCGAATCTTAACACCTGTTGGCCAAAAAGTGTCAATAAAGATCAAGTTTGCAATTTCAACCGGTACACCGATCTTAAAATTTACAAAATTAAGTTTGCGATCATTATCCTCAAGTCGAATCAGTTTATGGCATAAAATTTGAGATGACTTTACTCCAAGATTTGTAGCAATGAACTTAAGAATTTCATCAGCAGTTGTAGAGCATTTAAAACTACCAATATGATACCATTTCAGTTTATAAGCTACTTTCAGATCACTCTGGCAAGTATTTGATCCAAGAATTACTTTTTTATTTTGGTTTCTATCGGAAACAAGAACATTTTCCGAACGTGTAACATCAGCCAGCGTGGTAGCTTCAGCAGCATTCATTACATTACAAACATCAGTAAAATTATGAGTGTAAGCAACATCCAATGTAGCAGCATTAACTGCAACAACAGCAACATCATCATCAGCAACATCAATGACACCAGTAGCATCTTTTTCTCCAACAGCATCAACAGCAACATCATCGTCCAATACAACATCGGAGATCTTCAAGAGAGAAGAATCTACGCACAGATTAGAATTTTCGGCGAGTGCACTCTTATCAACATTATCCAAACCAACAGACAAAGAGTAAGAGCAAGAAGCCAACGTGTTATCATGTGCAGCAGATTCAACAGCAAAAGCATTATCAACTATCCCACTCTCAATAGAGCCGGTGTTAAGCTGAGCTTTTGCTTTGGATTTCAACGAAGAAACCGGTTTTATTGCACTTTTACCAGTTTGTGTTCGAGCTGGTTTATTCTTATTGTTATTGGGTACGACGAGGGGGGATACGCTTCGCATATGTGCAGGGGAAAAAGAAACACTTCGATTTTTGATCAGTGACACATTCGTATTTGATTTGTTATTGTTTTCAGGTATATTGCTCTTCATTCTAGAGCGGGTGACACGAGAGCTTTTCGCTGCACTAGAGTTATATGAGGAAAATAGCTTTTCGAATTCACTTTTATTTTCAATAAAAAAGGAAAATAGTTCTTGAATTTTAGACATGCAAGATAAGATTGACAACTTTTTGCACGAATCACATTTCCAAAACAAGCAGTCTTCAGAGTTTAATAAACTTAAAGATTGTTCACTCAGTTTGGTGCACTCGAAATTAAATGGACATTGACAGATTCCGCAGCAGATGCTATTGTTCTTGGAACTGTTATCCATTACAAATTAATTAGCAAAGAGTTATTAGAAATTATTGTAACCAAGAAATAAATGTAAAATTAAGAAATGCTTCAACCAGCTTGTTGTGCGTAATGGTAAAGAAAGGAAAAAGGTGGCTAGAAAAGCCAAATCCACAATGGATTGAAGAGCCACGTTGCCGCGCCGCCGCCGGCATCATCGTTTCAACGCAAAGCTCAAAAGTAATATTTTTAATTAATATAAATATGTACATATGTACAAGCAAATAGTTAATGAAAAGTTGAAACGTGTCACAAAAATAACTTAATTGTAAGATGGATACGATTAAAAGCAGGATTGAACACGTTTTCTATACTTAAAATACACAAAATGAAGAGTTTTATACTTTTTTTTCTACGAGCGAAATAAAAACGCAAATATGTATATTATTGTAAAATATTGTAGGTAAAAATACTTACTTTGATATAATATATGCTAAACACTGCTTTTCTTTATATTTACTTTTATATTCAGTTTTAAAACTTTTAATACATATAACATTTAATTGAAGACATGAACTGCACGCTGCACGCCACGAAGTTTTGGAAGTAAATGATGTAAAGCACGTTTCGAAAGCAACCAGACAACGATTTTACCTTAGGACTAAGGCAATTTTAAAGAACTAACATAAAATCACCTTAGGAATAACGTGATTTTATGGCGTCACCTAGAAATTAGCTTAGGCCTAGGTAAATTTATGTTAGCTCCTAAGGTAAATTTATGTTAGCTCCTTAGGTAAATGGCGTCACCTAGAAATTAGCTTAGGCCTAAGGTAATTTTACCTTAGGAGTCAACATAAATTTGCCTTAGGCCTAAGCTAATTTCTAGGTGACGCCATAAAATCACCTTATTCCTAAGGTGATTTTATGTTAGTTCTTAAGGTAAAATGGAATAATTTTGGAGGGAAAACAACACGTGAGCGTATCCTTTAGGGGTATTTTTTTCGTTTTCTATTGGAAAAAGTAAGAAAACAGCGTCAAATAGTCATCCGAAAATGAGGATTCCTTTTAATAACATTTATTTTAGATCTTGGTAAAATTAGATATAGCGTAGGTAAAATTAGATAGGCCATGGTCAAATTTTATTTGGTTAAAGTTACAATGAAATAATGTGGGTGATGCAAGATCAAACATGAGCGTATCCTTAAAGGGGCATTTGAAAGGAAAATTGAAGTTAAATTAAATCATTTTAATAATTTTACGTTCTCATTGCATTTTTCACATCATTATCTCTTTTAAAATCAGTTTTTTAAGGGATTGTTTCTAATTACAAGTTTCCCTATAACAAAAAGCAAATTTGATAAACCAATGGATTATATCCATAGTTTTTTTTTCATAAATTATTTCTTTAGCTCTTAAAAAAAATCTGGAGTCTAGATTTATTACACAGGGTTGATTTATTTTATGAAATAGGATCTTATATTAGAAAAACAAATCAAAGTGTGTTTTGTTTTATACTTAATTTGCATTTGGCTGAAGTTAAAGGCTTTATTCATTAAGGTGCAAATTATAGCTATATCATTGAAAAAGCATAATAGAAATGTTTGAATGGATTTCTTAGCATGTTATCTTTTGCTAAGAAATGCGAATTTTGTACCAATCGATCGGAAATCAACAAAATAATTGTTTGCCAAAAAAGTTCAGACGGAATTTTTTTTCCGGAAAGATGATTCTGTCACTGAAATAGAAAAACCTAATTTTAACAAGAAATAAATGCGGAATTGAAATTTTTTTTTCTCAAACAAAATTATTTGACTAATTTCCCATCAATTGGTATAACATTTGCATTCCTGGCCAGAAGAAAACATGCTAAAAATTCCATTTAAACATTCCAATTATTCTTTTTCAATGAAAGCTATAATTTGCGCCTAAACATCTCTTAGACATTTATTGCATTTATCTATATCCACTTCGGCTGCAGTATAGGGTATAATATAACCCCCATCTAAATCGATTGATTTTTCGGTTTTCAAACAAAGTTTTCATGTTCTTGCATGGATAAATAAATATAATAACAAAGAAAAAGAGATTGTGAAAATATATAATTTTTATTGTTTCCTTTTTTTTAATTTTATTCGGAAATCTCAAGGCTTATGGACATATTCTATCGAACCAATTATTATTGATACAGTTTTACTTATACAAATGTATATCTCATAATTAAATAAAATAAATATAATAAAATAGGTAAAATTTATTTATTATTTTTTTCTTTGCTAAAATAAATTTAACCTAGGACCTAAGGTGATTTTACCTAGGGCCTAAGGTGATTTTCCCTCCAAAACTCGATTCATTGCTTTTTGCGCTTTTGGTGGGAAAATCACCTTAGGCCCTAGGTAAAATCACCTTAGGCCTTAGGTAAAATCACCTTAGGCACTAGGTAAAATTTATTTTTTTTTTTTTTTGCTGAAATAAATTTTACCTAGGGCCTAAGGTGATTTTCCCTCCAAAACTCGAATCATTGTTTTTTGCGCTTTTGGTGGGAAAATCACATTAGGCCTTAGGTAAAATCACCTTAGGCCCTAGGTAAAATTTATTTCAGCAAAAAAAAAAAAAATTTTACCTAGGGCCTAAGGTGATTTTACCTAAGGTCTAAGGTGATTTTCCCTCCAAAACTCGAATCATTGCTTTTTGCGCTTTTGGTGGGAAAATCACCTTAGGCCTAAGGTAAAATCACCTTGGCCCTAGGTAAAGTTTATTCATTATTTTTTTCTTTGCTGAAACAAACCTGTGTAAAAAACAACAACAATACAAAATTTCGTTGAAGGTCAAGAAAAAAAACATTTGTATATTTTTAAAAACTATAATAAATTTTTTTTTTCCTTTATATTTCCTTTTTTTTTTAGGAAGAACTCAAAACTTTTTGCCGAACAAAAAAAAAATATCGTAAAATTAACGTAGGTAAAGTTGCCTTAGTTCTAGGCAAAATTATGTTAGGAAAATAACATTCTAGGTAAAAAAAATTTCTAGGTAAAATTAGCCTAGGCTTAGGTGAAATTACCTTATTTCTAGGCTAAAATTTTACAATTAATTGCCTTAGTCCTAAGGTAAATTTATGTTAGGAAATATTTTCCATACAAAAAAATTTACCTTATTCATTTAAGGCACGGTAGCCTATTCTAGGTAAATTTAGCTTAGGATTTTCGAGCATAAATTGCCTTAGAACTAAGGCAAAATTATGTTAGAAAATAACTTCCATACAAAAAAATTCACCTTAGGCAAATAAGGCAATTTTACACAGTTTTTTTCTCTGGGTGTAGCTACCAGGGCTTTCGGCTACACATGGATAGATATACATGAATATTCTAGTTCAAATCTGAGAAAAAATATGTGTTCTCTATATCGAGACTTTTATTGTTCACTATTTAGAGTTACTTACTTACATAGGTGGGCATTACAGTTCGGGGTGAACCTGGGCCTTAACCAACATCCTTCTATAACGACTTCGATTTCGGGCGAGCTCTCTCCAGTTTCGCACTCCATGTCGGTTGAGGTCTTCATCCACTTGATTGCGCCACCTAAGACGAGGTCTTCCCCTTCCGTGATTTCCCTGCAATGTGCTTTCGAACACCCGACGAGCCGGAGCGTTTGGGTCCATCCGCTCAACATGGCCCAACCATCGTAGCCTCGCGATGCGTACTCTTCTGGCTATGCCCATTGCCCATGTCGCGGTACAGCTCATACAGCTCGTTGTTGTATCTTCTTCTCCCCACATTGCCTTCGCATACGGGACCAAAGATCATTCGGAGAATTTTTTTTTCGAAACGACCAAGGGTTTCCTCATCCGCTTTCGATAAGGTCCATGCTTCCGCGCCATAAAGCAGGACTGGGATGATAAGGGTCATATACAAGGTTACCTTGATTTTTCTGGAGAGGAATTTGTTTCTCAATTGCCTTCTTAACCCAAGGAAGCAACGGTTGGCAACAGTTATTTTCCGTTTGATCTCCGCACTGATGTTGTTATCCGTGTCTACAGCGGATCCTAGGTAGACGAAGTCCTGTACTACCTCGAAGTTATCTCTGTCTATTGTGACGTTTTGTTCACTTCGTCGATGTTCTGTGTCCTTGTTTGATGACAACATATACTTCGTTTTGCCCTCATTAACCATCAAACCCATTTTTACCGCTTCTGTTTCAATACTCGCAAAAGCACCTATGACATCACGCTTTTTTCTTCCCATTACGTCAATATCCGTAAATACTGTCATACGCGGCCTTGAAATCGATAAAGAGATGGTGAATATCGATATTATATTCTCGGGTTTTTTTCCAAAATCTGCCGTAATGTGAAAATTTGGTATATTGTGGACTTCTCTGGTCTAAAACCAAATTGATAAGGACCTATCAAGTTGTTGACGTGGGGTTTTAGACGTTCACATATTACAGCAGACAAGATCTTATAAGCGACGTTGAGCAGGCTTATCCCTCTATAATTGGCGTAATTGTGAAGGTCTCCCTATTTAGAGTAGTGCATGAAAAATTTTGGGTGTTCACTATACTGGATAGTTCACTCTTTCGAGATTCACTATATCGAGCGTCTACTATATATCAATAGCGTTAAACATGATTGAATCAAACTATGATAGCAGCCATATAATGGTCGGATGCACACTCTCTCCATTGAAGCACCTTCTGATATACGAAATTTGTTTTTTTTTTATCTGGTGCAAGAACGAATAAAGCGAATTTGCAGATATGCGCACCTACCACGTACAAAAAACCATGAGAAAAACATGGATTTTCCAAGTAAATACCACAAACAGTTAAGGATTGGCCTTGTTATCGGTTTGTCGCCATAGCAAAGGCAAAGCGAATCGGAAACTGAATTCGCTTGAACTCAAATGGCATATCCGGGGTCATTTGAATCCTCGATGTAACAGCTAATTCATTTTTAAATTTTCCTTGACTATTGTTGGGTACATCACATTTCTCATCAGTTCTAATTTTTATAACCAAGAACGTTCCATTGCATAGTTTTGGTTGGTTCAGATTTCGAAGCATGATGGCAAGCCGTTTTCAGTTGTAAAATGTATAAGTTTACCAACCAGGCACATGCAAGGCGTTTAGAAATCCAGTTAAGTTACTTCGGAAATAGTTTGCCGATGAGCTCGTCTTTCGATGCTAGGAAATCAATCTGGTCGATTCGTCAACAGGAGGACTGTTGTTCTATAAAGAGCTTCCAATGCCCGTTTGTGCGCCATATTACATTTGTCCCAGTTGATGGATCTTGATGTTAATACAACCTTTTCCATTGCTGAACGTTTTGCAATGTTACGTGTCTTTTGTTTATTCATTTCAAGATTTTCTTCTAACAATGTGGCGGCTATTTCGGAATTCGCACGAACAGTTGTCAAAACTAATGACATGAGGAATGTCTTTCCAGCACCGTCATGCTCTTTCAGGAAAAATAAGCGACTATTTCCTTCATCAATTGCGTTAGTTTATATAACATACACTTCCTTCTGTTTTGTGGTGAACATTCGTTCGAACTGAGTTTTCTAATTTATGTCGAGCATGTTCACGCTCACGTTATTCATTCCACGATCTGGTGCTGGCATTCCAAACCTGTCTTACAAATTGCAGCATTTGAGGCCACCCATTTACAAATCTTCGATCAAGAGCTCTTGTGTTCGAGAAGAATGAATAAGGGCTCTGCTTCGTAACTCAGTTTCTTATAGTTACTCTGCTATTTGTTGTCGAGTAATAAAAGCTCAAGTGTTTTATAATTTCCAGATCAGAAGGGGTGAAGAATTTCCTGCATCGACTTAAGAAACCTAAGCATTTTGCAGCATTTTTGGCGACTTCAAATATGTTGTCATTGCAATGAAGGTCATCGCTTACACACATACCAAGTACTGATAGCTTTTCGGTTTCTTGGATGCAGGTACCATTCATAAATAATGGCCATGGAGGATTTAAGCTTTAACGACAATTGACAACATTGAGTTTTTGAAGCATTGAATTCTATTCGATTTTAACTACCCCATCTAACAATGGGGTAATCACTGAGGTTCGGGCAGTCAGTCATTACTCACAGAGCATTATAGTGCAGTGTTGATCTATTTCTTTTTCGGCCCTTTTTCAACACTCGCACTTACTAGTTTAGCAGGTCCTCACCGTATGGAGCATCTTAGTTCCAAGTGGTTACCGCGTGGAGGTATAGTAAGCACAATTGACGTATACTATAAGTTGCCACATCTGGGCCCCGTCAAGTTGACACCAATCAAAGCCGTCCCGAAAAGTCATACCGCTTTTTGTATAAGATGTGACAAAAGCCCAGGAAGGATAAATTGGTTCAAGACAAAAAAAGATCGTATGAGAGGTGATTTATCTCTCTCCGTTAAAGTAAAAGGGGCAGTCTTATAAAAAATTGATTTCTTTTTTAAAACATTTCAAGCTAATTTAGTAAAAAGTTTTTAGCTATGAAGTTTCAAAGTCAAAAACTTGAAACTTTTTTATTTTGGGTTTTTTTGAAAAAACTTACCATTGTAATGTACATATACATATATCTTTATCATACCATCAGAAAGTAGAGGTTCAAACTGAATTTAAAAAATGCAAATATTTGAATGGGAAAATTTTTCAGAAGGGCTCTTTTGTTGATATTTTATCAAATCCAGGTTTTTATAATATAGGGTGTTTGAAACACAGTGAGGTAAATTTTCACCAAATTTTGTAAAAAGACAAATATTTTTGTAAAAAAACAAAAGAATATCAAAAACTTGGTATTTGAATTTTGCAAATAAACTTTGAGATTATGTGAAAAAGTGTAAAAGCAAAAGTTGTGATCTTTTCATTTCCTACTTTGCTCGTTAACTTTTTGCATTGGGTTTTCTAATTTGTTTCATTCGATTATAATTTTTTTACATTTTAAAAATTATTATTTACATTGGACTAGTTTATTTCCTTCAATGAATAAAACTTGGTAACCAATGTTGTACTTTTTATAAACAAGAAACTATACCGTTTGGAGAAGTGCGCAAATAAGACGTATAGTGGTGGAAATTCAGAATTTTACGCGGTCACCCATTGTTACCATAATAATCATCTACAACAATGAGAGACTCTTCATCTGAAGTCTTGAATTAGATTAAGCCATAAAAGTTCAGAGGTCATATTTCCACCTATTCCAACGATTGACAACTTATTTATCCTGTGGTTTGTCAACAAAAGTTTCGTCGACATTAAAACTCTTAGCTCAGTACTTTAATTAAATATTTTAATTTATTATTTTTAATATGTTAAAATCCACATCATTTCGATATTCAAACAAAATCTGGAAAGTATCTTGTTTTCTTTCTCTTTTTCGGTGTAGAATCTATATACAAAAATAAGCAAAAATGCAAATCATTTGGGTGGCGAACTCATAGCGTTGTGGTGTGAATTCTTATTAGAGCATCATTTCCACTAACGATGGATAGCTTTTGCACAAAAAGCATGATGCCATCCATTTCTCTTCTCTTTGAATATAGAAGGATGCACGCTATATGTGTACTTGCTTGCACTAATTAATGTTTTTGTTGCATCAGTTAACGTTTACTTGATGCTTTCTTAACGTCCCTTTTTGTCTTAAATCTAACCAATACAATGCCAATTGAAGCGTAACTCAATGTCTTCTCCCAACTACTCTCTGCAATATGACGGCACACACACTCGTAGACTCAACGAACTAACAACAAATGGGAATTTAATTTCAAATTAATCTATGACTAACGATCCAACACCACATTGCGATTATAACCAAATACGAGATTACATACGCCATCCAGAGAGAGATAAAGTGAGAGAGAAAGTGAGAGAGGCGGAAAAGGAGTCACCTAATGCCCATCGAAGCCTTATAGATCCAATTGTATGCCTCGAAACATTTTGAAAGCGTATGCCAATCAGTGTCTTCCTTGAGACTTTGTGTCCTGATGTTGGCTTTTGTTTTTGGTCTTATATCGTCATGGATGTTGTTTTTGTTTTGTGTCTACACTTCAGAGTATGCACAAATTCTAAATTGAATATTTCTCTACAAAGAGGTAGGTAGATGGTAAAAGATACTTTTCATTGCACACAATTGAGATACATCTGTTTCTGAGCTGAGTTTCTGGCATATGCTCACATAAAAAGGGCCAAGTTTAAAAATAGGAAGAAGTAGAGGATATTTTAATGGAAAACCATCCCGATTATTTCATCTCTAGGGTGTTGTTTTGCAAACAACACAAATGCATTTATCATATGTAGAATGTAGATACAATAGCAGCGGAGATGAAAGCTCCATTAGTAGGGTAAAGAGAATGTTGCATAGTTGAAAATTTTTGTTCATGAAGTGTGCACAAGTTTAATAGAGAAAGGAGTTGTGTTAGTGCGGTAAATGCTATTTTGACCACAACAAATAACCAATCAAAATTCTAAAAGATACAATTTACAATTGTCTCTGTGCAGCTAAATGTGTTTACTTTTGAAAGATTTGGTTTTTGTTTTTGTAAAACTGGAATGTTTTTTGCATTGGTTGTTGATTGTTTTCCTTAATCTTCTTCTTATAGATCTACACAGACTGGGCCAATTACTACCTTGATCGGGCGAAATCGAAGAAAAAAGTCACAGACTTATCGGCGGACTGTCGAGATGGGCTGCTGCTGGCCGATGTTATCGAAGCTGTTACATCATTCAAAGTACCTGATTTGTGTAAAAAACCAAAAAATCAGCAACAAATGGTAAGTTATTTGTGTTAAGACCTAATAGGTATATTTTCCAGTAAAAGAAATATGCAGTGCCGTTGTCGGTTGAAGAGAAATCCTGGACAGGCTTTTAACTATTCTTTTACATAGGTAATGGAAGTTTTTTTAAGCAGCCAAAGTGTGGATCATGTTAGGTTGTGTAACACGACCTCAATCGACTTACCTATTTGAGGGGAAAATGCATCGTCCGACTCACGTTGAGTTCGCGCAAACTTTGGCAACACCATGAAATTGTGAGCTCAAACGACTGTAATGGGCTTATTTTAGATGGACCAGTAAAAAACCATTTTCATCAGAAGTGACACGCCCGCAGTGAGGCTTCCATTGCAAGCTTATGTAGCTAGCTGGATTTAAATTGACGAATAGGGAACGTTATTATGTTTTTCATCGGAAATGACAAGAGTCACACAATTATACTATACAAAAAGTTCCACAAACTATACAAAAAGTTCGTGCAAAACTAAACGATCTTTTTTTATCCCTCAAATAACTCGTGTAAGCCCGTGCATCCATTTAAAGGGTGTTTTTTTATAGGGTAAACGCACTAGTACCTACCCGGACACTTAACTTTTTTCTCAACTTTGACTTCAAACCATTTTGTAACCATAAATGCTGCAGCGAAAACTTTTATTGATTGTAAGAATATAGACATTTCTCAATAATATGGCGTTCAAGTAAATTGCAAAGAGATCATTGTTAAAATAAATAAAATAACAATTCAGAAAAGTTCCATTTGCGTTAGTACCCGGACAGCAAAGTTTAGTACCCGGACGCCTTTGTTTTAGTACCCAGACACAATCATTTTAAGAGACAAGCCATGTCTGCGTACTGAAAATATAAGACAAGCACACATTTTTTGTATCCATACAGGGCTTGTCTCTTAAAATGATTAAATCTCTCAATGATTAAGTCTCTTAAAATGACTGATCTAGTATCCGAACGCTTTTATTTCAGTATCCATACACAATTATTTTAAGAAACAACCCCTGTCCGGGTACTGATTATGCATGATAATCGCACTGTGTTAGTACCCGGACAGCATGTCTGGGTACTGAAAAACATATTCAATTTTGGTGTTAGTTCCCGGACACCACAAATAATGGCAAAGATTTTATTAAATTTGGTTTTTTTTTTGTAAATTGTTTTAGTTAATCATATTTCCAACGAAACGAATGTCTTTCCATTACAATAAATTAACGATTACTTGTTAAATTGCTTACTACTAAAAACTGTTCCCACTATTTTTTTCTTACCTAAATCGACAACGAGACCGCATCTTCAAACCTTAAACAATAAAATGATGCGTAGTTCCTAAAGTACGCATTTAGAGTACCTGAAACTTTGCATGCAGGTATAGGACACATTGAAGGACCCATGTATGTTGTTGTTTGTGGATTTTTTTGTGTGATGTATCTATTAATCGGAAAAAAGGTCAATGTGTCCGGGTACTTACACTGTCCTACTAGTGCTTTTACCCTACGTGTGGTTTTCAATCTGGCCACACTTTTTTCCATAACTGTCGCATTGGGAGTCATGACAATCAATGAGTCATTGTTGAGACACCGTAACACAATCAAAAAGTCATTGTTTGGTTCTCTATCCGGGCAGACGAAGTCATTGGTCCGAATATTTTCAAAAACGAAGCTACCAATATTGTTACAGTCATTGTGGAACGTTATAGAGTTAAAGTAAATGACTATTTCGTGTTTGAATGGTAGAATGTTGATGTGTACGACCTTTGATTTCAACAAGTTCGCACTATTTGGCATATTGCAAACGAAACAGTCAATTTATTGGAAGACATTTTTGGTGGGCGCATTATCTTGCGTCGCTGTCGTTTGCCTGTAGCGTGGCCTCTAAGATCGGGCTAAATCACTTGCTAAAGAACCGCTGAACTAATTTCTGTGGAGTTTTATGATTATGAAGTCGCTTGTCTATGCAGATAAGCTCGAGACGATTGACGCCTTGGAAGAGATTGGTCTGCGTGTAATTGCTGACGTACGGCCCCAAATGCTGCAGAAAGTGAAAAATTGGCCGCTGGTGCCACTTGCCAGAAATTGATTTTAAAACATAACGGAAACCCTTGTCTCTATACAAAGCTTAATTCTTTGCCATAACACAAGATTGTATGCGTCTCAATTCTTCTTCAATACTACACGTCTAAAAAAAAATCCTTTGAAAACGTCTTCAGGTCTTATACAGGGTGATTTGCATAAGGTGTGACAAAAAGATAGGGTATAACCTTTTTCTGGATTCCGTAACGTTTAAGACGACTAGGCAGTTGCGGATCCAGGATTTTGCCAAGGGATGGGTGGCCTATACTCAAAATTTATAACTGATTAAATATCACTGCATTGCATCTTTTCACAGCGATTTCGACGGTTGAATTCCAAATCGCCTGTCACATTATGGAATCAGTTAATTCGATTGTTTTCCTTTTGAGTCGGGAATTGCAATCTAAAAGCCAAGCTCTGGGTGAGAGGCTACTAAGCTGGCAGATGACTCTTTGAATGAATTTACGTATAAACGTGAAAATGCAGATTCTACTTTCCATATTATTTATGAACATGTTGCTAGAATTTGTTCTGAATACGAAATCACAATGAAATTGCCATGCCGCCGGCCGGCCGGTCGTGGCGTTTCAATCAACAAAAAAAAGCCTGCAACGTTCAAGCACAAAGCTCTGAAGACTGCTACAGAATTTTTTTCTTTTCATTTTTACATTAAAAAAATTTTATAAGTGACGCGATCCGAGAAAAAACACCTTTTAGGCAAAAGTGAAAGCTTACACGGCACGCTCTGAAAGGCGCTGATGTACCACTCAAACCCATGTAAAAATCGTTTCTCTATATATTTTGTGCAATAATAGCGATCTTACAACTTCTGATTGCGCTTCATGAATATTCAGTAAAAGAACTTGTGTAATCAATCATGATCCAACAATCGATTTCTTGTATTGCAAGTCGTTCAAGAATGTCGATTATATTTTGCGAGTTTTGGCAGTACTACCTTTAACTACAGCAACTCCAGAACGATCATTTTCGACGTTGAGGAGGATCAAAACTTACCTGAGAAATTCGATGGGACAGGAACGACTAAATGGTTTTGCTTCTTCAAATATCCATACCTATATTGAACTAAAAAAAAAAGTAGGGTGGCGCAACAGAGCAAGGAGCCCCTAGGCCTAGCGCATTTCTCACAACCATGCCTTGTGGGGGAATGGAAAGGACCTACAATTTTCTGCCGGTTCCGAACGGCTAATCGAGAAAGCGCTTTTCATATTAATGAATAGTAACGGAGGACTTGCCAAATCCTCGCGAAAGGCGATACCTGTGGAAAAAACATTTTTGCCTCTGTTGGGATTCGAACTCGAACCTCTGGATTAACAGACGGACATGCTATCCATCACACCACGGGTACCACGATATATTGATATTGAACTGACAGAGGACGAAATTCTAGTGGAATTTTTCAAAAAACCTCTACTAGTGTATGAGGTAGCCTGTTCTTCAGTTTTTTATGAAATGTAATAATAATCAATAAAGTTCTTGAATTTTCAAAATAATAATATTACTTCTCCTTTACTTTTTTGTTTCGCGCATGCTATATTTTTCCGTCCCGTAACGA
Source organism: Melanostoma mellinum (assembly GCA_914767635.1). Classification (NCBI taxonomy): domain Eukaryota; kingdom Metazoa; phylum Arthropoda; class Insecta; order Diptera; family Syrphidae; genus Melanostoma; species Melanostoma mellinum. Next base: position 146,015,278 of record OU612059.1, on the reverse strand, counting down.
AATTTAAAAATTACCGATAAATGTTACAAATAACATCTTTTATTTATCCGCCACTGCGACTAGGTGTCGTTTAAGTTGTATATACTAAAAAATGTGTCTAAAAACCTTAAAAAGTGATCATAACTTGTAAGACGATAGTAAAATAGCTATCCTACAATCGCTGAAAGCGAAGTTACATGAAAAATAAATTTTGACGACGCAATCGGCGAAAGACGATAATCATCTCAAAAGTAACGGAATTATCCCCAAACGGCAGTCTCTAAAAAAATCAATACGAACTTGTTAAAAGGCTTTGATAAACAGTTATGTTAAGCCATCTTCAATTCTATTTGATTCTAATGAAAAATAAAAACTGTCCATATAAAAACTAATTTATTTGAAAACGACATAGGTAGTCCCTCTGAAATGATCAAAAATGAATGAACGGCAGAAAAACATTTCTAAATAAGAAAATACTATAACGCACTTGTTCATTGAAAACAAAGGCAAGAGCATACATCTACCATAAATTGAAATCAAATAAATCAAAGGACAATTAAAAGAAATGAAGAGCTTGGACGGTTCGCTCCTTTCCCTAAAATTCAAAGCATCAATCTGTGCTTAATTAACATAAATTTTAAAAAATGTTCAAAGAGTATTGTGAAAAGAACGGAGAGGTGGATGTGCAAATCATCATCCTCGTCGCACAGTTAAAACAGAAACGAAAGGCTATATGAACGAAGGAAGAAGGATATTCTACGGAATTCGATTTGTTTTGTGTTTGAATGCGGAATGATGGTGTGGATCTTGTGTACCTATATTTAAAATATAAGGGCTTATATGTAGATTTTGCAATGATGATAAAGGTGTGTGTTGTGTAAATGTCGCCGATGGCAAATAGACATGTCGTATGTGTGTTCATGAATCTTTTGCGGTTTTATCTAATTTGCCGGGAGCGATTTTAAAGATTTTAACATGGAACCGATTTAAATTTGGGAAGTGGGAAGGTGAAGGTGTATGCAGAAGGAGAGATGAGTTTAGAGTTTAAAGAGGTTTACATGCTTTAAACTTTGTTTATGCTGTGCAGTTGAAATTATGCTCATTATCTCATTGTTAATTATAACCGTTAATTCTATTTTGAAGTATGAATTAAATGTAGAGATACTCGTACCTACCTCTCCCCCTTTCCTTCATTTAAATGACTTCGAGCTCTAAAAGTGTGATTGTTGTGGGGGCCTATTCCTTCTTACCATTGGTTATTTCGACCAGCATGCACAGATTAACGTTAAAAAAAAGATATGGTTATGCAGCATTCGTTTGCGGTGCATCGACTCTAATAAGATTTAAGGACACGCATTTTTTTCGTAGCTATGTACTTGCTCGTCAGTTGTTGAAAATTGTCGCAATTAAACTTATCGTTAATGCCACACACAATCAAGAGTGGATGTGCTTCATTGCCTGAGACGAGAGTGCAGGTGTAGATAATTAAGAGCCTTCAGGTGTAAGAGTAATTACCCGCAAGTTTGTAATTTATGGCAATGTCAGTAATTGATTTGAAGAGGGTATTTGGCAAATGGTTTGATGGTTTCTTTGGTGAATGTGAATGATTGACTTTTGATATATTGCTGTGGTTGTTTTAGAAAATATCATAAAATACACATATACAGGGTGATTCGCATAAGGTGTGACAAAAAGATAGGGTGTGTAGGTTGGACCTAGCACCTAGACAAGCAAAAAATCGTATGGGAGGGGGGTCCATTTTCCCCGTTTAGGCGGGAGGGGCAATTTAAGAAAAAAATCACTAAAAATGGGAAAAAAAATTATTTAAAAATAACGGTAATACTTACAGAGTCGTGCTATAGCATTTTGAAAAGCCAAAAACTTATTCATTAATTTAAATTTAAAAATAAGTTCTTCATATAATATGAAATATTAATTTTCAAAGTCAAAATTTTGAAAAAAAACATAATTTTTTTTATTAAAACCACTTTTTTTCCAAATTTTACGCAATTAAGTAGTATTTTTCTGGCTTATTATCAATGCTCTTATTTATTTTTGATCAAACACAAAAAACCGGATGTCAAAATAACCTGTAGTTTTTGAGAAAACCAAAAATTACAAAAACGACTTTTTAAAATTTTTTTTTTCTCAAAGTTTTTTTTTCGTTATTTGATTCTTAAGTGATTCTTAAGTGAAAAAAAGTAAAGAGAAAATTCATCCTTAATTTATTAAATTCACTTAAGAATCAAATAACGAAAAAAAAAAATTTAAAAAAAAAAAAATTTAAAAAGTCGTTTTTGTAATTTTTGGTTTTCTCAAAAACTACAGGTTATTTTGACATCCGGTTTTTTGTGTTTGATCAAAAATAAATAAGAGCATTGATAATAAGCCAGAAAAATACTACTTAAATACGTAAAATTTGGAAAAAAGTGGTTTTAATAAAAAAAATTATGTTTTTTTTTTCAAAATTTTGACTTTGAAAACTAATATTTCAAAAACTATTTATTTGAAGAACTTATTTTTAAATTTAAATTGATGTATAAGTTTTTGGCTTTTCAAAATGCTATAACACGACTCTGTAGGTATTACCGTTTTTTTTAAATAATTTTTTCCCCATTTTTAGTGATTTTTTTCTTAAATTGCCCCTCCCGCCTAAACGGGGGAAAATGGACCCCCCCCCTCCCATACGATTTTTTGCTTGTCTAGGTCCAACCTACACACCCTATCTTTTTGTCACACCTTATGCGAATCATCCTGTATATGTGTACGTGACCATTGATCTCTCAGATATTTACACTTTTCACACTTGGGAATTGGAAAGCACATTTTCATTTGAATAAGTGTCTGGAATAAGCATGTCTGAATCAGAAAATGTGCAACACAAGTGCACGGCTTTTGTCGGACTTATGCGGTACCCGCTATATCCTGAATCTTTTCCTATACATTAAGCAATTTTTGCAAGTATGTAGGATCCTCAGTTATGATGGTTCCATCGTCAGCAAAGAATAGTTGATCTACTTTGGTGTTCTTTACTTTGTCTTCCAGCAAATAATCAAATACTTAAATAAAGCGCGGAGAGCTTGAGACACTTTCTCATTCGGCGAATCCAACTGGACATTTTACTATCGTCACTGCTGCAACATAGGTACATATCCAATCATCACTTATTCCTCTGGAAGTCGTTGTTGTGTAAAGGTCACCCATACTTGATTCGACATGATGCTGATTACATCTTCTGATGTGACTTTCACGTCTCGGCGCACGTTTAACAACGACAACGCGTTGAATCGTTTCTCGCCTGCCTTGTTTTGGAGTCCTGCGCAGAGTTCAAAATGAGCGTTAACTCGAAGCTACTGACACAGGAAGCGTTGAGCAAATTTGTAGCAAGATTGTAGCTGTACATAGAACACGCTGTAAACTGCCCTTCATAATTGATGAAAATGAGAAAAAATGTGTTTTTTTTTTTAATCAGAAAATCCAAATGTTTTATGAAATATGTTCACAAAGGGGAAAATAAAAACAGAACTCCCTTTATCACCATTTATTTTCACTTAAAAGTGGATAATCACAGGAGAGTGTTTTGGTTTAGAGGCATAAATTTCGGATGATTGTGGAAGCGTCGTAAAAAAAACCACTTAATATTTTTACCATCCATTTTTTTTACTAGTTATTTATGAACATTTAAGGAATATACCTAGAAAAAGAAGTTAAAAACTAGAAACATTAGCAGCTGATGAAGTGGGGAGTATCAAAAACTTGGCACACGACCATACCCGAGATTCCAACCCTTCCAACGGAAACAAAAAACAAAACAAAAAAATTATTACTCTAGAATAATGTTGCTATAGCTATAACTATACGAAAAAGTTAAATTTGTTATTATATTTTGGTATACGTGGCGTGATGGTTAGCATGTCTGCCTGTCAACTCAGAGTTTGGTGGTTTGAATACCAATAGAGGCAAAAATCTGTTTCCATTGGTTTCGCTTTTCGCGGTAGCCAGAAATTAGGCATCAAGGCATTGTTGTGAGAAATGCGCTAGACCCTGGGGTTCGTTGCTCTGTTGCTTTACCCTATCATTTCATTCTTTTTATTATTTAATTTTATTTATCTGTTTATCAATTTATCAATATTTATAAAAGAAAGTCGTGTTAGTTACACTATTCATAACTCAAGAACGGCTGAACCGATTTGTCTGAAAATTGGTCGGGAGGGAGCTCAAGACCAGGAGACGGACATAGGATACTTTTTATCCCTGTATTCTTATGGGAACTGTTCTTTAAAAAAAAATTACTTATTGTGAGAAAAAAAGCCATTGCGAAACAACAGAACCACGCCACAATCTTGCAAACACCCGAAAATGCAATGGTTGTATGTATCCGAATGACGTCATTTGGGGCTGATATTACCGAAGAACGAGGATTTTTTCCGACATTTATTTATTTTTTGCTTACATAGAATATAATTAATGAATAATTTACTTTACTTATTCGTACGTATTATATTTGTTAATCCTGAACTCTACTCTCACACTGGTTTTTATTTTGTAAATACACGGACAGATCGAATTTTACCATTACTACCTATATCGAAGATATGTTGATAGACAGATAAACGCCCATCTGGAACACGCGAACGCACATTAACGCTCCAACAATAGATGAAATTTTGAAGATTGTTGGTGAACAATTGGAAACACGCGACATTGTGCTTACACGTCGCGATACTGGGGAATTTTAGCGGCTAAGAATAAAGATGTAGATGATCTGAACTACATAATTCAAAATAAGATCATTGGAACAATGCATTCATTCATATCTATTGACAGCGTCACAAATGAAGATGAAGACACGAACTATCCAATTGAGTTTTTAAACTCCTTGGATGTCCCTGGCTTACCACAGCACAATTTGCGCCTAAAGGTTGGTGTTGGTTCCGTACTAATCATGCTTCGAAACATAAACCAACCAAAACTGTGCAACGGTACGCGTTTGGTTATTAGAAAATTGATGAACAATGTAGTTTATGCGACGATACTGAAAGGAAAAGTCAAAGGTGAGGAAGTTCTCATTCCAACCATCAACAAATCAAAAGGCCAATCCTTAAAAGTTTGTGGTTTGAATCTAGAATATCCATGTTTTTCCCATGATCAATTATATGTGGCGTGTTCGGGGTCGGAAGATCATCTGCGTTGTTTGCTTTTTGCGCCTTAAAATAAAACAAAAAACGTCGTGTATCACAATCACAAGGTACTTAAGTGAAGGACAACCTATGTACTAAAATACAGAAATAATATGTGATGATGAATGTATGTAGCTACTTAATTTTTTTTTTTTCTAATAAAAAAAATACTTAATAAATTCAAACATCTGCCTACTTATTGCCTTTGAGGCGGAAAAGAGATTTCAAAAATTCTTTCAGCATTAGGGGTGCTACATTATCCTCCTCCATCAGTAACTTAGACTATATTTCATTTCTATAATCTCAGGGCAACAAAAACGGGAACGAGAATGGGAACATTAAAGTTACTTGACCGATTTCAAAGATTCTTTCAACTCAGGGATGTAACAGTATGTCTCATAGACTTTTATTTCATTCACGTATTTCCACGGGAACGGAAGATTCCCACAAGAACGGTGTCGCAAATGGAAGCTTAGAAACTACTGAACAGATTTCAAAAATTCTTTCGGCCGGCGTTGGGATGCGATGCCTCATAATCCCACAGTTAAAAAGATTATATTTCATACACATATTCCCAGGGAAGCGAAGACCAAGAACGGGCAACGGGAACCTTAAAACTACAGACCCGAGCAACGCCGGGTGGCTCAGCTAGTTTATTATTTTTGGACTTTTTTGAATTTTTCAAAAAATAGAAAAAATCCAACTTGGGGATGAACGTAGTTCCGGACATAGAGAAGGCTATAAAAAAGACTCAAATGATTTCAGGTAGCTCGGTCCAGTAGAACTCGAGAAAATTTGGGTATGGTCACGTGTCAAGACTAGCCAATTCATCAGGTGCAAACTTTTCTAATTTTAAACTTTACTTATTTCTTATTTTTTCCTGTGATTTTAGAGACTGACAACTAACATAAAAAAGTTTATTGCAAAAATGTTGAGTCCTTTTTTTGAAAACTTAAAATAATTATGAAATGGCAACAAATCCCTCGTTTTACATCATTGGTTGCTGCTACTGCGCTGGCCTATTGTTTCCTCGCCTCGCCGGTCGCAGCAACACTACCTCATATATCAGGCACGGGAGGCCTGTGTTAAAGCTTTTCTCATTGCTATGTTTGGGCTGCAACTACCGGCAGTATGCAAATGTATTTTTTTAACAAACAAAAGTGATATTTATGAATATTGGCACTACATTCGCAATTTGTAGCCAAAGCTTCGGGGGAGACCCGAAACTGAACCACTGAATCCGGCTCTGTTCTTCGACTTCTGAAACTAAATTTTTCTTCAATATTTATCTATAGGCGTTATCTGTAGAATCTCTGAAGTTAACAAGTCATCATTTTTTTCACATAGGGAGGTCTTCAAACATCATCATTTCATCATCTTCATCATCTTCATTGTTTCTCTCTCTCTCTCTCTCTCTATATATATATATATATATATGTTATAACAAAGAATAATGACACAAGTATTTTTTAAGATACTTAACTTTTGCTTACACAAACGAAATGATAAACACTTTTGCTTACATTGAAATAAGAAATGATAAACACTTTTGCTTACACAAACGAAATGACAAACACTTTTGCTTACATTGAAATAAGAAACACTTTTGCTTACATAAACAAATGATAAACACTTTTGCTTACTCTAAGATATTGAAATGTAAAAGATAAATACCAGTTGTCTGCGACATTCTGGTCAGACTTGTTTTAACTTTGAACGAATAAAGCTAACTTCAATCTAGAGCTCCGACTCTAGATTTCCTTTTTAAAAAGTTTTTCGTTTGATTTGAAAATAAAACTGGCGCAGTCGGTAGGATACACAAAATATAATATGTGTATCCTTTGCAAATAAGAACCCATCGTTCACCTATCGTTCAAGTGTAGTATAAAGTGAAAATTAAAATTCAATTTTTTACAAAAAGAAAGAAAATTGTTTTAATAACTTATACCCATATAAAAAGTGAATATCTAAAATTCTACGAAAAAGAAATCTTTGGAATTAACTTAATTGGACCACTTAACGATATTGCAAAATAAATTCAGTGAAGAATAAATTCTTTAATGCATATAAAGATTACTTCAGTGAATAAAGTTATTAGAACACTTATCCAAAATTCTAAAACATCAATAAAAATTAATTCAGTGACTCACCCTCACGAAAAGAGTAATGTCACGCAATCCGTAGAGGAAAATTAATTATAACATAATCAACTACAAAACAAAACTATTCAAGAAATGCACCTTTTCAAGAAGACACATAAGAAGAATAATCCATATTCAAGGAACGCTGACGAAGAAGATAAATCATCAGACGAAGGAGATCAACAGTACAACAGAGATAGTAAGAATTTTAATATTAATTTAAACAATCAATTGTCACAAATTAAACTACCAAATATTGAAAATATTACATTAGAACAAATTAATTTACCAAATATTGAAAAAATTATATTAGAACAAAACTTAAATTGTAAAGCCAATATGGAACTTACACTCACATTAAACCCACTCAAGTACATTGAAAAGTTAAATACTTTCGATGGACGAAGAGAAGATTTATATACTTTTATCACAAACGTTGATGGGATAACTCCCACACTTAACAAATATGACAACCAGTCACAGACAATGTGTATAAATATACTAAAGTCAAAACTTATAGGTAAAGCCAAACGTTGTATTGAAATACACGCTCACTTATCCACCTGGAAAGAAATAAAAGAATTACTAGTTGAAAATTTCGGAGGTTTTAAATCTTCATTCCAACTGTATGACGATTTGAGACAAACTCCTTATAAAGGAAATGTTGTAAGCTTTTATAACGAAATACAAAAAAATCTTTGCGAATTAAATCAGAAAACAATACAAGAGGGAAAGAATGAGGAAATTACTCATAATACACAAACAGCATTAAACATTTTTAAAGAACGTTTACCAGTTCACATGCGAACAATATTATTTGCATTGAAACCCCCTAATTTGCAAGCAGCCTTACATGAGTTGACTCAAGCTGGTTTTGTAAATGAAAAATCTGAAGAAACCCCAAGGAAATTGCTAGAAGCACCAAAAATTCCAATCACACAAAACTCCCAAAATAATTATAAAAAATATCCAAATCAAAATAATAACTTCACACCTAAAAACCCAATTTATATAAGACCTCCATTCAATCACCAAAACACTAACAACCCTAATCCAAACTATAAAGGTAACAATTATAACCCAAATTACAAACCTCATAGTAGACAAATTAAACCTATGGAAGTTGACCCAACTTCCAGTCAATTGAAGAAAATCCAAACTAACTATAACGAAAGTGATCCAAACGACACGGTTTTTCCGAATGTAGCCTCGGAAACCTGTCTACTCAACGAGACAACAAACTCCCCTTTATTAAGTTAGAAAAGAATAACGAAACGTTAAGACTATTGATTGACACGGGAGCTACTAATAGTCTAATAAACAAAGAAAAAGCTCCAGCAAGCTACATCAAAACAAGAAAACACCCATTAGAAATCAAAACAGTAGGTACTTCCATATTCATAGACAAAGAATTGATTATACCAAAAGAAAAATTTGCACTTAAATCTCGCGTAGATTGCATTTTTCAAATCCACAACTTTAATGATAATTTTGATGGATTGATTGGAAACAATATATTATTTCCAAATAATACCAGTATTGATTTTAAAAACAAAATACTAAAACTAAACGAACAAATTGTTCCACTGTTCTTTTCTAAGGAAGATGAACAGGAATATCAAATAGAAATAAATCATTTAAACAATTTAGTTCCACAAGACACATTTACTTTCGAAAATTTGGAAAGTCAAAGAGTCTCACATCTAAACGATGAGGAACATAAAAGTTTATTTAATTTATTGAAAAAACACAAAAAGGTATTTTACCAAAAAGGAGATGATTTAAGTTTTACCAGTCATGTAAAACATAAAATCCCCACAATAAATGAAGAACCAATCTTCACACGGATTTATAGATATCCCGAAATCCACAAAAAAGAAGTGGACAGACAAATCAAAGATCTGTTAGATCAAAAAATTATCAAACCAAGTACTTCTCCCTACAATGCCCCAATCTGGGTCGTACCAAAGAAAGAAGACAAGGTAGGAAACAAGGAGTGGAGAATAGTCATTGACTATCGAAAATTAAATAACGCAACAAAAGAGGATAAATTCCCTATTCCACTAATTGACGACATACTAGACAAATTAGGAAAAGCTAACTACTTTTCCACATTAGATTTAACAAAAGGATTCCACCAAATCGAGGTAAACCCTGAAGATAGAGAGAAGACAGCCTTCTCAACACTATCAGGACACTACGAATGGTTAAGAATGCCATTCGGTCTCAAAAATGCCCCCGCCACATTCCAACGAATGATGAACGAGGTATTAAAAGAATATGTAGGAAAAATTTGTTATGTCTACCTCGACGACATAATAATATTCTCAACTTCATTGGAAGAACATATAAACTCCCTTAATAAAATTTTCACCAAATTACAGTCAGTAAATTTAAAGATATCCCTAAATAAATGTGATTTCATGAAAAGAGAAAGCGAATTCTTAGGTCACATAATTACCCCGGATGGAATAAAACCTAATCCCAATAAAATAAGCACGATACAAAACTTTCCTATACCAAAAACTATTAAGGAAATCCAATCTTTCTTAGGCCTAACCGGATATTATAGAAAGTTCATCCTTGACTACGCCAAGATCATAAAACCACTAACTCTCTGTTTGGGAAAAGATAAACAAATAAATATAAATAACACAGAATATAAAGAATCATTCGAGAAATTAAAACTAGCAATGTCAGACGATTTATTAAACAGACACCCTGATTTTAATAAAGAATTCACACTTACCACAGACGCATCCGATTTCGCAATTGGAGCAGTCTTAAGTCAATCACATGGACCACTATGCTTCGCATCCAGAACTTTAAATAAACACGAATGCAATTATTCAGTTATAGAAAAAGAACTTTTAGCAATCGTTTGGGCAACCAAACAATTCCGCCATTACCTATACGGTAGACATTTCAAAATACAAACAGATCACCGACCATTAGCATGGTTGCACAACCTCAAAGAACCTAACTGTAAACTCCAAAGATGGAAGATAAAATTGGAGGAATACGATTTTCAAATCGAACATATCGCAGGAAAAGAAAATAAGGTAGCCGACGCACTATCAAGAATAAGAATAGATGAAAAAAATTCACATGGCATCACCAAAATTGATAAAATTGGTAAGAAAAACAGAGTTAACACAAAAATTAGTACAAATTACGAAAATGTATTAAACATATTAGAACTCGTTTCTACACAACACTCAAATGAGTCAGATAGTTCAAACTTAATTCCAATCACGGAACAAAGTCTAAATATATTTATTCGACAGATTATAATAGAAATAGGAGAACAGAATAATGAAATCATAACCTTCCCTTTTAACAAAAGAAGAATAAAAATAATTAGGAAAAATTTCGAAGAATCAGATTTCGAAAAAATCATATCAGAAATTGATATAGACCACAAAAACGTTTTATATTGTAATAACAATAAACTATTTTTAGAATTCCAAACTTACTGGAAAACACACCACAACACCCAAATTTTAATTAGAACTCATACATTTTTAGAAGATGTTTATGATATAACTAAACTAGAAGAAATCATTCACAAAAAACATAAGGAATTAAATCACGTGGGAATAGAAAAATTATATTTAGATCTAAAAAGAAAATATTATTACCCAAACTTTAAAACACAAATAACAAAAATCATAAATAATTGCGATATCTGCAACCTGAAAATTGAAAGAAACCCTATTAAACTACCATACGAAAAAACAGAAACACCCTTAGAACGACACATTCACTACCATATGGATATATGGATCCTACCCAATAATAACAAATATTTAAGTTGTATCGACAAATTCAGCAAGTATGCCTCAGTAGAAAAACTTAAAACAAAAAATCAAAAAGACATTTTAAATGCTATGGAAAAACTATTCTCATACATGTCTGAACCCAAGAAATTAACTCTAGATAATGACCCCACTTTCAAAACTTACTCTATAGAAAATTATCTAAAAGAAAAGAATATACTAACACACTTTACCACCCCTTATAGACACACCGGAAATTCGGATGTGGAACGCCTTCACAGTACCCTAAATGAACAAATTAGATTACTAGAGAAAACTGAAAAAATTATCGATTTAGTAACAAAAGCGGTAAATACGTATAACAAAACAATACATCTTACTACAAAGGAGAGACCCTTAGAGATACATCTAGGTAAAATAGAAAATAAAAAAATATATGATAGAATAGAAACAAATAAGAACAAAACTCTAGACAAAATAAATAAAAATCGATTAGACGTAGAAGTAAATCCAAACTTCACAAAAATAAACAATCCAGAACAGTTTAATAAACTAAAAACCAAACACAAGAAAGTAAAACTACTTAAAACAATCGATAAGAAATTACTCATCAAACCCCACCTAAGAAAACAACTCCTTCACAAAGACCAATTCAGAAAGAAAAAGAAATTTACTAAAACACAAAATGAAGACAACCAAAACAATAGCAATCATAATAGTGATTCTCTTATTAACAACTTCAGTAAAAACTAATGATATAAAAATAACAAAGATAGATAGAGAATTTTTAATCATACAAGAAGGACAAATTAAACTTGTAAATAATTATGACATTCTATTACATGTAATTAACCTTACAGAATGCCAATCATTAATAAACCAGTTAAAAGACCAACACCATTTACTAACAAATACTAACGATTCGCAAGACCAAAAGATAAATACATTAGAAATAAAACTCCAAACAATTATCCCACACCATATTATTCATAAACGAGGAGTAATTAATATTGCAGGTAAAGTAATGAATTACTTATACGGAACTATGGACGACGACGATAGAAAAGCCATAGAAGAAAGATTACAAAATTTAGAAGATAGTAACAGAGAACTTTTAACAAACAATAACAAACAAGTAACCATTAACAAACAATTTAATGAACAATTCTTTCAATTACAAGACATTCTTAAACAAAGTTCAAAAACATTAACTAAATACAAAGAAATCAAGTCAGAAATAAATACTTTACGTATGGAATTAGAATTCAATAGAAACTTAGCCGAAGTACAACAAATAATAGAAAAAATTGACAATATCATAATGACCAGCAGGACGGGAGTATTAACCCAAGATATATTAACTGTAAAAGTAATTTATGACTTCGAAATAAACATAGAGAAACTAAAAGAGATAAAGTTGACATTGGCTACTTATGACGAAAACTTACTAATTATTTTAAGTATACCAAGATTTAATGAAAACTTATATAACAAAGTATCCATACATACCTTCCCGGTAAAAGATAAAATTATAACAATACCTAACAATGAATTTATAGAACTTAATAAAACTATGTACTATACAGCCAAAGAAACAAAAAATCTAATAAAAATTGAAGACAATTGCATTGAAAACATATTTAAGGACAATTCTAAACTAAATTGTAATACCAAAAATTACAAAGATGAAAATATTATAATCAATAAAGAAAAATATTTAATAATAAAAAACATAAAAAATGTAAAGTTAGAACAAGATTGTAATAACTTAGATTATACTTTACAAGGAAACTATATTGTAGAATTTGAAAACTGTAAAATAAAGATAAAAAATGTAACATACAATAGAAAATTGTATCAAAATAACTACAAAATAATACCATTGATAAATTATAACTTTTCAGATAATTACTTTAAAGAATTACATTTACAACCCATAAATAATATCGAAATATTAGAATCAAAAATACATACAAAACATATAACTTATAATGTAATAACTATCGTAATAATAATATCAATAATACTTTTTGCAATCATATATTTAAAAATTAAATTAAAAGATAAAAAACTTGTTACAAATATAAGCCTTCCAACGGTCACTTTCCAACCGTTAGAACACTCGAAAGAGGGAGGTGTTATAACAAAGAATAATGACACAAGTATTTTTTAAGATACTTAACTTTTGCTTACACAAACGAAATGATAAACACTTTTGCTTACATTGAAATAAGAAATGATAAACACTTTTGCTTACACAAACGAAATGACAAACACTTTTGCTTACATTGAAATAAGAAACACTTTTGCTTACCTAAACAAATGATAAACACTTTTGCTTACTCTAAGATATTGAAATGTAAAAGATAAATACCAGTTGTCTGCGACATTCTGGTCAGACTTGTTTTAACTTTGAACGAATAAAGCTAACTTCAATCTAGAGCTCCGACTCTAGATTTCCTTTTTAAAAAGTTTTTCGTTTGATTTAAAAATAAAACTTATATATATATATATATATATATATATATCAGCGACAAAGCGTCCATATATTGAGTGGAATGAGTGCTTCCGTTAACGAATTTAGAAAATCTTAGGTAGCCTGTAAAAATTAAATTCAAAATTCTAAAACTTATTCATTTTTCTATTATACTTTTGATATTATATTATACCAGTCTGTTCTTATCCAATCTATCTCGTTAAATTAATGTCAACATCATTCTGAGAACATTATAATATTTTACCAAAATAATTACATAAAAGAAATCATGGTCTGTCTGCTAATTACATACAACTTAAAATACCCCCACAGCAAACCAACAGAGAACGCTCAACATCTGCATTATTTTTACGAATGTATAAAGTGACTAAAATGCGTAGCACAAATGCATTCTCTTTAATTGTCTTCTTTTCTTAGCTCAGTCTCAAAATACTTACACCAACAGAAAGTACACAACATCACTCATAAATGTTGATAAGCGAAAATGCTCTGCAAAAAATACTCATAATGCGCAATGGCTAGGCATTCTATTATTTTGCTTTATTAACTCAGATCTCAACCCAAAGTGGAACAGATTTTTTTAGGTTTCTTGCTTTTGGACCAACGTGTGAAGAATGAGTTGAGTGAATGCATTACAAAAATGCCATGACATAAAACAGGAGATAGAAAGAAAACAAAGATGTATATGAGTTGTTTCTTGTTCTTAACAGTTCACTGTTAATGAGTTTGATTTCATGAAAAAAAGGGGTAGGTAGTACTCATTTTATTGACTGGGTCAGTTTTTTCACTATCAGAAAACAAAGAGTGCATTGGTTTTAAAGTGTGTGGTTTTTAAACTATTTTCGTAGCTGTGGGTGACTTATAAGGATTTAAACTAATATTTCCTGATTTAATATGAATGCGTGTAATTGTGCAATAGAAAGTTTTTTCCTTAACCGGCTAGGTCGTTCGAAGAAAAAAAAAATAATAATAGATGTTGGCAGACAGAAACCATCCTTAAATATAAACACCGTTACAAAGCGGTGTACTCGAAATTTTTCAATAAAAAGTTCTCCGTGGCTAACAGGATGTATGAAAACAAAAAGAAAATATTGTTGGCCTTGTCTTATTAGCAATGAAAAAAGTGTTTGGAAAAGTGGTGGATTTAATGACATGAACAATTTTTCGAAAGCCCCCAAAAAGGCATGTAAAGGAGTGTGGGTCTCATTTGAGTCTCAAATTTTTGGTTTTATTTTGAGTGCTTCCGCAAACAAAAATGTCACGCTTCGTGCCTGATATATATATATATAATAATTATATATATATAATAATTATATATATATATTTCCCTTTCTCTCTCTCTTTTAGATTTGTCTAAAAATAATAATTAATTGAATTTTATTGAAACCTCGAACAAATGTTTACACAATAAAGCGAGTAAAAGTGATCAGTGTGGGATTACTGATCATAGGTCAATATAGAAAACTAGGCTTTCACAAAGTGTACCGAAAAACACAGACAAAATGAAAAGCAGCTAGGTGCTGATTATAGGTGCTGATTATTGATCCTTTAGTAAGTAAAGATAGGTAGGTAAGAAAAGAACTAGGTACATGCAAATAAAAATATGATCTATCCAGGTAGGGTTGAATCTGTATGCAGCATGCGTAGATTTGACATTGAATCCTGTTCACGTTCACATAAAGTAAGTGAATTCGAAAACTCTTAAGGTTTTTCTCTGTTAATTCCTTCTTCACTACTTGTTATGTGTTCATCAAACAACAAACACCAACACTAGTAATAAAACTTTTAATGTAGGGTCAAATTGAGAAAGCAAATACCACTACGCTTCTGTTTATGTATCAAGGATTCCAATTGCTATTGCAGGCAAAACCCCAATCTGTTTGACAGAAATTCATTCAAGCATCGCCTATACTCAAACTGCGACTGACTGAACCTTGGATACGGATCCAGACAATGAATTTGAATACCTACCATAAGAAGCCAAATAAAAATAGAAGTCCCTACATTGCTTCTATCCCTTTGTTCAGATCTTAATTACATCCAAAAAGGGATTCCTTTGGCCTTTTTCCACTATAAACAATAAGAGTCATTGAAAAAATAAAAAAAGTCGCACAAGAGCTTTTATCCTCGGCATTAACGCGACGACTATGACTCACGCCATCACCACCAACAATAACAGTGAAAACAAAAAGGCATTCTAACAATATTACATACATGGTTGACTTCCTCTTGGTGGCACTCTTCGCTAAGCAACACATCTCATAACATCTCGTTTGAAGGACACCCTCTGTTATCTCGAAAATATTCCATATTCACAAAACTAAAAAGAAAAACTCTGATTTAAATTAAATTAAAAGCGAAGCATGAAATGAAAATCGCTTATGTCGATGGTGCCACAGACTGAAGTAAATAAAATTCGTAGACCAAATACGAAAAGAAAAGACAATAGAAGTTTTCGGAATATTTCTCGCTAGAAAAAAGAAGAAAATTTTTACTTCGTTTAAACGTATTCTTTCGCAATGCATAAAATGAATATAGGTACCCAGACAAAACATAAATAAACCGATTTTTGATTCTGTATGTCTGTCTGTCTGTCTGTATAGTCTTGTTTATTCGAAGGAACACACTACACACATTATAGCTTCCTGCAAAAAGGATTCTCTCAGAGAATATTAATATTCAAAGCATGGGCTTCATAGAAAGTTGCTTCTCTGCGCCAGAAAACTTAAAAGTGTGTGATTTGTTGGTACGGTAAATAGAATATTGCCAAAAGGTTTGCTATACTATCGTTTCTATTGGCTAGACGGATGTTTTCTCTTTTTTCTACTGAATTAAGAAAGATTTTTTTTTTTTGGGTTGACAAACCATAAATGTTGTGCTGTGATTCTAGATTGCACAATGGTAGCTATACCCAAATCCATAATATGACAAGCACGGTTGAACTTATTAAAGTGGACTTTGTATTCGGCTAAGAAAGTAAAAGCAGTGGGACAAATGCCAAAACATATGTGCATGTGGCCCTGAATATATAATGAACTCATGAATGAAACTCAAGAAACTTTGTAGAAGGGAATAAGAGTCTAGTCGTAGCTTATATGCTGCTAAGAGAGCAAAGGATATTTGAGGTTTCTTTGTGGAGTAATCTGTCGAATCGGAACTCTAACTAAAATTTGAAATAGAGAAGGATGAGTTTCATTTCCATTGCCATTGGCACTACTTTTTTATTCTTGTCTTTAGTAGAATCCGTGGGGAAATGGTAAGCCTACTTACTTAACGTAGGTAAGCATTATCGTCTGGGGTGAACCAGGTCTGCAACCAACATATATCTTCAAAAATCGTTTTAGAACAAGCTTTTTCCTAACTAGAACTTTTCAATTTTTGTGTTATCTTATTCAAATTTCTCGTCGAAACTCTACATAGGCCTCAAAATAATGCGTGACCTTGAATAACAAATTTTGAAGCTAAATATCTCAGTATTTCTCTTATAATAGATGAAAGCATGACACCAGTTGTAAGAAATGTTTAGTTTTAGTTGCAAGGCACTTTGATATTGATAAAATCAATGACACATTTTTCGGGTTGATTGAGCTGCAGGACTCGTCGGCAATTTCAATTTCAAATGCTATTAAGGAATATTTAGAAGTTTTAAAAATTTCATGTGAAAATTTAATTGGGTTAGGTACAGACAATGCTTCAGTTATGAAGGGCACACTGAATGGAGTTAGAGTCCATCTGAAATCCTTGAATGCTTGAATCCAAACATGTTTTATTTGGGTTGCACTTGCAACTCCCTAAATCTGTGTGCCAAAGCGGCGGCCAAACAGATTCCCATTGAAATTGAGCACTTAATAAAGACAATTTTAAATTTTTTTTCACACAGCTCCAAAAGACTGTTTAAATTTTAATACTTTTCAAGATTATTTTGACACATACCTGAGCATAAAATTTTAAATACCTGTTCTACCCGATGGTTATCTGTACAGGCAGCTGTGGATAGGGTTTTGGAGCAATGAACTGCTCTTAAACATTACTTTTTACTTTTATCTTTCGAAGAAAAGAAAGAAAGTAATATTGAAATCGTAGCAGAAAGGCTAAACGATGCTAATAAACTATAATATTTACTTTTTTTATCCTACATCCCTAAAATAATAAATGATATGAATAGGATATTTCAATCCGAAAAGACTTTAATACATATTCTGTTGCCTTTAGTAAAACAAAATTTCTTGAAATTGTTGAGTAATTTTATCAAAATAGAGTTTTTAAATGCAACAGTAGACTTCGAGAATCGAGATTTTCAACTTAGTATTGAATCAATTTTTTGTGGAATAGAATTTGAAGCTTTTGAAAAAAATGTTTCAGCTGAGACTGTGCTAGAGATCAAAAAAAATATTTTCAAGTACTACATCTGCCTTTGTAATGAAATAATGGCAAGATTTTCATTCGAATATAGTCAATTAAACCTAATACAGTACTTAAATCCCAAAAAAATTCAGGAAGGGGAATTAAAATCTATTTTGAAACTTGTAGAGGCTTTTCCATTTAACAAAACGTCTGTTGAAGTATGATAAATGATGAATGGGGATCATTCATAATTTTCGACATTATTAACAAAGAGCAGCAAGATATTGCTACTTTTTGGTATTCATTAAAAACAATAAAAAATGCTATGGAAGAACTAATGTTAGAAAATGTATGCGAATATATGCAGACTCTAGCTGTTTTGCCACACAGCAGCGCTGCAACTGAAAGAAAATTTTCAGAAATTAATCTAGTCAAAACTAAGTTTAGAAAGTGTTTGAATGTAAAAACAGTTGAAAATTTAATGTTTTCACGATCGCTGTTGGAAGATCGTAAAACTATTTTCAAACCAAGTCTCGAGCTGATGATTTTTTTAAGAAAATATAAATTTGTCCAAGGCAAATTCATTTTGCAACAGTTTTTTTTTGCAACTTAATGCTTAAGAGGTTAGGTTTAAATTAAATTTGAAAGTCTGAAATGAAGAAATGTGATTTTTTTAAATTAAAAATAGACTAGTATGTAGTTATTTAAACTAAGATATAAGATTAAAAACGGAATTTCTGTATTTTTGTTATGTTTTTTTTTATTGCTGAAATAAATTTTATTTTATTGATACTGTTTTAATGTATTTTTTTTTTTTCGAATAAAATCTACTTCGCAATTTTTCGATTTACTTCACTTTTTTACAATTTCACTTCGAAATTTGATTCTTGAGGTTTTAACCCTGCTCCCTACCTTACACCATACTAACTAAGATGCAGTCACTAAACTAAGATACACTCTCCCAGTAGAATAGCTAAACAGTATGTTGACTACCAACAAAAAAAATGCACCGTAGCCATCTCTTTCAATCGAACGTACATAATAAACTTTGAGGCTCATAAACTCTTAAATCTTCTTCCTCTTTTTATAATAATTTTACAATCCTAACAACAATAATGTTCATGTTTTTACTATCTCTTCGTGTTAACCATCTTATTGAATATCAAAATAAATCATCGAATTTTCAACAAATCTTCCGTCATTATGCTGCCCAACAACGAATATGTTTTGAGTAAACCAAAACCATTGCTCAATTAATTTGGATTGTCTTCAAAGAAAAGAAAATGGAAAGAACGAAAAAAGTGTATTCTAAAATAGATTGAAGTTTTGGGAAACGAATTTGGGATTAATAATTAAAAATACGTCCCAACAGATGAGTTCTGCTGTCGTCATTAGTAGATACGCTGTGAGGTTGTAAATTAGATTCTGGTTGAAAGTTTTTCACAGGATTTTGTGTGTGTGTGTGCCTGTGCTGGCTCAGAAGGTGAATGCAAATGAGGGATTAGTATGTTACGCGTCCTAAAACACAGTTCGCACTTCCACACCGTAATATAAACTATAAAGAAAACATTCGGAAAAACATACATTTTTTGATGGTGGAGTGAAGAATACATATTTTATATTATTATGCATTGGATAGTGGTGTTTTTATTTTCGTTGGTAGGTAGTTTCTTCTTTGTTATTTTGACAGATGACAGCGACACGTTAATTATGAAAGAGACGATGCAAAACTGATGTTGTACTCGCGGTGTGATGGATAGCATCTCCGCCTGTTAATCCAGAGGTTTAAGTTTGAATCCCAACATAGGCAAAAATGTTTTTTCCACGGGTATCGCCTTTCGCGAGGAACTGGCAAGTCCTCCGTTAGTATTCATCGCCAAAAGCGCTTTCGAGATTTACCGTTCGGAACCGGCAGAAAATTGTAGGTCACTTCCATTCCCTCACGAGGCATGGTTGTGAGAAATGCGTTAGGCTCAGGGGCTCTTCGCTCTGTTGCGCCACCCTATTTATTTATTTAGACGATGTAACTGACAAAGCGAATTTAGATAGATAGATATTTATTTTTTCGTATTCACATTTACATTTGGTAAGCTACCGCACAGTATATAATACAGAGATTTGATATATTTATATCTTTCTACTGAAGTATTATCTATAATTAAGAAGAAATTTGAGAATCAATGGAAAAAATGACTTTGAAGGAAAGTACAAATAAAACCTTCAATACAAAACAAAAAGAAATTACCATATTTAAATAGTAATAAATTAAGGCAGGTACATTTCTACTTAAGGACTATGATTAAACTTGAATTTAGGCTTAATCAGTATTGCACAAAATAAATATATATATATTATTATTAAAATATCAAACTGACAAACAAATAATTAAATAAATAAATAAATTAATAAATTAATAAATTAATAAATAAATAAATAAATAAATAAATAAGTAAATAATTCTGTAAATAAATTAATTTGTAAATAAATTAATTTGTAAATAAATAAATAAATAAGTATTTGAATAAATAAATTGAATTGAATCAGATGTGTTTAAATAACTTTATGGATAGTTATTTAAAGAAGGAAAAATAAATAAATAAATAAATAAATAAATAAATAAACAAGCAAATAAATAAATAAATAAATAAGTAAATAACAAATAAACAATAAATAAATAAATAAATTTGTAAATAAATAAAGAAATTTATGATGAGAATGTTACCCAAGAAAATACTACAATCACTAAGTAATTAATAGACATTTAATATACACAAAAGTCGATACGCAAAGACATAGGTAAATTAGAAAAATGGTTAGGATATCAGCTGATTAATAAGTGGATTGTCACAACTATCACAGTTTTCTAAGAATTTGTTTGTAAGTTTATCAATTCTTTCAGTGATAATTTCAACATTTGCTCTTGAATGCAAATCAATCGTAGAGTGGTAGCGAGAGAGGTTAAGCATCATTTTTAGTAATTTGTTCTGCGATACTTGCAATTTATAAATATGACATTTAGCACAACTTCCCCACACCTGACATCCATACAAAAGGATAGCCTGGAAGACAACTTTCTGGAAAGTAATTTTGTTGGCGTTGCTCAAAATTGACTTTCTATTTATAAATGGGTACAACATCTTGGTTGCAATGCTTACTTTTTGTAAAGTTTTGGCAACATGCACACTAAATGTTAATTTTTGGTCTAAGTGAATCCCCAGATACTTTACGGTCGAATCCCAGTTGACTCTAACTCCGTTTATGCAAAGCTGATTGGTTGGGAGGTAGCAAGGTTATCTTTTTCTGCTAAAAAAGATTGCTTGCACCTTTTCAACATTAAGTTTAATTCTCCATTTATAATAATACTGGAGCATCCTTTCAAGCGCATATTGTAAATTTGTCTCAACACCGAGACCAAATTCATGAGATGAAAATATGCCAGTATCATCAGCGAAGATAGCAATTTCACATTCAGGGAATATCAGATGTAAAAATGTTATACAAAAAAGGACCCAGGACTGAACCTTGTGGAACACCTTGATTGATAACATTACAGTTTGATGAACTACTACTAACAAAAACACGAAAACATCTATTGGACAGAAAACTTTGGGTAAGTTTTACCAGGTACGCAGGGAACCCAAGATTTATCATTTTGTGCACAATTCCATCATGCCATACTGTGTCGAAAGCTTTTTCAATGTCAAGCAGGACTAGACCCGTTGATTTACCAAGCAGATGATTTTTTTTTGATATGGTTACACAGCCTTAAAACTTGATGAGATGTGCTATGAAACTTTCTGAACCCAAATTGTTCATTTGGTATTATTTTTTTATCATCAATTATTTTTAATATCTTATTTTTGAGGACCTTTTCGAGCACTTTACTCAGATAACTGAGTAAGCTTATTGGTCGATAGCTACATGGATGTTTAGAGGGCTTTCCCGGTTTTAAAATTGGCACAACTTTAGCACATTTCCACGTAATTGGAAAGTATTGGGTTTTGAGACAGGCATTTATCAAAAATGCAAGAAATTGAAGCCCTTCTTCAGGTAGTGCTCTTATATAGATATTTTTAATGCCGTCAAGTCCATCGGACTTTCTGGATTTAAGGTTGCTCACAATATCTTCCACATCTGTTCTTGAAACATACTGATTGATAGGGGTATCAACGATCTGTTCATTGAATGTAGTTACTGTGTTGTTAACGAGGTTATTTGTAATACTATCACCAAGGTTTTGGGACACAGTGAGTGTTCAATGACCTGTTCTAGAACAGTTTCAGACAGAAAAGATCAGGCTTTTGGTGTTCAATGAGAAATTTTCTGTTCTTTTCTGATCTTTTTTGTGTTCAATGAGCTGTTCTAGAACAGTTTAGCACAGCATTTTCTCCACCTCCTCTTGAGCCAGTGTAAGTTTGGTGAAAACTGTCAAAAGCAGCTGTTGACCTTTTGCTCGTAGTTTTTTAAGCGCATTGTAATTTGAATTTGTTGTGAAAAGTTCAAAAAAATTTAAAAATCAGGAAAATAACACCTAACCTTGTGCTGAAAATAGAATTACTTATTCGTGACGAAAATACGCTAAGTTAAATTGATATCTGAAAAAGAAAAACTGGTGGTTGTTTTTTTTCGTTTTTGTTGCTGCCTTTTTTGACAAGTTTGCTTGTTCTAACTTGCCTGACGTTTTTCACTGCTTCTGTGCTCTGCTGTACTGTTCTGATCTTAAAAAAAGCCATTGAACACATCTAGTGTGGTTTTTCAGAAACGTTGAGGCAAAAACGTTGGCTTTACTGCTATCCTCGTAAACTAGCTCACTATTATTTTCAAGGTTTGGTATTTGTCTGTTCTTATTTTTAATTATTTTTGCGATATTCCAAAAGGGTTTAGCATTTTTATCTAATTCGCTTAGTTTTTCGTTCCACTTCCTGTTCCGATAAATACTAATCTCCTCAACAATCTTTTTATTGTAGAATTTAAGTTGAATTCTGTATTCTGGCAATCGGTAACGTTGCCATTGCCTTTTAAAGGAGTTCCTTATGCGCACATATTCCAGAATATACTCCGGCATTTTGTTGAAAAATGGTTTTTTTAGTTTTTTTGGCACGCATGACTCTATTGATTCAGTTATATGACTAGAAAAGGAATCGACAAGTAAATCAACATCTTCCCTAGAACTTATTCTATTCATATCAGCAGGAGATGACCTTAGCTTGGATTTCATCTCTGATCGAAAACGTTGCCAATTGGCATTCTTTAGGTCTAAAAGGTACTGTTCGCGTGACTCTACAGATTCATTCATTTTGCAAAGGACTGGGATGTGGTCCGAACTTAGTTCATTTACTGTTATTGGCTGTGTAAAATACCTAGGAACATTTGTTATATAGAAGTCAAGAACGGAAGGACTACCTTTTGACCCTGCTGGAAAATATGTTGGACTAAACGGAAACAACAATGAATATGGAAACACACTAGACAAACTAGCAAGAACATTACCCCATGAATTTGCACGATTACATCCCCAATCTCTATGCCTACAGTTGAGGTCACCCCCTACTATATAACTTTCGTTACGTATCAATAATTTTCTCAAGTCATTTCTAAAATATCTTCTTTTTTCATCAGATGAATTTTTACCTGGAAAGTAAACACAGAACATTTTTATAGTAGTACGATTTCTTAATTTCACCTCTACACCGACATTCTCGATGCATCGAGTACGAACGACTGGCAAAAGAACATGTTGAATGGATCTTTTAATGAAAATTGCAACACCTCCACCTCTATCATCATTCCTGTTGTCTACGCGATAGCATTTATAACCCGGGGTGGAAATAGATATTTCAGAATTTAACCATGTCTCTGTTACAAAAGTAATAGGTAGGTATCAATTGAATGATCTTTCAAGAATTGAACAAATTCTACATGTTTATTACGGATGCTCTTGGCATTCCATGTTATAATATTTAAGTCTAACATATTACTTGACATTGGAATAAAGAAACTTAGTTGCTAACTGTGCGAGCTTGAAATTGATCGAATTTTGTTTTACAAGAACCTAATTTATTAATCATCTCCATTACAAGAATATTCAATTCTTCCATGGAAAACAACTCACCACCGGCAGTTGACGTAGGTGTGTTGTTGTTGTTGCATACGCTGGGTTGCACTTGCACATCATTTTGTGGTGAGGTTTTAGTCCATGTACTTGGAGTTGGACTCGTGACGTCGTGACACTGACGCTTTGCATATTCACCTGCCTGCCGTGAGCGTGTTGATGTAAAGGTGGAAAGTCGCTCATTGACAGGATAGGATGAGTTGAATTTCGGGATGTTGACGTGATGGTTGGTTTTTGTCTGGACCTGGGCACGTTGACTTGTTTTGTTTGAAAGCTTTTCTCTTATCTCTAAATATTTTTTTCTGATTACGCAGTTGCTGTCAGTAGATTTATGTTGCTCTCTGCAGTTTGCACATTTGTGTATTTCGGTATTGTTGCATTCTTCGGTTTTATGGGAAGCCGCACATATAGAGCAATAAGTTTTAACATGGCAATTTCTCTCACCATAACCAAACATTTGACAATTTCTGCATTGAAATAGATGATTTTTCTGTTTTCGTTGGAATGACCAGTTGACTTGGGTGTGAAATATAGAGCGATATTTTTTCTAAGTTCAAACATTTTTATAGACCCACTTTCTAGAGAAACTAAGTACCTAAATAGTATCGGTGTATTGTTCATATTGTCTTTTGATCAATTTGATTTCTTTACACAACAATCCAAGTTTATTCAATTCATTTTTTAGCACTGTGGTATCAATTTCATTTAATCCGTACAGTATGACTTTAAAAGCTTTTTCATTTTTTAGTTCATGACTGAAGTACCGACAGTTCTCTTGATTCAATTTAGCAAGAACAAGGTTATATGAATCCATTGATTCGCACATAATTTTAATGCCAATTGACATTTTCTTTATACAATAATCCGAAACTTTAATGGATTTTATTAGTGTATGCACATAATCGCACATTTTTGAAGAAGTTAAATGGGTGGGATATGCACTTTTTTAACAGAAACAGAAACGTTTGGCGAAACAGAATCGTCCATAGGTTCAGCATCGTTGTCTGTGTCACTATCCGGCAAACACTGTAAATGACTCCAATAGTTTCCTCTGGAGTCCTTCGCGGTCACATTCATAGTTTTTGTTTTCCGAAATTTACCATCCGAGGACATTATTTTGTCCTCGGAATTAGGCGATCTCGCGCGTTTATTAATTTTGGTAGAAGAAATCACAATTGAATTTAAAGACTGGCTCAACTTGACGTTTTGCTCTCTCAAAAGCTTTGTGATGACTGACAAAGCGAATTTAATTGCATATATTACTTGGGCAAGGGGTACGTATGATAGTTTAGAAGACTATGACTACCAGGGGTATAGTCATTGCTTGTTATATTGATTTTCTGGCTCAACTTTCTGAGAGATCAAACTGGACAAAAAAAAATTTTTTGTTTTTTTAAACCATATTGAAAATATTGTTTGGGTTAGCTACAAAAAATCCAAAAAAGTCTGAGCTCAAAAAAAAAATTATTTAGAGGTCTATTAAATGTTTTTTATATTTCTTAGGCCTCGGCCACGCAGTAAGCGGCAGAGCGGCTAAGCGGCTGAGCGGCGAGCGGCTGAGCGGCGAGCGGCTGAGCGGCAACTGTAAGCGGCGTATGGCCAGGCACTAAGCGGCTGAGCGGCAACTCTAAGCGACGTATGGCCAGGCGCTGAGAGCGATTGCTTTTGAGCGATTAGTAGTTAAAATGCCGTTGTCAAAAACAGTTCGCCGTATTTTAATGTCTGAAAATCGTTTGTATGTGTACAAATTACTTAAACGTTGTCTGTTGTTGATAAACTTTTTAACTCGAAACATCCTTCCTCGAATTTTTCACGTATAAAATGGTACCCTACATATATCGACTTACGTTCCCAATCGCATAACTAATATCTGGTCTTGTAGCTATGGCCAAGAACATAAGACTTCCAACTAGTTGTCGATATTGAAACTTGCTTAGTTGTGATTGCTCAAAATTCGAAAGTAACTGATTTGGGTCAGCTGGAACAGACACTGGATTGCAACTTTCATGGTGAAATCTTTGTAAAATCCTCTTGGCATATCCTGCTTAAATAAAATAAAAAAATAAATAGGGTGGCGCAGCAGAGCGAGGAGCCCCTGGGCCTAGCGCATTTCTCACAACCATGCCTTGTGAGGGAATGGAGGGGTCCTACAATTTTTCGCCGGTTCCGAACGGCTATTTGAGAATGCGCTTTTCATGGCAATGAATTTACTAACGGAGGACTTGCCAATTCTTCGCGAAAGGCGATACCCGTGGAAAAACATTTTTGCATTTTGCCTCTGCTGGGATTCGAACCTCGAACCTCTGGGTTAGCAGGTGGACATGCTAACCATTACGCCACGGGTACCGCATATCCTGCTTGGTGCATAAATATTGAACCATCCGCACGCTGATCAATCTCCAGACCAAGAAAACAACCAACTGGCATTTTGTTTTGCCGCCCGCTCATTGCGTGGCCACTCCTGTGTGATTTCATATGTTTTAATTTTTTTTTGCCGCTCTGCCGCTCTGCCGCTTACTGCGTGGCCGAGGCCTTAGACCTAACCTTACTTGAGCGTCAAAACTGTTCAATTATTTTGAGCCCAACAAATTTCCTTGGTCTAATTAAAAAATTTTTTTCAGACAAACCGTTTCCGAGTTATCAAGCTTTGAAAAATGGTATGTATGTTTTTTTGATTTTGCTCTTTTATTTTGGAGTTTCTAAAATCACGAACAAATCAATATGTGAAAAATTGCAAACATTTTTTTTTAAGAAAATTTAATTTTCTAAAGAAAAGGTACTTCTACATTTTTTCACAAAGTGCTTTCTTTAGAAGTTATTTGCGATTGAAGCTGATAAAAATAACACCTTCTCGTTTTTTTTCGTTGTTCATTCTTTTTTTTACCCAATGTAGCAAACTGATAGTTGAGATCATGGAAAATCAGCATTAATGTCCTTACGACTCAGTACCAATAGATGTAAAAAAATGGTAAATAATGAAAAAAATTGGAGTTAAACACCAAAATCAACCAAAAAATAATATAGAACATTTAAGGTGTGAAGGTGTTGCAGAACACAGTTTAAAGTTAACAGTTAAGAAATTATTTCTCATTGAGTAACCTTAAGCGAGATGCGGAGAGAAACCGCTATGGAAACCACTTTGCCTACAATTTTATTCTACAATTTTTACTCCGGTAAGATGACATACTCGTATTTTTTCTGTTTATGAAGCCGCCACAGTTCTCTCGAACATATCCAGACATGCATTTTTTCTAACTGTTTTGCCAGAATAAACTTACAGATGCCAGTATACTACCTGATGTCATCGTGATCGGTTCAAACGAAAAAGCTAGAGAAGAAATTTTTTGCGAGTCATTGTTTATTTCAAAATTGCTTAAAAAATTAAGTGTTTTTCTATATCCTTTGTGTTTTATGTTTGCGTTTATGTGTATAGACAATATTTTTTGTGTGATTTTGCTCCTTAATTATAATGTTTTGATTCTTGTATGGATGTAAAAGTTTTATTTCCTATCGGGTAAGATGACATATAGCTTATCAGTCCATGATGACATACTATAAATACTATGACATACCTACTAAAAAACACAAACCTTATTTTTTTAATTTAAATATTTAAATGTAAATTTAAAGTACATAATTATATTTCACCAAGCATAAAACAAAAATCATGAAAGCTAAATGGCCGAAAATCTAAGTTGAAAATGTGAGTTATATACTGACTGAAGCTGAAGAGGCAAATAAAGCAGGCATTTTTACAATATGTCATCTTACCCTCATGAAGTATGTCATCTTATACCCGACTATGTCATCTTAGCCTTAGCCTCGGACTGTTTTTAACTAATTTTTTAAAATAAATTCTTTTTACTTTAAACTACTCATTCCAATTTTATTTTTTCCATACAATCATTAATTATTTAATTATGTAAAGATTTTAACGCTAGGGTTTGTCGAAAATTTTATTTCTTACTTTAAACAAAAAGTATGTCATCTTGAGCACAATTCCCCTACTTAAATAGAAAGCAAATAGTAAACACTGAAATGGACATCACAAATGTCCTCGAAATGATTGGAAATTTTTTCCATTTAATCAATTTTTTCTTCACCTTCGTCAACCAAAGTTAATTAAAACTCAGACGCAAACTTTGCCTTCAAAAGTTTATAAATGGTCCAAGGATAAACAACATTGCAGAATATCAACAGACTCCGAATATAAAAATATGCATATAATAATCTCAACAATACTTACAAAGACGTCTCTCCGGCCGCTCTAAGACAACGGCATTTCAATTTTCATTTTAATAACCTTTTGCTTATTTGAAATTCCAAAAGGTAAATACACAGAACCATGGATACGGCCTGTTAAAACAAAAATTCTAAACACCACCAAATTGACATAGGAAATAAACAACACCAACACCACCCATCCTTGTCATCATTCGAGATGAGATGAAACACATCACTGGAGCAAGAAGAAAGATTGTTTTGTTTGTTATCAAGAGGGATAGAATTTGAAACCACCACTGAAGGGTGCATTCAACAACAGCTGCAGCAGCAGCAACAAACAAAGCACACCTCCACATTCCCATCCTATTGACTGTTTTCGTCGAGTCCAAGATAAATTTTTTGGACCTCGAGTCCTAAACAAATAAACAAAAGTGCATCCAAAGTGCTCATGGGATACAAAAAGTTGTTGAAAGCCGAAAAAACCTACATACATATTTCCAGAGTTAGCAGCCGAGAAAACTTACCCCTAGTTAGAGGATTGCATGCGATTTAAGTTCTAACTGTGATATGAACAAACAACACACATGACTGCCTCTTTCTTGAGATTTTAATTAATGAATTTTAATTATGAGTTCAATTAATGAATTGAGTGGTTATTCTTTTCGACAAAGAAATTTTTTATTATTTATTATGAAGCATGTACATGTACAATGTGCATATGCATTCGCTTTTTTTCTAATCAAACTGAAAAAAATTACAAAACAGAAAAATCTAAAACGACAAAACATGTATCAGACGTGTTCTTTATCAACCTGCAGCTTATGGCTGACCTGAACTATAAATTTGAAGAAAAAGCTTTTAAATTTGAAAAGAAAAGATTTATTTAACAATTTCATGAAATTCCATTATGTGATAATGGAAATCATCGAAATCGAAATCGAAATGGTTCGAGGATTTCGTTAACTAATAATGTAAATACCTTCTTAAAGCTTATTTTATGTTCTGTCTGGGGCATTAAATTGTGTGTTTATAGGCGGAAAATGTGCTACCTGATTTATTCATTTTGAAAAGTAAATACCAACCAAGAACGAACTGAATGAAAGAAATGCGAAGATGTTGATCTCGAAATAGAAAAATATTTCGAAAGAAACACCAATGGAGTCACTACGACGAGTATCCGGGTACCGTGGAGCCAACGCAACGTAGAAAGCGTTTATTTGTCAAAAGTATCTATGTGATTTTCGTTTTTATTGAAATAGCTAGAACGCTGTCTAGTTTTAAACAGAAACTATCAAAACCACTTCGCTTCGGTGGGCCTCGCCTTCCGGTGCGTTATGCTGCACATCGTTCTTCAATTCAATTGATGTGTCGAAATTCCTTCAAACTTCGGAATGTAATTTTTTTGAAATTGGAGAAGACATTTGAATTTTTATTTAAATCAGGCTACAACTGGACCTCTTTGCTGAAGGACTCAAAGAAATTCCAAACGCTGATGACGTCGCTATCGCTGTATCAAGAATATGTGCTCAAATTCTCATTTAGTACATATCTCAATAATCTACTAAAGCGAACAAAAAACGTGGACCGGATGTTAAGCCCCTCGGAACTGAACTTCTCCTTCCTGCGAAACTGAAATTAGAAAAAAATTAAGTTTCTATGCAAATTTGCAGATCTAATAACGATCAACGAATCTATAAGAAATATAGAGCCTTGCAAAAAGAGATTGAAGTACTAAACCAATTTTTATATACATAATCAATATTTATCTTCCATCGAACAATAGATTTGTTCGTTGAAGCCCTAGGGTCGCCTTGGGGTCGCCACAAAGCCTTTTTTGAGATACCTAAAGTCGCCCTGAATGATGGGCTTTGTTTTACGAAACTCTAAGGATTTGAAAGATCCTCATACTCTTAAAAGCCTTTATTTTGCATTAAAACAATATTGAAGTATTGTAATATATGCAATCCTTCAAAAGTACTCAATTCAGTCTTTAAGATTAGAAAAATCCAAAGACGTATTATTAGAGTCATAGTAAAAAGGCATGGATAGAATATATGTACATGGATATGCCTTATTTTGATATAGGATGTAAGTTAGGTACTTGGAATATTGCTTCTACATACGCGTAGGAAATACTTCGCAGTTGTGTTTGCTCACGACGCTGATCATATTGATTGTCCTCTCATTCTGTTGTTAATAGGTATAAATGATCCTGCTGGATTTTTTAATATCCCATATCACAGAAATGTGTATGCTGCCACTCAATAGTGGCATTGTTCAAAAAATATTTATTTACTTATTTACTTATTTATGATCTAGTTATCACTAAAGTTATGTTATACTTTGTTGGAGGAAATAAACTAAATACTTAACTAAAGTTTATCCTTTTCGGAAACGACGTACTACACCGAAAGAAAAACCTTGGTAAAATCAAACGTGAAGCTTGTTTGTTTTTGCGTCAAGCACGAACATACTTAAATTGAACAAGCTGGCATTTTCATTTTATTTATTTAAAATGCTACAATTTTCATTGCTCAAATCAACAACGTCATTTTCAATTTCATTGTTAACCAACAACGGTTGTGATACTAGAAACATACATGTCCATAATACTTTAACAACGTTTGTGTTTCGTCAACAATTCTGAATTATTGGTAAAATATGAACATTGTTGATCAAGTATGTTCGTGAGAATTCAGCCACGTTTTTATTTGCTCAACAGTTTTAATGTAAAATTTCTATGATAAATGCCTGAATTGAAGTTTGACCTATACATTTGAAAGGTCAAACTTCAATTCAGGCATTTATCATAGAAATTCTACATTAAAACTGTTGAGCAAATAAAAACCTGGCTGAATTCTCACGAACATGCTTGATCAACAATAAAGAATAATTAATTATCCCTTAAGATAAAATGGTCACGAAATTTATCATATTGAATTGAAGTTCCGGTATGCGACTTCACGTTTTCTGTGGGCTTAAGTATGAAAAATATTAGATTTCAAAATGTTACTGATACTTTAACTATTCTTTATTGATTAAAGAAGTATGAACATTGTTGATCAAACATATTGGTGATAGTTTAACAGTGTATTTGGTATTTCAATCACAAACGGGATGGTTTTTGTAATTTCAGCCTCAATTAGTTAGTTTAATATGTTTGTTGTTGATCAAGTATGAAATCAACAATCACGTTGTTGGTTAAAAATTAGAACATATTCAAATCAACTACGAACATACTTAATTTAAACATTTTTATGATATTTACCTGAAAAAAAATTGATCACGGCAGCATACTTGATTTGAAAATGCGTTCTTATGTGAATTCATCACGAAACTTGGTTAATTTCACAATTTTAGATGAATTGTTGATTAACAATGAAACATGTTTAAATCAACCAAAGTTTTTTCTTTCGGTGTACAACCTAAAAAAGATCAAATGCTCGAGAAACTCAATGAGTTATTTCTCAATGTTTTATCAAAATATTGGAGGTTTGAAGACAAAAGCTAAAATCAATTTTTTCTTCAAGTCTTGGACTTAATTATGATGCTATTTTTCTAACTGAAACATGGCTAGATAAATCTATTCTATACAATGAAATACTCTGCAGTTCGTACTAAACCTTTCGGGTGGATCGCTTTCATCTTACAAGCAGTAAAAAATCTGGTGGTGGAGTCCTAATTGCCATCAAAAATTGCTACAACTCCAAAATTATTTCATTACCCTATACATGCGTGGAAATGGTATGTGTAACAACTTGCTCAATGATTTTCATCTATTTATTGTCTGCATCTACATTCCACCGAAATGAGTTCTGAACTTTAAGACCAATGTACAGTAAACATTAAACAAAGGAATCGTTTCTGTGATGAAACCCAACGATCACTTAGTTCTATTAAAATGGTGACTTTAATTTACCTGAGATTGAATGGGAGGTTCTTGAAGAAGACGGCAAATTTTTATCTGCAACATTGGTTACCTCTCAAGAAAGTGCCTTAAATCAAATAAACTCGTCCATTTATATTGGAGTAGGCAACTTTCTCTACCAAGTGTTTACGGATGACGTTAATGGATAAACTGTGCAAAGATCGTGCCCTTTATTGGATGGTTTTAGGTTCCACGTTCCACCCATGTTTTGAAGTTTTATTGGAAATACCTAGCAGTGCTTGTGCAAGTCAATACACCCATTGCTATGAATTTGACTTCAAAAAAACTGATTTTGTGAAACTGAATATAGAAATTTCTCAATTTCAATGGGATTTTGTTTTCCATGATATGGATGTCAACAAAGCAAAGCAACAGATACTTTCAATGACACTTTAAATAACTGCTTTTCGAAAACAGTACCTATTCGTCGCGTCAAAGTTGTTGATAACTGTGTTTCTGGCTAACACCTTAAAAATAAAAAAAATAAAAAAATAGACTACACAACAAGCTAAAACTCAAGTTTCCATTGATCTTTAGTTCAGCAGATTAAGAAGGGAGTTCCAAATAAAATCTGCGGCTGCATTTAGAAAGTACATAAGTTCCATAAAAAACACAGGTCTGCAGTGGTTTTCCTCTCTGAAATCTGAGTAACGTTTTCTATATAGATTC
The DNA here is from genome assembly GCA_914767635.1 of Melanostoma mellinum. Lineage (NCBI taxonomy): Eukaryota > Metazoa > Arthropoda > Insecta > Diptera > Syrphidae > Melanostoma > Melanostoma mellinum. The sequence continues at coordinate 145,982,425 of OU612059.1, read as the reverse complement.
TGATGTGCTAATTACGAGAAAAATAATGAAAAAAATCCATCACATCAGGATTTTTTGATATTGAATATTTAAAATGTCTGAACGCCTGCATTTTAAAATTAATAAATCGTCATTAAATTGCTTTAGCTTAGTTTTTATTGCATTTAATTAGTTTTAAGGGACATAGACATCGATGCAAATCAGTAATTTGTTAACTACTACATTATGAGTATAAGTAATTCGTAATAAACATGTTGAAAAGGGGTATTTTGGCTTAATTTAGTAATGAGCTCATTCATATACAGGGTGTTCCGTAAATCGTGTTACATACTTTGGGATGAGATTCTTTGTCATATTCTACGAAAAAAATTGTTCTACACTAAGTCCGTTTCTCAACTTTGACATCACTTCTTGGCAATTTAAGAAAAGGCTAACATTGGTGTACCCTGACCTGTGTTAAATTCGATATCTCTGTCAATACTGATGATAGAGACCTAATCTTAGACTTAATTTTTTGCTAAAATAATGATCTTAAAAACTGCATTTAAATAATTTTAAATAAATAAACTTCTTTCAATATATATTTTTTTAATGCGAAAACTTGTGACTTTTTTCCTATTTTCTATCTGTACCTTTTTGAAAAATCTGGAGGTGATGGAGAAAAACTAAGGACATATTCGTAATCAGCGTACCAAAATACCATAGAATCAGCTATCAAATTCCAGAGAGGAAGTTATGACCCTCATTTTGCAGGCCTGTGAAATGATTTGCTGCAGAATCCTTCTTGTTTTTGGAAATTTGTAAAAAATAAAAAAAGTTTCGGAATTTCCATCTTACATAAATTTGGATCAATAATCTTCAAATGATAATGTAGAAATCTGTGAAATGTTTGCAGAAATTTACAAATGTGATAATCTGATAATGGTTTGACTGCACAGCATGAAATAAGTTCTGGTATCAACATAATAATCGATTTACAATGTATTGAGGAAAGTGATGTTTTGAAGGTAATTGGGAAGTTAATCAGCTCATTTTCATCTGGACCGAATAATGTCCCGTCCTACATATTAATAAACTGCTGTCAGCACATGGTTTATGCCTTATGTTATTTATTTAACTTAAGTTTAATCTGGGGTTCCACAAGGAAGCCACCTGGGTTCACTATTATTTGTGATATTTATTAATGATCTACCCTCTGTGATAAGATACTGTGGTATACATCTATATGCTGACGAAGCGAAAATCTCTCTTTCATACAAAAATAATGCTGATCACATTCAACTGCAATCTGATATCGATCATCATTTACTACAATGGTGCAATAACAACAGTCTTACACTAGAATAAAGAAAACTTTCAAAAAAGATTACTTTATAAGTAAAGGCCCCGGCCCATAGAACGCGTTGGGCGCGTGCGGCACCTCTTCCAACTGGCAGCTCGATTAAATACACATGTTCTTATGAGAGGTGACCAATAAGCACCGCGAGCAACGCGCCGAACGCGCCGATTAGCCCAACTTTCTACTTTGCCGCGGCTCTCACGCGGTGACATTTGCTGTCAAACCAATTTTAAGTTCTCTCTTGTTGCCATTGATGAGATAGGACAAACTGATACCTCAGAGATGTGACTCAACTGTGGTTGCTACTACTGCTAAAATAATAGTTTAAGTATCAGATTTTACTGTCAAACTATTTTAAATGTTGAAAAGAACAAATTATTTCTTGAAAACATGTTAGTTAAGCCATAAGGATTAATTTTCGTTTTGAAAATATTGAAACAAAAGTATTTTAAAGTTTGATAACAGCAAAAAAAGTATTTAAATATGTATTTTTTGTTATATTTTACTGTAGTCACAATTTAAAAAGCTTATGTTTCATTTGTTGCAAAAGAATTAGTTTTTTGAAGTGAAGTGTCAATATTTCTCCCAAATTTTATAAAATATGTACAAAATACAATGTTTTTTTTATATATATAATATGTGAATACATGAACTCAGACATGCAATTTTAGGTTTGAAGGCTATTCCCACTGGGACAAAAACGTGGTTTCTTAACAATTTCCAAATACTAACAGATTTTCACATACATTTTTCTAGAACCTCATGTTTTCAGTAGCGAGATGTTTTCTAGTTGTTTATGCTGAAGGCAATAGCAAATACATAAGTGATTTTATGTTCTAAATTTGTTCACAAAAAGCAAATGTTATAGGCTATAACTATAGCAAATCTTTTCTTTTCACTTCTAACACATAATTTTTTAAGATTTTATGATACAAATTAATTTGTGTTTGACTCAATCTTTCCATTCTTCAATAAATGAGTGTAACAATACAATAACATTAATAAAGGTGATTTTTCTAAAAACATGAAGTGCAAAATGGTGAGGCGTCAAACAAAAACTGTTAAGAAACGGTTCACCCGTTTCCGTAAAAGAATTGCGTTTTTGTCCCAGTGAGAGTAGGCTATTTAGAGATATCCCAAACCGAAGCAATTATTTTGTTGTGACGGCAACAGTTTCACATAAAAAATTTTATTTTTATCAAGAGTATGTAAGTAACCTCACAAACATGACGAAATATTGTGACAACAGCAAAAATGCAATGTCAGCGGCGTAGCTTTATAGTGATTTTTTTTTCAAAGCCAGAAGCTGGTAAATTAAAAAAAAAAAACTTTCTTATTTCAACATTACAAACTTTTCTAAACAGCGAAACTATACTGTTTTCAACACTATAAATTATTTTTTCAAAATAAAGACACCCCTGTTTTTCAAATTCAAAAAAGGTGGGGAAAACGCTGGTATCGCCAACTATATTCACAGTTTCACGAACAACTTTTTCAAATCAGAAAAGGCGAATCGTAAAACCAGTGGAACGCAGCTTTATAATTTTTTGCAAAGGCAACATTGTTTCGTAAGCAAGCTTACCGACCTCAAGTTTTAGTGAATTATTGACTCATCCTTAGTTCGTTTGACGTTTGTGTTGCCTATTTCAAAATAATTTTAGCAAATACACAACCGTCAAAACACCGCGCCGCATTCATTGGGTTACCCCTATCAGTTGCGTGCGGCAAAACCCACCGCATCAGTTGCCGCGCTGCTCCCACCGCACGCAACGCGTTCTATAGGCCAGGGCCTTAACTCAAAACTGGAAAGAGTAAATTATTTTGTTGATTTGGGAGTTATATTTGATCCGAAACTAGACTTCAGAATGCATATCGATTCCATAACAGCAAAAGCTTCTATTCGTCTGGGAATGATTAAACGTTGGTCTAAGGAGTTCAGTGACCCATATGTCACAAAATGCTTATTCATTGGGCTGGTTCGTTCGGTCTTAGAATATGGATGCCAAGTATGGTGCCCGTATTATGCTTGTCACATTGCTCGAACTTAATCCGTTCAAAAACAGTTTCTTATATTTTCTCTGCGTCATCTTAACTGGGATAATCGTCTTCCATATCGCTTGAGACTTATTCTGATTGGTCTTAATACCCTTGAGGACAGGAGGTCATCACTTAACGCTACCTTTATATTCAAACTTTTGAAGGCTGATATAAGTTCACCTCATCTGCTTTCGTTACTAAAAATAAGTGTGCCTTTTCGGCAAAGTCGAAATTTTAAGATTTTGCGAACTAATGAAACAACATTAAATTATTTGAATAATGAACCTTTTTCTCTCCTATGTAAACAATTTAATACTTATAACTACTTCTTTTGTGGATTTCAACCTTAGTTCTTATAAATTCAAAAAAAGGTATAGGTAGGTAGGTAATTGCTTTATAATCTGCATAGGCATCAATTATTATCTTTAAATTATTATGCAAAATAACTGTGAACAATTGTGTATCTGTAGTTATTATTAAAAAAAAAATCAACCAACATATATATTGACTGGCCAGACATTGATTTACTGACAATTTTACCATTTCACAATCGACCCCGCCTTTGATGATCACTTAGTCATATTGCACTTAAAAAACTTAAACTTTTGGTGGTCACTGAACCGTAAGTCCCTCTTCTTATTTCCAAGCATATCTTATCTCCAATTAATAAACATCGCCAGAGATAGTCTATAAGAAAAAAATAAATTAAGTATCAACACATGACATTTTAATGATTCGCAAAATCAACACAACATAAACCTCACAACCATATGTTAAACCAAACACAAAAAAGCACGAAAAGCAAAGGCAACCCGTGGCAGTCGCCTCGCTTGCCGCAACTTTTGTATACAAACACTTAAAAAAATTGTTTCTTTGTTGGTTTAAATCCAAACATCTGTTTCGATCAAAAGTCACCTATATGGCAAATCAATATCCACGTTCCACAAGTATCTCATTTCAAATGCTCAACCAGTACACTGGTACTGGGACTGGGACTGGCTCTGGGCTCCGGCACTCCAACTGGAATGGATGATGGTTTTTCTTCTTCTCCCACTATTGTTGTTATTGTTACTATTTTGTTTTTGTTTTTGATTCGAAGTTTTTTTTAGAATCTTTCACTGACTAGGTATCACTTAACCAAAACCACCTCCACTTGAACAGACAACCGGCAAGCGGCAACTCATCTGATCAGTGATCAGTTACCGACCAACTGTTGAGTGGTAAAGGCGAGAGCAGTGCCAGTGCTTAAATATTTCTCATTTCTTTTACTCAAGACCAAACCCGATAGAAGTATTCTCGCGTCTGTACGTAGGTACATATCTTTAAATGGAATTTCCGCAGCAATTCTCGAATTAAATTTCGCGAGAAGTAGGCGTGTGTGTTGTGTGTAGTGTTAGTGTTACTCATCCTCAGGATAATTGAATGATTTCAGTTATTTCATTGGAATTTATATTAAGCTTATCCGATGAACTAAGAAAAAGTTCATTGTTTTTCTGTGTGTTGTGTACTTTTCAAATTAAACCTGCAATCAGCTAAAGTTGCCTTGACCATACTGCTAAAATACAGGATCTTAATTTTATTACTGGATAGCCTATTGGGCAAAACAATAACACTTCCGTGATCCGTGTAACAAAAGGTGAGTGCTTCGTCTGATAAGAGTCTCATTATAATCCATACATTCGTGAACCACATCCTCCCAACTAAATGTCTGGCAATTGGTAGGGGCTCTTATGGTCCTTTGAAGATAAGCAAACTATAACGACTCTTCGGTTATACTGTTCTGCTTGTCAATTGTTTCTGTTACACCACAACTACCACCACCACCACCACCACCGGCAAACCAACCGGTGACATGTCAACTTTTGGAAATGTCACTGTCTCGTTTCGATTGTGTTGCTTGCCTATTGCCGATGTCGTATCTATCGCTTGGCCATAAATGTTTGTTTTCGTTTTCTAGTTCTTGGTTTGTATTTCTCGAACAACCTATTGAATTAGGTTCAATGTGTTTTGTGATGTAATTTATTTATCATTAGATTGTTTGTTGTTGTTGTGTGTTCTTTTTTTTATTGTCACAATAACAGTGATGTGTGTTATCTGTGTAATAGGGTCGTTGAGAAGGAAGTGCTTTGAACTTATGCCCCTTTTTTATTGGAGCCTCTATTGATAGGGTTTTAATTGAAATTGATTCCAAGTGGACTGATAGCTTGTAAAAGTCTTGGAATAAACTGAGAAAGTGAGAAAACAGACCTAATGATTAAACATATACCTAGGAGGTACCTGTCAACAATATATTTTTTGAGGTGATGTTAAATTTGGCTTTTATGACAACGCACCAGGCTCAATGCATACATACATGATTGTGTCGCAAGCTATGCTTTCCAATTTAAAAAAGTTACTTTTTATGAGTTGTTTTTGTGTACAATGATGTCGTTTTCCATTGTCGAAAAGAAGCGTTCAAGAGAGTCCATATGCATTGGGGAGCTTTCTCAAGTCGTACCAATGGATTGATGGGATGGAAAGCGAAATTTATTTTATCAACTGTTGATCATATTGAGACATTTAAAACTTTGACTACTAAAGGAGAATTATTGTTGTCTGGTTTATTCACACTATAGTTTATCACGAATCTCATCCAGTTCGCTGTAAGTTTGCTTTAGTTTGCGCTGGTAGAGAACACGATGTCTTCATTTTTATAATTTGCCTACAACTTGGTAGTGTTCCAAGTCAAAGTTTACCGCCCGGAAAGTTCGAACATCAATAGCACTTGCGTCGATCGCAAAACGGTCGATTTCATTGAGGGTTAATTGATCTGGGGATCGCCAGGTAGGTAGGTACTAGGTACCTTTATGAATTTTAATACGAGGGAAGCGTTTTTTGCAAACAGCTATGTAGATTTAATCCTGCAGCAAAATCGATTAGTCCGAATCCGCCGTCGTCGGAGGTTTAGTCATGTTATGCTAACCGATAGTTTTTCGAAAGATGTCCTCCTTCATTAGTTTTGCGTTTGAATTCCCAATGACGATTTTCACATCATGTCTAGATAGGGTATTTCTCTTGTGTTTCTTCGATAAGCTCGTAGAAGCAATATGTGGAATTATTCATTATTGACTATCTGATCTGTTCTATAGGACGTGGGTGCATATTGCGTCTTTGTACGTGAATGTAGTCCTGATGCCGATTATCATTATAAGCTTACTTACATACTAAAATGAGCATTACAGTAAAGGGTGAACCTGGTCCTCAGTTTTCGGAGAGCCCTCTCTAGCTTGTCACTCTAAGTCGGTTGAGGACTTCTTCCACTTGATTGCGTTACCTAAGACGATTTAAAGGTCCCTTTAGTTATTTCTCTGCCACGTGCTTTCGAAAACCCTTCGAGCCGGAGCGTTGATGTCCATCCGCTCTACATGTCCCACTTATCGTAGTGCCGCGGTGCGTACCTACTCTTCTAGCCATCATTTCCATATCGCGGTAGAACTCATACAGTTCGCTGCTGAATATTTTCTCCACATTCTCAGCTGGATTTTGGGTGGGAATCCTTATCCCTCTGAGTTCAGCTCTGACAACAAACTCACACACAAATAAATGTTTTTCTGTTGCCTGGTAGCAGTCGCCGAAGTAGGTGGTTGTTGCAGTTTTCATCTTCTTTATGTCCGACCCATGTCATCGCACTTCTTGGATGATGGTTATGTCTACTTTGCAGCAATCAAAAGCCTACGTTAATTCTCAGGCTGAACGTAATCCACTAAAGGATCTTAAGTTCCATGTGCATATGCGGAGCTGTTTGTTGTTTTTCCGTTTGCAAGAGTCGTCAACGTTGAAATTTTTATTGTTATCCGAGGCTGTTGGTTGCTTCGGAACTATATTTTTTTTACGTGGTTTTGTAGTTAACCGTACGTACAACCCCATCCTGGGTGATCCGTTTGGATATAGAGGGCAACATAATCCGGTGTGAGTACCTATACTGCTGCAGGGGCTTGAGAGTTGTCGTTAGCTCGCCAGAAGCTCGTCCCCCACCATCTCCATTTTAATCCACTGTCCTAGTATTGAAAGGCCTTGGAGGACTTTTGAACCAATCTTAGCGGAGTAGCCCATCCAGAAGTATTGGTTAGGCGGTTCTGTTAGTCGAATTCATCTGTACTCTGGCAGAATACCGAAATTCCGTTAGTAAGTCATGTCACTAGCATGGTAGTGCTACTCTATTATTCTTCGCCCACATGTAAACATTTACTATCTTTGCAATGGTTGCCGCGACGAGGCACAGCTGGCGTGTACTTTAGTTGACATCAATCAGAGGTGAATTAAAATCTGTTTACAACAAAATACGTTGGCATCTAGATCTTCCGAAAAAGTATTATCTTTCCTAGTTTATACTAACTCAGAATTTTTTTTAAAGTATGAATGCTTAAGCGCTCAATGAAATGCTCACTTATACAACTTTATTCCATAAACTCCATTTACCAGCCATCCCGGTTGTTCAGTTCTGCAAGTGACTTATTTTTGTCCACTTATCGTTGTTCACTTTAGAGTTGTTGTTTTCCCATGTGCGATGTTTTGTTGAAATGAATAAAGGTTCCCATCCCAATGAAACTCGGCTGTTCTTAGCCGTGTTTTATTGGGAATCTATACTCACGTTTGCAAAACATCGCAAAACATCGCACATGGGAAAACAAAAACGATTACTGAACAACGATTAGTGAACAAAAATAAGTCAGTGTTCAGAGGTGAACAGCAGGGAGGGCTGGTAAATGGTGTTCATGGAATAAAGTTACATTAGTGAGTACTGCGTTAGTGAAGATGACTATAAAATTCTCAATAAACTATTGTTTATTTTTGTTGGGTATTTAGAAACATTGGTCTCGTTCACATAACAAAGTGAGGTCTCATTTTGTAAGACAAATCAATCAGATTTTGTCAGATTTGATTACGTTTTGTTTAAATTTAGACTAATTGTCGGGTGGAAGCATAATATAACTTAAGTACTTTATGTATAGAATTCTGATTTAAAATACTGAAGAAAGAAACGAGCAAAATTGAAATAAAAAGAGTCCCTGAGTACCTGAGGTTAAAAAAAATAATACTTTTTGACTCAAATGAGTCCCAGTGGTAACTCTGTCGGAAGTAGAAAGATCCCTCGCCATCGCCATTAGTTATTCTCAAGGCTGTGTCCATTTGCTCTCTTGAAAGTGGCACTTTGTGGATTTGCTCTGAAATAGACACGGACATTAGAGCGGGCTCCGATTCTTCTTCTTTTCCTTTGCCATAAACGGCCGCTCCTATGTGGGGCGTAAGGCCAATATTTTGATTTCATTCTAAGATTTGATATGTTTACTTTCATCAGTAGGTACTCTTCGTTTCCTGTCATCTTAGGTCGACCTCTTCTTCTGTTAATTTGTGGGTTGTATTCAAATGCCATTTTGGTAATGCTGTTGTCGGGGTTTCTCAGCGTGTACCCAATCCAGCGCTGTTCATGTTCTAGGATATCCTTCACTATCGGCCCACTGTTTGGCCAAAATATCTTCAAAATTTACCTAAAGCATGATTTGGAAAATGCTTGAAGTTTTCTCGACACAGCCCCAGTTTTTTCTATGTCACGGAGCTGTACAATAAAATAGGCTTTCCACAAGCTTTAAATGTAAAAAGCTACATATTCTTTTGTTATGCTGACTTTTATGTTAGCCTCAGTGCCTCCGTGGAATCAGTTCAATCATCCTGCCTAGGTAGCAGAACTTGTCTTCATCTTCTATGGTCTGTTGGCTTTCATTGCAAGTTCTATAGCAGACATCGGTGTTGTATGATTTGTTACGAATTAATTAGGTTTTTGCTATGTTGGCTTTCAATCCGGCTCTCGGCAATTCACATCAGTACTTCTAGCTTTCTCTGTATCTCAATCAAGGTGCACTTAGCATTAGCGTAATGTGTTTTCCATATTGCCGATCTTTTTATTATAAGCGATTGCCACTCTTTTCAATCGTATTAAGCATCGTTTAAGCAACGTGATGCAACGCCCGTCTGCTGAGGTCAGCATTATTTGGCAGAAAATAATTCCATCTTTCTATGTCGATTGGATTTAACGATTGTTTCAGCAGTTCCGCAGAACTAGAAATAAAACTGGTGCAGCTGTATTACAATCCATTTTGAACATTTCTGAAGGCAGATTGTCCTCACCAGCAGCCTTGTTATTTTTCATCAGGCCTATGGCTGCTTCTATTTCTTCAATGTTTGGGGGAGCCATTGAAATATTGCAGCTCGGATTATACGACAACTACGACAATTATACCATGTTGCACTTAAATTAGAACTCAGTGGCGCAATAGCGTTGGTGTTTGAATCGGTACAACCCGTTTAGAGGAATTAAATATGCTTCTATATTTCAAAGCTTGCGTTGTCAATTCCTTCGTCACATTGCAATTACTCTAAATTGGCGATTCCATTTTTGATGAACCCATAATCTCTACTTCACTCTCTATCAATAGAACTGACAACCTCGAAACACATTTACATGCAACGCAATTAACCACGAGTCCAAATTGGTTGTCTTCTTTTATTTTTATCGCGCAGCACGATATGGTTTCCTTTAATGTCTTTACAAGTGTCTCCTACGCCACATTAAGCATAATATCTCATTCTCTTTGCTCTACTCATTCAATAGAATTTCTTTATGATAACGTTATAAAATTGCGGCGTTCCAAATAATTCAAGCAAATTCAGCTGCACGATCAGTTAGCCTCCTCCATGACGCCGCAGTCTCTTTCCGATAACCGATACCTACCTACATAAAGTTGCGAATACAAAGATACTTTTTTAGCCACGCAATTTTGTTTGTTTTTTTTTTTTTTTTTGTGCGGAATAAAAGTGTGTCAATTGGCGTCAATGATGAAAACATTAATTCAAGAATGCACGAATCATAATGAAAATGAAAAGACCGACCGAACAAACAGAACGCCAGCTTGCTTTGCTTAGACGTAGCAGCAGTGGGCTTGAAAAGAAGCCACAAATAGACACGGTTTAACGCAGCACTTTTTTATGTCTTTTGGTTTTGTTAATACTTTTTTAAGCCGTCCGTATGTACACAGACTTAAAAAAAAAAAGAGAGAAGAATCGTTTTGTCCCCAGAGAAGACTGGCTAAGGCTATATCACTATTCCGACCATATGCTAATTGGAGTTGACAAGTCAGTAGGGGAGACCGGAGCGAGGACTAGAAATTTCCATACCTTTAAAAAAAAACTAAGAGAGATATTAAAACGAAAAAAAAGACTTTTTATAGAACATCATTTTTGCTGTTTAAAAAATTATGTCTTGTAAAACATTGTTAATACAAAAACATTTTTTCCCCATATCCACAAAACGACCTCAAATTGGTCAAAAATAAAAAATAAATAGGGTGGCGCAACAGAGCGAGGAGCCCCTGGGCCTAGCGCATTTCTCACAACCATGCCTTGTGAGGGAATGGAGGGGACCTACAATTTTTCGCCGGTTCCGAACGGCTAATTGAGAATGCGCTTTTCATGGCAATGAATTTACTAACGGAGGACTTGCCAATTCCTCGCGAAAGGCGATACCCGTGGAAAAACATTTTTGCATTTTGCCTCTGCTGGGATTCGAACCTCGATCCTCTGGGTTAGCAGGTGGACATGCTAACCATTACGCCACGGGTACCTCAAATTGGTTAACTAACCCCAAAACCGGGGTAAGTTGACCAATACAATATGAGAGTCAGCAGCAGGTGTGCTCGATGTAACAAGTGCAATAAATTTGAGTGAAATGGTTTTTTATCTGAAGTTATTGCCCCTTGGGACAACTAGACCCGGTTACCCCTACAAACTCGCACTGATTGTGCTATTTGCGATACTGTGGTCTGTGGCTCCTTGGGATGGAATTAATTCACCAGTTTGGTTGCTGCAACCAAGATTTTCGATTAGTGTTTAAGTTTGTTACTCGAATTGAATTCAAGTCATCTGTTCAGCATGAATCGTTTGGACGAAAGGTCTTTTGCTAATAGCCCCAATCAAACGATGCCTGGAAGCTCCTTTTATTATTCGGTTCTCAGTCGAGTTGTGGACATTGTGAAATTCTAGTTTTATTCTGTAAAGTAGGTTAAAGTCAATATGGGACAATAGTCCTTCGAAAGGATTATGTAATTTAATGGAAAACTATATCTGTTTTGGGTAGGAGATTGCGGATTGAAAAATGCAAGAGGAAAAGGCGCACCATTTTGTATTTTTTCTAAGATGAACGCTCTAATGCCGGAAAGTGGACATCTTCCAACTGTCAGAGAACAAGTACCTATTTCGTTCTTTCTGTTTTGCCATGATGAAGCAGAAAAAAATTATTTTTTTAAAGATTAGTGCAAATACATTTGGCATCAAATTAATTTCATTTGGACGGGACTTGTGCCGTTGTGAAATTTGTTTCCCTTTCTTTTTGTGCATGTACGCTTTGCGAACGTTCAACTGTGAACGGTTTTCTTGTGGTTCTTTTATGCTCATGGCCTTAACCTTTTGTAGGCACACATAATATTATGGTACGTGATGCGGCACAATGTTTGGTAACACATACATTACATATATTTCTTTTTTGTTTTCTTTTTTGGGGTGTGCCTCATGTGTTGGATTCGATTTGCTTGTTTTACGGATGATTTGGTTTTGGTTTCCTTTGTGAGGTTGCCTGATAAAATGTCACGAAACGCAATTGAGTTGGTTGAGTGAAACGAATTGGTTACATTTTGATAGCCTAGTTAACCTTGGATATAACTTCCTAAATCGACAGGTAATCGATACTATACAATCAAAAGCAAACACAGGAAGTACCTATACTTAGGATAAGAGGTGCATGGTGTTTGAAACCACTTAAGAGTCACTACAGTTGTAAATAGCTGCGAAATATGAGTACCTAGGTAGCTCATATAATTTTCGAGGAAAAATTTTTTCTCACTTTAACCTAAGATAATCGAGCCATTAGAAGTGGGAAATAAAATAGAGTGCCATTTGAGATTGGCAAACACATTTAAAAAGGACATGACAGTGACAGGTCCATTCGAAAGGACAATCTTATGACTCACAGCGTCACAGGTAACAAAGATCAAATAAAGTGATTCACTTACTTATATGGTTATTATGGTTGTGGAAAAGCGATGGAAAGGTGCCTGTCTGTTCTGTGTCCGGTGAGCATAGTTTTCGAAAAAAGTGTGATCCAGTACGGCAGAAGTGAAACTTCAGAAAAGACAAGGCTGCAACGATAGCTGGGACAAAAGCTTTAAGAAATTCTTGTGTTCTACCTCATTCTCTCGCAGACCAAATTCTATTTATGAATAATTTTTGTTTTTCATACAAATATCGTTTTATTTTCTCTCCGAATGTTAACGAAGTCTAACTGCAAAGGTATTTGAGGTTCATTCAAGGAGAACTCAACTAAACTAGTCTACAGCTGGCAAAAAGCATTATTTTTGATTGAATGGATTAGCTGATTTGATTGAGTGACATTATTGAATCCAAGACACCTCTTTAGGGCATGAACACATAACTGAAAGCTGGGCCGCAGAAAGATGCCGCTGAGTTCTCAATTTTGTTTTTATTTTGCAGCTTTGCCGTTTAGTGTTCGGCCGTGCCCCTAGTAGTAGGGGAGCCCAAGAGGGGATTTCGCGCGTTACTCGAGCGCGTCAGAAAATCATATGGGGAGAAACCTTGCACCATGTAATATACTCCTACCATATATTAAACCTAAATGTTGGGGCGTTCGCTGAGAGCAGCCCGTCAGATTAGTAAAAAAAAGTCGATCATCGGAAATACTCGAGCGCGTCAGATTAAAAGATGGTAGGTTGATTACATCGAGAAGAGTGTATATTTCAATAATCTGACAATTTGAGCGGGGCCTTCGTAAGTAGGCGAGTCACAAGGATGTAAAAAAAAATCGATGTTTCGAAATACTCGAGCGCGATTAATTTTTTTTTTATTTTGAAGGTAATTTTATCAGGATTACAGAAAACATATAATCTGACATTTTGGTTGGGGCGATTGAGGTAAAATCGTCAGTGAAATGTATAATATATGATGGTTAATATCTCGGTTAATATTGATATTAGCAATTGGTCCAGAAGACTTTTTTTGTAGAAAACTAAATTCTCTACAAGTTTGTAATTTACAATTTTTCTGTAGCTTTTGTTATTTACGAGATAACTGCGACAAAACGTGAATTTTATGCAAAAATCTGGTTAAGTGGCCCGTACCACCTTCCCGGTATGAGTAACGACTTTGCCAAAAAGAACATTTTTGTAGAGCTTTCAATTTTGAGAAAAAAACATCTTCGGTTAAAGCGATCCCATGAAATGCCGCTGAGTTATAGAAATTTAAAAATAAAAAATCAGAGTTTCCGTGTATTTTCAATGGAAAATCTTCACACCTCTTGATCGAGCACTTAAAATTAATATTAAGGGCTCAAACTTTCAGGATTTTTTTTAAAAGTATTTTCAACAAAATTTCGATACAAAATTTTTAAATACATAATATGTGTACATATTTTTTGATTGCATCCAGTAACAAAAAATAGAAACAACAAAGAATTGTTACTTTAAAATTGTCAGACTAAGATTACGCCCCCATATAATTGTCAGATTATCATCCTGGAGGACGAAGACATCAAGTTGATCACTCTGTATAAAAATCTGACGCGCTCGAGTATTTCAAGGTCACGTGTTTTTTTTACATTTTTAAAAATCCGCCATGACTGATCGCCCCACTCAAATTGTCAGATTATTGAAATATACACTTTTTAGAGTACACTTAACATTCACTTTGAAAATCTGACACGCTCGAATAACTTTTTATTTTTTGTTTTTTTAACCTTTCTTTACGCCCATTTGCCCCCAGTAAATCGTCAGATTAATATATATCCGTTATAAGAAAGACAAAGCGCGTATACTCTATGAAAATCTGACGCGCTCGAGTATTTCAATTTAACTGTTTTTTTTACATTTTTAAAAGCTCATACACGCCCATCGCCCCACTAAAATGAAAAACTGCCATACACTTTTTTTCGTTTTAGAACGTAAACTTCACAATCCAATAAGTCCCCATGACGCTTTAGTAACTGCAAATTTAGCGGCTCGGGCTCCCCTACTATAGGTCTAAAAGCAAGTTTCAGTGTTTCAATCTTTTTCATCCTTTTCGGCATTACGATAATCGTGATCTCGATGGGATCACTACTCTCTCACTTATCTGTTTCCCGATAGTGATTCACCCATGGACTCTCAGAAAACGTCGCGTCGCGTCGGTAAGCTTCCTAGTTTGGATAGTCAACCATGTGCAAATGTCCTTGCATTTGTCTCTACCAGTAGTGTTGCCTTTTTGTTTCCGCGCCTATCTGTCTGCAAGTTGTTATTTAATAATTTATTGTTGATATGTGAGAGTTTGTTGCAAAGGATGAATGTATGTAGCAATACAAAGAACTTAAAAACACCTATCAAAATCTAGTTTAATTATAAGGACTGTAATAAAGAGTAGAGGCTAAGAGTTTTCCCTGGTGTATACCTACTGTGACTTGGATTGCTTTAGTGAGTCCAGTTGGACATCTTACTTTTGTCATAAATATATCATAAATCATACACACATTGGCTTCTGGAACTTTTCATATCAGATCTAGCACTTGTCGATCGAATGCTTTTGGAAGCTAACCAGAACAACATTCAAATCCGTATAGGAGTCACCCATTTATTAGGATCGTTATTTTTCGGATTTGTTGTTAACTTACCCGTGACAAATTCACGAAAGTAAGAAATATCATCATGCTTAATTATTTTTGACAATCAGCTACTTAATAACCGATGATCTTAAAAATAGTCGATATCTGCTTAGTCGCAGCTTCTCTTTAAAATAATTTTTTTTTAGGCGTTTAGATTTATTTTAAAGACCTGGGATTTTCAATTTGTTTTGCAAATATTTCAGGCAACCGGCCAATGCGGCTGGCTCGAATAAATTCCAAACAAAGGCCCAATTTTCGACCACTTTTAACCGCATTTAGACAAGCGACTTGACATAAACCCACAAAAAATAGACCAGTGGTAGTGGTGTTCTAGGTATCACCCGATCTTGGAGGTAGCTCATAAGTTTTAAACTCGGAATTAGGTAGGGTAAACGCACTAGTTTCCGGACAGTGTTAGTATCCGGACACATTGAAAAAAAATTCACAAACGTCAACATACATGGGTCCTTCAATGTGTCCTACACACACATGCAAGGTTTCAGGTACTCGAAATGCGCGAAATGCGTATTTTAAGAACTACGTGTTATTTTGTTGTTTAAGGTTTGAAGCTGCGGTCGCTTTGTCGATTTGTGCAAAAAAAAGTGCAAACATTTTTAGGAAGTAAGTAATTGAACAAGTAATTGTTAATTTATTGTAATAGATGTAATTTGTTTTGTTGGAAATATTATTAAAACAATTTGCAAAAGAAAAACAAATTTAATAAAATCTTTGCCAATAGGTACTTGTTGTGTCCGGATACTAAAACCAAAGTTGAACTTTTGTGAATTGTTAATTTATTAATTTTAACAATGATTTCTTTGCAATTTACTTGAACGCTATATTATTGAGAAATGTCTATATTCATACAATCAGTATAAGTATCCGCAGTAGCATTTATGGTCACAAAATGGGTCGAAGTCAAAGTTTAGGAAAACGTTACGTGTCCGGATACTAGTGCGTTTACACTTTGTAAAAATCGGCGTCTAACTGAGCCTAACCTACTGAGCATTAATCAAGTGACAACTGTCAAAAAGACCAACTCCAAAAAGTATTGCCAGAAAAAAACACCCTAACGTTTTTCTTTTATTTGCCCTCGAGCTTGAGAATAAAGTCTTTGATTAAAAAAAAAAAAAAAAAATTTAAGGACGTTCCTTAACTTTCTTTTGAAAGCCCTATATTATATTCTCTGACAAACAATCTTTCACAATTTCGTTGCTAAATCCATTGTTAACAGGAAATTTGGCTCAACTTTTATTTCATGCGTTTTACCGAACTATGCTCACAAGTCCTAATCCTAACTAATATTATAAATGTGAAAGTAACTCTGTCTGTCCGGCTTTCTATGTTACCATCTCTCTCAAGCTCATGAACCGATTTAAATGAAATAAATAAATGGTACAGAGATAGTCAAGAACCCGGGGAAGGACATAGGCTATATATTTTATCCCAATATTCCCACGGGAACAGGAACGCAGACGGGAACTTAGAAACTACAGCACAGATTTAAAATATTCTTCTAAATAATGCCACACTAAATAAAAATAAAAAAAATAAATAGGGTGATAAAACAGAGCGGGGAGCCCCTGGGCCTAACGCATTTCTCACAACCATCCCTTGTAAGGAAATGGAAGGGTCCTACAATTTTCTGCCGGTTCCGAACGGTTAATCGAGAAAACGTGGAAAAATCATTCTTGCCTCTGTTGGGATTCGAACTCGAACCTCTGGATTAACAGGCGGACATGCTATCCATCACACCACGGGTACCAGAATGCCACACTATCCCCGAGTAATATAAACTTCAACTAATCCCCATATTCCAACGGGAACTGTCACCATATTTCCACGGGAACGGGAGTCCTCAGGTCCTCACTAATATTATAAGTCCGAAATTAAATCTGTCTATATCTCTTTGCTACCATTACCCGCCCAAACTATTTTTATGAATTTTGGTTCAGAGATAGTCTACAACCTCAGGCAGGACTTATGTTTTATCCCTGTATTCCCATGGAAACGGAAACTTGGAAGACTTTCTTAACATTATAAATCCGAAATTAACTATGTCTGTCTGTTTTTCTTTGTTTATATTCACCGCCCAAGCTTTTGAAACGATTTATATCAATTTTGGTACAGAGATAGTCTAGAACCTGAAGATGGACATCCTTACTAATATTACAGATCCGAAATCAACTCTGTCTGTTCGTGTTTTTTTGTTACCATCTCCCGCCCAGACCACTGATCCGATTTAAATGGAATTTTATTCAGAGATAGTCTAGAGCCTGAAGAAACACATGGGCTAAATAGGTAATCCCTATATTTCTACGGGATTGACACCGTAAACGGGAACCTGAAAATTGACGTTTGACGTATTGGGGGATGTTGTCGAATATCTATCAGTAGACAATATTATGGACACTGAGCAAGTCACATCATACCCTATAGAGTTTCTCAATTTCTTAGAATTATTAGGATTGACAGCAAGTTGGTGTTCCAGAATTGTACACAGCTACAAATTACACATCTGGGATGCGGCACTATAAAAATTTTAATATTTTAATAATGACTGGAACGGCGAAAGGAGAAAACGTTTTGATTCCCCGTTTTCCTTTAATTCCTACTGATTTGTCATTATAAATAAAGCTCAGACGCTTAAATTTTCAGGTCTTCATTTAGAAAAAAACCTTTGGCAACTCTATGTGGCACGCTCACGTGTATCAAACTCGCTAAACCTTTTTATTTTGCAAAACATGGAAAAAATAAGAACGTCGTGTGCAAAAATGTAAAACAATATAACAATAGGTTACTCTAATGCATGAATATGTTTTATTTTCAAAATAAATAGGTAGCCTATTAAAAAGTTAAAAATGCTGCTAAAAGTCATTATTCCACGCGGACGAAGTCGCGGGCACAGCTAGTACTAAATAAATTAATAATAATCTACTGAAACATTAATCAATGCATGAGTCTATCAAATACATTTTCCAAAACTCAACCAAAGTTGTGTTGTTAAATATCCCACTCATCTCAATTAAAAAGAAAAGAACGTGTTGAAAGTATTTCCGAATAACAAAAATTTCTTCCAAGTCAATGACACTTGGAATAAAATAATACAATAGGGCTTTCCTCTTCCTTCCAAAGACCTTTTTCCCTGGTATCAAGGCTTAACTTTATAAGTTATGTGATAACGACACTATTCACAAACATTTTTTTGAATCTTCCGCCCTATTTTAAATATAATATCGCCCACACACGGTTGTGTGTTTACATCGAAGGAATTAGTCACCCGCATTTTTTTTTTTTTTTTTTTAATTTTTCTTTGCCCACCGTGCGTCGCGTCGCTGTGTAAACACAAGTGATGTTACAAATGACCGCTTAAGCGGTTCTCAAACGGCACCTTTGATCTAGATTCTAGAGATACGCTTGGATCAATTTTATTTTTATTTATTTGTTATACCAGACACCTTGGAGAAAAATGAAAATATGAACTACACACGGTCAGCCTCGTCCGCATGTGTGTGGCTTTTAACAGCCAGTAACGAGATGCGACGACAGGAAGAAGACGTTGATATTGTTCGTGTACAAGGTCATAGAAAAGATACCGACTTTCGTGTGGTTTGGTTTAAATTTTTTTTTTTTCGGTCGGGAACTAATTAATTAGAGGGCTTTTGAACTAACAGACACGTTCCTTTTGAGGCAATCATAGACTCTCTCGTGCATTGGCAGGCAGACAGAGTTTATTGGCGGTACTCAACGGTGTTTTGCCGATTCACCCATTTTCCAAAAATGGCGCCCCCTATTTAGCTGGCGATTGAATAGTTCACGTTCACAATTCACGTACACAAGCCATTAATTGAGTTGAGTGGTTTTGAAATATTCCAACTTAACATGACACTAGACACGTAAAATAATTAAACGTATATGCTGTTGATGGGCCTCCCAGGTGTTAAGCGGTTAGGTAACTAACTGGTCAATGGCCCAGAGTGCATAATTGAATTTGCCGGTTTGGTATGCACTGACATATTTTCAAAGTAATCCGAATGTGGTGGTGAGAAGAAGCCCCTGGGGATATATTGATGCAATACATGACGCTTATCATTAGGTATTAATATGAAAAGCCTCAGAAAATTACTTTTCTTTCCATGCTGACTCACTGCATAGAAATCGGCTTAAGTTGTCAAAAATGTTCCGCATTTGGCCAATAAACATAACTATTCCATCTTTTTACTCACTTTATTTCAGAACTCAAGTAATGGCTGCCCAAAAAATTTAAAAAATTTGCGGGAGCTCCACTAAATAGCGGAAATCCGCCCACTCTCTAATAACACTCAATGCGGCACACACCATGAATAAGACAATTCCTCATAATTCGCTTCTGTCTCAAGGACGTACCCAATCAAGCGCACATTCATAACCCTGCCCACGTATTCAGTTCAACACTCTGAGTGTGTATCACTAAAAACCAAAAAAAAAAAATTCTGGCAAATTCGCTGGACTATAAGTATTTTTGCTTTTGCAATTTCCATCTTGTATTCCCATCAAAGTACTCACAGTCATTTCGTCGATGTGCACTTCGCAGTGAGAGCCTATGAACTTGATAAAGTTTTTTTTATGTTTGCCAATATGTACTAAGTTATGACTGCAAGACACTTGTTGTTTTATAGTAATCAGCTGAGTGATAGTAATTGCAGTTGCATTTATTTGCAAGCATTGCAGCTACTTGTTGGTGGTTGAATTAAAGTGAAAAAAGTTAGAGCGATATGTAACCAATTTTAATTTCACCTTAAATAATGTTACGCAGCAGAGGGAGCAGCCCCGACGCCTTGCAAATTTCTAACATCCACAAGGAATACGGCGGCGTACCCTACGAGCGGATCTCTAGTGTGAAGCAGTTCACTAGGAGAGCTGTGATTTTTCGAGAAATAAAGAGGGCCTACAATTTTTTTGCAGATTCCGAACGAGTAGTGGAGAAAGCGCTTTTCATGACACTGAATTAACTATATTAGCCAATTCCTCTTGAAAAAACAATCACCGTAGAAAAACATTTTTTGTTTTCAGTTGAGATTCGAACCACTAACGTAACAGGCAAACATGCAAAGTCATTACGACACTTGCACCAATGTACAGTGATTCCACCGTAGGCCAAAATTCAAAAAAAATTCATTGCAACGGTTATACTAAAAACCCATTTAAGTAAGCTGAGTAAGCTGAGAACATAATAAATGAAAACCTAAATGTCGTTAACTATTTATTTATTTTATTTTTTTTATTTTGTTTATTGGTAAGCCTGTATTTTAAGATATTATAATATCTTATAAGCTAATACATGCTTAAATTTGCTTAAAAAATATATATATTAGCTACTAGTTATTTGAAATAGTATTTACAATTGAGCTTTTCAAAACTAGCTGTCCAATAGTTTTATTACAATTTATTATTTCATGTTAAATCGTATTGAATTTATAAACATGAATATGCAATTTCGAAAAGGGCACATCTCGGATGTTTTGTCAAAAACCTTTTTTCATGTAATTGTGTTCTTAATACTTGTATGCACCTATTATATTCGAAAAAAATATATCTCCGATATTCGTTCTATGGTAGATGTGAGAAATAATTTCGAAAAAGTTACAACTCTGGAGAGAGATGTGCCCTTTTCGAATTTATTGTTTTAATATAAGTCCGTTAACCGCCCCAATAGTTCTGTCTTCTGTCTCTTTTGTTTTTGTGATATAAAACAACAAACTTATTGCGTCATCCATCAGTCACTGAGTAGTCTAAAGCTAGTAAACACGTGCGGTTAAGCATCCACCATTAAATTATGAATACAGTAATCCCCGGATAAATACCCCCCGCTTAGTTGCGTTACCCGTTTAATTGACCTGAATCCTAGGCAAAAAAAAGATCACATAAGAAATATACATAAAATTTCCCGTTTAAATGCATTCCGCTTAATTGCGTTTCCCGGTTAAATGGTCCAAAAATCAAAACTCTTTTTTCAATTTGAAGCAAAATTGCCCGGTTAATTGAACGAAAAAAACCAAATCATTGAAGTCACTTTTTGCTTTGCTTACACCTTAAATGATTGATGATGAATTGGTCGCATTGTTGCGCGCCTACAAGTTAATAGTCAAATTGACATGACTTAAATCATTGTGAAATTTTTTACTCTCTCGTGAGCACTCTCTTTTGTGCACTGCTACGAAAAATTGCTGTGCTGGAACAGGATTAGACTGACTTTCACCGAATTTCGGTGCATTTCGTGCGAATTTTCAGTAAAGAAACACACCTATTTATTATTAGGTTTGTTCGTTAAAACCCTGGGGTCGCCACAAAGCAAAGAAACCTAAGGTAGCCCTGAATGTCAAATTGAGTGTTTTTTAGCCATGGGGTTGACCTGGGTTTTCCCTCAACTCACCCTAGGTTTTTGCTGTGGCGAGTTGAGGGCTGTCAAATGGCATGTATTTTTATTCAAATGACAGGGATGTGTGGTGATTTTGTGGCTTTGCGTTTTTTGAGAATTGGAAAACCCAGGTTTTTTGACAACTCATAAGATTGTCAAGAAAACTTGGGTCAACCCTGGGTAAAGTTAAACGAACGAGCCTATTGTTTGCTGAAACATCAGAGTTTAGCGACTGCAAATTAAAATCTTGAAAATGTGTAAGGAAACAATGCAGGTGAAAATTACAGATTCTTACCATGATATAATGTTCTAGCCAAATAAAAAGCAAATCTGACTAGTTCCCTCTTGTACGCTTGCTAAAGATATACGCACGGATTATGTACCAATTCATAATTTATGTGTTGTGTACATTATGAAAAATTGTTCCTTTTCAATCATTCCTAGGCTGAAATTGTTTTGTTCTTTTTTTATGTCTTACCATTATATGTTAATTTTCCGTTCAATAAAATTTTGATTTTCATTAAAAAGGTTCTTCTTGACTTTCTTGCCAAAGTCGTAAAAAAAATCGCTTTATTGCGTTTTCATTTCAATTAAGCGGGGTTTTTCTAAATGGGACAGCAGATCAATTAAGCGGGATTCTTTTAATTGCGTTCCCCTGTTAAATGCGTCTAAAGTTGTGCATTTAAGGTGACGCAATTAACCGGGGAGCACTGTACTCAACGTGGTAAATTTCGAAAAGGGCACATCTCATGAATTTATAATATCGAAATATACATATATAATAACGTTAACATCGATATATTTCTGTAATTTTCGAGGGTTACGATACCCTAAAATGTAACTCAAAAATATTTTTGCTAAATATTATACTTAATTAGAAAATAATTAGTTTTTTTCATTTCCTGGAAAGTTTAAATATTCAGATATGTGCCCTTTTCGAAATTGCATATTCATTTGCAATTGATAATTAAAAAAAAAAACAAACATTTTTAAATATGAAAACAATTATATTCTGCTTGAGGTGTATTCGCAGTTCATTTTTAAAGGAGTTCATGTCTCGAATAATTCTGATATGTATGTCGAGGAAGATTGTTCCATAATCGCGTCACAATGACAAAAAACTGTAGATCGGAGGTTAAACTGGAAAAACGAAATTGTATTATTTGTTGTGATCTAATTGAAGAGGCCATATGTATTCTGGTGAAGATATAAGAAGGCTGGTGTGTAAGCAGCGTTCTAAACAGTAAAATTTAGGTTCTATAACGAATGAGGTTTTCGAAAGAGAGATTATATATTGACTTCGAAAAATGTGAAACTCTATCGAATCTTTTAAGACCATATACATATCTAACAATGTTATTATATGCCACATTGAGCTTTCTTCGACTAATGTAATCGCAATTGCAATAGATCTCACAGCCATGCAAAAGTATAGGGATGATCATCGTTTTGGCTGGCATAAGCCTTGTTTTGACTGGAGTATAATACTGTGTAGACGACAGTCTGCGCAGTACTCCGTATGCTTTCCCAATAGTCGAGTTTATGTGCGTGTTTCATGTAAGAGTCCGGTTAAACGTTATTCCTAAATTTTTAGCGGTCTCAACATATTGAAGGGCCGCCCCATCAAGAGTTATCTGTGGGAACTGGGAACAGTCAATGGGTTTCTTAGAGATAACCAGACATTTGGACTTAGATGGATTCAAGAATAGTCCATTATCTTTAGCGAAATTAGAAATATTTTCTAAATCATTGTTAACATTAATGACGCTGCCATCAATTTTTCCTAACGAACAACTTATATACATTTGAACGTCGTCCGCATACATTTGAACTGTTGATGTGGAGACTATTTGTGGTAGTTCATTGATGTAAAGAGAAAATAGGAGAGGACCGAGGATCGAGCCTTGTGGAACACCTCTTTTTATGGGAAGAAAGGATGAAATATTACGATTCATCATAACAGCCTGTTGCCTTCCTTGGAGATAAGACGAAATCAATTGTACGGCCGAGTTCGAAAAATTATACAATCTTTATAATTTTTTACAGAGATTAATGTGATCAACCGTGTCAAAGGCTTTTATTTTTGAAGTTATAACATAAAATGCACACACATGACATTTGAATTTTAATGCTCCAAGTTTTAGTAAAACTTCATTTGTTGGCTATGACTTTTTCTTATCTTTTTGTGGAGTTGTTTTTTTATGTGGATGTATTATTGGAAGGCAAAACCTCCAATTTTTTTTTTTTTTTTGAGAGTCAGTGTTAGACTCAATATAAACGTTTATAAATTGGGCCTAGATAGAAAAACAAAAAAAAATGGAAATTTTAATGTTATTTGCCTTAAACTCTTAACTGTTACGCCCCGCAACGCCAACAAACAGTTTAATATTGCCAGAAAGGTTATTGAATGTACTATTTAGCGCACGTTTAATCAGCTGCAGAAACTTGCAGATTGATTTTTAATTAATTTTTAAACGACCTAAGGAGTTTATTATTTTTTCAACATTAATCGTGAATAAATTCTGAAGGAAGCGCTTTATTGAAAAATATTTGAATACCTTTTTTGAAGAGCATCAAATTTCCTCTAAGAAACATGTTTGTAATTTATCGTGTATACAGGGTGTCCCGTTATTCGTTTAACATACTTTGGGATATGATTCTTGGTCATATTCTAAGAAAAAAAATTTTGTACAGTAAACTCCGTTTCTCAATTTTGACATCACTTTTTGACAATTTAGAAAAAGGCTAACTTTGGTGTACCCTGACCTGTGTTAAATTCGATATCTCTGTCAATACTGGTGATAGAGACCTAATCTTAGACTTAATTTTTTGGAGAAATAACAATCTTTAAGACTGTATTTAAGTTAAGCTTCCATAGCTTAGGGTTGCCAGATTTTCTTCCCCAAACAAAGTTTTGACTTTGGGGTCATTTTTTTTAAGAAAATGTCTGATAAACATAGAGTCTTATTATTTTTTACAGATGAACAAAACAATAATAAATAAAAAACTCACTAATAAGTTTACTCAAAAAACCATACATTTTATGATACTTGAAAAAATACAAAACGGGTAAAATTAAAAAAAAAAATAAAAAAAATTTATTGATTTGAGGTTTGCTTGAATAAAACAATAATATGGGCACTTTTAGTAGTTTTCTTATGTATTTTATACAAATACAATTATAACAAATGCTGAAAGTGCCCTCCTTCGATTTCAATGAGTTTTTGAGTTTCATTGTGTAAAAAAAAGGAAACTCTATGTTTATCAGACATTTTCTGAAAAAAATGACCTCAAAGTCAAAACTTTGCTTGGGGAAGAAAATTTTAACATCACTTAAAATTGAAAATCTGGCATCCCTAACCTTATGGTAGCTCTACTTAAATACAATCTTAAAGATTGTTATTTCGAAAAAAAAATTAAGTCTAAGATTAGGTCTCTATCCTCAGTATTGACAGAGATATCGAATTTAACACAGGTCAGGGTACACCAAAGTTTACCTTTTTCTAAATTGTCTAAAGTGATATCAAAATTTAGAAACAGACTTTAGGTACTGTAGAACAATTTTTTTCATATCCCAAAGTATGTAAAACTGATTACGGGACACCTTGTATTTATTCTTTCGTTAATTAAAAAAATTCAAAGTAAAAGAGCTAAATCAAAAATACTCCAGTCTTTCAAGCTTGGTTACTTGGAAAGGGTTAGCCTGACAAACATTTTTAAAATGACCTTTTTTAAAGGAAATCTTATTTTCTATAAAAATATTTGTTGTTAAATTTTTTTTTTTACGCTAAAATAAGGTAATGTCTAAGGAAAAGAAAACACCATTGATAGATCTTTAGAAATGGTCCCTACGTTTTATAGTTACATAGTTTTTGAAAAATACTAACGTACCTACCAATGTACATATGTGCATAAACTTTTATTTTGTACACAAAAGTCTTATTTAAAAAAAAATTAACTTTTCAATACTTGCATAGCTAGTTGTACCTTTTACAGGTTGTTTTCTATTCCCAAACTGAAGTAAACCGATCGTGATACCTATCACCGCACTTATCTGAAGACATTGATATAAATCAAAATTGATGGCAATTTCGTAGTCAGAGCGCCCAAATCATATCAGGAAAAATAGTTTTTAAATGTTATCAAGTGAGTAAGTAATTATGGCCGCCTTTGTTCGAGAGTGGAACCACTGTGCAATGCCTTTCAATGTTTATAATTTGCTTTCCCAATTTCCCATAAGTGAATATACTTGAAGCATTTTCAATGTTTTAACTTAAACATATACTTTCTGAAGACCGCTTACAACTTCCGTTCTCAGAAAACAAAGTCTGAATTTGAGATTCGAATTGAGAATGGGCCACCCCAACCTTCAACCCAAGGAGCTGCCAATGCCCTGTGTACGTAAATATATTCGTTTACGATCTACTTAAAAATACACCCAACGTTGTAGTCTTGTTGTCATAAAACAATGTTTATACGAAAATAATTAAAAATAAACAATTTTTCAATTGTACGTGATTTTTTCATTTTCTTTCATCAAAATTAAATAAATAAATTCCCTATTTACGGCCCTTTTTGTTGATCGGGGGTTCCCTTTTTCACTTTCAATAAAAAAGGTAACCAAAAGATAGGTATGCACACGAACAAAAATCTGTTCAATATTCCACATGTGCTGACATATCATTACAAACGCACCCCTACACAAAAGCAAAAAAAATAAAATATGAAAGAAACAAATTCCATTAAAAATATTTCCTACAAGGAAATTCTTTTGAAGGCTTTTGCCCTACAACGGTATCCATCACACACGTTGGTAAACGAATAGGAATAGGTTCAACTTAAATTGATTCTTTTTTTCTTTTACTCAATTCTTTAGTTGAAGAAATTTATGTGACTTAATACCACCATTTGCACCTGCAATCTGTGGCACCTAATTTTCTCACATAAACTATTCACCTGCACGGCACGTTCCTTACACATTTATAACTTGCAATGAACCTCATCGCTCATAATGGTAAGTGGGTGGATTGGTTAGCTGTATGACCGTTTACAGGAGCCATTTCGTTTTTAAAGAAAAAAAAATGCAGAATGGAGGGTATATAGATGTGTTCATGTAATTTGGTATTCAGGTAACGTTTTGTGAAATGTGCGAGTATTTTTATATAAACGAATGGTGAGTTATTTTCGAGTAAAATTTGAAAGGAGGGAGGTTGTTGGATCAGATTTTGGGAGAACGTTTGAAATTGTTTAGTTTCCTCAAATCCAATCCAAGTTATAAAAAACTGTGATCGATGTGTTTGCTTACAACAAAAATTTTGTGATTTGTTTAGCGTTCGGGTTTGACTAAGCGAGACTGCCGGCGTATAAATATTAAAAAGCCGCCTTAAAACTTTTCTTGTTCTTGTTCTTGTTCTTGCTCTTGTTCTTGTTCTTGCTCTTGTTCTTGTTCTTGTTCTTGTTCTTGTTCTTGTTCTTGTTCTTGTTCTTGTTCTTGTTCTTGTTCTTGTTCTTGTTCTTGTTCTTGTTCTTGTTCTTGTTCTTGTTCTTGTTCTTGTTCTTGTTCTTGTTCTTGTTCTTGTTCTTGTTCTTGTTCTTGTTCTTGTTCTTGTTCTTGTTCTTGTTCTTGTTCTTGTTCTTGTTCTTGTTCTTGTTCTTGTTCTTGTTCTTGTTCTTGTTCTTGTTCTTGTTCTTGTTCTTGTTCTTGTTCTTGTTCTTGTTCTTGTTCTTGTTCTTGTTCTTGTTTTTGTTCTTGTTCTTGTTCTTGTTCTTGTTCTTGTTCTTGTTCTTGTTCTTGTTCTTGTTCTTGTTCTTGTTTTTGTTCTTGTTCTTGTTCTTGTTCTTGTTCTTGTTCTTGTTCTTGTTCTTGTTCTTGTTCTTGTTCTTGTTCTTGTTCTTGTTCTTGTTCTTGTTCTTGTTCTTGTTCTTGTTCTTGTTCTTGTTCTTGTTCTTGTTCTTGTTCTTGTTCTTGTTCTTGTTCTTGTTCTTGTTCTTGTTCTTGTTCTTGTTCTTGTTCTTGTTCTTGTTCTTGTTCTTGTTCTTGTTCTTGTTCTTGTTCTTGTTCTTGTTCTTGTTCTTGTTCTTGTTCTTGTTCTTGTTCTTGTTCTTGTTCTTGTTCTTGTTCTTGTTCTTGTTCTTGTTCTTGTTCTTGTTCTTGTTCTTGTTCTTGTTCTTGTTCTTGTTCTTGTTCTTGTTCTTGTTCTTGTTCTTGTTCTTGTTCTTGTTCTTGTTCTTGTTCTTGTTCTTGTTCTTGTTCTTGTTCTTGTTCTTGTTCTTGTTCTTGTTCTTGTTCTTGTTCTTGTTCTTGTTCTTGTTCTTGTTCTTGTTCTTGTTCTTGTTCTTGTTCTTGTTCTTGTTCTTGTTCTTGTTCTTGTTCTTGTTCTTGTTCTTGTTCTTGTTCTTGTTCTTGTTCTTGTTCTTGTTCTTGTTCTTGTTCTTGTTCTTGTTCTTGTTCTTGTTCTTGTTCTTGTGCTTGTGCTTGTGCTTGTGCTTGTGCTTGTGCTTGTGCTTGTGCTTGTGCTTGTGCTTGTGCTTGTGCTTGTGCTTGTTCTTGTTCTTGTTCTTGTTCTTGTTCTTATTCTTGTTCTTGTTCTTGTTCTTGTTCTTGTCCTTGTCCTTGTTCTTGTTCTTGTTCTTGTTCTTGTTCTTGTTCTTGTTCTTGTTCTTGTTCTTGTTCTTGTTCTTGTTCTTGTTCTTGTTCTTGTTCTTGTTCTTGTTCTTGTTCTTATTCTTGTTCTTGTTCTTGTTCTTGTTCTTGTTCTTGTTCTTGTTCTTGTTCTTGTTCTTGTTCTTGTTCTTGTTCTTGTTCTTGTTCCTGTTCTTGTTCTTGTTCTTGTTCTTGTTCTTGTTCTTGTTCTTGTTCTTGTTCTTGTTCTTGTTCTTGTTCTTGTTCTTGTTCTTGTTCTTGTTCTTGTTCTTGTTCTTGTTCTTGTTCTTGTTCTTGTTCTTGTTCTTGTTCTTGTTCTTGTTCTTGTTCTTGTTCTTGTTCTTGTTCTTGTTCTTGTTCTTGTTCTTGTTCTTGTTCTTGTTCTTGTTCTTGTTCTTGTTCTTGTTCTTGTTCTTGTTCTTGTTCTTGTTCTTGTTCTTGTTCTTGTTCTTGTTCTTGTTCTTGTTCTTGTTCTTGTTCTTGTTCTTGTTCTTGTTCTTGTTCTTGTTCTTGTTCTTGTTCTTGTTCTTGTTCTTGTTCTTGTTCTTGTTCTTGTTCTTGTTCTTGTTCTTGTTCTTGTTCTTGTTCTTGTTCTTGTTCTTGTTCTTGTTCTTGTTCTTGTTCTTGTTCTTGTTCTTGTTCTTGTTCTTGTTCTTGTTCTTGTTCAACTATTTTAATTGTATGGATAAGAAGAACAGTCCTTACATCTTGAGGGCCCCCACAGAAATCTGACATTTAATTGGCCGGCAACTTGAATAGGCTCTAAATCAGTATGGCGGTGTTTGGTGATGCGCACATTACAAGTTTACAACTATCATATATACCATCATGATAACCTTCAGTCTAAATTAACCCGACTTTTAAGTAAAGCCTAAAATCCTTGTTATTTATGTAATTTGACAAAAAAAAATCAAATTAATAATATTTTTGAATATATTTGCACTCCTAAGTAAGCTTCTATTATGAAACTTATACTCACTTTTCAATCAAATAAAACCGTCTAAATAGGTTCATTGACTTCGTTCTTTAAATTTAATGTATGAGTGGCCGAAACTATCGGCAAATAAGAACTGCCAAGTGTATGAATGGGGGCAACAACTAAACAGAAACACTAATTTATCAATCAGTTAACTTCAAACGTAAAGTGGCACTGGCACTCTGGCAATGTGTATTTAAAATTAAATGCAAAGTAAACTGTTTGATGGGTCTATTAAAAATGATAATGAAATACAAACTAAGATCAGGTGGCTTGGCTTCATCACCTGAATACTTAAATAGACAACCCAAATAAACACAGGCATATTTTTAAGTTTACCTACACACTCATTACGAAGTAGTTCGGGGAAATAGCTTCAATCGCCTTCCTAATCTTTCTCCAAAATAAACAAGCATCCCAGTCATATGGAATGGTCTTTTCTTAAAGCCATAATGTAGTTACTGCACTGCTACGTCATGTCGCTCTCATGGCTAAAGACAAAAAAAGTGATAAGTAAGTACACAAAAATTTAAGATGAAAAAAAAGAGGATGGAAAAAGCTTGAGAGCTGTTTGTGCTTTCTTTGTTGTTGGCTAGCTTTTTGACAGAATAGCTGTTTCTCGGCATGAACCGATAGGTAATTAAGTGGCTGGTTAAGTGTTGGGAACAAAATGGTATGTTGTGGGAGCAATGCAACTTTTTTGTGTTTTGGAAGCTGAACGACGGCCATGTTGCGTTCTTGAGGAAAGCAAAGCCGCCTGATCTACTGATAGTTAAGGCCCCGACCCATAGAACTCGTTGCGGGCGTTGTAAGCGACGCGTCAACTGATGCGGTGGGTAGGGTTGTGCCGCACGCAACTGATAGGGCTGACCCAATGAATCCGGCGCGGTGTTTGCTATATTATTTTGAAATAAGCAACACAAACGTCAAACAAATTACGGATGAGTCGATGATTCACTAAGACTAGAGGTGAGTGAGGTTTTCACTGGATTGTCAGATAATTGCTAATAACAAATGAACTGCGCAATATAAAAAAAATTCTACGTACTTCCATAGACAATGTATATTTCAAGACATTTTTAAAATTCCAAATTAATCGGTTGAAAATTGTTACGAGTCTGGCCAACTTGAAAAATACAGTATTGAGCGCGTTTAAAGTTTTGAGCAGTAGAAAATCATGAATAATCTTACAATACCTTAAATCTGCGATGCCTGAAAGCGACGTTCGACAAGTCTGACTTGTCTAGACTAGTCAGGAGATAAATATTATCAATAACAACTGCCGTATACATGATCTAATCCCCTAACGTATCTTCCCCCTTGCGTTTACAAAAGGAGCTCGCTGCGTACTAGGGTCTTGTACTTAAATTCGGAAACCGAGTACATAAAGGTTTTTCCCGGCCATAATCTTCTGGGACATCATTTTTGAGGTCCTACGGGACCGTTTGGAATTGAAAATTCGTGGTGGCCTAACCCCTTAACCGGAAATAAGTTTCCAATTCTTTCAACTTTTCTCCGCAAAAATGCGACGAAAGCGATATTTATTTGGCTTTTATTCTTTCACAAGCTGTATTTTATAGGCACGTTGACAAAAGTACCTACGTAAAATTTTCAAGTGTTTGAAACAAAAGGAAAAACTTATTGAGAAATCACGGCGAGAAATCAATATTTCGGCGTCTTCTACGCGCTAGAGCAGTTATATTCTCTTTGGTGGTCACATTTTTATTGGTTTTGAATCGTTAAGCGTAAAATTAGTGCGAAAACGATCAATAAATGCACAAACTGCTTGCTCACTAGGACGATTTCGTTGACCGTGAAATGGACGAAGTGTTCTATGAACTCTATAAACAGATTAATTCTTCAAACTCAATTTCTAAAATTTGGAAGCGTTGTTCTAGCACTAAAGAATTCATGGTGAATCCTTCCTCAACAGATATATACCAGCACACTTTCTGGACTGTCAAAGCAAAGACAAGAAGTGTGTTTAATGAAAAAAGAGCAGAGCAGCGCAGCTCAGAGCAGAGCAAGAAACATGAAAAATGTCAGGCAACTTAGAGCAGAGTCAGCTGGTACCAAAAATCAGCTGATAAGAAAGCAACAAACATTTCGTGACCTTAGCTATTTTGCAAACTTATGTTTGTTATCCTATTATAATAAAAATCTATATTCGGAAACATTGGAATCAAAACTAAACTAACATGCGATGTTAATTCAATTGATTTTAAGTTCAATTCGATTTCAAATAGATTGCAAAACGCAAAATAAAAACAAAAATATTTGAATCAAATGTCAACAGCTGATTTTGACACTTTGCTCCTATCTGCTCTTACTCTAAAGCAAGTGCAGAAAATGCTGCTCTTAAGTGATCTAGAGCAGGTCATTAAACACAAAAAGTTCTTGCTCGGAGTAGAAAAATTGTCATTAAACACCAAAAAGCTGCTTTTTTCTGCTCTAGATCGATCTAGAGCAGGTCATTAAACACACTTAAGTTCTTCTTCTTCTCTTAAATTTTTTCCAGCATTACGAGCATCGTGATCTCCAAGCTCTCCCATTATACTGCTTCACACTTCACACTTCGGTCGTATCGTAGAGTACGCCATGTCCATCCATCAACAAAAACTGCAGCTAAGAAACCATCATTTGATACTGCTCTATTAAGAGGGCTTTCAAGTATTACCTATCGCAATTTTTTAAGATTTTAGTACCTTTCTTTAAGACACCTTTACTTTTTCTGTACTTCCCCATCCCCTCCTTAAATGTTACGTAACATCTAAGAGGCCATTTTTATACCCAAAAGTCAATCGAGTGATTCCCCGTCAAACATAAACGCAAGCAATTAGCAACTTGGGAGTCCTTAATGCCCTAGTTTTTATTAAATTGAAACACCGTTAAGTAATGCGCTGCTCCAATACTCCCTCCTGCCCCTGAAATGCACCGTTATGTTTTACAAAACTCCCCATCCCTCGAATTGCGTTATGTGAAACTTGAACGCCGCCTAACGGTACAATATAGAAACGGTGAACGTAGACCAACTAGATTAAGTTTATAGAAGATTGTTTATTGGATCATCAATAGTTGGCATAATAGGCTTAGGCTACAGAAGCCATATTGACTCATTCTCTCAAATGCAGTTTAACCAATCAGTCTAATCGCGACGAAAAGTTATTGCGACGGCGGCGACTGTCCATAAGAGATTCAAATTGTAACCCTTTCTTCTGGACACTAGGAATGCCATTAGTTGAGTCATCAAAATTCCTACTTACGGTTAAGGCCTTTACAGTAAAATTACATTCTATTATACTGTTTATCGCAGTCTTCAGCTAACGGTTGCATGACGAATTCATTATGAGACTCAATCCTAACTGGGTGTACGTATTGGAAGACGTTAATTGATGGTAGAGTGACTGGTCTACGTGGCACTTTTCAAAAGTGAAGTCTATACCAATTCAAAACGATGTAAAAACAACAACAACAACATAATAAAATTTCCAAAATTGTAATAGCTTCCACACCCAACCGAAACGTGTTTATTCGAAATTAGAACGTATAATGTGATGATGGGTCTTCCTTGAATGCACGTCGTATATGAATAAAATAAGATAAATATGTAAGTTTGTATTTTGTTGGAGTACAAAGAACATTCAAGCAAGTCAAGAAAACACACTTCACAGTGTAAGGACATTTGGCTGAACTCATGCCATCATTGCGGCACGTATTGACTGGGGAGAGGATATTTTTAAAGAGATTCCCTCGAAAAGCCTCTGACTTCAGATAGTGGATATTGACTCATAAAACTTAAGCTCCGATTCGACGAAGTTCTCTGGCGTCAATTCGTGTCGTGGTTCATCTGGAATTTGTGGAATTTTTTATGACTTGTCTGCCGTCACCAGTGGCAACCAATTAAAGATTATTATAATTCTAATTGATTCTGGAGTGTTTCTTCTTTCTTTCTTTTTTGACATTGAACAAGGGGAATGAGAGATAATTTTTTTCATTAGGAGTTGTCTCGGAGATGTTCGGGAAGATGTGCGATAGAAAAACGAACTGGATGGGGGACCGGTGAGCAAATGCAAAATAATATGAAAGTAAATTTAAATCCGATTACAGAATCAGAAATTATTGATTGAAATGTTTATGAGCTCGAGGGGTATTTAAGAAATATCTCGTGATTTATGACTAGGTGAGGAATCCATAAAAGCTAAATTAAGTTTGAGTTTTATTATTCAAGTAGAAATTGGATGGAGGAAAAATCCCCTTTTGCAAGTGGGTAGGTTAGGTATAGAGTTACAGAGTACCTGCTTGTGTTTAAAATTTAATTTGTGAGTTTTTGTACATTTAAACAAAGTTTTTAATTAAAATCCTCTGCCTAGCCTGCTTAGAACAATGAATAATGAAATTAAGGCGAAAGAAAAAGGTCCCTAAAAAACAAAATAGTTAAATTGTATTAGTCTCTATTAAGTAAATTGTACCACAGCCATTGTAGTCGGTCGTCCGAAAGTATTCCTAATACTTCAGATTTTTTTAACATTGTCCAATGTTATGAATCCTATGTGAGAGCTGATAGCTGAACTTAAAACCTCGGTGTAGATTCTTCTCTTTAATTTCAGGGGTACCTATTTCTTTATCGCAAAACATGTACATATGTAGTTTTCACTCCCTGTCATCCCGTCTCGATGATTGATGTGGTCATTACAGGGTATGAGCCTCCCCTTTGCGCGAGAGACAACGAGGAGCACCAATTTAGCTAGCTACATTTTTTTTGTTATTATTGGAGTGCCATCAGGCCCAATAGACTAATCATCGTTCAAAGAAGAAAGATTAATTCGAACACCATTTAAGAAACAAGTAATTGTTAGTAATAGCTACCCTTAGGTATCTTGCAAAGTAGGTATACTACATATTTTTTTCGTTGCGAAGCTTTTTTAAAAGTGGACTTTATAAGAGCTATGTTTTTTAGGTCAGCTGCAGTGGTTGGTAATGGCGTCCAAACGTCGTCTGTCAAAACGAAAAGTTATCAAAATTCCTGCTCTGTGAAAAATGTTCGTCTTCTGTACAACCAAAGAAAAATCAACATTTCTTGCTGTTATCACCAAATTTAATAACAAATCTACTTTGTTGGACATTAAAACATAAACTCGCATGCGTACAGAGAATATTGCAGTTGTAGTGTCCAGTGTTAATGAGGATCGTGAAATGTAATTCGTTGCCGTTCTCGAAAAATCGGTATGCGTTACCCAAACACATTGAAAATTTAACGTGTCGATTTGGGTTTGAAAACCTTAAACATTGACCCACCACAATGTGCCTTAGAACAGCTCCCGTGTTTTTATCGAAAAGTTGTGTTTAGTGATGAGATTGAATTTTGGCTCAACGGATACGTAAATAAGCCAAATTGTTGCATCTGGATTGATAAAAAGCAACAACAAGAATTACCGATCCATCCCGAAAAAACGACAGTTTGGTGGTTTAAAAGGTGGTGGCCTCATCGATCTAGTTTTCTTCAAAGACGTTTCAATACCGTGATTTTAGAAATTTGAACATACAGTCTCTCGAGATGAATGCAAGAAGAGTCAGCTGTGACCTGTGATACTATTTATCGACTCCACCACCCAGATGACCAGGTAGAATTTCTACAAGGTAATCTGGCACAATTATTTGAGATGAACTGTCCCATAAAAACAGTATTTGCCACATACGGTCAATGTCCTTGGTTTACTCGTTAGATCCGGTCAAAAATGAAAGAGAGGGTTCATGCCTTTGAAAATTGGAAACGTTTTAAGTTTTTGGAGTATTTGTGAATATATCGCCGCTTGCGAAATCATACAGTTCGTCTCATTCAAAACGCTAAAGTTGACTGGTATCAAGGTCGACTTAATATTTCTTTGAGTGGCCGTAAACTGAAGAAGAACTTGAAAGAAATCGTAATCAAGCCTACTTCTTTGAATATCGATGAGCTAGATTGCAACATTTTAAACAACAATTTTGTTTCGGCGATTCCCTTACCTTGTTAAACCCAAATGTTACCCACACACGAATTTTCGGCGGAAATGCAAATTGAAGATGTATTTGGCTTCTCTTATATTAGACTTAGGAAGTAATTGAAGGTTTTCTTTCGGTAAAGTCTAATGCTATGGGGTTCCACAATTTACGCCCAACTTTCTTGAAAATAATGTTAGCTATGATCCTGCCGTTTATAACATATATCTTGAACTCCATTCTCACTAAGAGTATTTTCCCAGCTCAAAGAAAAGTTACAAAATCATTCCAATGTCGAAAAACAACAACAACACAGAGATTCGACCCAACGCCATCCTTCCGTTCCTGTCAAAAGTCCTTGAAAAAATTATGAAGAAGCAATTATCTTGTTACCTCCAAGAAAACAATGTTTTAGTCCCAAAGCAATCAGGATTTCGTGCAGGCCACAGCAGTACAACGGCACTTCTAGAGGTTTTCGAAACTTTCTTTTTTCGTTCTCCTTGATTACTCAAAGGTTTTCGATACCATCAACCACAATGTTCTCTGTCAAAAACTTTTTTCAATTTACAATCTTTCTTCCGACGCTGTGACCTGTGAGGCTTATCTCTTCGTATCTCTCTCATAGGCGACAGGCTGTTGTTTTGGGAAACAGAAATACAAACTTTTTGCCTATATCCACTGGAGTTCCACAGGGTTCAACCTTAGGTACAATACTTTCTATACAATCTATGTTAACAAAATACCAAATCTTTTACACCATTGCCATGAACATCTATTTGCTGATGACCTTCAAGTAATAAGTAACGGCCATGTGGACCAGGTTGATGAGATGACTGTGTAGTGTGTAGCCAGGATAAATGAGGATCTTTCCTTAATTAGAAATTGGTCCATAAAATCTGGTCTAAGCTTAAACCCACAAAAAAGCAAATGTCTAGTCTTCTCTAGAAAAACACTTGACTTATCT
Source organism: Melanostoma mellinum (assembly GCA_914767635.1). Taxonomy (NCBI): domain Eukaryota; kingdom Metazoa; phylum Arthropoda; class Insecta; order Diptera; family Syrphidae; genus Melanostoma; species Melanostoma mellinum. Next base: position 145,946,380 of record OU612059.1, on the reverse strand, counting down.
AACTATCCGGATATTCTGCTAGGTAACTAAAAAATTCAGTATGTTGAGAAGGCAAATAACCTTGGTATTTGTTTCAATAGGACCCATAGTTGGAATGACCACATCAATCAAGTTATTGGAATCGAGTTCACACTGTACAAGTAGTTGGACAGTCTTTGGCTTGAACGACCAATGCTTGATAGTGTGAACTTGTTGGATGGTTTTCAAATATTTTTAAAAATTTAGGAGTTGGACGGAGTGGAAGAGTATGTGACATAAAGTTGGACGACAAGCTTGATAAGTGTGAACGCAATCTACATCCGACCATCCAACTTCCATCAAACAATGTTTGTCCAACTAACTGTAGAGTGTGAACTCGGCTATTTAAAAAAACCAAGCTTAAAAAATCACCCTTTAGATCCTTCGTGTGCTATGCGTGATTAGAGCTTAATCTTTCTGAAAGGAACAATCAAATCTTTCTGAAAAGAACAATCAAATTGGATGAATCCATTCTAAATAAGACAAATCAAAGTCAGCCAGCTTATCTTCTGAAGAAGAAAGATTATTTTCTCGGCCTTCGAATTTAAAACTGCTAGGTATACGTGGGCTATTGGGAGATCTAAGTGATGTTAATGTAGCTTAAAGTTTTGAGGGAAACTAGAAGTTTTATGGAAACATTCTCAATGCTTAATCTCTATTTTTACTGTTTTCTAAAATATCTATGATTCGATTTTATCATTTAGTTTTATCATATTTTTTCTCTTTTTCTTTCAGGTAAGCTTAATAATCACCGAACCGGTGAACCGACAATTACATATAATTGGGCTTAAAGGTTTGTAATCTTTTTGAACTCTTTAATAAAAAGATAAGCAAGACCGTGTATAGGTTTTTGACGTCCATTCGATATTGCAATATCGGATGAAAGTTTGCATATTTTTTAAAATTTGACTCGGTTTATGTAGGTTCTGTTCACGCTCAACCAAATACCGCCACCAATGAAGCGACATCACCGTGCTCTTGGTTGAATCCCACCTTCAACACTCCAAGTTGTATGTTCCAGAGCATAGGCTTTGCCGAATTTGATTGACATTGGATGTGCTGAACACCGTCTATCCGTCAACCCTTTTATGATCGAGATCGTTCGCTTTACGAGATGTAGAAAGCTCGGCGCTTCCCCACTTTAGGGGCGGCCAACATTACCTTCTCAAATGATTTCAAGCTGTTTAGAGCAGTCCTTGATAGCATGCATCATTGCTCGAAATGTGTCGAGTCGAAAACGGCTAAAGCACTGTCAGTCAATGAAAGAGAGCTTTTGGTACGGCATGGGGTGGGGGTTAGTCAACTTAAATGGACCTTGAATCCAGGCTATGATAAGACAATCATCTCCTATGCGTCAGTTGTTTGCTGGAATAAGTTCTCACAAAAATACCTTCAAAGAGTTATATGTCTTAAATATAACCCAGCACTCGGGGAGCTGCTCTCGATGCACTCCTGAGCAATCCTCCCTTTGATACCTATGTACATGTACACCAAGATGGAGGCGCTCTCAATACAATTTCGCGTTTAAAAAGAATTGGCAGAATTGTCTGCTTACTTACTACTTCGAAGATGATCGATTAGCGCCTTACTGTTCTAAACAAATCAATTAAAGTATATACATAAATAGGGTGGTGCAACAAGAAACCTCGGGACGCAGCACATTTCAAAGACCTACAGTTTTATGTCGATTGCGAACGGCTTAGTTAGAAACCTAACACAAATAAAGAATAGTTTACTGTTTTGAGGACGTACTACTAAAAAAATGGCGATCTAGTAGCGGAAGTGTAAAAATGTGTCGAAAAACGTTTGGCACGTTTCTATACATTTTGCGCATAGATTTCCAATAAATCATCATTTCAGAAGTGTTTGCAAGTCTTTCAGAGTGAAATTTCTTTTTTCGCTAAGAGACAATTTTGTAAGAAATTCACAACAATGAAATGTCGGTAGCAGAAATTCACGGGCAGGGGCAATGTCTGACTATCTCGTGAGCTCTGACACAGAAGAGCACAACCACGAAGATTTACTGTCCAAAAAAAAGGATTTAACAATTTTAATATTTTATTGATCATCTCCTTCTCATCAATTAAGAAGAATACCTACCAACAAAAATTTTGAGTGCCTAACTCATGAACAAGGCTGTTAATTCTCTTCGAACCAAATCATGTTATTAAATCAAAGCATGTCTCACTTATGTTCCCCCAAGAGACAAAATCAATTCGATAGGTGAAATTTTTGCACGACTAGACCACAACATACCATTATCATGGCGTTTGACGCAAAATATAACTCCGAAGGTTCAAAATACACACAAAAGCAAAACCAAATTGTCAACCTCAGTCTCTCCACAAATAATTGAGCGTTCATTTGAAGAATCGTGACAGTAATTTGAAAGACGCAATTGTGCCTCTAATGAATATCAAAGTTTCTATTACAAAGACCCGCTCATGAAGTTGCCTTGAATATTAAACTGAAAAAAAAAATGCTGTCCAAGTCCTCGCCTCCTGCAAAAAAAAAGAACAGGTTGACTGTGCGATGAACTTAAGTGAATCAAAAGCAATGGGATTCCTTGCAACTTATTAAAATTTGATGGAATTCAACGAAACAAAAGCAAAATCAAAAAGCCTCTATACTCAACGCTTTAAATATGTAAAGACATGCAATCTGAGTTCGACACACCTCAAGTTTGCTGTTTAGATTTTTCAACTATGTTTTATTTTGACAGAGGTTGAAAGACACCCACATTTGCTTGTAATTGATTCGGGGGTGGGATCTCACAGGCGAGACGTTTTGATTTAATAGAAAACCCCAGCGCCAGCTATTTCCGGCGGATAAACTTTGCGAAAATCCATCACTAAAACAACAAAGAAGGAGGACAAACAAATAGGTGAGCGCTCAGAGGTGTGAAAGAGCTTGTGGTGGGATTTCTTTAAACGTTTTAAGAATGCATTGATTAAATTATATTCCCACGTGCCGTTTCAACTCCCTCAATTTTCAGTTACATGCATCAGACACAAAATTACAGCCTTCGTTATTACATTGTTAGTGTCTTCGGTTTTATTTTTCTTGTATTTCGGCCGGAAGAGGAAAAAAACTTTCGTGTAATGAACATTTTTTTGCAGTCTGTAACGTGTCGTTCCATATTTTGGGCTTTGATATGACACACAAAATTGCGGGGAGTACCTACTACCTACATATACGACTAAAATGAACTCAGCATGCACGTGGAGAAGAAACATGGACTACCTATGTATGTATACGAAATATTATGTTTGTTCAGTCGCCCTGTACGGTGTGCTCATCCAAAAAGGTGAGCGCGTTTAAATTTATACCCTGCGGAGTTGGTGTCACTGAGTCAACCTGTCAGTCTGATTGGTATTTATAGGCAAAATGACGAAGTATTGCTGTCAACTTGGTGCTTTTCTCTTTTATTATGTTGTATCGTGTTCCTGTGTTGTGTTATATGTTTGTGTATGTTCGCATAGTGAGTGAGAGTAAAAGGGTGTGTTACATCGAAAACAACATGAATGTCATTTTACAATACAACTGGCGAAGATAAATGTGGATCTCGTTTTACAATATAAAGGGTTAATGGAGAGTTGCCTACATAGATGAACGTAGTAAAATTGAGCCGTTAACTAGTGAGGAATTTTTGGGATTTGTGGTTCTAACTTCTAAATCGTATCACGAAAAGGCGACGTATGCAAAGTTGCATCACGCTGCACTTAGGTAGTTAAAAACATAACATTGATCCAAATAAAAGGAGTCCCACAAGGGATGTTTTTTGAGCCAGCACTGTTTTGATTTTGTCCTCTGTAATGAATGCATTGCTGTTTTGGTTTTTTTTTACTAGCCGATTCGCATTGTCCAAATATTGTGCCTGCGAATGAATCGACAGTTGTACCTACTATTTGGCTGCTTCATTCATTGTTGGTTATGTTTGATGACTTTTATTAGGTTCGAACAGATATGAATTGCTATTGAAGCCTGAAACACAATGGAAGATAGGAAGAGATTAAGGGGAAAACATTCATGAACATTAACCTTGATTTCAAATCCTTGTAGATCAAAATGCATGAATTTCAATACTTGACTGAAATTTGGGTTAAAGGTTAAATTGATTAGCATTTCTGATGATTTGTGTGTTGCGGGTATTCAGTGGAGGAAGGCAACTCGATATATCAGTAAAGCACTAAGGCACTGTTTGCATAAGAAAAGGCGATTAATGAAACTTAGGGTTTGATATTGAGACGATGTTCGATCCTACAACTGAACTTATTAGTTTTGAAACTCTGTTTTGAACTGTAGATACTTCAGGTAGGTGCAAGGTGTTTGAGAGTCACCTGACCAAACATGGGAGTTGTACTCAGGCTTAATTAAATGTAGACAGATCAGAAGGGGTAAAAAATTACTGCATCGTTTTAAAGAAACCGATACACTTCGCAGCATTTTCGACGACTTTAATTAACTATGTGGTCATTTTAAAGTCGTCGTTTACAACACATTTACGGAGTATTGACAGCTTTTCGGTTTTATTGGTTCAGGTCATGGATAATGTCAATAGGGAGCTGTTTAGCTTAAGTGAAAAAAGACAGCTCTGAGTTTTTGAAGCATTCAATTGTACTTAAGCTTTTACTACTCTGTGTAACCAAGCAGTCAAGATCAAAATTCAAAAAACTAATCATACGCAGTCGTTCCAGTTCGGTATACGAAAATCAGGGGCTTAATTTAAAAACATATGAAAAGCCGAGAGTTCAACAAATCAATTGATTAGAAGTTTCAGACATGAGATGGTCAATGAAAATTAGGAAGAGAGTCGGAGATAAAACGGAGCCCTGGGATATAGAAGCATATATAAAGACTTGAAACTTAATACCACTTATATTGAATGGTCGTAGAGGAAGTTTCCCATATGACGAAGGAGAGGCTCTTCGATACCAGAATCACAGTATGAGAGCCTAAAGCCAAGCCCTTCTAGGTTTTTTACAAATATCAAGCGCAATAATCTTACTTTCACCAGAACAGCGCAGAGATTGGTTTCACTTTTCGGCTAAATATGCCATCGAATCACCAGAGATGTTTTGCTGAAAATCCCGTGCTGTCGGTCAGTGAGAATTTTTCGGTCTTCAAAATACTCCTTGAGTTGATGGTTTGTTATCGTTTTCATGACCTTGGAAAGAAGGGATGTCAGTGCGTTTGTAAGGGAAAGAAGATTCTATTTTTTTATGTATAGGCAGTGGCTTTGTCAGCGTTCAGAAGAACACCGCTTCAGAATAAAGCCGGGATATCATCGGATTTTGGTGTATTGTGATCTTTCATACGATAATACGAATAAATATCTGCTTCATCGAAGACAATAAACAGCCTCTAGCAGCAAATTGTTCTGCCAGCAAAATTGGCTCCATCGATGGAGTTGACATAGCGATACTCATTGAAAACGCGTTGGGACCGATGACGTCGTGGAGTTCTTAGTGTGCTTCAAAAGTTTTTTCTTTCTTTTTTGCACAATAGAATTATTTTACCTCTCTTTTCTAAGTGAGGAGCAAAGTTTGTAATGCGCCCATGAATTACGTTAGATATCAAGGAAGTGTTTGTGATCGTTTCGAGTGCCTTTCTCATTCTGCCACACATAGTTTTCTGATAAAATTTATCTTTTTACGTACCGAAGCGCTGTGTTTTTTAGGTGTGTAGTTTTCAAGAAGAAATAAAATTATATTTAATTCTATGACCAAGAAGCTTTGTTATAAAGATAAGAGTCTCCAATTTTAAACATGAATTCAGGAGAGTGGCCGCCGCGGCTGATTCATTTCAATTCCAGCCGAAAGGTCCAATTTTCGACCACTTTTTGCAGTATTTGAGGACGTGCGTCAGAACACGCCGAATATTCTCTTCCAAGGCTTCAATCGTATCGGAATTATCTGAGCAGACAAGCGACTTTGGATGTAGCTCATAGTCTTAAAACTCGAAATTATGTAAAAATCGTCGTCAACAGCGAGTTCGTTTAACAATTATCTGACGGTCGCGGTCGTTTGGTTTCAATTTTTTCGCAATGAAATAGAAAACCAAATATGAATTAAGGGGCTATACCAGTGTAACCCATGAGAAATCAGGTGATTTTCGACATGTTTTTTTTTTTCTCAACAATGCTATTAAAGTTGAAGGTGTTTCCTATACCAGTATTTTTCAATCTGTGAGTAGCGTGGTGAGAAGGATGCGCTTGTTTATTTTTCAAAAGTTTATCGAATTGTGGTGCTATTTTTGAATCATATTCTAGTTTCAGCCCATACCTCTTCTTAGTTCTAATGCCTACCATTGATGAAAATGTCAGTACACACAGATATGAAGTGACGAATGGCACCAATAATTTAAGAGCTTCCCTTACCAGCTATGGATATTATGGATATTCTTTTCATCTAAAATACGTCGAAACTTTGCGAACAAAATTCCATCTTAAGCATGCCATATGCAGCCAGATGTATTGATTTGTCCAAAAAAGGGTTTAAAATCCATCGACGCCCATTGTCAGTTTCAGAGTGCAATTCCGGAAAGTGTGTCAAATGCTCCGATGCTCCGATTGTAAATTATGCAAGCTCTGTATCATAAAAGGAATGCGAGCCGATACTGCAAAATTTTGGTCTGTGGCCTGTTGGATTATCTTCAACAATCTTCTGAATTGTACCCGTGGTGTGATGGATAGCATGTCCGCCTGTTAATCCAGAGGTTCGAGGTTCGAATCCGAACAGAGGCAAAAATGTTTTTTCCACGGGTATCGCCTTTCGCGAGGAATTGGCAAGTCCTCTGTCAGTATTCATTGCCATGAAAAGCGCTTTCTCGATTAGCCGTTCGGAACCGGCAGAAAATTTTACCTCCCCTCCATTCCCTCATAAGGCATGGTTGTGAGAAACGCGCTAGGCCCTGGGGCTCCTCGCTCTGTTGCGCCCCCCAATTTATTTATTTATTTAATCTTCTGAACACTTGGAAAAGACTCAAACATATTGTTTTGCAGAGAGGTTGGCCACAGACGAAGTTTTGCTAGAAGTGCTTTTACTTTATCTTTAGCATTCAAAACATTTTTTTCTCTTTTTTGAAGGTTCTTGTTTAAACTGTTAAGGTGGCTTAAAAGATCTGCCAAAAATGCTAATTTCAAGAGCCAAGTAGGATCAGAAAACGATACGCATATTCAGATTTCGCATCTTTAAGGAACATTAACAGTTCGGCTCAATTCCAGAGCTCTTGCTAATATACCTTTCCTTTGCATAGCCGCCTGACCTCCGTGTGATAAAGGAGATTTTGATGAAGCGACCCCATATTTTCACAAACGATTCTGAATATCCGGGTTTGCAAAGCTTTGCCTTTGATAGAAATCACAATTTTTAATACCTCCATGGAGCACGTCATTTAAATCAAAAGGCACAGCCTCAGCAGCTAGAGCCTGTCGATGGAGAAAACAGTGTGTATATGTATATGTATATATATACATAGATATATTTAGCATTATCGCTTTTAATTTTGCCGCTACTCTTTCCAGCCAGCTTTAGCGCCATCGCTATAAATTGCGATACATTTTTTCCAATCAATAGTGTTATAGTAAAATAAGAGAATAAGTAAGGGGGTCGCAAAATCAAACACTGTCCTATACTATGACCTATGAAAAATATCAAAAATTAACAAAATGGCGTAGTTGTGAAAATGTCGTTTTTTGGGGTAAAAAATTGTCATTTTTTTATGCCAAAGTGACAATATTCAACCAATCAAAAAGACCGTATATCATTGTTGCTAATAAATTCAAGTACTCAGCTTCAATTTGAAGTCGACCGGTTATAATTTCTCTTTTAGTTACAATGTTCGCAATTTTGAAATATATCGTTGCCAGAAGTTTCAACTGGTGCGGCTTTTACCTGCAAGTGGTCGCACTTTAGAACCCTGCCATTCAAAAAAGTATAGCCCGATTGAAAACCAAACTTCTAAGTAAATCACCCTTTATAATGTTTTGCGCACGTTTTTTCAAAGGGCTTCCGTCTCCACGTTCTTCTGTTTAAAAAAAAAACTATTTAAAAAAAATCAAGTCAGGGCTGATAATCAGCCTTATCACAGATTCCATCGAAGAAAACTTCCACACGGATAGCTAAGTTACAAACTACAAATTTTTGTGTTCACAAAATCCGAATGGAAACGAAGAAAGCATTGCCAGTTGCCACACTAAATACCGCCATGCTGGTTTCAGCTGTTTTACGTCAAATGCGCAAGATCATTCAAATTTTTCTGCAAACACAACTTCTTTCTTATATTAAGACGACGAATTTGCATTCCACTCTGATTTGGTGATACCAAATCTACGAATTTCGAAATTCGTTCCACCCCGAATGGATTATGTGATAGTAACATCGGGAAACTTAGACTTTTTTCGATTACGATGGAATCTGGAATATTTGCCCATTTTTACAAATGCATTTTATTTGCAATACCTACCTTCCATCTGAGAAAAAAAAAACTAGTTCCCCACAAAAAGGTATAATTTCTCTATAGCAAACATCATCGTTTTCGTAATACTCTAGTCATCGAATTGAATAGTTTTTTGCTTATTAAATGTCATTATATTGTTGTTTCTAATGACAATAGCAATTATCAAAGCTTCACCTTGAACTTATTGAGAGCGTAAGTTCAACGCGAGGGGCAGGGCATAAGTCTTAAATTTCTTTAAATTGGTTTTAGATACATGCTGGCTAAGCCATCTATCCATTACAATTCTGTGCCTATGAATAATTCATTAGATTTTCCAACAAAAACAAAACGAATAAATATTCAATTTCACAAAAACTTTCTGGTTTGGCTGTATTAAATGCTCGTAGGTACTAAGCCTAATTAAAAAAGCAATTTCACGAAAACAGCGCCATGTATTTTGTACAACCGAACCAATTCAGCTTGTCATTTTTTTGGTCCCATACTAAATTGTTCTAATTCACTTGTTGCCCTCTAGAGAAGGCAATATGTGCCCAACATCCAGTTTATGATTAAAAACCAACATCGTTGACAAAACATCAACAAACATATTTCAAATTGCAAATTTATCGCAAAATAATCGAAAATTGTTGCATAAACACGAACAGCAAACCTATACACAAAAGAAAGAAGGTTTTTGAGAGAAACAAAAATATTCAGCCAATTTCGTGTGCAAGAATCAAAATAATAATTTAAAGCAATTTACATTTTAATAACATCTGTGTATGTTTGTGTGTGGGAAAAGGGTTATTTCCATAATTTAAAATACTTAACGCATTAGTTGTTTTAGAAACCACTACGACGCAGACAACCATTTAACTATCCGAGATTCGCAGCGTAATGCGTTCATCATAAATTAAAACCTAACCAGAACCATCCTCCCTATCGAAGAAGCTAAGCCAACCCATTGGCATGAGCCCGAGAGAATAATTATTATTGAACAACGAATTCGAGACTGGATATGGAACAGCAGAGTCTATGCTACAGTGTGTTACTGATAATCAACTCAATATGGAACAAAAGTAAACTATAATTGATTTGGTTGGTTGTTTTGATAATGACGACGTTCGACGTTCTGGAACTATAATGTTGGTTTAATTTGTCTATCAGTTTTAATGGGACGTAATTATGAGTTGGAAGTTAGCTCAAGCAAAACGATTCGTAATTGGACCCGATATTTTGCTCAAAATAGTGAAATCAAAGTGCGGAACTTATTTCAATAATTTAGATGAATGAATACGGGACTATTTAGTTGGTTCTCTAATCCCTTATAAAAAAATTATATCTATAAGACTTGAAGTCATGGAAATGATATGAAAATAAAAATATAAAAACTTAATTTACGAGGAACGTTAATGTTTGGGTATTTATTTGAATCAAGTCCTGTACTAGGCTGTTTTAACAGTTTGAAGCAATATTTTCTTCATCGTCTGTATACCATTTTTCTATTTAAATGAGTCTCAAATTTTATTAAAAATCTGTTGCTCAACACTTTCTAGAAAAAAATGCAGGTCCTTCCAAAGGTAAACAAAAATGTTTTTCTGGTTCTGTTGTACCATCATTTGAGCTCGTTTTTTCTCTGCCTACCGTCACCAATCAACACTATGCCAACCGGCAATACCGAATTAAGGTGGACACCCCAATTAAAATGGAATGTAATGGATCCGATTGCAGCCGGGCATAGTATGGACGCACCTTTAAGTGAAACTGCACTTGTTATAACGTGTGTTCCGTTATTCGTGTAACATACTTTGGGATTTGATTCTTGGTCATATTCTAAGAAAAAATAGTTCTACAGTAAAGTCCGTTTCTCAACTTTTTTTGACAATTTAAGAAACTAACTAACTTTGGTGTACCCTGACCTGTGTTAAATTCGATATCTCTGTCAATACTGATTATAAAGACCTAATCTTAGACTTAATTTCTTGTAGAAATAACAACCTGTATTTACATAAAGCAAACACTCACAATGAAATTCAAAAACGGGCTCTGGCATGCATTCAAAACGAAGGAGGGCACTTTGAGCACTTGTTTTAATTGCATTTGTATAAAATACATAAAAAAGTACTAAAAGCGCCCATGTTATTGTTTTATTCAAACAAACCTCACAGCTAAAAATTTTTTTTTATGTTTTTTTTTTAAATTTTACCCATTTTGTATTTTTTCAAGTATCATATAATGTATGGGTTTTTAAGTGCATTTATTCATAAGTCTTTTTTATTATTGTTTTGTTCATCTGTAAAAAATTAGGGGTAAAAGCGTAGATAATGACCCCACCCCCGGAGGGGACCCTGCCCCCAACAACCTCCAAGTGAAATCAGGTGGCGGTCACCCCCCCAAAAAAAGTTACACCCCCCCTTTCACGAAATTAGATGAGTTTTATAAAATTTACAGGAGTTCTTTCGGGGTGGGGAAAAATTGTAGGGGGTAGTGAGTGGACCCCACAACAACCTCCAAAAGAAATCAGGTGGCGGTCACCCCCCCAAAAAATTTACACCCCCTATTTCACGAAATTAGATGAATTTTATAAAATTTAAAGGAGTTCTCTCGGTGTGGGGAAAAACTGTAGGGGGTAGTGAGTGGCCCCCTCAACAACATCCAAGTGCCAACAGGTGGCGGTCACCCCCCCCCCTCAAAAAAGTTACCCTCCCCCCGCCCCCCAAGTGTCGCGAAAATTGCTGAATGTAATAAAATAAACAGGAGTTGTTTGGGGGTTGGAGAAAGTTAGAGGGGGTGAGGAGTGCCCCCCCCCCCCAAACTAAAGTTTACACCGGCACACAGAGTGCGAATTTTAGGCTATTATTATTTTTGTGGCTAGAAAATGAAACTTTTTAATGAATCGTCGAAAATTAGGTCTGGACGACCATAATTGACTTCAAATTTTTCTGTGTGCCGGTGTAAATTTTAGTTTGGGGGGGGGGGCACTCTTCACCCCCTCTAACTTTCTCCAACCCCCAAACAACTCCTGTTTATTTTATTACATTCAGCAATTTTCGCGACACTTAGGGGGAGGGGGGGGGGGGGGGGGCGTTAACTTTTTTGAGGAGGGGTGACCGCCACCTGTTGGCACTTGGATGTTGTTGTGGGGGTCACTCACTACCCCCTGCAATTTCTCCCCACCCCGAGAGAACTCCTTTAAATTTTATAAAATTCATCTAGTTTCGTGAAATGGGGGGTGTAACTTTTTTGGGGGGGTGACCGCCACCTGATTTCTTTTGGAGGTTGTTGTGGGGTCCACTCACTACCCCCTACAATTTTTCCCCACCCCAAAAGAACTCCTGTAAATTTTATAAAATTCATCTAATTTCGTGAAAGGAAGGGGGGTGTACCTTTTTTGGGGGGGGGGGTGACCACCACCACCTGATTTCACTAGGAGGTTGTTGGGGGCGGGGTCGCCTACCACCCACAATTTGACCCCACCCCCTCCGGAGGTGGGGTCATTATCTACACCTTTACCAAATTAAGAAACTTCTTACCAGGCATTTTCTGGAAAAAAAAATTACCTCAAAATCAAAACTTTGCTTGGGGAAGAAAATTTGAACACCATTTGAATTAAAAATCTGGCCACCCTAAACCTATGGAAGCTCATTTTAAATACAATCTTAAAGGTTGTTGTTTCTAAAAAAAATTAAGTCTGAGATTAGGTCTCTTTCAACTGTATTGACAGAGATATCGAATTCAACACAGGGCAGGGTATACCAAAGTTAGCCTCTTCTTAAATTGTCAAAAAGTGATGTCAAAGTTGAGGAACGGACTTTAATGTAAAACAATTTTTTTCTTTATTAAAATTTATGACTTAGCCTTTAATAGTTGAAGAAGCTGTGAAGTGAATGGCTTTTTACTGTTTGAGGTTTTTAAAATACCAACTGGGGCACTCAGACCTAGATACCGGTCCATTGTACTACCGACAGCAACCTTCTTTTATTAGAGCTTTCAAGATGTTCGGAGAAAAGCCAAAGGACGCTGACGTCCCAAGGAACTTTCTCTGTACTATCACGACTCGGCGATTTAATTGGTTCTCTTCACCATGTTATAGCGTACGCCAACGACCTCATTGCGTATAGAATAGGTCCAAAGATGGAAGACATCAGAAGTCTCTTGGAGCGTGTTTTCGATAAGATTCAGCAATGATGATCGCAACATCATCAGAAAAAATTGTGCTTAGAACCCTGTTGGCTCGGGCCTCATGGGATACGAGAAAGAACTGGCGAAAGCTGGTGATCGTTGATCTATTTAGCAACCCACTGCCAGGCAAAGAGTAGTCAAGTACCTCGGCCTCTGTCTAGCAGTAACATATTGATGCGGTTCTGGTCAGGGCTAGAGAAGCTTTTGCTCTGACGAGGCGACTGTTTCACAGCAGTCAACTTGATAGCAGAGTGAAAGTGATTTGCTATATGGGTGCCCTGTGTGGTTCAATGTTACAGCGTCTCAGATGGAAAAGATTCGGGTGTTTGAGAGACAGCGTCTGCGTACGTCCGAGATCAAAATTAGGATTTTTAAAGACTTAAAATTATTGAAAAACTTCCAGCTGTACCATCTCATTCCTGTCGAAACAAAAGTTACAGACTATACCTACCCCAACAATTTTCCAACGTTTTTACCCTTTATAAAATACATGTATATTGCCAAAAATTGAAACCAGAAAATTTAGATTCTTCTGTTATATCGCATAGAGTGTTTCGATTTAAAGAATGATTACCATATAACAAGCTTTGACTTTGCCTCATGGCAAAAGCGTAAGCCATCCATCAACCATCAAGTAGACGTCGACAACATTAGTTCTTTGTATAGTGTTGCCATACACTAGTTGTTAAATATTGCGATACTAGGTTAATTTTTGTTGTACTTTGTGTTAAATTATTTTTTCATATTGTTTTTATTTAATTACAGTGTTGTCCATATTTTACTTCTTTCGCACTTTTTGAGCAAATTTCAATTATGTTTTTTTAACATCAAATAGTAAGTTGTTTTCAAATGCAAAATTTCTTTAAAAAACGTTTTGTACTAACAATGTATTTAAATATCTTCTTCTTTTCCATTTCCGGCGTTACGAGTAGTGATCTTGAAGCGATCACAACTCTCTCACTTTTCTGCTTCACACTAGTGATCCGCCTGTGGGGTACGCCGCGTTGACCTCAGAAAGCGTCGGCAAGCCTCCCGGTTTTGGATTGTTTCATGTCTGAGGCCAGCCAAATGCTGCTGTTTTTGCATTTGCTTGTACCAGGAGTGTTTTGGCCTGCTAAATAAATCCCCTGAACAAGCTGGAAAAAAACTGGCGAAAAGTAGGGTAAAACCAAGATGGATTAGTTTTATTTAATTATTAATCGCATCCAACATAAAAGTCCAAAAAAAACAAAAATTTCTCACAAATTAAATATATGATCAAGTTCCCATTATCAAAAGCGTAAGCCTTTTCAAGATAATACTCGTATTACAACGAAAGTGTTCGCAAAATTGGTACCAGGACTTGGTATTGTTTTTTGTGGGGGGAAAAAGATGGCAAACGAGGATGTAACGAATTTTCATTTTTTTTTTAGTGGATCAGAAAGAAGTTCAAAATGTTTTTTATATTTATTGTGACAGTTGCGAAAATCGCAATAAAAGTATGCTGTACACGTGTCATGGGTCATGGATGGCCAATTGAGTCGCAAGACAGTTTGGGCCCCTTCCGAACGGCCAACAATGATTTCAAATGCAAAAAAAAAATCTATCCCCGTATGACTGTAAACTCATGAATTATGCTAATTTTAATGATTGAAAAAAAATTCGTTGTCAATTTTTCCTACTAATTGCGATGTAAATCTTAAAACACCTGGATCAGCATCCTTTGAAAAAAAAACAGTACCCTAATTGTACTTAAATCTTGATTTTTAATAAGCCCAGTTAAGGATGACGTAAAAATAAATAAATAAATAGGGTGGCGCAACAGAGCGAGGAGCCCCTGGGCCTAGCGCATTTCTCACAACAATGCCTTGTGAGGGAATGGAGGGGACCTACCGCCGGTTCCGAACGGCTAATTGAGAATGCGCTTTTCATGGCAATGAATTTACTAACGGAGGACTTGCCAGTTCCTCGCGAAAGGCGATACCCGTGGAAAAACATTTTTACATTTTGCCTCTGCTGGGATTCGAACCTCGAACCTCTGGGCTAGCAGGTGGACATGCTAACCATTACGCCACGGGTACCACAAGGATGACGTACCAGCATGAAATTTAGATTTTCTTAAAGGTATTTGGCCAAGGATGATCCCAATATAATTTTTTTGCGTATTAGTAAACGTTCACCCAGATAAATTCGCGTTAGAAGGTACATTCAAAAAACAACAACAATACTGTGCATTTTCTAATTTTTGTAAAAAAAAGAGAGAATAAATTTTGTGGTCGAAGTTCAAACACTGGGCGAAACTATGTAGTTATGTTAATTTTTTTTTTGTTTTTTTTTTTTATTTTATTGTAAACGATAAAATTTGATCTGGGACTGGTAAGTGGTGACCACCAAATGTATCGTAAATCCCAAAAAAGCGAAAAATAACGAAAATCTGACAACTATGGGATTCTGTTTACAGCTCCGGAAAAAAAATAACTGAATAACTTTTGAAGGAGTGAATTGGTCGAAAAATTATTAGGAACCTTTTTTTAGAGCAAAAAAATCTATAAAAATATGTATCGTTCATCCCGACACTTCGCTTCTAGACCAAAATATAAAATTCCAAAATTAAAAAAAAATTTTGTCCATACAATTTGTATGGAAAATGGAAATCTGCGATGAGCGAATTCTAAATATTAATATTAAGAGTTTTCTTTTTAACAGGCATCTTTTTACACCTCCTCGAAGGTATAAATGGAATTGTTTCGAGAAAAAAAAATAGTCACTTCTTTTAAACCAGTCTAATTAAGTAAATATAAGAGATAGAAATAATAAAATTAAATGAAAAATGAAAAAAAAAATGAAATGTGGCAGCCTAGAAGCTTTCAGAGGTCTTTTTCCTTCCTGTAGTCGTGACTGGCTAGCAGACCAGGTTTCATTCACCGACGTTCCGGTTGGCCCTTCGGCAATCTTAGCCGTGTTGGTTTTATCCCGTCCGACCAGTGTCCGTGAACTTAGTTTGCAAGCTTTGCGACTTGTGGCTTCGGTTTCATTCACCACTCACCAGTGTTTCGTTTGGACCACCATGAAATGCAGCAGAGTCTCGCACGAAAGGGGTAACCCATGAACAAACACTCGTAGACCACTTTTGATAGCACAAAAGCATAAAGGTAAGGTACATAGTTCGTATAATTTGTGGGAAAAATCGGCGTACTGAAAGCTAGCCACTATTTCGTAAATTGAGAATACTACCCTTGAGGCATCTTTATGTTCTTAAAGTTTTGAAAGAATTTTTCAGAAAAAGTGGTAATATTCCATCAAGGAACTCCTCAACATGTAGTTTACGTGTCAATAATTTAGCACTTGTTAGTATTTTATTTCCACACAAAACTCACTTCATGAATTTTTATTTAATTACCCACATCAAAAATTATTTTTAATAATCTTCCTATTGAAATACAAACTTTCAACAATTTTCATTATTTCTTACGCCAATACGGCCAAATACCTTGGGATGAATTTGAATGCAAAGCTAAAATGGAAAGAGCATATCAAAAAGAAAAGGGAAGAGCTTAACTTGAAATATAGAAAAATGTACTGGTTACTCGGTAGAAATTTGGACTTATCTGTCGAAAATAAAATAATGCTTTATAAAGAAGTACTTAGACCTGTTTGGACCTATGGAATCCAATTATGGGGCTGTACAAAGAAAACAAATACTGAAATCATCCAAAAGTTCCAAAACAAAGTCCTTCGTGGAATAGTAAATGCACCATGGTATATAAGAAATAGCGATTTACATCGTAACCTACAAATAGAAACGGACAGAAGTTGTAAGAAAACATGCTGTATCACACAATCAGCGACTGCATAGTCATATCAACTCTGAAATGGAGTCCGTATTAAATACGAGAGGCAATGTTCGAAGATTAAGAAGAACCAAGCCACACGAAATAATGGTTTAAAAGTCATGGGAAGCATTAAAAGTTTAAGCTTCCCTTAAAGCGATTATATTATTTAGAAAGAAAAATCTGTTGTCGATCGTTCATAGATTGGTTCTGATTACGAGGAGTTTTTAGTGAGGTAAAAATCCCACACTACTTGGTATCGAATACTGCCAAGTGTCTTTTGAGGATTTCCTCCTGACAAAAAAAAAAATTATTTCCTGAAAAAAACCAGAGAGTGGCTATTCACCAAGAACTTGAACGACATTGAATTGGTTTATAAAATTGAAACTTGAAATGCAATATGATGATTATTACTGTTTAACTTTTTTTTTCTTTTTTCTTTGCGTTTGTTTTCATTTAACAGCTTAGTTTCTCTTTTTCTTTTCTTTTTTTTTTTGCTCTTTTGGAATTTTTAATTTTTTCTTCTTAACTAACTATAGCTTTTCATTCCTCCTTTACAATAGTTTAAATAAAAAAAGCATAAGAAAAACCACTGAAAGTACCCCACGTCAGTTATTCTTCTAAAATAGATAACTAATTTTTGGGCGTACCCGTGGTGTGATGGATAGCATATCCGCCTGTTGATCCAGACGTTCGAGTTCGAATCCCAACAGAGGCAAAAATGTTTTTTGCACGGGTATCGCCTTTCGCGAGGAATTGGCAAGTCCTCCGTTAGTATTCATTGCCATGAAAAGCGCTTTCTCGATTAGCCGTTCGGAACCGGCAGAAAATTGTAGGTCCCTTCCATTCCCTCACAAGGCATGGTTGTGAGAAATGCGCTAGGCCCCCGCTCTGTTGCGCCACCCTATTTATTTATTTTTATTTTTAATTTTTGGGCGGCCATTCAACTTCAACTTTTTATGTTACCGAATCGTCTGGTTTTATTCTTTTTCGTTTTATGTCTTAATATATCTACTTTTTTCTTTTTGTAAATAAAAATTGTAACCAGAATGTAAGTGAAATTTGAATAAGAAATGAATAAATAAATAAATAAAAATAGTTTTATTTTTTATTTTTTCCCAATGTTCCAAAACGGTAAGGTTTAATTTTTTGTTCAATTCTTCATTTCTGTGTTTTTCTATTGGGCAACTGAATTACTAACTTGTAAAGATAAATAACAAGTACAAATGTGTGGTTGTAATTTTTATTTGGTAGTTTAGGCCATTGATGTTAAAATGCTATAAATCACTAGGGCTTATAATCTATACGATCTTTTTTCAACAAAACAACAGAGGTATGAATTTTTTTTCGGCAACGTTTTCAATGGGCCATATGCATAAAGGCTAGTAAATGCTTTTACTGGTAAATTTCTATAGTATATACTAATTCTCGTATGCATAAAACCATAGTAAATACTGGAAAAAAAGTATTTACTAGGTTACAAAGTATTTACTGGTTTCGGATGAATTAAACCAGTAAATACTTTAATCGGTATGCATAAAAACTATTTTGTTCAAGTATATACTGGAATTTTTTCAAGCTATTGAAAACCAACTTGAACATTTGCTAGTAAATACTTTTTCATGTTAAATGTCCATTTTAGTCGGCAGTTTTATATCCAAGTATTCGGTAGAATTTTTTTTTAAATGGCCTCTTTTTTATTAAGTGTAATCGCAGCAAAAATTATAAGGACCGAAGAGATTCCGGAGATAACAATTTCAAAATACTTTACTGTTTTGAAAAGGAAAACGTTGATTTATTTAAAATTTAATGAAACTAAGAAATAACTAATTTATTTGTAATAAAAAAATAATAATAGTAATAATAATAATAATGATATAAACATTTTTTAGGTACTCAAACTGAAAAAAATTAAGTTTAAACACTTAGTCTAGATTGTTAATATATAAGTTATATCTAGGCCGAAAGGCAAATTTAATCAAAATCATTGCAATCATGTTTTAAAAAATTGGTTTTTTTTTAAATGTTTTTTAAAGACAAAATTTTAAAAATTTAAGTACACAAATCTTAAGATCTTGCTGAAATTTGTATTGACAAAAAATTTGAAATAAGTCAAATATATCGTTTTAAAATATTTGAAAAAACAAATTTTTTTTTTTTAATTAACAAAAATTCGAAACAACTAAATTTTTCAAATGTAGATACGCAATCCTTCTAAAACAATCTAGGACTTCTAAAATATGAAATTTCATTAAAATCGTGTTAGCCATTAATGAGAAAGTCGGTTTTGAAAAAACGGTACTATGGGGGTTACCGTTTTTAGACTTCTTCCAAAAAACATTTTTACATCATTAAAACAGCTGTTCAAAAATAATACCTTTAGTAAAATTTTATCAAAATCGTTAGAGCCGTTTATGAGAAAAATAAGTATTATCATATCGGTTGTATGGCAAGTACCGTTATTTCAAGACCTAGAGACCCAATAAATAAAAGTGAATTTTTAAATGAAAAAAACTAAAAAAGGAGAGGATCTACTACCCCTGATGAAAATATCCGAATCTTTTTGAGATATGTTAGAGATCCAGGATTTCAAGCAGGAATTGGAGAAGACACAGGCTTCCATCAGAGTACTGTTTTAATTATTAATAAATTATATACTAACCTAGTACCTACTGCCAATTTCCGATGAATTGGTAGTATTTACTTGGATGAACCCAGTATATACTACTAGTATAGTCTTACCAGTATAAACTTAACTTTATGCATACCAAATGAAGTAAATACTCCAAATTTGAGCTTTTACTGGTAGTACTAGTATATACTATAACCATTATACTACTAGTAAGTACTTCTTTTTTATGCATATGCCCCAATGTCTCTGTTCACTCGGCGAATACTGGTCACTATTATTCATCTAAAACACTGGTAGGTACATCTAAATAATTTTTGTGGTACATAGGTATATCTAACTCAAACACCTTGTAAAACAGAGAAACATAAACATCGCCTCACAGGAAACCCATTATCCATAATTATACTTATCCGCAAACATTCAGATCAAGGTCAAAAAAATGTGGGTAGGTACCTATTATTCTTCTCTCACTCCCCTCACACACATTTATACAAACCACTAGTCAAAGAACCCATTCAAATGCAAAAACAAAACGAATCTTTCCATTTTATCTATCCCCTCAGCTCTTGATCGTTTTCCGTTTCAACTGCTGGTCATGCAAAGCCAAAATAGAGAGCAAAAAACTATTTATTTTTTATTAAAAAAAAGTGTTTTAAGTGGAAATTTTAGCTCCAATGCAATTCGGCTCTAGGTACTGCCATTAGTTTCATATCATCTGACTTTTTCCATTGTGTTTGCGAATTGAATCCAGAGGAGAGTGCAGTTTAGTTACAACCTCCTATATAGCCTAGTCGGTGTGGAACACTCGCGATTAGCATTTCCATAATTTTTTTGTTTTTTGTTTAGAGAAAAACCACTCGCTTACCTACGGTGGAGATTCATTTTTAGATGCTCGCTGCACTTCTTTTGTTTTTTTTTTTTTTGTTTTTGCCGTGCCATGTTTGATCTAATTATAGATTTTAGTTACCAAACTATTTTCTAAAAGCAACGGAAAGGCACTGATAGGAGGATTACCCGAAGGATAGAGGTGGTGGTAGTCACATATCTGGACTAACAAACAGAGAAGTGTATGGCTTTTTATTCAGCATCCCTGAGGGGACATATCTTTATGGGTTATAATCGGCTTTAGCCTTATCTATCGGCATCTTTCTCCACAAATGGCAAAAAGATACTTCCTCAGAATTCCTGATGTAAGCAATATTATGGCCCTATATTGACGTTGTCGGTATGTTTGGCTGTCGTCAGACTCATGGATGTCGTGATTCATGCTGAATCAATGAAGTACCTACTTAAACGGCTGGATTCTATTTGTGTCTAGGTTGAGAGTGGCTATATGTCTATTTACTTTGGATAGGTGGCCAATGTTTTGTTTATTTTGCTCCATGGGGAACAGAAAACAGACACAACAAAACAGAGATCTTCAGATATTCATATTTAGATTACACAGAGGGACACAAAAGAAAAAAGGGTTCGTGCTGTTTTGTCGTGGCTCTGTGATAATTTGTAATTTGTTTTGGATACAAGAATTGATATGTATCAGTTTGTTTATGAGTTTTGAATGCATAAAGATGGAGATTGTACTTCCGTGTGGGTGCTTGTGAACATTTTGTAATCTCTTGGTTTCTGTCGAACTCTTGAGCGCCCAGTTACTATAACTTAGGGGCTTACGAAGTTTTAAAAGGTACTTGAACTTGAAGACCAAAAGGCTTTACATGAAAAGAATAAAAAACCATGAGAGGGTTTTGCTAATGAATAACAGTTAAGAAAAAAGTAGAAATAGAGACTTGCCTCAAGGGGTGCGTATGTTTGCTGCGTGTAAACAGCTGTCGTATTAACAGTTTTCAGATATTTTTTTGAAGAAAACTTTTATAGAATGGTTGTGAATTGAAACCCGATGTAACGAAAATGCGTTACGATAAAAAAGCAATCATAGAAATGTTTAAAATTGAGTCGGCGATAAAAGATAAAAATACATTAGATATTATTTTAATTTTCACGATTTCGTCTTCGTGCTTCCTCTTTATAGGTACCTACATACATATATCTATATCTTAAAATATATAGTAAAACGTCTTAGGTATGAAAGTTGCATTATTGAATGAAAACTTCTTCAACACAGTCTGACTTCAAAGTTCTATGTAACGAAAAGACGATACGAAAACATAAGTATGATTCAGTCTGTGAGGGAATGAGTTAGAATACAAATATTTCCTATAATTCTCGTCGCTTCTTTGTTCGGGCTTTCGTAGTCTCCTTGTGTTTTGAAGTTTTACTCCTACTGCGTTTGAATTTAGCAAGCGCATTTTTCAAATTGGAAAATTTTTAAACTTCGTTTTGTGCAAAAAAGTGCTCATATATCTCAGAAATCAAGGAACAGACACAATTCGACATGCGGGCCGCTTATGAATGATTCAAGGAGGTATATGTAGACAGCTTTCTGGATGAGTTGATTAATCTCGTGCTAAGGATAAGGAGTTGTTTTTTCCACGTGTATCGCCTTTCGCGAGGAATTGGCAAGTCCTCCGTTAGTATTCATTGCCATGAAAAGCGCTTTCTCGATTAGCCGTTCGGAACCGGCAGAAAATTGTAGGTCCCTTCCACTCCCTCACAAGGCGTGGTTGTGAGAAATACGCTAGGCCCAGGGGCTCCTCGCTCTGTTGCGCCACCCTATTTATTTATTTTATTTAAGGATTAGGAGTAGGATAATCAGCTCAGCTTAAGAAAACTTATCTGCTGAGGGAACTTTAAGGGGAGAGGGGAGTAAAGTTAATTCGACAAAAAAATTACATATTTTTAAGTTTTTTTTTTTTTTTTTTTTAGATGTTTCTCCAGGTAATGACGGGATGGTTTTTAATGGATTTTTCGTAGAATTTTCGCTAAAAAAAATTATTTGATGTTAAAAAATTTGTAATTCTTAAAAAAAGAAAGCAAAAAAAAAAATTTTGACAATACCTGGGGAATTATGTGAAGAAGTACTAAGCCAAATTTTAAACCGATTGGTTCAGTAAATTTTGAGTTATCGTGCACACGAACTTCAAATATTACAAGTCTCAGAAAAACGATTTGAAAAACGCAGAAAAGTTTGATCGTTTAGTACTCATTGCACATAAGTTTGTAAACATGCCTCAAATATAAGGGAACGCAATTCGAATAGCGCTGAAGACCAAAAGTACCATTTTTCCGATTCACAATTTTAAATCAAGTAAATTCTTGAAATCCTTTGGACAAATTAAAAATGTCTTTAAACCGTTGAAAATTCCAGCAGGATCATCCAAAAGAGCCTTGCCGCTAATATCTGTTAAATAGTTTTCTTAATCCCGTATCCCGAAACCGTTTTCGAGTAGATTTTCCTAGCTGCTCTGGCCTTAGTGAAAGATTTAGATACCCATAAGCTTAACTCTGTATTCCGCTTCAAAAAATCAAAGAACCTACCACTTCTTGCCGGGACTTACATCTTTGAATGGAGTTATGCGCTTTTCGCCCCTAACTAGGTATTTTTGAGCCACATCTAATAGATCTTTTATTTTTTTGGGAGAAGCCGCACTTTGCAATATTCATGAGCCAATCATCATCTCATCATGATTTTGTGCTCCTCACATTATAGGACAATGGACCCATCGATTGGCTTGAGACAATCAGTAATATTCCCATTACCACCACACTACCTACTCGCGCGCCGCGCCGCCCTGAAGCTTATATGATTCTCACAAACACATTTTCTGGCATTCGATTTTTTCATTGGTAGACAGACGTAAAAATTACTTTGTTTCTTATGATAATGAAAGCCTGAGCTAAACAAAAATATTTTGACGAAGTTGCCTATATTCGAAAACTTGTGTTCAAACAAAGAAACTCTCAAAGATTTAGTTTTATAAATAAAATGAAATTATTAACTTATGAAGGAAAATGTTTACTTAAATGAACTAAAACGAAGAGAAATTCAGAAAATGAGAAAAACGCAATTTCAACGGTCTTTATTAAAAAATGTTCGACTACTGATGGCAGTTTTCGAAGTTAGGCGACCCGACTTACCTTACCATTCCCTGGAAAATACAAAGTTTTCTGATAGAGACTTCACAGCAATGACAACTGCTTTCTTCTAACCGTTTGGCTGCTTATAATCGGAACGATAGGTATATTGCTCGTGAACTCTGACTTTAAAATGTGTATACATCGCTACACCACTCTTATTCTCCATTCTTAATTAAGCGAAACCCAACATCTTAAATACCGTCTACTGAAACAGTTCACCAAAGGTCATTCTTCGATCGATTACTTTGATGACGCAGAGGCACATTTCCGAAGTGACAATGACATTAAATTGCCCTCACTTTCTCAAAATTTTATGAACCCAAAAACAGTCCAACAACAAGAAAAAACCATAAATTGGGTTCTGAACACACAGTGCAACCATGACACACTCCTTGTAGTTGTAGACATCTCGATATTCACATCTGTGACTTATTCTGTTTTTTTTTTGTCTTCTTTTTTGAAAACCCTCTTCGGATCTTGAATGAACGAAAAAGAAGACCAAGTGAAACTGCAGTAACTATTTATTTACAAGGGGCATGTTATTGTTTTTGGAGTCGTGATGGATCCGACGACCCAGTCAGACAAACAGACAGACAAATAATGCAAATTTATTAATAATTCGAAGAAGCGTGGCGTGTATAAATTGGTACAAGTTGAACATCATTAAAGTTCAAGTTCATTCATCCAAATTGGACTGAAGTGCGTTAAGCGGGACCCTCTAGTTTTAATTGAAACATCATTCTTCGGCTTGTAATGTACAGTGGAACTTTCTTGGTTATTTATGTATGTTACTATGTTATGACCTCATTTATGAAGTAATCGTGTTTCAATTGAAACACACCACACACGAGAACAATAATTTAATAGTGAATAGTTTGCGTGTGTGCTTATGGGATAATAAAAAGCATAAAAGATACAAAAGTATCTATGAGATCTCAGATTTCAAATCAGTGAAAGCTGCTTGAGTTACAATGAAAACCAGTGATCACCAATTCGTGTACATAGGTATCGGTTATCTGCTATCGGGTAATTAATTAGTGGCGGTTGGAACAATAGACGTAGGTATTATAATCATCAATACATTTTTTTTCTTTTGGAGGAAAAGGTGGAGATGAAATTGGAGCACTTATTGTTCTGAGGTTATGAGATGAAGCATGCGACATTTATTCATACACTTTGATATGTTTTGTGGCTATTACAAGAAACAATTAACCAACACCATTGAACTCCTGTTTAATAGCTTAGTTTGATTGAGTCTAAAAAGTTGGGAAGGGATCTGAAAGACAAATAAGGGGTTTTGTTAATGACCTTTAGTTAACCCTTTGAGTCATGCTTTTTTCTACTGCACTATGACCTGAAATTTTGTACTCGGTGACTTTTGGGGTCGCTGATCACGGTTCTGAGTCCATTTCCTGCCATTTTCATTTTTTCGAATCTAACCTAAGATTCGAGTGATCCCGAAAACTCATATTGTATTTAGGTTGAATTTTCCAAAGCTAATAGGTAGTAGTTTTGTAATCAACGGCCTCGAAAACCCCCGAATACAAATATTTAGACTAAAATATGTAGTAGCGTAAAGTTTGATTGGTTTGTCGAAATGTTTAGTTCAATTTCACACATCTTTTCGCCATCTTGGCGAAAAAACCAGACCAAAATATGCAGTGAAATAATGTTTGTCTGGTTACTCTAAAATATAAGTTCAGTTTCACATATTATGCCCACAATCTTGGATCCGCCATTTTGAATTCCGTCAATATAACATCAGATTCATGTTCAGCGACCCCAAAAAATCTCGAGTACGAAAATTCAGACTAAAATACGCAGTAGAACATTTTTGACAACGGTTTAAAAAGGTGGTATTCTAGCAGTACCATTGTGACTCAAAGGGTTTAAAAAAGAGTAGGTACTTGGGTATTTTTTGAAATGTTATTGAAAATCACTTGGAGACTACAGCTTGGAAAGGTAAAGGAAGTTTTTTTTTGGAAGTGTGATTTTCAAAAACAAAAAAAAAACCCATGGATTTATCGTTATGGCCAAGAATTTACCTTTATTATATAGATAAGGATTTGCCGTTTTAAAAATGATTTGGAGCAAGTGGTCGCCACAGTTGGCTCGAATAAGTTAAAGCTGAGAGTATCAATTTACGACCATTTTTTTTGCAGCTTTTAGGGCCGTATGTCAGCAACATAAAAATATTCTCTTTCAAAGCATCAATCGCCTTGGGCTTGTCTGTGTAGAGGACCTCAAAAAAGGTTCATGAACCAGGACCTCAACTAACATCTTATGTTAAAAATTTTCATTTTAAGATCTCCTTCTCTAGTTTTGCACTCTAAGTTGAAGTCGTCTACCACTTGATTGCGCCACCTTAGGCGAGGTCGTAAGCTTTTCCGATTTCTCTGCAATGTGCTTTCGTACGTGCGTGCGCACTCTTTCGACTATGCCCCCTGTCACGGTGTAGCTCACAATTCAGTACTGAGATCTCTTATCCGCAAATCGTCTTCACGAACGGGACCAAAGATCCTTCGGAGTATTTTTGTTTTTCTTAGTTGGTTTTTATTTTTCAATTGCGTTCTTGATCCAAATAAGCAGCGATTGGCAAGAGTAATTGTTCGTTTGATCGCACTGGTGCTATTTTCCGTGTCTTCAGCGGATTTGAAGTAGAAAAAGTTCTGTACTACCTCGAATTTATGTCTGTCTATTGTGAGATTTTATCCTATTCGTCGATGTTCTCTGTCCATGTTTGATGACAGCTCATGCATTGTCTTACATTTATTAGCCATTAAACGTATTTCTGCCATTTAAGTTTTGACGTTGACATTTCGCATAATCTTTTCAAATAAATAACAAAGAGATTTCGCATGAATCGTGGACAGAATATTTTCATTAATGCCTTGGCTATGACAAGGTATTGGTTCGAGTCTGTTGTGTCTTGCTTCGATTGCAAAATAGTCGATTTGGTTAACGGTCATGATACAACTAACAAATTGAGTTGTCAATTTTGCAGTATTTTAGGGTTTCTGGCAATTCATCTTCTGTACGAAGTTCGTTGATGGATTTCACGTTCCATGTGTAAATCCGGAGGTCTTGGTACATACTTAATTTGTTTGCTTGGACCGTTAACGCCGAAATGATTTTTGTCATCCATGGCTTATGGCTTTTTCGAAATAAGATATTTCTTACGTGGTTAAGTAATTAACAACAAGCACAATCCCCAAACTGTGTCTGTCCAGGTCTTTTTGTAGTCTTGACCACAAAGGGACTGATAAATCGACCTGCAGCTGATACTCCTGGAGCTTATTCGCCTAAATCTATATTTCTATATCCAGTCCTAGAACTGAAAGACGCTTGATCAACTATATTCAGTGGTCTCTGCTTTTTGGCTGTTGGAGTTTACCTTTGGTTCTGTACCTCAAATTCATCCGCTTTGACATACCGCATAAACTCTAGCAGGCCAGTAATATTCGGGCAGTCAATCACTTTTCGCAGGACATTACCTATAGTGTTGCTCTTTGTTCAACGCTCGGACTTGCTAGTCAAGTAAGACTTGTTGGACGAAACCAGTACTCAGTGGTTGCTGCAAGGAGTTTCTGACATAGGTGGACACTAATTGGAGCTTTCCTGAATAGTACCCGCCCCAATCTTACAGATTTTTGACACAAGCCGAAAAATTTCCTTAAATTTCCCATAGCCATTCTTCACATGTTCACTGCAGGCAAATGTCATGGCCTTAGTTTGAAACTGTCAGTGATACCAGCTTCCTTCTCTTAACCCCACTTCGTCGAAGGCGATGAATTTGGAGGCAATGGCTTTGCAGACGTTATAAGCACTTAAAATACACACTTTTTTATCAATCTTTTCATTCTGTTGATAGCAACTCTATATACCTACTACTGTTTTTGACTCCGGTAATTCTCTTTTAATTTAACAACACATACCTAAAGGTATACTTTATTTTCGCTGCTCGTTCTTTATTTAAACTAATTCAGTTGATAACACTTTTGACAATAATAACAATTGCACTATTAAAGTCATAAAAATAAATATTCAAAGACCACATTAATTCGCTTTGCGGTTCTTCCGCACGAAACCATTTAAATCGAATATATGGCTACCTTTTCATTAAAAAGTAAACACATACACCGCCGCGCCGGCAGCCTGAAACATTGCTGGTGGTTTATCTTAAGGGAAGTACTGTATTTCAATATCAACAGCAGTGCATTAACAAAAAAGTAATAATAATAATTTAATACATTTACCACTGACTACTGTAGTAACTATGCAATTCCTGTCAAATCACCCACAAGAGTATCATTTTCCAGCACACTCTCCTCCCTGTCGGCAATTGACATCCAAGAGTTTCATTTACACACATCTGTAGCTGCCTTTGGCAACGTTGAAACAATTATCTGCAAGACATTTTGATATCCAAGGGATACATGGCTTTAGATAGATGCTTTGATGAAAGTATCCCATCGTCAGCTTTGTTGTTGGTTCGGAAGCGAATCCGATTTTTAGCTGACCGCAAAAAATATGATTTCTCGATACTCAGCCCGAGCTTCGATTTGTCTATAACTCCTGTCTTCTGTGTGTTCCCATTTCCCACACTTAAGGAGCGCAGTGTCAAGTACCACAGATAATCTGCACAAGAAATAGAAGAACAAAAATATTTATGAAATTAGAGATTCCTTTGGAAATGCTGATGGAAAAAAAGTGTTCTCGTGTTTTTTTTCCCAAGAACAAAGCCACAATCGAAGACGATTAAATTTTATTGATTTGACCAAGCGATTCTGGGAATTGACCACGGTTCTAGCCGGCTGGCGTGTTCAAATGAATAGACAGAAAAAATAGAACTGGAATGTTGCAGTGGTGAGTGTGAGTGGAACAGCGAACAGACTACTCCGCCTGTCGAGGTTTAGAAACTTTTCAATTACAAACGAACGAACACACTTCCGAAGGGACATCCGCATGGAATGCATGTTGGGTCCTGGTTATTGGTTTATGTTGGGATTATTGAGAATCCTTGTCGGAGGAATGCGTGTGTGTCTAAATCCTCTATATGAGATGGACGAGACGGCTTTCAAAGTTTTGTCCACTGGTGATAAGGAGATATTTTCAAGAATGTGTGTGTTTGTGGTGTTTTTGTGTTGCAATTGTTTTGCAGACTAGAAAGCCCCACCATCTACAGAGAATGGGTGTAAAATTGAAAGTTGTTGATAATATCGGACTTTATTAAATCCACACAGTGTTTGTTTTCGGTGACAATGACTCTATAGCCGAGAGGACCCATTCAAAGTCAGTCGAATGTGAAAGAATTCAATCAGTTTTGTTATATGTATGTACAAGCACCGTTGGATAGTATGGCTGGGTTTTACTTGGAAGGATGTTTTTATTAAAAAAAACTTAATATTATTTTCCTTAAAGTTTTCAGAATATCCATTTTATGCAGGAAAACGTCTCTAGAAAACTAATCTCTCGTTGAATTAAAACTAGAGTTATGATCAACGAATGCAATAAAAGTTCTTCTTCTCTAAACATATGACATAATGTGTGTTACTGTCGCAACTCAGCTCAGTTCTATAATCAGCTCAGCAATGGATAAACTCAAAAACAAATCAATACTGGCCACTTTGAGCTCAATATTGATTTGTTTTTCTTTTCAACGGTAAAATTTTTTTGTCAAACTGATGACTGAGTTGCGATAAAGAGCACCTATGGTTCAATTTGGATTTTAAAATATCATAATGTGACAGCCATCCTTCATAGAAGATGCAATACAATATACAATACAATATATCGTAACAATAACATAAGAAATCATTTCAATTTGCATTATCATTTTAATCATCGCATCTTATTTTTTAGTTTAAAAGTCCTCAAAGCAACACATTTTTGTCTGTAAGTTACAATGTGTTGCTTTTCACCTTAAAAGGACGAAGAAAATGTTAAATTCATCTGCTGATGCGCAAAAGAAGTAGACTTAGCCAAAAAATTAAATTTATTCTTGAACAGCAGCTAATAAGACATGTCATTATGTGCTGCTACTCGGTCTATATCATAATATTCGAGACTGAAATGCGAAATATAACTGTATTCAAGAGGAAGGTTTCAGAAAGGTTTCAGTTTGGCATGTGCACAGGACACAGAAAATTCAATGAAGAAGCTAGGATCATCCCTTTTGAGAAGTACATGGTGAAATCTGGAAGACACCCAGTCCCAGGATATCTACATTGATGCTATGACCTAATGGACAACAACGCAAACTATTTCCTCATGGCTGGTGATTACAATGCTAATCACCAAGATTGGGGAAATTAATTAGCCAATCCAAGGGGGACCCAGCTATTCAACTTGCTGGGGCTTCACAGTATTGAGTGTAAAGTCGGTCTGCTGGCTACTGACAGGCCTTCATATCCTCGAAGTGACACATATTTGGATCTATTACTTTTGGACTCAAGACTTCAACTGACCGACGATATTCTGCGATGGACGAGCAATTTTTTGACGGCGGTGACGGTGGAGTACGACACTGACCACTGTGGACTTGCCGCCATGACTGCTTCCGAATGACCTTGTGGAACTGGAGGAGTACGTGCCGTTTCTTACAACTACGGTAAGTCACGTTGGCCGCGCTTTTCCGGCGCCGTCTCAAGGGAACTTCGTTCGAACGGTATTGCGCCACCATGCAACAGGAATTTGTCGAACGTTGAGATCCATGGGTACCTGCAACGTATGGAGGAGGCAATCCGTAGTACAATGGATAGGACAATTCCTAAATAAAGGCTACATGAGACATGACTCTTCGAACATGTATAGAAACGCGACAATAGACGCTCTATTCAAACAAAAATGTAGACTCCTGTCTAGACTCAAACTCTTGCACAGGAGGTTTACTGATCGACACGATCAAAAATCTCCAACAATAAATAAAAGAAAATTACAGAAAATCTATAACTCTTTTCAAAGTTAAGTCGGGCTGTTTAGTCCAGCAACTCGAGTATGTCTCCGGAAATAAACAAGATTTTTAGGAGAAAAGATCTAAATGACCTTCAGAGTATGAAACTCGAAAAAACGACAGGGAACAAAAACTTACTTCTGACATTAGGAATAGATCCAGATGACGCCATCTTAGATGATGACCACTCTATAGTGGAAGATGCTCAAGAGAAGGTAGAGACTGTGGGTGCTGTTTTTGAGCGAGTATATAAGGTGAATGAGTGCATTCGCCCTAATTGCGACCTTGAGAACATTGGCATTCTGAGAATCCAGGTTTCACTAGGTTCAATGACGACCGACTTGCAAATGCAGTCATCCTATTCGTTTCTAAGATGGACCTTAAGGACGTCTTTCACAAAATAAAGAAAAAGTAAGTAAGTAAGTAAGATTTTATTAGACAATTCATAAGTAATTTACATTTTTCATTTACAAAATCTTTAGGCTTGGCTATGCCGTCTGCCGATTGGAACAGTTTATGATTGAATAGTAAAAGTAATTCAAAAAAGTATTTTTTATAAAGATACAGTTAAAATTATTAATGAATTGATTGTTTGGTATTTTGCTCGAAAAGTGTTGTTTAAAAGTTTTCATTTATGATTCGTTCGCGATAGGATAAGGCCGTTTTACAGTACTCCAGTAAATGGATGTTGAGTTCATTTAGTAGGTTTATGACTTGGTCTCTTGAGAGCACATTACTTCCGAGGAAGAACCGTCTTGTTTCCCGTAGCGTTGGACATTTACCCACAAAGTGAAATACATCTTCTCTTTCTTCTTCATTACATATATTGCACAATACTGGAAGGTCATCTCGATGAGGTCTGTAGTTGAGGCTCAACAGTTCAACTCTTAGTCTAAAGATCATTGAGATTGTTTGTACATTATTTTCATCTCGAAAGTAGTTGGTCTGCTGAAGATTATAATTAAGGCTGTTATATATCTGTCTATAGATGGATTCTCGTGCTTCACTCTCGTAGTCGTTTCTAATGTTGTTGTCGGTTGCTTCTATGATGCTGTAGAATTTTTGTTTCCAGTTTAAGCTCAATAGATGGACTAGATCTAGTTCTAAATTGCTAGCTCTTGCTAGTTGTAGCCATTCTGCATACCAACCGATCTTGCTTCTCACTGTTTTCATTAAAATCTTTTTGGGCAATCTACACTCTTCCATATTTGAGACCTTTACAACGTAGTCTGCTTGTAGTTTCAGAGTTTTAATGTATAACGGTGATAAGCCAGTTTCCAGGTTCAAAGCATACTTGGGTGAGTTAGGTGGAAGTCTGAATATTCGCTTTAAATAAAAACGTAGAAGCTTTTCTACTGATTCAAATTGGTGACTCCCCCATACTTGTGACGCGTAGAGCATGATTGATATTGCCACCGCCTCGAAGACTTTATATTTTGAGCTATGACTTATGTATTGATTGGAGAAGCACATCTTCCATGTGGAGTTCATAGCGGATTTAGCTTTTATCAGTTTGTCAGCTAGGTGGTTATCTAATTTAAGATTGCTGGAGAAGATTACACCGAGGTACTTAAAATCGTTGACAATCTCCAAATTTTCGTTGTTGAAGTGCCAGTTTTCATTGGCTCTTACTCTACCTCTCCCTCTATTGAAGATCATGATCTTTGATTTATCTGTGTTGACGATTAAGTTCCAGATCTCACAGTATTCTTGTAGTCGGTTGATCATCAATTGTAGCGTTTGGGGTGACTGTGCTAGGATCACTATATCATCCGCAAAGAGCAGTGCTTTAAGCTTAAGACTATCGATTTCGATTCCGCCAGGTAAACCGTCCGTTATATCGTCGATGAATAACGTAAACAGTATGGGACTCAAAGGACATCCTTGTCTCACTCCCATCTTCGTTTGGAACCAATCTGATACTGTTTCCCCATCCCAAACTGCTGCCCACGTGTCTTGTAACAGATTTTCGATGACTCTTCCAAATTTGTGCGATAAACCTTTGTTATAAAGCTTGTACATTAGGGAATTCCTATATACCGTGTCAAATGCAGCTTTAAAATCCACAAAAAATGCGTAGAGCTTCTTCCCCTGCACTTCAAAAGATTCTGCAATATTACGAAGGACGAATATGTGATCAACTGTTGAGTAGCCAGCTCTGAATCCTGCTTGATTTTCTTTGAGGAGATTGTTGTCGTTGCTCCAGGCAGTAAGACGTCGTTGGAGGATGGTTGTGAAAATTTTGTAAGTCACATTAAGAAATGAGATGCCTCTATAATTACTTGGATCATTCTTATCGCCTTTTTTGAATATCGGGAATATTAGTGCTTTCTTCATTTCTTGAGGAACTTCTCCTTTCTCCAAAATATCGTTGCACAATTTCGTTATAGTACTCATTAGTCTTTCCGAACCGTGCTTGTAAAACTCTCCTGGAATTCGGTCTAGACCAGGTGATTTAATATTTATCGTATGCTATCAGTTGAAAACTAAGCAGTTCATTTCCAAGCTTTGAAGTTGGAGAAATAATAAACAAAATCCTTCTAAAGGATATTGACAACTTTACTAGTCCACCCCTCTATCTTAATCAGCTAAACAACGGCAAAACATTTGCTAGAAAAAAGTATTTTTAAGTTTTATGAATAATGTATATGTTTAATTAGTAACACTTTTTTTAAAAATAAATAAAATATGTCACTTTAATTGAACAAATTTATTTTATTTCAATTTTTCCAATTTATCTAGGTTGGTAATACTGAAAATTACCAAACATGTGATTACTAATTGAAAACATATTTGATTCAAATCGAATACGACCCTTATTTAATTGAAATTTGTAAAGTATTTGTAGCAAAAGGTGTATCTTTTGAATCAAATGCATGCATACTTAAAGTAAAGCAGCGACCGCTATAGGTTGAATGAATGAAAGTTTGTATTTCAGAGTATTTCGATTGAAATTCAAGGAAGAATTTCATTTAGAAATAATGCACATTTTCATTTGAATCAGAGCAAATAGTTTTTAGAATTACAGGTTTTCTGTAGTTTAAATCATTGTCAAAAAGCATTTATTTCAAATGGAGTTTTCATTCAATTTTTATTCAAAATCGTTGCAGTTTTGACTCTGAGAAAAGCGCCTTTGAACCCAAATTGTTGCCCTTTTTCTGTGATGCAAAGCCTTTGTTTTTGATTTGGTGATGTTTTTTTGGCTCAGTATACACAGCAGTCAACTTGATAGCAAATTGAAGGTGATTTGCTATACATGGCCCTTATAAGGCCGATGATTGTCTATTAGTGCCCTATGTGGTTCAATGTTACAGCGTCTCAGATGGAAAAGATTCGGGTGTTTGAGAGACTGTTTCTGCGTACCTGTCTTGGATTGCACAGAACACCAGAGTCGGAGTACAGAAAATATTATCCAAATGGGGTCCTTTACAACGGGGATCAAATGAACAGAGTCGACAACTTCATGATAAAACCGACTCGAGGTGACACTACAAGAGCGATGTCCTCAAACAATGCAATGGCCAGATGTTTGGGGTTTATTAGCCCAACACTGAACATATGGAGAAACCGAGCTTCAATCGATTTGTCCCACCGGAGGCTTTCCTCTATAAAGGTTCGTGGATCGAATCCCAGCAGAGGCAAATATGTTTTTCCACGGATATCGCCTTTCGCGAGGCATTGCCAAGTCCTCCTATAGTAAATTCATTGCCATGAAAAGCGCTTTCTCTGTTAGCCTTTCGGAACCAGCATAAAATTGTAGGTCCCCTCCATTCCCTCACAAGGTATGGTTGTCAGAAATGCGCTAGGCCCTGGGGCTCCTCGCTCTATTGCGCCACCCTGTTTAACTATTTCATTTATTTTAGCAATGACAAAATAAAAGTATTTATTTATTTTAATAACATTTATTTTAGCAGTGACAAAATAATAGGGTTTCTTTCTAAGACTTAATCTTTAGAGTATTAAATTAATATTTTTTTAAATTACATGTGATGTTATTCAGTTTTAATAATTGATGTGCAGTTGGCAGCCCTGTATCAGAAGAGCAAGATCTTAAACATTCAAAAGTTTCTAACCAAAAAAGGATCGCATTGAAACTACATTGCCTTGCAATTTGGATTTGGTTGATAAAATGGGCCCGACTGACGCGACGCGACGTTTTCTCTTTTGCTTACTTCTATAATTATTATACTGTAACCTGCGCTTAGTTCGCAAAAATAAACCTTTCAATTTATTTCTACCACTTTTATTCAGTATCTATTCGATCTCAACTGGACTTTTGGACTATCACTTGTAAGCAACAATTCACTCTTAACTTTATCACTCTATAATCAAAACTGACATCTGGTTGCGTCTGGCGGCCTATTTATATCGAATGACATTTCATCTAGAACTCTCCAGTAATTTCCACATGGTCTCCACCAGAGATCAAAATGAGTATGTTCAAATCAGTTCAAACACATCCAAAATTTCTCAAAGATCGCTCAGACTTGATCATTTTCCACCCCTATTCACAAGCAAATAGCTCGCAAGCATATTTTCTCACAAGCAAAAATGCTTCTGAACAAACTAAATCAGTAAGGATGCTCACAAGTCATTTTTTCTGTATTGCACTCACAAGCAAATGACTTGCAAGCAGATTGACTTGTTTGAACTTACTTGAATATATTCAAATACTCATGAGCATGCAAAATATTCACAAGCAGGCAGTGTGTTCACAAGCAGGTAGCGTGCTTACAAGCAGGCAGTGTAGTCATCGGAAAGCAATGCGTTGAAGATTTATACCTAAACAAAAAAAAAGGCATACAAAGAAAGGCATATAAAGGCATAAACTACCCTTTTTGGTATGATCACATTGCTTGCTTATGAATACACTTCTTATTTTCACAAACACACTGCTTGTTTACGATCAAATGGCTTGTGACCACTTTTACTCACAAGCACTTTGCTCACAAGCAGCTTAAGGCTAGGTGTCCCTTGCATTTTTCGTTAAAATTTAAAAGGTGCGTTGACTTATCACTTCATAACTTTTGCAATTTTCTTGATAATTTGATGAAACAAAATGTATTGTAAAGATGAAAAACACACAAACATTTGTGTATCATTTAAATGCTGAAAGTTAATCCGTAACGGTTTTTATAGGGACTGGAAGCCATTTTTTTATTGAAAATTTCGATTTGTTCACTATTTTGGTCGGGGCATCCGTATTTATGAACTTTTTATTTTTTTCTTTTTCGTTTTATAACTAGAAAATATATATGCAACTAACCTCCGAGCGTTATTTTTCAAATTTTGTCTCCTTATATGAAAAAAGTCTTCCTCAATTTGTTGTAATTTTTCGGTTTTCAGCATACTCTTTTGGTAATAACTTTGCCGTTTATTAATATTTTTTCATGAAATAAAAAGGAAATAGTAGATAGATATCAGGCGCATCTTATAAAATCATTGGTAATAGTTTTGAGTGTTTTGAAACAGGTGTTATGATGAAAAGTTGGTGAAACTACCTTTTTTTAGCTTATAAAGCATGGGGCACGGCGTGGGTGTTTTCAAGTACATATATATATACATGTTTTTGAAGGTAATAAAGTTCCTGAACTAACCTCCGAGCCCAAAATCAATATTTTTTTCTCCAAACCGCAAAAATTCAATTTCAATAAAGTCATATTTGCAAACGATTTCTGAGGAACGAGAAGCCAAAAGAACCTCAATTTTTTTTTGTATTTTTCTTTGATATAATTTCAATCAGTTTCAATTAAAAAATATACTCTTGTGGTCACACAATTTGAAATATTAATTCTAGAAAAACTGTCTACTTTGGGTTTTTTACTAGAAAATCTTGCTTAAAAACATATACATACGCATTTTAGTTCGAAGCAAATCCGCCACCAAGTTTAGCGCCGTTTTCTCTTTTTGACTGTTCTCTGTTCTCTATGATTTGAAAAAGGAGTATCGCTCAGATGATCTTATGCGTTATGCATGCAACATGCATACATATCATCTATATTCTATACCTATGACCTTATTTTGAGATTTTTTGTGCTATTCATTTCTCATTACAAACTGTGTGCCTGTTGTTTTTTTTTTTTTGCTGGTAGTTTGAAATGAGGAAGGATTGAATGAAACGGACATAGGCAAACGCACAAAGGGAAAGGGGTGAGAAAATAGCACCACTGCACTAATAGAATGGAATTCTTGGTCAAGTGTACGCAACTTGATGAGAGTGTGTTTAATTTTTTTCTTCAACTGAAAATTTTGTATTTGACTAGGTAGGTAGTTATTTTGTATTTGAGAACTTCTGTTGTTTTGTTGATGACATAACGCGGTTGGCATGAAAATGTATGTAGGTATAGGTCAGTAACTTACATAGGCATATAGGATTCAACTTATTTGAAATAAGATATGCGTTTGGGTAAGGTATAGGTAGGTATGCGAAATAATTTTTTTAACTTTGTTTCAAAGCTGTTGGTTGTACTATTCTTTTGATATTGGTTTGTACCTATTTGTACCTATATTTTATTTATTTTATTTTTGTTTCATATGGTGCATGTGGGTAGGCAAGCAGAGGGTGGATAAGTGTGGGTAGGTAGTAGGTACTTATATCTATGAAAATACATACCCGGATGTTTATGGGCATTTAATTGCAATTCAGCGTTTCTTTATCTTAACATACTTAGTATAAAATAAAGTCGCTTCTCTCTCCCTTTGTCCCTATGTATGCTTAGATTTTTAAAACAACGCAACGCAACGGATTTTGATGCCGTTTTTTTTTTAATGAATAGAGTGATTTAAGAGGAAGGTTTATATGTATAATACATGCATATTATAGCAGAGAAAAGCCAAGAAATTTAAAGTTTTGTAATGCGATATCATAACAAACATATTTATTAAAAATATTTACTTTTACTTTTACTTCAATTTTATAATTTTCAAAATCGGTTTGAAACTCGCACGAAAAGCAAACTATTTTTTAAAGCATCGTAGTATATGTTGAAAAGAATATAGGTATCTTTTGTTTTTGTTTCTGAATGGTAAGTATTCAGATATTTTTTACTGCGACACATACTAATTATATGGCAATTCGTACATAGGTAATCATTCATATAGAACTGAGAAAATTTTGTAAAGAAATGTTAAAGTCATGTCTGGAAAACGTCGTCGTTCGAACATAGGTCGTAGCACAGTGAATGACCAACTCATAGGGTTGTCAAGAAAACCTGGGTCAACCCTGGGGAAAGTTCAATGAACAGACCTAATGATGGAAATGATGGAAGTATAAACCTCAGGCATTCTTAAACTTAGTCTTCTTAGTTTTCGTTTCTTGACAGTTTTGTGTTAACAACGCTTTAAATTAAGTCAGACCCGAGCAACGCCGGGTGGGTCAGCTAGTTTCTGATAAAGAAGGAACTTTTTTGTATGTATTCGAGAATTCTTTCAATTGAATTTAAAATAAATTATACATTGAGAGTTACAGTGTAATTTTCTGTAAATTGTGTTGTGCTGATTTTTAGATACATGTCATATTATAACAAAGTATTCGTGTCTAATTTTGTTTATTCGTGCTGTTGACAAAATTTCAGCCCATTCATTCAACATAACAAAACTTGTAAAAATGTCTCATGTCTTTTTTTACAAGAAAAAGTTATGGAAGGTAATTATTCATTATTATTCATAACTCATATTCTACCTTATATTTTCATATCGACCCTACAACATCTTCATTATTTGAAATTATCTGTATTTATCCCACCAAGCAAACTGACAAAAAAAAGTAACCGGTTTTCTTACTTTCCTGACTTGACACAATATTTCTACTCTCAACCCATCCAAAAACAAGAAATCGTAAAAAAATTTTTCATTCGGACATATTGTGTACATACAAATATCTTCGTCAGTGTGCCTTATGATATCTGTTTTTTTATATGCCTACTTGCATGCTCGTATAATGGTCAATGGTCACCCCTTTGTTCTGTTTATGCGAGTGCGTAATTCTTTTCTAGTTTCTGGCTGTTGCCGAGACCAAAGAGAGAGAGAAAAGAGGGAGAATTTGAAATCACACGCGACGATTGCAAGAGGGATTACTTTTAAGAGAATAAAACGATTTACTAATACAAGCAAACACTTTTACATGAGTTCTGAGTTCGCTAAAAATGTCCACCTAGCCTTAACTCAATGTTATTCAAACTCATTTTGACTTGCAAGCAGTGGCGGATTTAGCTATAGGCTGAGTAGGCTGCAGCCTAGGGCGGCAACTCCAGGGGGGGCGTCAAATATTTTGAAAATAAGAATTTTTTTTCTCGAACACGAAAAGTTTTCAATAGAAATGTTATTTTTTCATTTTTATGTCAACTTGATTTTTATTTTTTATTTTACAATCTTATGTTATCGACGTTCATGGTCGAGTTTCATATGACTGTGGTGAGTATTAATATGTAAACAAACAGTTGAACCCGATGCCTTGTACGCGGGCTCGTTTTATTTTTTGTTTTGGGTGAAAAAATTTTTTTGGGGCGGCTTTTTTTCACAGCCTAGGGGCGCCATTAGTCTAGATCCGCCACTGCTTGCAAGCAAGTTTACTTGTTTGGTTCGTTTGAAAATAGGGGTTGTTCAGAGTTGCTTGGTTCACAAATAAGATTGTTCAAATTTACTTGCTTGTGGGTTGACTCAGTTTGTTCAAACTCGTTTTTTTTTCAAGTAAATACTCATTGTTTACAAGCAGACTTAGTTCATTTTAATCTCTGGTCTCCACTCTCCACTCCTGTCAAACATTTTTCCCCCTGGTATATTTCTACACTGACACTAGTGTTGCCGCTTGTGTTTTCGGTTGAACGTTTTCGATTAGGAAATTGGTATTAAATGTTGGGTTCGCGTTATAATACATAGGACCTGTGTTTGTTTTTTGTTCGAAGTGTCCAAGGATCCAGCGTAGTTTTAATTGATAAGAAGTCAAGTCGTTATTTCTATGATTGTATCATGTTCTTGTGACTATTAAGAGTGTCTAACACAAACTTAACACATATACAGCTGAAACTTTTTTTAAGGATTATTTTTCTTTTGTAATTTTTGACAAATTTAAAATTATTTTTTTTTTTTTGTACAAGTGGTGAACCTTTTAACAAAGCACAAATTTCAACAAATAATTCCTCCCCAAAATAAGTACAGAAATTCAACATTCACTGACCGTACAGTCTACTTCTCACTCGATGGAATAAAAGGTTGAAAAAATGTTTGCATTTCTAATTAATGAGGAGACCAGAAACTCTTTTTATGTGTATATTTCCTTGTCTGAGTAGCTGAATGAAAATATATTTTGTTATTTTTGTACGATAAACTATACCTACTCCTTATGAGAAGAAAAATTCAGGTGTGACCAAGCCGGGTAGACACAACATATATAAATAATGGTTAATGGCAAACAGACGACATCATTTTAGCCGACTGTGTTCCGACCGACTTGTGTTCTTGTATAGCTAGCTTATTTGTTTCGGCAACAATTTATATTTTTAAAGCACTCGTTTGGCGGCCGAAATAAATAAGGATGCATAGGCAGAACGCATCTTTTCATAACACAAAACCATAGCGAGGGTGCAAGCGAATGCTGTTTTACTTTTCTTGGTCACATCCAAGCACAAGTAAAGTATATGTTGTATACTCGTATACCTACAAACAATATACCTTCGCAACAGTATTAAATTTGTGACAATGACCAAAGTTAATTTTAGGAGCGGGGAGCTTTTGATGGTTTTTCTTATTGAAAGGAAAGGGCAGGAGGTAAAATGTTTATCAAACAAAAGGCAACTTTATAAAATTTAGGAGGAGCGAGTGATTTGAGATCAAGTAACGTTTATGGTTTTTCATTATTAAATTAACGACCTGTGATGAAATTTAGGGTAGGTTGGTGTTTTACGACTTAGCACCATTGCATTGTTGTGTTTTAAAGGTGTTTATATCAACTTGGATCCCTTCATTGACCAAAATAAGTCTAGGATTCGTTGGGGGCCGTAACGGTATATTTAAATCGATATTCCCTATAGGGGGGATATTTACGCATTAAGCGATTCACAAGTAACATTATTATCTGCGGTGTTTAAATTTAATGACTTGAGTTCGCTGATCTTTATAGTTGTGGTTTCTGTGAAAAAAGCTACCGTTTATCTTTGGTTCGTTTTATAGTGAAAATCCTTCTAGTTGAATAAATTTTAGGCTTTTTTCACTGTAGCAACCCGAATGTGCGCTTTAAAAAAGTTCCATTGGTCATAAAACTCTTATACCAGTCCACTGAAAATGGAAACTATAGCCTTCTGGAATACACCTTTGGATAACAAATAAATGGATGTTCTTTGAATTTTTGACTTTGAATTAAATGTTTTTTTCAAATTGTCTATAAACTTTTAAAGCTTAATTTTTCAATCTTACGCAAACAATTTAGATTTCGGCGGAACTCTCTTTAGTTTTGAAGTCTTAGTCGAATGAGGTCTTCTTTTATCGGGTTTTTCAATAAGAGCGAGTTTAAGATATCAATGAAATTCTTTATTTCTGTGAAAGCACGTTCAATGCCATTATGTATGGAACTCAATTTCTTTTGCATGGCCACCACAGGAACGCTTGCAGAAGTCCAGACGCTGAACCCAATTTTCGACAGTTTTCAAGCATAAATTGGCCGATACTGCTGCAATTTCAAGTTCGATATTCGTACGAAGTTCATCAATCGTCGCTGGCTTGTTGGCATAGACCATAGACTTGACGTAGCCCTCCAAACTTGGTTTACAATAAATTGATTGTGATATCGCTGTGTGGCTTGTGGCACCGTCCTGTTGGAACCACATGTTCTCCAAGTCCATATCATCTAATTGGGGCCAAAAATATTCGGTTATCATTGAACGGTAGCGATCCCTATTCACAGTAACGTGCCAGTCTTGATCATCACGAAGAAGTACGGCCCAATGACGCCGCCGGCCCATAAACCACAGCAAACCGTAATTTTTTCGGGATGCAATGATGACTCATGGAGTACGTGTGGATTGCTGCCTGACCAATTCCACATATTTTGTTTATTGACGATGCCATTCAGCTTTCAGTTAGAAATGAGCCTCCTCGCTGAAGCTGATTGTTCGATGAAAATCCGAATGGTTTTCAAGTTGTTGCTCAGCCATATTCACGGACATACAACGCTTCTGGTGGTCAACCGGATTCAGTTCTTGTGTCAATTTAATCTAATCTTGTAAGGACATAGGATAAGATTTTTTCGCGAAATTCACCACGACGATGTCACAGATATGCCCAACGCTTGAGAACGAAGTGTGAGAGACACATTTGGGCTTTCTGCAACGGAAGCCTCAGCGGCAGCAATATTCTCGACACTATACAGGCACTTCTTTATCTCACTGGCACGGGAACATTTGTACTGTGCATGGGGATTCAAATTAGGTTAGGGTTACCTTGGTGTTTCTAAATAAACAAATTTAAGCCTTGCCCAAACCAACGCGGTGAGCGCGTACGATGCGATTGCGATAAGTCAAATCCCTATGTATTAAGTCAAACGTCCATAAGATTACATAGGGATTTGACTTATCGCAATCGCATCGCACGCACTCACCGCATTGGTTTGCGCAAGGCTTTAATCTGATTGCGTTCGCCTAAGTAAGAAATCGTTATTCCTGATAGTGTGTAGTGTAGCCAGTTCCTTGCGAAAGGCGATAGCCGTGAAAAACATTTTTTTGTTTTTTTTATTCTGGGAATCGAACCACGAAATTTTCACGCAACAGTAGACATGTTTACCATTTAGCCAAGGGCACAGCTTTGTTTTTTCTAGGGTTCTATTTGTGGATTGACTTTTTAGCCCAAAGTAGCAGCGATTGGCAGGAGTCATTCCTGGTTTGAAAACGATTTTGATGTTATTGTCCGTGTCTAGCGGTTCCTAGATAGACTTCAAGCTTGAATTTTACAATAAAAACTGATTAAGTTTGCCGGTGCCAGCCAATATTGAATTTTATATACTTTTTTATTTTACTTTTTTGTTTCATAGCCTATTTTTGCTTTTTTTATATTGGATTACAAGAAACTTTGACTGCATGTTAATTGTCTGTACAGTTACATTGGGCGCGTTCATTACAATTCAGATTTTAAGATTAACTTAAAGCCATCACACAATAGCGCGTTTGCCTCGCGTCGACCTCATTTGACAGAACAATCAAAAGTTCAACTATACGAAATCTGTAGAGTCTCACACAATCACGCTTTGTCCTCAGACGCGTCGTTTGACAAACGTAAGCAAACGTAACGAAGCGACCAAAAGTTCAGCTATGCTGAACTTTTGCTCGCTTTCTGACATATCCCTCCTATTCAGTTTTGCAATAGGGAAGAGTAATAAAATCGATGTAAGCAAACCATCGATTTACGAAACAAATTATCGATACGTCGGTATCGATGTCTAAGTGTGTTTCAGCTGAAATTTATCGATGTTAATACTAGACAAATATTTAAGTTCTCGTTATTACAGCTGTACTAAATTTAATTTTTGTTGGATTATTCAATGTAGGTGTTGTTGAAGCATTTAAACTACTTTGAATTTGCAATGGTGTTTTGAAAAATTGACTTCTACTTTATGTTATATTTTTCTTATCGATGATTTCGATGAATTTTCGATACATGAGCGAGTATAAAGTCGATTATAGATTTTTGTAGCAAACAAATCAATCAAATTGTACTTCATATTTGTGCGTGAAGTGTACTTAAGCTGAATTTTAGAGTGTTTTAGCAGAATTTTGTCGATGTAACTAGTATATAGATATTTCAGCTATCGTTGTTAAACCTGTATTAAACTCGACTTTTGCCAGACGAAGGTGATGTTTAATCACTTAAACTACTATAATTCTTAAAAGATGTTCTTAAAAATCGAGATTTCGATTGATTTTCGATGCATGGCCGCATGGGTTGATATAAAGTCAATCAATATGGGCGATATTGAAGGATTTAAATCATTTTATTTTTGTAAAGGTGCTCGACCAATAACTTAAGCGATAATTTCATACCGTATATTGCGATAACATTTTTGATATCTGTATGAATATATCGATTATGTTGAAAAAATCGACAAGTTTTTCATTTTAAACAGCAAATGTTATCACAAACATGTGGTAACACAGTATAGAAATGCAACTACGCACATTATACTTAGCTCAATTGATTACACTACACATTTTACTTAGCTCCTCATCCATCCCTTTATCAGAAGTAACTTACAAATTAGCAATCGATCTAGTTTTCCATGTATTTAATACAAAAGAAAAAATCGATTTTTGTTATCGATAGTTACTGATAACGACGATGGTCGTTCGATACTTCAATCGATATATATTCTTAATTTTGCACAAGCTTAGACGAATGAATGACAGTAGGTCGTTTTGAGGATTTCTCATGTAACGTGAAGCCTACGTGAGGTCGACGCGGCGCAACGCTCTATTGTGTGATGGCTTTTAAAAACTTATTCAGTTTTGCGTTGAACGGTTATCTAACAAGATATGTCAGGTGCGACGGTTTTGATTTACATATGTAAAAAAAAATTCATTAACCTGTTGACTTTACTGCAATAAACATTTCATAAGCGTAAAAAACAATCAGTAATGGAGTTAGAATAAATTAATTGTATTTTTTCAATAAAAATCACGCACAACAAAATCACCATCACTGGGCAAGTATAATTTTTTGATGTCACTTATCGCGTCCGACTGCTTAATCTATATTTTCAGCCTTCTTTTCCTGACTGAAAAACTGAATCGGTAAAAACTAACAGCTGATGAGTTGTCAACTGAAAAACTTAACGTCTGGCCAATCAGAGGCCCAGAAAAGTTAGTTAATCTGAAAATCTGACTTTTGATGAACGGGCCTATTCTTTTACCGCCGTATTAATAAACGCGGAATAGCCTTATTCCGCATGGATTAAGTTACCATTATACCATTTTCCATTTAATTAAAGTTACCATTATACCATTTTCCACTTAATCCATGGAACCCAGCTATTCCGCGTTTATTAATACGGCGGTTATTATTTTG
Organism: Melanostoma mellinum; assembly: GCA_914767635.1. NCBI lineage: Eukaryota > Metazoa > Arthropoda > Insecta > Diptera > Syrphidae > Melanostoma > Melanostoma mellinum. Next base: position 145,902,270 of record OU612059.1, on the reverse strand, counting down.
TATAGTAAAAAAGAGAATAAGGAACAAAGAAGCTGTCAGATGAAAGTTAGCATATTCGAGGAATGATATTAAAAAAATGGGTCACTTATATTTCGGCAGACGACGTTTGCCATTTCTTTGTTTCGCCGTGGTTGTTTCGACTTTTTTTTGTTTTGCAAACCTTAGCTGCGTTCCTTTGGGAACATTTATCAACTGCTTAGTACTTCTGGCTGCTTTGAACTACTTTTCCCTTGTGGTCAAAGTAGTTCTTCGAAGTAGTTACGATACTAGTCTACGCCAGATGGTGTCAGTAAAAAGAAATAGAAATTGTTGTTGTTTGATTTGACGTTTCTCAAAAACAATAATTTTGCGAATGTTTTCGGGTGTGAAATTTCTTTCTTTTCAAAGTTTTAAGATTTCTTGCAATGGATTTATTCAATGTGAGTTGTAAAATTGTAATTTATTAAATCTATTTGAATCACTAAACTTCTTTTTTGTTTATTTAAGACTGAATTATCTGATTCAAGCAGTGAAGAGGACTTTTTATTTACATCTTCTTCTTCATCAGACTCATCTTCTGAATCCGACGAAGGACGCAATGACATATAATTTTGGAGGTTAGATTTTACTTTTTGAAAAATTAACGCGTTCCATTCAACGTCTACTGCGAAGTACTAAAAAGTAGTTTAAAAGTCCCAAAGGAACGCGCCTCTTATTTGCCAAATAACACTTTGCATTCTTTCATTTTGTCTTCTTATTATTACGAAATTATTATTTGGCATTTCCTTCTTTCGGCTCAGTTTGAAATGATTTTGGGACAATTGCTGAGGAGTGTTGCAGAGGATCCGAAGCAAAGTGCACCAGTTCTCGCTGGAAAACTAAAAATCAGTGACGGAATTGATGTATCCCCCCAAACAATTCGCAATCTATTGAACAAGAATGGATTACATGGTCGAGTAAAGGCCCCGGCCCATAGAACGCGGTGCGTGCGTGCGGCACCGCTTCCAACTGACAGCTCGATTAAATACACACGTTCTTATGAGAGGTGACCCATAAGCACCGCGAGCAACGCGCCGAACGCGCCGAGTAGCCGAACTTCTATTTTGCCGCGTCTCTCACGCGGTGACAGAAGAGAGACATGCGCAGTCACAACCAATTTGAAGTTTTCTCTTATATGGAAAAAGTGACAATGGGCGCGTTCAAGAACCTATCGGATAGCCTATCTCGAATAGCCGTATCTTAGATACCTTTTTGAACGATCGGCAACAGACAACAGCTGTGAAATATTAAAATTCGACTTTTGAAAACAGAAAAACATTCAAAATATCATTGCTAGACGATTATAACTTATTTTTTTCGATTTCCCACACGTAAACAACAACAACAAGCTATCCGGATACCATTCTTGAACGCCCCCATTTTGACTAAATTTATCTGTCAAAAACACCGCAACGGATTCTATGGGTCACCCCTATCAGTTGCGCGCGGCAAAACCCACCGCATCAGTTGCCGCGCCGCTTCTACCGCACGCAACGCGTTCTATGGGTTGGGGCCTTAAGTCGGAAGAAGCCATTCATAAGAAAAGTGAATCAGAAAGCTAGGCTGGACTACGCCATCAAACATTTGGGAAAAGAAACCTCGTTTTGGGATCAAGTCATATTTACCGACGAGAGTAAATTCAACATCTTTGGCTCAGATGGTAGTCGTATGGTGTGGAGGAAGCCCAACACTGCTCTAAATCCAAAAAACTTACCCCCTACTGTGAAGCACGGCGGTGGCAATGCTATGGTGTGGGGTTGCATGGCATCTTCTGGTGTTGGAAACCTTGTTTTCATTGAAAATACGATGGATAAATATGGATATTTAAATATCCTTAAAGAAAATCTTCGTCCAAGCGCTGGAAAACTGGGTCTCGGCAACAATTTTATTTTCCAACAGGACAACGACCCTAAGCACACATCGATGCTGGTAAGAGAATGGCTGCTTTACAATGTCCGAACACAGGTTAAACATCCTGCTCAGTCGCCAGATCTCAACCCCATTGAGCATTTGTGGGATCATTTGGAAAAAAAAAATTCGTCAGCACACAATTTCCAGCAAAAGTGGCCTCAAAGCCATCTTACTTGAGGAATGGAACAAGATTTCCCCCGATACTACTTCGAAACTTGTTCATTCCATGAAAAATAGGTTGCAAGAAGTGGTTAAAAACAGAGGAGGTCCTACTAGTTATTAAGCAACTTTATTTGTTGTTTGGATATAAATTTTTCTTTTTTTTTATTAAAAAGAAAAAGTTATTTAAAGTGTACGGAGACTTTTCAGTTCCTTATATTTATAACTGTGCTGTGAATTTGTTTTACTTTTAGTTTTTTTTTCCAATAAAGTGTTATTTTTTTGTTTAAGAATTGTAAGTTGTTATCATTTCTTTCAATCTTAGTGGTTTCCAAAAATTTTTGTTCCTTTAAATTAAATAATTTTAAAGTTTATCACAGAATAAACAAAAATTATACTGCTGTACGGAGACTTTTTGGACTATCAGTATGAGACATTTATGTCGAATAGAGGAAAACCAAAACTAAATATTGATGGGTTTGCTTTCGATTTTGAAGGACAAAGCAGTAATAATAATAATGTTTGGTGTTGTGAATTTCGCAAAAATAAATCAATATAAGTGTAAAGTTCGGGTTAGTACGATAAAAAATGTGGATGAAAGTCATTCAATAACATGTTTAAGAGGAGGAGAACACAACCATGAGCCAAATGCCGTAAGAAAAAGAGTGGCTGATGCTGTATTTCAATTAAAAACATCTGCAAAAACCTCGGCGGACAAAAACAGCCGTTGCGACGTTGATGATACCTTAAAAGCCTATCCTATGGTTTATGTTTTGATGTTTGGGAAGAACACTAAATTATATAACGCTATTTTTTTTCACTTGAATGAATATGCGTCGGAAAATGGAATAACTTTGAATCCGAAATATTGCATTTTAGACTTTGAGAAAGCATCAACCAATAGCTTTTTTTTTTTTTTTTTTGCATCTCAGAGACTTAAGTGGCACTGAACTTATAGCAAGCTCGTCTGTACACACTTATCTACGCTCTTCATCATTAATGCAAGTGTTAGTGGTTAGTAAATAACGCCAACACAAGCACAAAGAGAACGTATACGAGGAAAAATAAAAAAAAAAAACATTACAAAAATACAACAAAGTAAAACTTAAATTAAATTAACATTAAGAGAACAAACTAAACTAGTGAAACATAACTAAACAAGGTTATAAATAAAAAATGAAATTAAACTACAGTAATTAAAAATCTACTAAACATGAATCATGCAGATGGTACACTGGTTCTTAATATTAATTTTAAACTACTTTTACTAATGTTGAAATCAACAATAAAAGGATTAGAGTTGAATAACCTACTCATGCGTGCTAATGGCTCATGCATTCCATAGTTAGTTCGGTGGTGGGAGCGATGTATAAACTCTAGATTACGTAGATATAACATTATCTAAACAAGAAAGCTCACGCTGCAGTGAAGTTAGAGAGGGTTTTTGGAATGATCCATCGTCAGAGGGTAACCATTGGACATATGGCAATTTAAAGTCACCTAGTAACAGAATTTGGCTTTCTAGGTCCGACAATTCAAAAATATGATCCAAAATTAGCGACAGTTCAGCATAAGCAGAGGCTGAACTTTTTGGAACAATGTAAACGTTAACGATAAAAATATTTTTAGACAGTGTACAGACATTGAATAACTATATATAGAAGCTGACAACTGAATTAAACAACTTTCTCAAACTCGGCATAGTAAGATTGTTACCTAGCAATAGTCAGACTATTTATTATTGTTTATGTTTTTGTCTCTGCTTTGCTTATTTCATACACAAACTATTTTGCAATAAGGGTAATTTGGCAGTTTAGATTTTAAAATATGTCCCTTAAGGGATTTATTTCTGAAAATGGTATTGAGAAGCGACAACAATCTCTAATTTTGAAAATCAAATCTTTGAATAATTAATTTGATGAAAAATGGTGTTTTGTAATTTTAAATATTGTAAAAATAGTTATGGATCGGGAGTTACTCGTTTTAAGTTACCAAAAGACCCAAAACGCCGCAATATTTGGCTTTTAAATTCGGGAAATTGTAACTTAAAAGAAATGAAAGAGAACCTACCCTTGCCACCGTTTAATATTTGCGCCGATCATTTTGAAAAAAAAGATTTGGCCTCAGGCGGTATGCGGTTACGATTGCTTCACGGTGCAGTTCCTAAATGTTATTTTAAAGAGAACAACATAAGAAATCAAAACACTGTCGATTCCATGGAAGGATGATGCGTGAGTGTGAGCCATAGTAGCGGAGTGGGTTCTTTTTTTTAATACTGGAGCGTAATTGTTTAACTTATCCGTACCCAATTACAACGTTTTTTTATATTAATAATACAAATTACAACCTCATCGGTAACCAACGAAACAATAATAAACAATAATAAAAAATATCCTTTGGGACTAAATTTGCAAAAAGGTTGGTGAATAAACTAGCTCCGACTCGGACGACACTAGCGACATAAGAACTCCTTGTGGCGATTTTCTCCGGTGTCACTTCTATATATAGTTATTCAATGCTATTGCTTTTTGCTAATTAAGAATGTGCTATTCGATTATAAAGTTCTGTATATTCTGAAAACCGATATTCTTTTATCAGAAGTTGCCAATATATTACACTATAGGCCAGGATTTGGATCCCGTAACTTTCAAGACGACTATCGTTTAACTTCTGTAAACTAAAGAAAAGCTAAAAAATGTATAATACGATAGTAAGAAAGTTATACTTGAGAGAAGTTACATGAAACAATCTTTTGAGGACATAAACGACTATAGACTGCTTACGATCAGTATAATCTACAAGGAGAAAAGAAATGAAGAACATCGAATTCTCAAAAAGAAAAAAGAAGCAGCATGAGAAGCGCTCGTTTGAGGAAATAGAGAGGTGCCATGACAGGAACGAGAAGTTTTACGAAAAGGTAAAAAGATCTTGCCAGGGTGGCAAACCCCAAACTCAAGCCTGTAAAGACCAGCAGGGAAACATAGTTATAGAGTCACAGTCACTACTGAGGATCTGGAAAGATCATTTCTGCAGACTGCTTAACGGCGATGTCTTCCAAGGGGCTGTAACTTTCACCTTTTCCAAATAATTTATCGTCAGGTGCAAAAGTGCGGACTACAAACAAGATACGGAACAGATGCAGAACTTTCTTTGAAAATCCGACAGATTGGTGTCCTTTCCTTCTTAGAACCCCATCAGATTCCAAAGCATTTATGAAGTTAGAGGAAATAATGCCAGAAGAGATTAAACCATTAATGGAATGGTTTAGTGAATACTATGTTAATGGTAAAAATGGTAAGCCTCCTATGAACGATCCTGCCTTTAGGAGTATTGCTGGTCAGGTTGAGATGAAAATACCAATGACGCAGAACCATGCAGAATCTTTTCATCGCCATATCAATTCCGTGATTGGTGATGCACATGTTGGCGTTTACAAAATAATACAGGAAATCAAGAAGGAAGTGAGAAGTGTGCAAATAGCTATAGAGAAAGTATCAAGAGGCTATCCAATACCGAAAAAAAACGCAGAATCCATGACAAGGAAACAAGACTGAATGCAGTTTTAGAAAAACGTGCAGATTATTCCGATATTGGCTTATTGAAGGCTATTGCTTTTAATATAAATCTATTTTAAGGCCAACTTCTAAAGACAACATTTCTTTTTTATAATAAATCTAATTGAATTACTTTACTTTTGTGAATAAAATTTACTCTTAAGTATTCCTTTTCTTTCTTAAATCTTTTTCCAATTATTTCTTTATAGAAAATAAAACCATATTTGAAGTTCCTACTTTCGAAATTTGTCTTTTTACGTTCTTTGATTATGGTTTCAGTATTAATCGAAAAGCATTTAGTATCATTAAAGAGTTCTGGCAAATACAAAAATAAGCGATCTCACTGGTTGCTAAAAAAGCTACTACCAAATAACGATTTGTAAAGTATGTATGAGTTGTAAACTTTTTTAACATTTTATTGTTTAGCTTTTTTTTATTTGGCATTTGATTTTTTCGCTAACTTGCATTAAATAACAAGCTTTAAAATTTCGCGTTAATGCAAGTTAAAAAAAAAAGCAAAAAAATCAAATGCAAAAAATTTCTCCCGAAATTTTAAAGCTTGTTATTTAATGCAAGTTAAAAAAATTGCGAAAAAATCAAATGCCAAATAAAAAAAAGCTAAACAATAAAATGCCAAATAAAAAAAAGCCAAGCAATAAAATCCCAAATAAAAGATTGCGAATCAAAAAAAGTTTTATCGACCAATTGCTAAACAAAAATTGCCAAATAAAAATTGCCAAACAACTAGGTACAGTAATCCCCGGATAAATACCCCCCGCTTAGTTGCGTTACCCGTTTAATTGACCTGAATCCTAGGCAAAAAAAAGATCACATAAGAAATATACATAAAATTTCCCGTTTAAATGCATTCCGCTTAATTGCTTTTCCCGGTTAAATGGTCCAAAAATCAAAACTCTTTTTTCAATTTGAAGCAAAATTGCCCGGTTAATTGAACGAAAAAAACCAAATCATTGAAGTCACTTTTTGCTTACACCTTAAATGATTGATGATGAATTGGTCGCATTGTTGCGCGCCTACAAGTTAATAGTCAAATTGACATGACTTAAATCGTCGTGAGATTTTTTACTCTCTCGTGAGCACTCTCTTTTGTGCACTGCTACGAAAAATTGCTGTGCTGGAACAGGATTAGACTGACTTTCACCGAATTTCGGTGCATTTCGTGCGAATTTTCAGTAAAGAAACACACCTATTTATTATTAGGTTTGTTCGTTAAAACCCTGGGGTCGCCACAAAGCGTTTTTTTGAGAAACCTAAGGTCGCCCTGAATGTCAAATTGAGTGTTTTTTAGCCCTGGGGTTGACCTGGGTTTTCCCTCAACTCACCCTAGGTTTTTGCTGTGGCGAGTTGAGGGCTGTCAAATGGCATCTATTTTTATTCAAATGACAGGGATGTGTGGTGATTTTGTGGCTTTGCGTTTTTTGAGAATTGGAAAACCCAGGTTTTTTTGACAACTCATAAGATTGTCAAGAAAACTTGGGTCAACCCTGGGTAAAGTTCAACGAACGAGCCTATTGTTTGCTGAAACATCAGAGTTTAGCGACTGCAAATTAAAATCTTGAAAATGTGCAAAAATGCAGGTGAAAATTACAGATTCTTACCATGATATAATGTTCTAGCCATATAAAAAGCAAATCTGGCTAATTCCCTCTTGTACGCTTGCTAAAGATATACGCACGGATTATGTACCAATTCATAATTTATGTGTTGTGTACATTATGAAAAATTGTTCCTTTTCAATCATTCCTAGGCTGAAATTGTTTTGTTCTTTTTTTATGTCTTACCATTATATGTTAATTTTCCGTTCAATAAAATTTTGATTTTCATTAAAAAGGTTCTTCTTGGCTTTCTTGCCAAAGTCGTAAAAAAAATCGCTTTATTGCGTTCTCATTTCAATTAAGCGGGGTTTTTCTAAATGGGACAGCAGATCAATTAAGCGGGATTCTTTTAATTGCGTTCCCCTGTTAAATGCGTCTAAAGTTGTGCATTTAAGGTGACGCAATTAACCGGGGAGCACTGTACTTGACCAAACAATAAAACGCTAAACGTGCTCTGCCGAAATTTTAAATGCTAATCAACAATATGCCAAATAATGATTTGCAAAACAAAAATTGCGAAATGATACACCGCGAAAAGATTTTTGTCAAAACATTTTTGACGTAATATAGTATACCCTAAAAAAATACAAATGGTGTTTTGGTTGAGGCATGGGTGTGTCTGTATCCTCACCAAATTAATTACTCGTTACTGTCCGCAAGGGCATTGTTACTGTACTGTCTACTGACCTTAATAAAACTAGGCTTTTGTTGTTTTGTGTCACAGAAAAATAATAATTGAACAACTAAGAAAAACTTAAGAAGTGGTTAATTTATTAAAAAATCTATTCAATAAAAGTTGTAAATGTGAATAGAGGTGACATATGTGGTCGTTCTAGGCGGAGACCGGAGAGGGTAGGTTGTTACTGTTGGTAAAATTTCATTTTCATTTCACACCTATAGACTTTATCTATGATGACGTTTCTCAGCCTCTTTTCACAGTTTCAAAGATGACTAATAGCGTTTTTCATTGAAATTCTAAAGACACTCTCTAATCGACACACACTCCTTTCAATGAAATATATGTTTTTATTTCTTGGTATTGGAGGTTAAACTGATGTTCACATATATGTAGGAATTCGTATTTTCATATTTTGTAATTGTTTTCTTGAGCGAATTTCTGAATTCTAACTTATTTACTTGCTACTTCTTATGTTTTATAGTAGTTTTTTCCACCCAACGCGTGCACAACAAATTGAAAATAAGGAAATTATTTCCACATTTAAAATTTGACAGAGCAAATGTTTTTGCATGTGTGCTTGAATCTAGAGTAGATCTCCCATCCCAACCAAATGGGAGTAGATCTTTGACGTTTAGAGTAATTCCGGATCTACTCTTTTTTTTTCAATGAAACATGGAAATTGGGAAAGGAGTATACCTACCTCAATCTTTTCACAAAAGGAGTATTTCTTTTCGTCAATGAAAAACGATATAAAAACCATCCCTTGAATGTATTTGCTATGAACAAGATTTACCATCATCCAATCTTTTTTTATTTTCTTGCAGTGCGACAACGTTAATTCCTGCCTGAATGTCCTTCGCACTCAAGCGGTCAGTGGCTTAGAGGCAATCACCACTAACGACATCTGTGCTGGCCGTTTAAAAGCAGTCCTGGCGTTGTTTTTTGCTCTCAGTCGTTTCAAACAACAATCGAAACAATCTAAAAGCTTAACCGGTTCAATAAAAGCAGAAATACACCATCAACCCTCGCAGCAGCAGCAGCAGCAGCAGCATCAACTCCAAAAGCAACTACCATCAAACAACCAAAACCAACTATTGGCCGCAAATAATGCAAATGTGATTCCAGCTCAGACGCAGAACGGAAATGACGATATGACAAATCGGTGAGTTAAATATTTTCATAAACAATTTTTTTATTATCGAGGATTGGCCTTTACCATTGAGTTTGTATAGATAGAGGAACCATGCTTGCTTGCGTTAAGACGTCGGTAGATGTCATTAAGTAAATAAAATCGACATTTGAAATTTTTGGTCGAATGCTAACCACCGAAATTTGACTTAAAAAAAGGCAGCAGAAAAGGGAAACAGGGAAAACGTCATGGGTATGGAGAAATGCACAAGAAAACTGTTGCTTTGAAATTTCAAATGTTGATTTATTTACACGGTGACATCTACCGACGTCTTAACGCAAGCTAGCATTGTTCCTCTACGTATACAAACTCAAAAGCATTTACTTTATGAAAAGTTTCTTTGTGAAGCTTTGTAAATCTCAACAACTCGTGCTTGGTTGATGTATGTGATAGAAACTTTCATTGAAAAACCCTTACACAGCATGGTTAAAGCGTTAATGTGCTTAAAGCAAATCTCGTAACACAACCTATACACAGCATTGGTAATCTGTGATGTGCTTTGCTGCCAGTATAACAGATGAAGTTTGTTTGAGTACTTTTGGGTTACGTCCTTACTCATATTAAGTTATCAAAGATACAAACCAAAATTATTAGTACAGTTTCGAAGCAGTACTGCCACTCTTATTATCAACTGATTTGAATTTGCGTTATAAGATGGCGCTGAAATGTAATCCTATCAATCGATGTTATCGATGCGATAGTTGCACAACGAGGACACTATTTTCGGATGTTGTCAAATTGCTTTCAATTCAACGAAAAGTTATTTGGCATTATGCATGGCGCCAGGACTTGAATATGCAATTTTGTAAACCGACATGATAAATAAGTCGAAAAAGCCTTGCATATGGAAACTTTATTTAGTTCAAAACGCGATTGGAAAATGTTGTGGACCGGACGAACTGGGTTACGCCTTACGCTTCGCTTTTCTACACACAATGGTGAAACCAATAGCTTGGAACGCAGACTGCTAAGTTGGAAGGAATTGGCAAGCCCTGCCATAATAAATTCATTGCCCTGTTTTCCTGTCATTTTTTTACTAATTAACGGAAATACTTCGAATTAGGCTCAAATGAAGCGTCTCTGAACACTCTACAGCCACGTGTATGTTTGATAAAATTAAGATCATTTGCTTATACTCTATTGTTAATAAACAAAAAGGCTGATTTCTTACTTCGCTCAATCTGCCAAAAGTAAGCAACATTTTGACATGGATTATTTTTTCAAAGATATCTACGGCAATTTAAATGATATAACATCAAAATAGATTTTTTTTATTTATTATTTCATTTGTTGTTAACATGTTATTAACAAAAACTCGATAAACAATTTTATTATAACAGCAGCCGTCTTTGAACGGATGATCGAAAAAACAAAAACTTTTTAATGAAATAGGGTCAGGAAGGGCTAGGAATAAAAATTTGAAAAAATTAGGGAATTTTTTTTTCCTGATTTAGAACCAACCTGGGGGGCGTCCCAAATTTTTTTTTCCTAAGGACCACTCTAATATATATATAATATATATATATATATGTATAATGTAGACATGTATAGTTGTGTAGATATGTGCAACACAATATGAAAATCAGCCACCCGACAGGTTTTTTAGACGGGGGTGGGTGTAGGTGTTCAAAGGTGGTACCTATTTTTGCAGTTTTGAGGACGAAGTGATAGTTACATGATTGATACGTCAAAAAATCAAAAAAATTCTCTTTTTTACAAAAAAGTGTGTCTGCCCAAGACGTTTTGGTTCAAGCCAGATGTATTTTAACATTTCAGTAGCTTGATTTTTGCAATAATAAAGTGTTCAGGATGTTCTACTATACTTACGAGGTTCTGGACTTTGGCTGACGCTGATGCCTGTTCCTTTCCTTTTAATTTTTTACATTTTGAAAATTGTGTCAAAAATAAGTGATAACAAAGTTGGCGAGTTTGTATTGCAGATTCGTACTATCAAAAATTCAATTACACCGCTGGATAGCTTAGAATCATACCATTTACTATGACATGTATTGACGGTCATACATCGCGCGGGGTTGAGAGGGAAGCGCTGCCATTTTGATGTCATTTTGCTGGGTATCGAGAGTCGAGACTTCTATTTCGTATAACTTTTGGATTGTAGAGGCTCATCAAAAATGGGAAGCCCATTTTCACTCAAATACTTAAGTGTTTGAAATAGACATAAATGGATCAGAAAACGAGAAACACAACTTGAACCAAAACGGTACCCACTCTCTTCAAAAAGATTTATCCTTTTGTTTAGTGAAGTTGCATGAATGTTGGTACCTCACTTATGATAGCTCCATTGTCATTAAAAATAGTTGATGTACTTTGGTGTTCTGTACCTTATCTTCCAACAGGGACCTAATGACTGTAATAAAGAGGACTCTGAGACTCTTCCTTAATGTACATCCACTGTTACTTAGAATGCTTCTGTAACTCCAGTTGGAACTATCTAACCTTAGTCAGCACTTCTTCATGGAACTGAGGGACGCCCATAAAAGATGTCATAGTTTTCGGTCGAATCCTTTTTCGAAGGCACAATATGCAAATCCTGAGAGGAATCATGATGTTTTTCCACAATAACCCTTTGGATTACATTAGTTATTGACTTTGCAGCGACACACCGGCATTAGTTGTTAAATAGCTGACCGCTACCCAATATCAGCCCAACGATCTTAAAGTGTGATAATTAATCTTGATCTTACGGTAGTTATTGCATTTCCGTGTATCTCCCTTTCCTTTGCACATTGGTAGAAGGTAACTTTCCCTAAATTTCTTGAGCAGACCAGCACCTTCTATAACCCTAGAGATGAGAATCATGAGCCATCTAAGCTCGATTTCAGCCATCTTTTTCCAAAACTCATTTGGTATCTCCTGACTCAGCACACAAACCAAAGAGACAAATCCAAATACATAGATCGTACACTGAAAAAAAAAGGTACATAATAATGATGAAAAACGTCATCTATTTGATGAAAAATTCGTCAATTTTGATCCAGTGAACCTTTTCATGCATATGATGAAAAGCGTTTCTTCAATATGATGAAGCTTTTAAGCGATGAAACTCGTTCATCATACATCAACTTTGTTCATGAATGTGATGAAAAGTGATAACTTAAATTTCCCCTCCTTTTGTTCATCATATAGATGATTGCATTCATGAATATGATGAAAATTGAAGTAATATAATAAATTTTCATTTACAAATAATCATCAATGTGATGACTGTATTCATCACATTGATGATCGTGCACATCAATATGACGAAAATTTTCGATAAATTTAATGAATTAGTTCATCAACGTGATTCACATTTTCATCATATTGATGATCGTGTACATCAATATCATGAATATTTTTCATCAATACTATAAATATATTCATCGGTATGACGAACATGTTTATCATATTGATGATCGCATGCATCGATACCATGAATATTTATCATCAATGCAATGAATATATTCATCAATATGATGAACATGTTTATCATATTGATGATCGCATACATCGATACCATGAATATTTATCATCAATGCAATGAATTTATTCATCAATATGATGAATATGTTTATCATATTGATGATCGCATACATCGATACCATGAATATTTTTCATCAATACAGTGAATATATCCATCGATATGATGAACATGTTTATCATATTGATGATCGCATACATCAATACCATGAATATTTTTCATCAATACAGTGAATATATTCATCGATATGATGAACATGTTTATCATATTGATGATCGCATACATCGATACCATGAATATTTTTCATCAATACAGTGAATATATTCATCGATATGATGAACATGTTTATCATATTGATGATCGCATACATCGATACCATGAATATTTTTCATCAATACAGTGAATATATTTATCAATATGATGAACATGTTTATCATATTGATGATCGCATACATCGATACCATGAATATTTTTCATCAATACAGTGAATATATTCATCGATATGATGAACATGTTTATCATATTGATGATCGCATACATCGATACCATGAATATTTTTCATCAATACAGTGAATATATTTATCAATATGATGAACATGTTTATCATATTGATGATCGTATACATCAATACCATGAACGTTTTTCATCAATGCAATGAATATATTCATCAATACTATGAGCATGTTCATAATTTTGATGAAAACTATTCAGGATATTGATGTATAGGATCATCAATACAATGAACATTTTCATTAATATGAAGCATATATGTTCCTCATATTGATGATCTTCTACATCAATTCAGTGATTATATTCATCATTGTGATAATGGATTTCATGAATGCAATGATTTTATTCATCTACCTGGTGCGTTCCTGGTCGTCGTACTGATGATCGTGTTCTTCAACATTATGCAAAAATATTGCCTTGGTGATAAAAAAAACTTCAAAATCTGTTGATTTTCACATATAAACCAAACACCTCTCCTTTTAGATGAACTGTGAACTTTGTGCATAAATATGGGGCATATTTAAAATCACTTATAAGAATGAAGGCACTGTTAATAAACATTTAAAAAACAATACAGGAATTGTTTTTGATATTTGCTAAAAGTGCTTTCATGTATATCTACCAGTGATTTTAATAATTACCAATATTTATGAGCAACGGGCAATCTAAAAGGAGGCGTGCTTGCTATATAATGTGACAATTGACAGATTTTGAAGCCCTTCATCACCAAGATAATTACTTTTCATAATGTTGAAGAATCCGATAATTAGTACGACGAACAGGAACGCACCAGGTTGGTGAACTGATGTTTCATTGCATTACTGAATTCCATTAAACATACCGATGAAAATAATCACCTAGAATTAGAAAAAGCACTACATATTAGTAAAAAATCACCAATATAATACTTATCCCAACATTTCCACATTAATACAGGAATCGATTCTGCACCTTAAGATGAAGCTCTTCAAAGTTGTCATTCCTCAATTTGAAAACCTGTTCAAGAAACTTTCCTTCTAAACTTTATAGAAAAATAAAAGAAAAAAGTAGATTTGAATTTAAAATGTTTACAAATACTTTATTGATCTTTAAGCGTTTCAATTATAGTACTTATTCGTGAGGTAATATCTTTTTTATTAGGTTCTATAGAATAAAAAAAGTATTGTATAAAATTCCAAAACTGCTCGCAAGCAGCTGGGTATTGCAAATTAAAAACAAAAAAAATTTTTAGACAAATATCTACTGCACGCAGTAGTTTTTTAAATTTGAGTTTATATCCATCTAGATATACAAAATATTCCTCACAACCGTCGTTTTTCGATAAAACAAGAATTAAGGGTTGAATATTGGTATTCTTCGTTTTTAAGAAGTCTAAGTGGTCTTCGATCTGCTGAACGCTCTCTCCCTCAAAAATGAAAGCCTGTTGGGAGTCTTTGATAGTGAATCGTTGAATCATCCTTTGCCGTGGTGATGTTGAGGTTGATGGTGATTTCGTTACTACTGGCCTTGTTGGAAACAAATAGCTGTGCAAGCTTTTGAGTAGACAAAGTACCGCGTTTTCTATGGAGAAAAAAAAGTAAGCATAAAGATAGGTATAGTTGAAAATTTGTTCAAAATGAATATAAAGTAATTTTTACCTTTGTTTGCATCCCGGTCTTCTATTTGTGTTATAATTTCTGCTACTTTCTTGTCTTTTACATTGCTGATGAGGAACTGTTTAATAAGCTTAAAATTAGTTTCCCAATTCTCACATATAGTTAAGCTTTGAGGGTATAGGGTCTTGAAATCTCTGTCAATCTATTAAAACAAAGAGATTAACTTAAAAAATTAAAGTTACTTTAAGTTATTACTTACCAAACGATATCCATTTAAATTTTTGTATTGCGGCCATGTCTTGAAAATCTCTTCTTGTGATGAACATTTGCGTATTTGCAGAAGTCGGTACTCGGTGCAAGCATCCCAAGCACCATCAAACTCATCAGATGACAAGTTGTCCATATTCAAGCTTTTTACACAAGCTTCTGCATCTGACTCCGCAACTTAGGAAAACGATTTTTTTATTTGGAGACGTCACAAAATATTGCAACACCTTTACTCACTTAGGTTTTTTTTTGATTTTTTTGTCTCCTTTTCTGGTGATGTTTTTTGTAGTGTGAGAGATTTATAAAGCCTTTTCATGTTGTGCAGCTTAGTGTACAGCTTCCCTCTTTTTTCTGTACGGTAGTACTCGAGCTTTTCGGTGGGAAAAAGTTCTAGTATTTCTTCTTCCAACCTATAGCTGGTTTTTAGGCTTAAGGGAATACTGTTCTCATCAAAATATTCCGCAATAATACTAATGAGACGCTGCCGATGTTCCGTTTGAAATTTATTATTTTTATTGTAATAATCCACAATATTTTGTCCATGTTTTTTTACATTTAAAATTGTAGACAGATCAATGGATTTGCATTGTGTTGTTTCGGGTGACGACGTAGGTGATATCCCTCTAGACCAGGGCTTCTTAAACTATGGGTCGCGACCCCAAATGGGGTCGCGTAGGAAAATTCTGGGGTCGCGAGAGATTTTCAAGTTAAATATGTAAGGGGAGGTTTCCCATGCCAAATTATGATATACCTATGCTATGCTATATAATGTTTGCTTAGCCTCTGCACAATGCATATGTTTCAGAAAAAATTAAAGTTTTTTTTTTATATTTCCTTCACCTCGACAAGCAAATATCCAAATATATAAAATACATACATACATCAAATGCGCTGTCGTGTGCCACAACAACGATCAAAGTAATTACAAAAATTATTGTAGATCACTTAAAAGCGCTAGATTCAAAAGCCGTTTTGGATTGGCTTAAGCGAGATTGATCACCTGACACTTAAACTCAAGAGGAATTTGCTGAGCTTTCGAGTGACTCAAAGTTAAAACTACAATTTGAAAAAAAGCCCTTGACTGAATTTTGGATCGGAACTAGAACTGAATTTCCTACAATCGCTGATATGGCTTTAAATGTTCTCCTGCCATTCAACACCACATATTTATGTGAAGTCACTTTCTTGGCTTTAACACATATTAAATCCGAATATCGTTCATCGCTAAAAAATGTTGAAGAGGTCTTACGTCCAGCAGTGTCAAACATTCCACCAAGATTTAATTTGCTATGCAATAAAAAACAGGCACATCCATCTCATTAATTTAATTTAAAATTAATACTTACCACTCAACGACTGCGTTCGAATATTTTCGAGCGAACTAACACGATCAGAACTCCCTTTTAAATATTTTTTGTATGTTTCTAAATGAATTCTAAAACTATATCTTTTCATACACATGTACATTTAAATTGTTACCTAGTAAATAAATCAACAGAAAATATTTATTTATCTTTCTTTCATATTTATATGGGGTCGCCAGGAAACTCGCAATCATAAATGGGGTCGTGAATGAAAAAAGTTTAAGAAGCCCTGCTCTAGACGACAAGTTCGATGGTGATGGAGAGCTTGGAGTTCGACATCGTACTTCGGATGATGTTGATGGAAGCTCAATGCCTGGTTGAAGAGGCATTCCAATTGAAGCCCTCCACTTTTCTAACTTATACTCGAAGAGTATGCGGTCACCGTGTTTAAAATTTGAAAGTAAAGATGTTACTTGAGCCACTTTAATTATTTTTAAAATGTCGATTGTTACATTTTCACCTGAGGAAAAAAAGAAATACTTAAAGTTATGTCCCTTCCTGTATGAAGTTGTAAATTCAGCTGTCAGTTGAATCACTAAAACGGTAGTTTTATTTCTTACTATAGATAGAATTACTCTTTTGAATATTTCATGTTTCGTTAAAAAAAAATTATAATTCTATAGTTGTTTTTTCATAGTTAGAAGATTACTTCTGAACTCACTAGCACACGCAAAATTGTCTTACTACTTATACTGCAAAAAACATGTATAATTGGAAAGAGTAATTCTCGAATCTGAGAGTACATTTTTCCAATTTCAAAAAAAATCACATGCCTATGGTTCTTATAGAGCTGTTGCGCCAAAACTTTTATTTATTTGTTTATCCTAATTTTAGGCTTTTCAGCCTAGCTAAACTGACAGCGAAAATATTCACATTGTAACAATAAGCTAAGGTAAATTAAGCAATAAAATAATCATCTTACCATGCATGTAATTATACAGAGACATGCAACCCCAATCCTTCAAAAGTGCTTTTAATTCCTCATCGTCATCACTGTCCGTATTGTTGCTGGAATATTCCGTGAATGGTATTAAAGTGTAGAGGGAAGTCTGCTGCTGTTCTCCATCAGTACTGAGGATTGTTACAGTTTCCTCAAGGAGCTTCGAATTTCCATCGTCCAGCGTTGCTGAGCTCTCAGGCAAATTTTCCATTTCTAAATATTAATTAGTATGTATTATAATTTATCGAAAGTTTGTGTTTTAAGTTGCTGGAGATATTTTGTTTTTACTATTGATGAAAATATTCCTTAAGCTTAATCAGGTGCTTTCCTTTTGATGTTTTTGTCAAAGTAACAGGAGGTCCGATAATTTCATCAAATGCAAGGAGTTTGAATTCACCAAACATATTTGTATCAACCTCAAAAGCTTTAAAGTGAGAATTGAAGTAAATGTTCAATAATTTTTGGCAAAACATTAATATATTCCCTTCTGCCTTAGCTATAGTCCTAATAATGTATATATTATAGTCATTCGAACATTTACCAACATAAAATCCAGCTTTATATTTTTTGCCAATATACTCTATTTCATCATAAAATTTTAATTTTTTGTCTTCTTTTAACTTCAGCTTATCTCGAACAATGTTAGCAAATCCAGTATCGCATAAATGTTTCTCCTCTATGTGAAATTCATTTATATTACTGTTAGAATGTAGAATCAGATTTGCAAACTGGAATTGAAATTTTTTGGACAGAGTGAGACATATATTTTTTCTTGAAGTTATTCCATGGGCATACACCTTGAACGGCCTGTGCTTGGCTTCAAATTTAAAACACCAAAAATTTCGTGCCGGTCCAGAATTTCTTATTACAGTAGGGTAGTGTGTTAAAAAATGGAATTTTGGTTTCAAATTATCAGTGAATAATTTGACATATTGCTCATTATGATGTTTTATTTTTAATTTTAATGTTGAGATGAGTAACTCTGTAACTTCGAACGACAAAATAAGTTCCGTAATGTCAATTAGTTCAAGTAAAAAAAGCCAAACTTCATCTTCGGAAGGAATCAAATCACCGATCATGAGGGGTAAATACATAACAAAAGTAAGCATTTCACGCGCAGTCATTTTTAAGTGCTTATTTTTCAAATGGTTCATTGTTAGCTCAGTTGAAAAATTCCCAATCTCCATTGGCCCATAGTCAAAAGTTTGCTTTCTTTTATTAAGCATTTCCAATGTCAGATAATTCATTTCCTGTGTCAGATATAATAATATGTGACAAAGATCATAATGGAATATACCTTCACATAAGTCATGCATTGCATCGACACAAAAGTTTTCCACAACATGGAAAGAAGGTATTTTGTTAAATGGGCTTTCTTTTGCGATACCGGTTTTTTTAAGATCATTTACAGATACATCATAACTGTAGTTCTCGACCGTTCGAATGTGCTCCTGTACTTCAACACCAAGCTTACTGCAATTTTCTCGGTCTACTTTACAAAATCTGCAGAAAGAAGTGCTCGAGAATGATTTTGAAAAGTCAAGAAGCGAGTTTACTCCCAAGTTATCTCCGAGAAAAAGACCCATTATAAAATGAACGCGATGCATTTCTCCCTTGCCAACTGATATGTCTACTCCAGTCTCTTCAAGATATATCAACTCCTCGATTAGATAATGCAAACAGTCTTCGTTTCCAATATTTTTCAAATCTTTGGATTTTATAACAGCTGCCAAGAAAATGCTCTCTAGCTTAGAACTACGCCTTGGAAAGCAGGGAAATGAGTAGTAAAAGTTGCAAACGGAATGAGTTGTGGCGTGTGCACCTAACGGATTATTAACAGCAAAATCATCCGCGTACAAAAAGTAGGGTATCAAAGTTTTTCCTGGATACATGTCACACTTTTTTTTCCAAACTGGCCCTTGAATAAAGTTCGTGTACTGTTTATTAGAGTATAAGGAGTTCATATGTCTTAATACTTCCAATAGTATATTCTCTTGCTCGAAGATTTTTCGAAATTGTGACTTTAGTGGTAGGACGCTGCCCTTACAAATTTTTTCCGCATACACTAATTCGGACCGATCATAAATGGGCTGGATATCGCTTTTTATAGTAAACTCTCTAATTTCATCCATACATCCATTCAATTTAAGTGTTTGACATAAATTATGGTCCGTACCACAATATTGAAATGGATCTCGACAACTGAAAACCAGGCTCATCAAATCGGTTCGAGCCTTTATGTTATTATTAAGATGATCTTGTGCAAAAGTTTTGAACTGATCTAGCAAAGGATCTATCAAAAATGTCTTAACGTTTTTTTGAATGTCATACACATCTTTTCGGGAAAAATTATAATTGCCATGCAGGAGAGTTGAAAATTTTAATGCTTCATTAAAAAAATCAGGTAAGAATTTATTTGGATTAATGCATTCAGCTGTCATTTGTTGAGAACCATTAGTTTTACTGCCACTAACTTCAAAGCCACTATTTGATGATGTTGGCAAACTTACAGCTGCGGTATTTGAATTTGCATTTCCTTCTTGAATACATTTTAAGCTTGTGGTAGGACAATGTAATCGGAGAATATGCCGTTTGTAATTTGAAAGATTTGTAAAACACTGACCGCAAGAATTGACATAGCAAATAAATGTGCTTTTATGTTCTAAATTATGTATCTTTCTAAAATGTTTGCCTAATGCAAAGACGCAGTCTAAATCCATCCTGCACAAAAAACACTGCATTTTAATTTTTGATCGACAACGATTTACAATTATGAAATGTTTAGTATTCAGCAAAATATTTTCTTCTTTCTCATTTGAACTGTAAATTGAAAGAAATAAAAGCCACGTCAATTCTGCTGTTTAAATGTTGGGAAAAATACAAAAAATTCATTCATGAAATCGCAATCTGCGAATAAGCTAAAATGTTTTTTCTTAAGATTTTCATTACATTGATGAAAATGAAGCAACAATTCTTCTATGTGAAGAATAATGATGAATAAATTCATCAATATGAAGAAAACTACGGATATATGCGTATGAGGCTCTTTGTTCATCAATATGACGAACACAATAATCAGAATGAAGAAATGATGAAAACATATATCACGTAATTCATCATATTGATGAAAACTATGAGAATTCATAAATATGAAGAAATTGTTCATCAACATGATGAAATTGTACCGTTATAGTGATGATAAAATGAACATTTCATTTGTTAAAAAAATAAAATTTTTTGGAAAGAAAATGCATAAGAAATAAGAAATAGATTTAATATTTGATTCCCAGATTCCCACCCACCGAAACAAGCAGATTATAGAATCTCTGTATTAAAACACCAATGCAATGCAACAACTCAAGAAATGAAAACTAACTCAAAATGCTTGCAAACCCCGTACAATTTAACTATATGATGGCAAAGTAAAAAAAATTACAAGAACCCAAAGAAATAATAATAAAAACAAGGCATACCTTCCGCAATTCACAGCTTATTCAACACAACTTTAACAATTTTATAAAATTTATACTCAGCTCACATAGGCAAAGTACCTACATGAGAACTTAATCCTTTCACTTTCACTTTCAAACATAAACTGAATATGAATGGCAATGAAATCAAAATCTGCGAATAAGCTAAAATGTTTTTTTTTTAAGATTTTCATTACATTGATGAAAATTAAGCAACAATTCATCTATGTGAAGAATAATGATGAATAAATTCATCAATATGAAGAAAACTACGAATATATGCGTATGAGGCTAGACTGACGCCCAAAAGCAAAAGGACGCCTTCCTTGCATCTTTGTTCATCAATATGACGAACACAATAATCAGAATGAAGAAATGATGAAAACATATATCACGTAATTCATCATATTGATGAAAACTATGAGAATTCATAAATATGAAGCAATTGTTCATCAACATGATGAAATTGTACCGTTATAGTGATGATAAAATGAACATTTCATTTGTTAAAAAAATAAAATTTTTTGGAAAGAAAATGCATAAGAAATAAGAAATAGATTTAATATTTGATTCCCAGATTCCCACCCACCGAAACAAGCAGATTATAGAATCTCTGTATTAAAACACCAATGCAATGCAACAACTCAAGAAATGAAAACTAACTCAAAATGCTTGCAAACCCCGTACAATTTAACTATATGATGGCAAAGTAAAAAAATTACAAGAACCCAAAGAAATAATAATAAAAACAAGGCATACCTTCCGCAATTCACAGCTTATTCAACACAACTTTAACAATTTTATAAAATTTATACTCAGCTCACATAGGCAAAGTACCTACATGAGAACTTAATCCTTTCACTTTCACTTTCAAACATAAACTGAATATGAATGGCAATGAAATCAAAATCTGCGAATAAGCTAAAATGTTTTTTTTTAAGATTTTCATTACATTGATGAAAATGAAGCAACAATTCATCTATGTGAAGAATAATGATGAATAAATTCATCAATATGAAGAAAACTACGAATATATGCGTATGAGGCTAGACTGACGCCCAAAAGCAAAAGGACGCCTTCCTTGCATCTTTGTTCATCAATATGACGAACACAATAATCAGAATGAAGAAATGATGAAAACATATATCACGTAATTCATCATATTGATGAAAACTATGAGAATTCATAAATATGAAGAAATTGTTCATCAACATGATGAAATTGTACCGTTATAGTGATGATAAAATGAACATTTCATTTGTTAAAAAAATAAAATTTTTTGGAAAGAAAATGCATAAGAAATAAGAAATAGATTTAATATTTGATTCCCAGATTCCCACCCACCGAAACAAGCAGATTATAGAATCTCTGTATTAAAACACCAATGCAATGCAACAACTCAAGAAATGAAAACTAACTCAAAATGCTTGCAAACCCCGTACAATTTAACTATATGATGGCAAAGTAAAAAAATTACAAGAACCCAAAGAAATAATAATAAAAACAAGGCATACCTTCCGCAATTCACAGCTTATTCAACACAACTTTAACAATTTTATAAAATTTATACTCAGCTCACATAGGCAAAGTACCTACATGAGAACTTAATCCTTTCACTTTCACTTTCAAACATAAACTGAATATGAATGGCAATGAAATCAAAATCTGCGAATAAGCTAAAATGTTTTTTTTTAAGATTTTCATTACATTGATGAAAATGAAGCAACAATTCATCTATGTGAAGAATAATGATGAATAAATTCATCAATATGAAGAAAACTACGAATATATGCGTATGAGGCTAGACTGACGCCCAAAAGCAAAAGGACGCCTTCCTTGCATCTTTGTTCATCAATATGACGAACACAATAATCAGAATGAAGAAATGATGAAAACATATATCACGTAATTCATCATATTGATGAAAACTATGAGAATTCATAAATATGAAGAAATTGTTCATCAACATGATGAAATTGTACCGTTATAGTGATGATAAAATGAACATTTCATTTGTTAAAAAAATAAAAATTTTTGGAAAGAAAATGCATAAGAAATAAGAAATAGATTTAATATTTGATTCCCAGATTCCCACCCACCGAAACAAGCAGATTATAGAATCTCTGTATTAAAACACCAATGCAATGCAACAACTCAAGAAATGAAAACTAACTCAAAATGCTTGCAAACCCCGTACAATTTAACTATATGATGGCAAAGTAAAAAAATTACAAGAACCCAAAGAAATAATAATAAAAACAAGGCATACCTTCCGCAATTCACAGCTTATTCAACACAACTTTAACAATTTTATAAAATTTATACTCAGCTCACATAGGCAAAGTACCTACATGAGAACTTAATCCTTTCACTTTCACTTTCAAACATAAACTGAATATGAATGGCAATGAAATCAAAATCTGCGAATAAGCTAAAATGTTTTTTTTTAAGATTTTCATTACATTGATGAAAATGAAGCAACAATTCATCTATGTGAAGAATAATGATGAATAAATTCATCAATATGAAGAAAACTACGAATATATGCGTATGAGGCTAGACTGACGCCCAAAAGCAAAAGGACGCCTTCCTTGCATCTTTGTTCATCAATATGACGAACACAATAATCAGAATGAAGAAATGATGAAAACATATATCACGTAATTCATCATATTGATGAAAACTATGAGAATTCATAAATATGAAGAAATTGTTCATCAACATGATGAAATTGTACCGTTATAGTGATGATAAAATGAACATTTCATTTGTTAAAAAAATAAAAATTTTTGGAAAGAAAATGCATAAAAAATAAGAAATAGATTTAATATTTGATTCCCAGATTCCCACCCACCGAAACAAGCAGATTATAGAATCTCTGTATTAAAACACCAATGCAATGCAACAACTCAAGAAATGAAAACTAACTCAAAATGCTTGCAAACCCCGTACAATTTAACTACATATATGATGGCAAAGTAAAAAAATTACAAGAACCCAAAGAAATAATAATAAAAACAAGGCATACCTTCCGCACTTCACAGCTTATTTAACACAACACAAGAAAGAACAATAAAAAATGAATTTAAAACTGAAAACTTAACACAACTTTAACAATTTTATAAAATTTACGAATCACTTTTTCACACTCCGTAGCTATATCTTATCTTTTGCTTTCAAAAATCCAACGCAGACTGTACTCGTACTATGTTTTGCGCAGAGTATATCTAATAATGAGTAGGGACACTCTCTACACAAATGCAACGCCTACTACTACATTCAACAATAAACAGCAAAAAAATAAAAAAACTGCAATGAGTGGAAGCAGGTCAAAATTATGAATAGTAATCCCTTCGGACAATCCCAAATGTTTGAAGGATACACAATAGGTTTTCCCAGGCCAATACCAATAAACTTCCATTGTAAGATACGCGACCTGTAGTTTTTTATGAATGCATTTTTAAAGGCATAATGATCGTGAGCGTGTATATGGTTTTGTTGTGCTGCTTAATAGCTTGGGTGACCAGATCTATATACACACCAGAGTATATCTAATAATGAATAGGGACACTCTCTACGCAAATGCAACGCTTACTACTACATTCAACAATAAACAGCAAAAAAATAAAAAAAACTGCAATGAGTGGAAGCAGGTCAAAATTATGAATAGTAATCCCTTCGGACAATCCCAAATGTTTGAAGGATACACAATAGGTTTTCCCAGGGTAATACCAATAAACTTCCAATATAAGATACGCAACCAGTAGTTTTTTATGAATGCATTTTTAAATGCGCACCCAAATGATCGTGAGTGTGTATATGGTTTTGTTTTGCTGCTTAATAGCTTGGGTGACCAGATCTAATTTGTTTTTATTACACTCAATTGTTTTATTACGTTCGGGTTTTTTCTTTGGGTTACATGTTTTTTAATTAATTTTTCAATGGTAGGTATGATTTATATGATTTTGTCTTTAATCTGGTCTTCTAAGAAATACATAAACAACACAATTAGGGAAATACAGATATTTTTTTTCTACTTTTGAGATACTTATTTAATAGCAGCTGGTCATATTAAAATGGAATTAGGCATGCACAGAAATTTGTTTAAAATGAAATTCCCCAATTTTAATATTTGTAAAAGAAAACTCGCTAGCGATATAGATACCAAGTGGAGTTGGCAGATATGAAGCTAACGACGCGACGGTCTAATATAACCAATAAAATTGTATTAAGATTTTAAGAGACAGGGGTTTCTTTCAACGAGTTAAGACGGTACGTTAACGATGAACTTACTCTTATTTTGAACTGCAAGCTTCGTGATAAGTACCTAGTGGACCAAAACAGAAACTGTATCATAATACCTATCAAGTTTAGAAATCATCTTATACTCACTTATTTTTTCACATTTTCACCCTCCGATGGCATCATCTACAATTAATTGAAACAATTATTTATGAAAAGGTACTGAAATGAATATTGGTAACAGTGAAATATTTATTTAAGATTTACTTACTTTGCAGAACCAGACAAAAAATTATTTATTTCTTAAGCACTGTATTCAACTTTAACTTTAATATTTTGCACATATGTACTTGTTAAGGCCAACCACATTTAACTCGTAAGAACCGTTCAAAAACAGCGACCTCTACATAGTAATAAAACGTTTTTCGGCTATAATTTCAAATTTTACTGAGCCAGAACTTTCAAGTTTTGGTTATATATTTGCCAAAATTGTTTTTCTGCTAAATTGTAGTTATTTGTCCTAACATTATGGTATTTTTCGTTTTCCAATTTTTGGTTTTTGGAAATTTATTGATTTTCTGAACTTAGTGAACTTAATGATGTTAAAAATATAGTTAAGTTAGCTTATCCAACCCTGATTGCATATTCTTATACATTATTCATCATATTGACGAAATCGTTCTTCTATATGATGACTAAGGAAATATATTCATCAGTATGAAGAAAATTGGGTAGACAGACACAGCGTTGTCACTTCTTAGTCGAAAAAATTTGAGTTGATGAAAAATGTTTGCAGTAAGTAAGCAAGTATTTATTTTTATGAAAGATATCATTAATGCTCAACCGAAAGAAATATTAAGAGTTCATATGAAAAGAGATGAACCTCCTCTCTGCAAAAAAAAATTGTGTCTTTCGTATGTATTTTTTAAGACACCACTAAAGCTATTTGCGAAAGAACGCAGGGCAGAGAATAGGTGTAACTAAGCTTCATTTTTGATCTATTTAACATTTGAAGAACAAAAAGTAAGGCTTTCGATCTTATTTAGGACAGACATTTGAGATATTTGACTTTAAATGAAGCAAGAACAGATATTCTTTTCCAAACAAGATTTGAGTCAGTAACACTTTTCTAAAGTCTCTTTATCGAACCTATTCTGAATGAATACTACAAGCGAGTAGATTTTGGGGAAAAGGACTCCCATCCCAATCCAAAATCATTTGCTCGATATTATCAAAACAAGTCATTTTTGTTCGTAAATATAAATAAAAAGATTAATATAATTTTCAACAGTTAAAAACACTTGTTTTATTTCCTCAAATGCACATTTCAGAAGCAATGCTTCCATCGTCCGTGAGATTCATAAATTAAATTCATAAATTTATAAAATAAATTAAATCTCACTGACGATGGAAGCATTGCTTCTGAAATGTGCATTTGAGGAAATAAAATAAGTGTTTTTAACTGTTGAAAATTATATTAATCTTTCTATTTATTAGATTAAAAAACACGTGGAATATCTCTACTACAAAACTCATTCGTAAATATGATGAATTAGTTCTTCAATAAGATGATTGTTCATAAATATGAAGAATCAATTCATCTATATGATGATCAAGCTGCATCCTAATGATAAAAAAAGTCTATTTTTTCATAAATATGATGAATTTTTCATGAATATGATGATACGAGTATAATCAATTCATTTGCTCGATATTATAAAAACAAGTCATTTTTGTTCGTAAATGTGATGAATTAGTTCTTCAGTAAGATGATTGCGCATATCTATTTAAATTTTCAATGCAGAAATTCCAAGTCTATTTTTTCATAAATATGATGAATCAATTCATCTATATGATGATCAAGCTGCATCCTAATTATAAAAACAAAAGTCTATTTTTTCATAAATATGATGAATTTTTCATGAATATGATGATACGAGTATAATCAATTCATTTGCTCGATATTATAAAAACAAGTCATTTTTGTTCGTAAATGTGATGAATTAGTTCTTCAGTAAGATGATTGCGCATATCTATTTAAATTTTCAATGCAGAAATTCCAAGTCTATTTTTTCATAAATATGATGAATCAATTCATCTATATGATGATCAAGCTGCATCCTAATTATAAAAACAAAAGTCTATTTTTTCATAAATATGATGAATTTTTCATGAATATGATGATACGAGTATAATCAATTCATTTGCTCGATATTATAAAAACAAGTCATTTTTGTTCGTAAATGTGATGAATTAGTTCTTCAGTAAGATGATTGCGCATATCTATTTAAATTTTCAATGCAGAAATTCCAAGTCTATTTTTTCATAAATATGATGAATCAATTCATCTATATGATGATCAAGCTGCATCCTAATTATAAAAACAAAAGTCTATTTTTTCATAAATATGATGAATTTTTCATGAATATGATGATACGAGTATAATCAATTCATTTGCTCGATATTATAAAAACAAGTCATTTTTGTTCGTAAATGTGATGAATTAGTTCTTCAGTAAGATGATTGCGCATATCTATTTAAATTTTCAATGCAGAAATTCCAAGTCTATTTTTTCATAAATATGATGAATCAATTCATCTATATGATGATCAAGCTGCATCCTAATTATAAAAACAAAAGTCTATTTTTTCATAAATATGATGAATTTTTCATGAATAAGATGATACGAGTATAATCAATTCATTTGCTCGATATTATAAAAACAAGTCATTTTTGTTCGTAAATGTGATGAATTAGTTCTTCAGTAAGATGATTGCGCATATCTATTTAAATTTTCAATGCAGAAATTCCAAGTCTATTTTTTCATAAATATGATGATATATGGTGAACATCAATTCATCTATATGATGATCGATTGACATCCTCATTATAAAATCGAAAGCCTATTTTTTCATCAATGTGATGAATCAATTCATCTATATGATCACCGGTTCACATTTGATGTGGTAAAACAAAAGCCTGTTTCTATCATTCGTTTGTTCATAAATATGATGAATTGTTTTAATCATTAAAATGATTGCTTAAATCGACACACATTCTCCATGTTAAAAAACCTCACTTTTGTTCATCAATGTGATGATATTGTTTCATCAATAAAATGATCACGCATATCTATTCAAATTCTCCATGATAGAACCGAAAGTCATCAATATGATGATTTAATTCATCTATATGACGATGATTTACATCATTTCACCTTCCCCTATCTCAAAATCGAAGTCCGTTTTTTGATGATTGTTTTCATCAGTATGATTAACTAATATTGTTCTTAAATATGATGAATATCTAAGTCATTTTAAAATAAATTCGTCATTTAGACAAAAAAATCATCAATAGGATGAAAAACCATCAAAAAAAGTGTTTTCATCACATGCATGAAAAGTTTTGATGAACTGATGAACTTAATTCATTCCAAATTACGATGAAATTCTCCAAAAAAAGTTGATGAACGCACTTTCATCTTATTGATGACTGACGAAACCGTCATCAAAAAGTTTTCATGAATTTTTGCATCATAGGGATGAAAAGTGCGTCATATAGATGATTTTCAGTTGATGAACGCCATTCTTCATATTGAAGATGATTATTTTTTTCAGTGTATACGGTTATACAGCTTCTCAAGAGCAATCGAATGGTCTGACCAAGACAAGCAATACCGGAAACGTAAAAAATGAATACGGCCAAACAGATTAACGACTGAGCCAGTACAACTGTATAACACCATGTGTATGACACAACCACAATTTTTTCCCCTGTTTTCACAAATCTTCCTCCCCTTCTAATTACCGTCCAATTTCACTTACGTCCCTTCTTTCCAAGGTCATGGAAACGTTGATAAACCGCCAACTTATGAAATATCTTGAAAAACGAAAGCTTTTTAATGACCGTCAGAACGGCTTTCGTAGCAATCGGTCCACTGGTGATTTGATGACTTATCTCACTGAAAAGTGGACCCAATCTTTACATTGTTTTGGAGAAACTAAGATTATTGCACTTGATATTTCTACAGCATTTGACAGACTTTGGCATCAGGCTCTTTTATCGAAAATGCGTGCTTACCTTTCCGACCGTTCAATACAAGTTGTATTGGATGGCTTCAAGTCTGATACCCACTTCATAAATGCTGGTGTGCCTCAGGACGGAGCCGACTCTCTTCCTCATTTTCATTGATGATCTCTTGTCTGAAACTTCTAATATAACCCGCTTTACTGTTTTGCTGACGACTCGACCCTCCGCTTTTCATATTCGTTTCCAAATTCACGTCCCTGCTCTTCGGATGTTGAAGTGGAACGGTTGCGTATGATAAGCTCATTGAATTCTGACCTTGACAGCATTGTTTCACGGGGTTATAAGAACCGAGTAGAATTCAATGCTTCGAAAACTCAATGCTGTCTCTTGTCGTTGAAGCTCAACATTCCCACATTGCCATTATCCATGAATGGTACCTGCATCCAAGAAACCGGAAAGCTGTCAGTACTTGGTATGTGTCTAAATGATGATCTTCGTTGGAATGACCACATATTTGAAGTCGCATAAAACGCTGCTAAATGCTTAGGTTTCTTGAGACGGTGCAGGAAGTTCTTCACCCCTTCTGATCTGGCTTCAATCTGTAAGGCCTTCATCCGCCCAAAATTGGAGTATAACTCCCATATCTGGTCAGGTGCTCCTCAAACATCTTTGCGCCTACTTGATAGGTTACAAAATAGAGCGTTAAAATTGATAGGTGATAGTTCAATCGTAGAATCGATTGATTCTTTTGAACATCGTCGAAATGTTACCTGTCTCACATTCTTTTATCGCTTTTTTCACAAACAGTGCTCTAGTGAAGTAGCCAGTTGCATTCCTCATCAGTTTTACTTTGAGCCCAACTTCGGGCGTACAGTCAAGTAAGTAAGTAAGTAAGTAAGTAAGTAACAAATTCATTTATTTATCCATTATTTCATCTAGTTAACATAATACATGAATTTTTTTAGCTATGGCTTAGCCGTCAGCCTGGTTAGCAAACATAATTTTTATAAAGGTACAATTACTATTGACTGTTCAATTGTAAATAATATAATATAATAAATAAACTTGCAATTAAACGTATTCGGTTACCAGTAACATTCTATACTTGGAGATTACTTCTAAAAATTTGCTTAGTGTTTTCCAGTCGCACTCGTTGAGTATTTTAAGGGTATCTTGCATTGATAGACTATGTTTCCCAAAGAAGAAAAGTCTGTGTGGCTTAAATATTGGGCAAATACTAATAAAATGGAAGCAATCCTCCTTTGCCTTAAGGTTGCAAATTGTACAAAACTGATTGAAGCTCCCGTTATAAGGACATCCGTTTAAGCTGAGTAGTTCACATCTTGCTTTAAAAATAATAGAAATTTCTCGGTAGGTTAGCGAATCGTGGAAGTAGTTTCTCTTATTCAGGTTGTAATTAAGTTGTGAGTATATAATAATCTACTGTTGGATTCACGTGCGCTTAGGATAAAGCCTTCTCGCATCGAGTCTTCATTTTTTTGTATTATACGGTACAGCTGCTCTTTTATGTTATTAGGGTTTGTTGCGTTAAAAACTAGTGTTTCACCACAAGCAATGCCAAGGCTTTCCCACTTAGCAGTCAACCAGTCTTTGTTCCTTAACTCGTATAAGAGCATTTTCTTTGTTATCCGTGAGTTCTCATAAGATAATGTTTTGATAATAAAATCAGCCTGTGCTTTAAGTGTACTTGTAAATAGTTTAGGAATTCCTGTTTCCAGGTAGATAGCATAACTTGGGGTATTTCGAGGGAAGTTGAAGAGTTTTTTCAGGAAATTTCTCTGGAATTGTTCAATTTGATCATATTCATCTGCACCCCAGATTTGCGAAGCATAACAGAGAGTTGACCTAACGACTGCTTCATATATCTTGAACTTGACAGAAAGAACTATCCTACTATTTGAGAACACGTTTCGCCATGACGAATTCAACAAGCTTTGTGATGTATTGGCCTTTTCCTTTAGATGGTTGTTGAAGCTCAAAGTGGAATTCAGTTTAACGCCTAGATATTTTATGTCGTTGGTGACTTCTAGAAGGTTCCCATTGTAGTACCACCTTTTAACGTTTTGGCCTTGAGATGAGAATACCATCACCTTAGACTTCTCTGTATTGATCGTTAATCCCCATCTGTCGCAGTAAGTCGC
Source organism: Melanostoma mellinum (assembly GCA_914767635.1). Classification (NCBI taxonomy): domain Eukaryota; kingdom Metazoa; phylum Arthropoda; class Insecta; order Diptera; family Syrphidae; genus Melanostoma; species Melanostoma mellinum. The sequence continues at coordinate 145,871,084 of OU612059.1, read as the reverse complement.
TAATCGATTAATCATCAACTGTAGGTTTTTGGGTGATTCTGACAGTATTACGAGGTCATCGGCGTATAATAAAACATTTATTACCGTATTGGCTATCCTTATTCCTCCAGGTAGATCTTCAACTATATCATTGATAAATAGAGAGAACAGTAGGGCGCTGAGAAGACAACCTTGCTTAACTCCAGTATTCGTCTCAAACCAATCAGAAAAAGTTGAGCCATCCCATACCGCTGCTTTTGTTCCTCTATACATTTCCTTAATTACATGTAGGAATTTTGAAGAGATACCTAGCTGTGAAAGCTTATATAGAAGTGCGTTACGATTAACACGATCGAAGGCAGTTTTGAAGTCCACAAAGAATGTGTAGACTTTCTTTTTCCGTGCTTGGAAGGCTTTGACGATCGAAGATAGTGTAAATATATGGTCTGTTGTAGAATAGTGCTTTCTAAAGCCGGCTTGTAAATTTGAAAGAATATTTTTCCTCTCCACCCATTTCTCAAGTCTCTCCACAAGTATAGAGATTCTTATTTTAGTTGCACCACCCCAATGTGGAATGCTTTACCTGGATCTCTGTTTCCCCTGCGTTACGATTCACAAGGATTCAAAAGCAAGGTGCATCGGTGTTTTTTGTTAAACTAAACCTACTTTCCTAAATGCTCGCACTGTATTCTATAACATTATATGGGTAGTCATAACCCCGTTAATTATAAAAAAGAAAAAAAAAGGTTGGGAAGATTTGACACGGTAACAAGCTTTGCAAAATATTTTGAAATCCAATAACAGTTTTATGTTTAAAAAATTTGCATATGTTAAATATCGTTTGTATCTGAGTCAAAGACTTTTCTTTGAACCCTTCCAAATTGTCAATTCCTCCTTCGGGGAAGGATGAGTTGACATTGGCGTTAGGAGGTTTTGACAGAGAGAGGAGCATTTGACAAATGATCACAGTTTAAAAGTTTTTAATTATTAAATAAACACAAAATTTTGTTATATTTCCGTAAATTAAGTAAATATGTTACATACTATTAAATAATTTTTTTAACTTATAACTCATCCTTTTTAAGTGGTACTCGTGGTGTGATGGATAGCATGTCCGCCTGTTAATCCAGAGTTAAGAGTTCGAATCCCAACAGAGGCAAAAATGTTTTTTCCAAGGGTATCGCCTTTCGCGACGAATTGGCAAGTCCTCCGTTAGTATTCGTTGCCATGAAAAGCTCTTTCTCGGCAGAAAATTGTAGGTCCCTTCCATTCCCCCACAAGGCATGGTTGTGAGAAATGCGCTAGGCCCAGGGGCTCCTCGCTCTGTTGCGCCACCCTATTTATTTATTTATCATCCTTTTTAAAAAGATTTTTGTAAGAAGTTTTTGAAAAAAGTTCCACTGGTGATCTTTTGATGCCATAAAGACGTGTCAAACTAATATTTTCTGACTTGCGTAAGCTAAGAGAAATTCTTTATCTCATAGAAGTATGTTGACTTTGTACGCATATTAAGGTGTTGAGACAAGAGTTTTGACCAAAATCCTTATTGCACCTTAAATCTGGAGTATAGATAAGGTAATCGATACCAGCATTTGTGCAAATCGAGTTTTTTTCTCCTAGATCTTTATTGTGTGGCACCTTAAGAGAAGAGGAATAGAAACTGTGATTTTTAACCATAATTAAATTTAACTTATTGATATTGATTTTTTGGATGTACCAACAAACACTGTTGCGTGACTATAAAGTTAGATTAAACCTTTTTCATGATCAAGCCCTTCTCCTCACTTGCACTAACTGTTTGAAATGGTAAATCGAAAGTCAAGGCTAGCAGACGAAGTGCATCTTATTATTCAATAACTAAATGTTCAAAATCTAATACCCAAACACTCCATTTCCTGTCGGTATAAGAATCGAGTTCTTTGAAATGTCCATTCGGATCACTATCTACGTAAGATATCCGTACCGTTTTGAAATCCAAAACAACCACTACCAAATATTTTTCCCAAACCAACGTAATTTGGAAAGGAAATTGGCAAAACCGAAAGTACTTTGCTATTTGGCCATCATTTAAAGACACTAGTAAAAAATCCTTCAAATATTCCTCCCCTAAATTGTAACAAATACACAACATCTAGTTTGAGTCACTCTTTCCATGCAAGGGTGCATATATCCACATAGCTGCTTTTATGTTGTACCGACATTTTTGCCACCCAATACATGCATCCCCGCACAAGTGAAAGTCATAAAAAAATACCATTGGCAGTGTTTAAGGCACACATTCCACCCATTATTTACGGCAGCTAAGTTCAAAGGAGGTTTGGGTCTGTTTTATCGTCCCTTTCCATGTTCTGCCTGATGTTGCCGGTTCTACCTACTACAGCCCGGCCTTGTCGAAATTGTTTGAGGATGCATTTTGTCAGAAATAAACCGAGCTGAGCTGATAGATGCTCAATGTGAACTAATATTTTGGCTTTGCTAAGCTCAAATCAAATCAAATCACAAAACAGAAGATTCTGTTTTGTGATTTGATTGGCATTGAAAATTCGCATCCTTTATAAGTTTTCAATTATTTCTCCATCCCGGGGCGGGTGGGTTGAAAAGGCTGGTTGCCATGGACGTTGTCTGGGCTTTCCAACCCTTAAATACGGTGCGTTGTCTGTATTTTGTGCGGAAGACAGTCGAGATGTAGATTTATTGCGAGAATTCGCTCTTGCTCCCCGTTTAAAACCCCAGCCAATGCACTTTCCAGCGTAGCAACCTCTGCCATAGCAGCTGCTTTGGCAGTTAATGGTCTGAAATGGAGTCTCAAAGAAGTTTGGGTTTGCCGACAACCGTCTGAGGTTGCATGACAATTGCAAAGTTTCCGTCTTATGTTCCTTTTTTCTTTTTAATTTTTTTTTTCTTCTTTTGGTTAGAATCTGGTGTCTCTCGAAGTCATAGAATTCTTGTTATTTAAAGGGAGTGAATCGAATCTCCCCTCGTTTTCGTCTAACGGTGGTGGTGGTAGTTTGCGTTGAATCTTTTTAAGATAATTGAGTGTTTGCCAGATGAAGGCGGATGGATGTAAAGCGTTTTCTTGATTTTAACGATTTGTTATTCATATTTCCTGCGTGTCGCTAGGGGAAAACTCCATAAGCCACAAAAAAAAAAAAAAAAAAAATACAAGTTAACCGAATTCCAACTGTGATGATGGGAAATATATCATATCAAGGCCCCATTTGTAAAGAAAGTCAAAAGGGAAATGGCTGTGGTGATTTGAATTTGAAGATCTTAGCAAAGAAAGCTAAGGATAAGGAGAACGGTGTTTGCTCTGGATATGAGTAGCAGGAGGAACGCCTTCAAGTGTACGTTTTAGGTGAAACAAGGTGAAAGACAAAAGTCTCCCCACCGAGATAAATGCTTTTGTCTAAGGGATGTTTATATAAACAGCTTGGGGTAGCAATTTAATATTTTAATTTTTTTCCGAGTTTTTGTGACTTAAGATGACACATTACGAATAGTTTCTGAAGAGTTTATTTCCAAGCTTAAAATTTTGGAAGGATCAAATTGATTTGTATTTAGCTTTTCGGTAAACGCGTATAATCAACCCATCCATGCGGTCGGTATGAGAGTTTATAAGTATGGATGTTATGTTTTTCATGGGTGATAGTATGGGTTTTAAGATTTGTTAACTTTCTTAGGTGGGGACTACAGATCTGGATAAACATAAGCCTCAACCAACTATTCCGTTTTCTGGTGAGCTATTGATTCAAGTCCATTTCCGTTTTGAAAGCGTCATCTAAGACCTTTGCAATTTCTCTGTAGTAAGCTCCAATCGCTTTATACAGGGTGTTTTGTATAAGATGTGACAAAATCATATGACGGATAAGTTGTGTGACAACAAAAAAATGTGACAAGAAAAAAATCGTGTGGGACGAAGATACCCCTCTACCCGTTTAGAAAAAGAAGAAAAATTATATTAATTTTTTTTTAAAATCAAATAAATTTTTTGAGCAGCAATTCAAGTTCAAGCTAATTTAGTGAACAGTTTTTGAGTAATCAAATCTCATTATGGGCGAACGTTGAAATGAAAGCAAACAGAATCCACAGGCTGAATGAAAATCTCACTAGTAAACTGCAACTCACCGAAAACGTCCTAATAAGTAGTCTCAGCATTTAATATTTGTTCAAAATATGGAATTATATTAAAGTTTTCTACTAAATACACTACAGAAAAACTGTGACCGTTGTATATAAAAACACAGCGCAATTTTTAAATCTGTAATATCTTCGAAAATATTAATTTAAATCACATGCTGTAGAGGGCAATTTTGATCTACATAAAATGCACAACGTATCTAAGGTATTTTATTGGATAAGAAATGATACTGTATCGTTTAAAATAGCTTGGTAAATAACCCTTTTTTTTTTTTGTAATATGTAAAAGATAAAAATGGTTACTGTGGGTTATCCTAAGGAAATAAACATATGCTGTTGCGGACTTTTTTATTCATCTCTTTAAGATATACAATTCCGTAGTACATAAATTTGATTTATCTCTTAAGGTTTAGCCAGCGTTTACAATTTAAGCGCAAAAAAATATGTTTGTTACGACATCACATTACAAATCCTTAAACATCTCGGCTTTTCTCTACTATAATATGCATGTATTATACATATAAACTTTCCTCTTGAATCACCCTATTCATTAAAAAAAACGCATAGAATCCGTTGTGTAGTTTTAAAAATCCAAACACATATAGGGACATAGGGACAGAGAAAGCGACTTCGTTTTATACTATGATATACTATGATGTAGTGATAGTGATGTATTTATTTATCTATTTATTTATTTTTGACTAGCATATTTACTTATTTCTTTTTTATTTAATTATTTTTTTTAATTTATTTATTTATATATGTATTTATTTGTTTGTATTCATATTCATGTTATTTATTTTTATTAACAATATATCACTATTCCTTGCTAAGCATGAAGTGCATGCATTCCCCCCCCCCCCCCTCCTCCCCCTTTTCAATAGAGGCTTTGAAGTGTTTTCTCTCAAACACCTTTTATAATCAGAGCATTAAAACTTAAAATTAAATATTCTAGTAGTAAGGTAAATTGTATCGAATGTCTGAAATGTAAAATGTGCGGTAAGCAAAACTGTTGTATAACTTAAATGAAATAAAAACATATCTACATACAAAAATTTTTTACAAAATTTTGCATTATTAAGGATCTACTTTTCATTCAGTAATAATCAATGTTCTGAGTAGTTCGAAGTCAAACACAGAAATTCGAATGAAAAAATCTTTTTTAGTTTAAAAAAAAAGGTTTTTAAAGATTTTATTTAGTTTATTTGATTTTCTCGAGAAAAGTAGCTTTGGTATTATTTTAATTTCTCGACACCGAGACGGGCAGGCCTAGACAGAGGGAGATAGACAGGAAGACACCCCTTCCCATACAATTTTTTTTTTCTTTTCTTAAGCCAACCTAACCGTTGTGAGCTTTGGTCGCACCATATGCAAAACACACTGTGTAATCCAGCTATCGAAGTCTCCCAATTTTTACTCTTCGGGCGATGGCCATGTAAGGGTCAGCTGCATCTTCCTACAAAATTATTTTTTTTTTTAATTTAAATTTTAGATGAAATCCTTGCTAAGGGGCCGTCCATAAAATACGTCACACTAAAATTTGCTTTTTCGAACGTATTTTATGGACGGCCCCTTAGGCACCAAGGAAAATTTTGGAATAATAGTTCTCTTATAAAAGGTTAACCTGGTTTTTCTGGTTCTATTTCTCAGTTGCGCTTTACCCTAAAGAAAAGGCGATTGGCAAGAGCAGTTTCCTTTTGATATCCGCGCTGATTATTTTCAGTATAGGTATTTAAAACAGTGCCAACGTAGCCCACATATACCAAAGTGGACTACCTCAAAGGCATGACATACTGCTTATTGTGAACTTTTGTTGAATTCGTCGTTGTTTTCTGTTTTTACCTTAAGGTAGCCCACACATACTTCATTGTATCCTCTTTAAAAATTTTGTCTTCCAGTTGCTTCTGTTCCAATTTCAATCAAACCTATCATATCACATCCGCTTCTTCCTACTTTCTACTATGCCGTTTGTATAAGCGAGCGAGTTAAAGCTTAGCACAATCTTTTCATTTTTGATGTTCAAATGGAGTTCCTTATTGACACTGACGGAACAGAATGTCATCCTACAGAATTATCACAACACTTAATTTCCTCAAACGCTTTTCATATGCTCTTCTCTTGAACAATGGGCTTCGTTTTGGTGTCTAAAAGAGACCCAGATCCTCAAAGTCTGCAGTTCTGATGGCTTTCTTACATTTTTGCTAATGGTCTTCAATACTTTAGTTAAATGGAGACAGTGAATATATAAGAAGAAATCCCAATTAAATTTACGTGTTTGAGAGAGAGTGTCTTATTCTACTTCGTTATCGGATGTCATTTGACGGTGCACTACCCATGGAAATTTAACGGTTATAACACCGATTACGAAGCTAATGTACTTAGAGACAAAAATATCTTGTACGTTTTGGGTTCAGTTTAGTTAAAAAGACACTTAAATGGTAAAGTCTGTTATTATAACATTGTTTTGTTTATTTTTCTGCTATTGGAGAGAATTTGTAATAGGTGACAACCTTGTTAAACGACAACGAGACGAGGATTATAGGACATTCTTGTATTCTAAGCCATTATAACTCAACCTCGAATAATTTATAAATAAGCTAGTCTTATGGTAGTTTTCAATAAACAAAAATGCACGTATTTTTTTCATTCTACTGTTTATTTATTAGAAAAATACAAAAATAAAAAAGTTCCTTTAACAATTATTTGGTTTATTGTAGCATAACGCTACGTCACACATCATACACGGTTAAGAATTTGTACTTACAACGGATCCTCTTCTCACACCCTACAGTCCAACGAACAACTTGGTCTGCGAACCTACTTTAATACAAGTAACGCCATCTAGTTTGTTCATGAGACACTTGTACTATATGAAAATATTTTTCAAAACTTTTTGTCGTGGCACAGTAGTGATTTAAAATGGAATAAAACAATAACTTGAGATTTTTTTGTTAAGTTTTCTGGTTTATTTCAGTGTTAGTTATTTTTAGTCGCTCCAATTTTCAGTACAATAATACAAATACTTGCTTTATACTAAAGCTTTGTAATATACAAACGCCGACACAGAGAGTTTGTTTTATTTTTTACAAGCTGATAGCTGACCCGAGATAACGAGATTTACAAGGAGAGAAGAAGGGAAGAACACCGACTTCTCAAAAAGAAAAAGAAGCAGCATGAGAAGCGCTCGTTTGAGGAAATAGAGAGGTGCCATGACAGGAATGAGATTCGGAAATTTTACCAAAAGGTAAAAAGATCCTGCCAGGGTGGCAAACCCCGAACTCAAGCCTGTAAAGACCAACAGGGAAACATAGTTATAGAGTCACAGTCGCTACTGAGGATCTGGAAAGATCATTTCTGCAGACTGCTTAACGGCGATGAGGACACAAATTCCGCTGTCAAGCAGATTGCCCCATTCAGCTTGGACGATGATCAAGAATGCCGTCCTTCCGACCTAGAGGAAGTTAAGCTTGCCATATGCAAACTTAAATCAAATAAGACTGCAGGTGCAGATGGCCTTGATGCCGAACTATTCAAGGTATCTGGAGACCAGTCGGAAAGGAGCATTCACCAGCTGATCTGCATGATATGGTCGGAAGAAAGCATGCCCGATGAATGGAACCTCAGTATCGTATGCCCGATCCTAAAGAAAGGAGACCCTTACAATTGCGCCAATTATAGAGGGATAAGCCTCCTTAACGTCGCTTATAAGATCTTGTCTGCTGTAATATGTGTATGTCTGCAACCCCACGTCAACAACTTGATAGGTCCTTTCAATGTGGTTTTAGACCAGAGAAGTCCACAATAGACAAAATTTTCACATTACGGCAGATCTTGGAAAAAACCCGAGAACGTAATATCGATATTCACCATCTTTTTATCGATTTCAAGGCCGCGTATGACAGTGTCTACAGAGACGAGCTGTACACTGTACAGAGCCATGTCTAGCTTCGGCATCCCTGCAAAACTCGTACGACTATGCAGGATGACTTTGGAGAACTCACGCTGCTCCGTCAAGATCGGTAAAGAACTCACCGAGACCTTTGATGTCGAAAAAGGTTTTAGGCAAGGCGACAAACTGTCATGCGATTTCTTCAACATCATACTTGAACAGATTGTAAGAAACTCAATCGTCAACACCAGAGGAACAATCTTTCAAAAGTCTGTACAATTACTCGCCTATGCAGACGATATTGACGTAATGGGAAGAAAAAAGCGTGATGTCATAGATGCTTTTGCGAGTATTGAAACGAAAACGGCAAAAATGAGTTTGATGGTTAATGAGGGCAAAACGAAGTATATGCTGTCATCAAACAGGGACACAGAACATCGACGAATTGGACAAATCGTCACAATAGACAGACATAACTTCGAGGTAGTACAGGACTTCGTCTACCTAGGATCCACTGTAGACACGGACAACAACATCAGTGCGGAGATCAAACGGAGAATAACTCTTGCCAACCGTTGCTTCTTTGGGTTAAGAAGGCAATTGAGAAACAAAACCCTCTCTAGAAAAACCAAGGTGACCTTGTATAAGACCTTGATCATCCCAGTCCTGCTTTACGGCGCGGAAGCATGGACCTTATCGAAAGCGAATGAGGAAACCCTTGGTCGTTTCGAAAAAAAAATTCTCCGAATGATCTTTGGTCCCGTATGCGAAGACAATGTGTGGAGAAGAAGATACAACGAGCTGTATGAGCTGTGCCGCGACATGGGCATAGCCAGAAGAGTACGCATCGCGAGGCTACGATGGTTTAGCCATGTAGAGCGGATGGACCCAAACGCTCCGGCTTGTCGGGTGTTCGAAAGCACATTGTAGGTAAATCGCGGAAGGGGAAGACCTCGTCTTAGGTGGCGCAATCAAGTGGATGAAGACCTCAACCGACTTGGAGTGCGAAACTGGAGAGAGCTCGCCCGAAATCGAAGTCGTTATAGAAGGATGTTGGTTGAGGCCCAGGTTCACCCCGAACTGTAATGCCCACCTAAGTAAGAAGTTAGATAGCTGACCCGCCCTGTGTAGCTCAGGGTCTAAGAAATTGAATTGAGTAAATTAAGTAAAGTAGCTTCCAAGTTTCCGTTCCAGTGGGAAAATAGGGTGGAATATAGTCTATGTTACTCATGGATATTGAAAGATTTTAAAGGTGAAAGAATTTTTGAAGTCATTATTGTATAGTTACCTACTACTTTCCTTTTATGTTCCCGTTCCCGTGAAAATATAGAAATAAAATAAAGTCAATGTTTATCGGGCTTAGGCGGTATTGTAATGGTGAAAAAAATTTGAAACCGGCCCAGAGGTTTTTAAATTCCCGTTCCCGTATATTTTTAGTATTTATTTAATTTATGTTCGGCTTACACTGTAAGATATGATATCTTATTTATAGTGTAAGGTAAAATTGTACATTTGCTACTAAATTTGATAAATTTACATTATTTTGAACGTTCATAATATTTTTCATATATTTGAAGAGAATGTCTAAACATGACTAAAGTGAATTTTAAGTTGGGTTTTAATTTCTGCTGTGCTAGCTGTGTTTTTAGTTAATTGCGGTAAGGAATTCCATAAACGCGTTGAATTCACGTATATGGAAGAATATAGAAAAACCAGTCGTCGTGATAGCTTCAGAGAGAAACTAATAGTTTTATATAGAAACTCTCATTGTTTCCCTAAACGAAGCGCATACATATGGACATTGGACAATGCTTATGACAGTGGGGACGCTACCAAACATCACGCAAAGTGTATACATTTACATGTTTCTTTATCGTGACACATTCAGGTTTCATTGAGTCTCAAATCACAACGAATCTAAAGAAGTTTCAGTTGAAACTTAAATTGAGTTTAATCAACCATTGAATTAAACAGTTCCTTTTTTCGTTTATAAATACACTTCATTGAATTTTACATAAACGGTCACTGAATGTAAAAGAAGAGAGCATTGGTCTAAGGTTCTGGAATAGAATATTTCATTTTTAATTGCTTTCAATACTTTCCAAGAATCTTTGAGACTTTTTAACCTTCAGTATCTGATGCTCTTTTCTGTTGGGTTAAAAAAAAAAACAAATCTACTACATAAAATACTAACTGTCTGCAAGTTAGTTCATCATATAACGTTTTGAGGTCCTTACATATGAAAGTACGTTGAAGGATCTCCTAAAAAGCATTCTATTCACACTCTTCAATACCAGTTTATTAAATACCCAACTCCAAGTTGAGGACTTCAACCGTTCGAAACAATATGTAATTACGATGCGCACGGTATTTAAAAATAATTGCTTCACCAGAGCATAATAATTCCCTTTAATTCCTTTTAACACAAGGATCAAGGTTAAATGTAGCTCCTCTCGAGCTTGTTAACTCAACACTCCCCCAAAATGTTAAGTTTTTTTTTTTTTTTTTAAGTGGAAAAATTCAAAATAATAGGGAAAATTTCGATAGAGCCGCTTATTAGGTATTTATTATTATTTTTTATTTTTTAACGCATGCGTTTTGGTGCTGTCTAGGTACTGTTGCTGCTGGTCGATATCCTGTCAACACTCTCTGTCTTCAAAATATATGCATACACAGTTACAGGATGGTAGGAGGAGACTTGTCACAAACAAAACACAATTATTCATTAAAGGGTTGCTGCTGAAGCTGAAGCTGATGCTGTGTTTTCTTTTTGGTGGGCTTAAGCCAGCACCCACGCGAAGGAAGGGTTTAGGTTCGGTGCGTGCCTTATTCGCCAAACTAGACATGAGCTCTATATTATTATTTTTGTTTTGCTTTTTTAAGGGAAACAGATGTTACTATGACAATGAGACAACACAATTTGTTTGTACAGAGAGAAGAGATGCTCTGGTGGTGTCTGAAGTTTATTATAACCTAAGGATATTTACATATTTGTAATTTCATGTGTATTCTTCGTCAATGCTTCGAGACTTTCATCCTCCGAAACATGAGATTATTTTAATGTGGCGAATTTTTGTTTCATGGAAATTGATGCAGCGCAGAAATTTTTATATTAATGTGATTACTGTCGGTTGTGGATTTTACTATTTCCACCTCTCATGTTGGTCTTTGTTGGTCTTTAAAATTTGTCAAAGGACTAACCCATGTGAGCTCCGCATTAAGCTTGGACGTAGCTTTTTTGTTTCTTCGACAAAAAATGTAAATGATCTTCAATAAGCTAATTTAATAGATATAGGTTATGTTTAAATGGCTGTCAGGAAACCAAATAACACACTTAGACCAGTATTCGGCCTATGGATCTGGATGGATATTCGGCATTTGGATCTTTTACTAAAGCGACAGAGGTGGATGCTGGAGGGTATCTGTGTCCACTAGATCGCTTGGATCATCGATGAATTGATCCCCTAGAAATAGTTTTTTTTAGGGAGAGTGCACGGCATGAACAGAGCAGGTGTGGAATAGTCGCTTCTTCCTTTTCATCTCAGCAGCTTCTGCAAAATCGAGACAATGTTCGGTAATGACAATGATTACGGAGCCAATGAGCCATCTGCTTAAGGATAGCAAGTGTCTTTTGCGGTTTAGATCTAGTGTCGGCCATATCTGTTTTGTTGTTTTATCCATGGTATCTTGCTTTAGCATGTGTTTACATACATATGTAGCGATTACTATACTAATGTTCAAACTGCCGGTTGGTATAGGTATACCATATGCCGGTTCCATTTCTAGTGAGTTCATCGGCTTTGCAGTTGCCTAGGATATATTTGTAACTCGGCATCAAAAAAGTTGAATGTTGAACTTATTCAGCCGTTTCCATCAGAGATAATTTGAGGGCAGTGCTGCCATCCGTATGATAACTAAGCTACATGTATGATAATTTTATGCCTTGTATGATGTATGATAGCAAACCATTATCATACGCCAAATGTATGATAATTTCGAGTTTTCGAAAAAATATTTTTTAGAAAATTAAATTTTTTTTTTTGCATATAAAAAATATATTCCGAAGCATAAAATAATTAGAAACGGGTACTCTTTAATAAAAAATCATCACTTGTCATCACTGATCCATTACGCGCTTTTAGCTTTTGCATTGTATATGTATATTACTATATTATATCTATATTACTCTCGAAAACAAAACCAGTCCCTGAAAGCAATCTATGTATCCGCCGGCGTACTAACATTCCCCTGTAAACTGTAATTTTTAGAGCGCCGGCGGATACATAGATGGCTTTCAAGGACTGGTTTTGTTTTCGATAGTAATTTTTTCCTTTTTTTTAGAGATTAATAAAGAAAACGTTTTAAATACAGACAGAGTCTTCCAGTATTTGCAAGATCCTCAAGTAAAACTATTTTTCCTATTTTTGGATTGGGTTTTACCGAAATTTATTTCCCTCAATGCTTTTTTTCAGACAAAATAATGGAAAGTTTGTATATTTTCAGGCCACAAAATACAATAGGTTGTTCCACAAGATCAAATTTTCCGTCTTTACTACCCATTACAAAACTTTTGCCAAGGTGTTTGGAAAACGGGGTGGAGATACAAATATTAGACGACGAATGGCGAATTTTGCGGTTTTCCAAATTTCCAGAAATGATTTTAAAAGAAAAAGAGGTAGAGAGTTTTTGGGGTAGACTTTTAGAATTTAAAAACGAGAATCAAGAAAAGCCTTTTGAAGTTATTTCAAAATTTGTTTTATATTAATACTAGCTGACCCGGCCACGCGTTGCTGTGGCTAGCATTTTTTTCACATGATGTTGTTAAAAATAAAAATAAATAGGGTGGCGCAACAGAGCGAGGAGCCCCTGGGCCTAGCGCATTTCTCACAACCATGCCTTGTGAGGGAATGGAGGGGACCTACAATTTTTCGCCGGTTCCGAACGGCTAATTGAGAATGCGCTTTTCATGGCAATGAATTTACTAACGGAGGACTTGCCAATTCCTCGCGAAAGGCGATACCCGTGGAAAAACATTTTTGGATTTTGCCTGTTGTTATTAAGTATTTAATTGGAATGGTAGGAGAACATCAGACCTGGGTACCACAATGCTTTTCACATAGATGTTATTTGTAAAAAAATTAAGGGGGACCTTCATTACTGATTCTCTACTACCGTTAACTCTTACTAAAATGAAATTATTACTTATGAAAGAAGACGGAAACGTTAAAGCTGGTATAAAAATTTATTGGTTTGGGATTTGAAGGGGAAGGACTTTGAACATAATTGATAAAAATTTTCGTACAGTTTATATAAAGCAATAATCACAACAAAAGAATAAAATTTTAAATTTTTTTATTATTTTTATTCAAGTTTGTATCAAATGAGTGAATTACATAAATAACATGTGATAGTTAATATTATAAATGAGGTTGGTTAGTTGGATAGTTTAAAATCTTCTTTAAAAATTATTTTAATTTCAATTTAATTTAGCACTAATCGGTGCACAATATTTTTGGTTAACCTGTCTTTTGCTAAGACAAATAGGTTCGACGGCGTTCCTACACGTGAACATGCAACATATAGCTGCCCATGAGAAAAACATGGATTTTCCAAATCTAATCCACAAATTGACATTGTTTGGCCTTGAGACTTATTTATAGTCATGGCAAAAGCCAAACGAATTGGAAACTGTAACCTTCTGAAGGGTATGGTAAAATCTGACGGTATCATTGGAATACGTGGCAACAGGACCACTTTTCCTTTAAACTTTCCAGTTAAAATGATTGCTTCCAGAATATTTCCGGTTATCTTTTTGATTTAAATTACGCAGGAGAATAATAGTTTAACCCATCTTTAATCGAAGATTATGTGGTGGCATTCCGGGTATATCTAGTGAACAACAGTATCGATTGATTTAAAATACATCAGATCGCCTGGTAACAACTGTTGTATCTGGAAGTTAATTTCATCAACATCTACATTTTTAGCTGCCAAAATAGCCCGTCGACTGAGCCAGTTATGATTCAAGTACCTAATTACTCTGTATATCCGGAAAAATACTCTGAATCAATTCATTTTTTTCCTGAAGAACAGTGCAGAAATTGTCTGGCAGTTTAATGCATTGAGTATTTGGTTGCAGCTCTATATCACCGTTCCCAACATCTAGTAACTGTTCGGAAAATATTTGTGCTGATGGATCATTTTGCAATCTCACGCTGCCTCTGTCGTTCTTGTACTCGTGTTGCAGCTATGTTTCGTTCTCGTGACTCGTGCTGCTCTTATTCTTCCATTATTCTGTCGCATACGTTCGTCACGTTGTTCTTGACACTCTTGTGCACGAAGCTCTGCTATCCTGACTCTTTGAGCTCCATTTCTTGTGGTGATTTGTTCTGCCGACTGATGAGCTCTTTCAACGCGTTTGCGTCGTGTCTCTTTGCTCCTGTTGTTGTTGAGGTTAGATTTTTTGGGTGGCATTCAACTGAAAATAACATTTTAATCGTTACAAAATAAGCTGAAAAACATGCTATTATAGCGCATTAAATAGCTGTATATATCTTACCTTAGCCACATGTATATAGTTTAATTACAGTAACGAAACACCAATTATCAAAAAGCTGGAGTAATTTCGCCTGATTATGTTCACTATAATATGGATTTAATTTGTATTTGATTTATACTTAAGTCAAGCTACACTTAGCCGGCTATACTTACTCCAAAAATAAAAAAGTAAAATTCACTGTATTTCGTTTATTTTAAAATAAATTTAAATTATACTTTAGTCTCAACAACATATGGTTGTTGATCCTAAATTGAGATGTAAGCTATCCTATCTTCCAATTTGGATCAAACTGCACACGGTATCCAAATTTTATTAAAATCGGTTAATTAGTTTAGGAGTCCATCGCGGACGAACATTGTGACACGTAATTATGGTGGTCGATCATAAATTGAGATGCAAGCTATCCTATCTACCAAGTTGGATCAAACTGCACACGGTGTACAAATTTGATTACAATCGGTTAAGTAGCTTAGGAGTCCATCGCGGACAAACATTGTGACACGTGATTTATATATATTAAGAAGATAATATAATATAATATAATATAATATACTTTCCTTACCTCATGCTAATGCCGACTACGAAAAGATATTTAGCCACCTAGGCTATATCAACACAAAATTAAGGAATACTTTAAGCAATTTTTCGGTTACAAATATTCTTCACGCCAAGGATCACATGAAGTCTTGTGGCGGTCGCAATAAGTTTCAACCTAGTCTATCAATGTTAAAAAACTTAAAAATAATATGTAAAAGGATATTGTAAAAAAGGATAGTCTTACAAACAATGATGACATTGTTAACTCTATGTACAAAATGTTTAAGCTGAATGAAAAAAATGTAAATAAAATTACTTTAAATTGACTTGAAACAAATGTGTTGTTGCTTTTTCTAACTTTGCAACTCTTTCTTTCTTAATAGGGGTAAGTGAAATATGAAGTTGTATGAATATTCAGGTCCGTCTACTTTCAAGCCTTAGAAACCATTTCAATGCTTTTCAATAATCTCTTTTCATCTTTACGGTACCAATATGAAGCAAAAAACACCAAAAATCATTTTTTTATTTATATTTTTTTCAACTTATGTAAAACGAGGGCGACGTTGAACGCGTATGATAATTCGCCCTCTGGCATGATAATTTCAAACGAATTGTATGATAAGTCATTCGCTCAAATCTGGCAGCACTGTTTGAGGGCTGCTTAGTTGTCTGAGAGATTCGGAGGATATAACGTTTTATTTTAAAGCATTTTTTAAATCCAGAACATCCGCTTGAGACACATTACAATGGCTTTTGAGGCGGAATGAGAGACTTACGTTTTGTCTATCTGATTACACCCCGCAAAAAATCCCTTCTTTGGTCTTTAAACTATCTGTAATATGAAATGAAGAATTCTCCGTCATACCAATTTCGTCTCGGTGGAATAGAGACTGTTTTCAAAGACCAATTGGGGGATGGTGTAGTCGAAATGACTTGGGATTGATCTGAAAGTTTAGGTTTGTTAAATGACTGATATGATTAGCTGTTGTTTAGGTTTGTTAAATGACTGATATGATTAGCTGTGCTAGCGGCCATCAATTTACTGAAGATATCTAAAGCATAAGATTAAGGAGGATGTTTAGGATGGCTGAGGGTGTTGATCGGAGAGCTCTGTTTATGCACATGGCCTATATAATCGCTGGAACTTGGTTAGACTATTACAGTAAGTCATTTTTCTAAAGCGTAGTCAAAATGTAGTTTGAACATTGGAGGGAAGCCAGTATCTCTAATATTGTCATGTAATTTAGCACACTTTGAGGCAGTATGCATGTTGCTGACGCCTGTCGATGTCTTGCCTCTTTAATTTTTTAGAGAGATGTGTTACCCTTCTTAGGTTAGTAGTAAAGCAGACTCAAAAATATGTGCACCTTAACAAGTTCGATGGACTCATTGATGAAATTCCATCGTTCTTCTTGGCTTATTCTATCATCATCTCCCATACTATGACCTTCGACACCTCCTGGTTAAATACCAATTTTCATGTTGTGCAATATTCGCTGCATGCTCAACGCCTCCTGTTAAAATACCGGTAAAATAATTAAATAAATAACGTTGCACCACATAGCGGGGATCCTCGAGGTTCAGCGCTTCCTTGTGTAACGGTAGATGTTGACCCTAATCTACGATATGCACGGATATGTTTCCCACTAAATCACAAAAAGGAACAGGAACCCCTTTAGGTTCAAAAGGACGTAGACTAGGTTGTCCGGGTAGGGAAGTGCGGCAGGCATGCTTGCGATCGCGCGACACTAGCTCGACGGAGGCGTAGGATCTTGCACTACTATGCCGGACCCGTTAAATTTTACATGCCTGATTTCTATGAAAAATCTACACATCTACTCAAACCACAATGAAAACCAGAAAGGATTGTTTAAGTATTCTGAACAATAATGTTTGGAAACTGTGAGATGGTATCAGTTTCCTTTGCGTTGCCCACCCTCAGTCGAATTCGATGAACTCAGACCATCCTTGGCTAATGTCTCGCAAAATCATTTTATGACACTAGCCCCTAATTTAAAGTCGGAATGAATTAATAAGATTCACCCGCTATCCGTCGAATACCCTCTCTCATTACACGCCCCCTTCCAGCACCACATAAATATTTTAATTACTCATTTCACTTAAATACGTCATTCAATAATTTGTATACTCGCCGAAAACAGAAACCATATTTTCCATTCTAAAATTTCAATTTTGTTTTATTTGATACCGATTATTCCTCTCTTAAAACTAACATTCTTATTTATTCAACGCCCTCTGTGCAGCGTTCGGACTTTACTGCAATCGCAGTAGATCTACTGCACTTTTTGGCAAATTTTCAAATCTACTGCACCACTGCGTTTTTCTTGCCATCTACTGCGATTTTTGAAAATTTTGTTTAAATAACATTTCTGTTCACAGAATAACATCCCTGCTCAAAGAAAATAAAGTAAAACAAACTGTCAAACATAAAAAAAAATTATATGTGTCTCTTTCATGCAAATTTTTGCTTAAGTTAGCTAGGGTTAGTGTGTTGTTGGCTTGTTTTGTTGCTGCACCGTGTTGTGTTTCTGCAATACTTATACTTACTTGTTCCTTCTCCTCGTTTCTTTTTGCCATCTCACTTCCACGTGCGCATCAATACGAAACAAAACGTTCAAGCAATAGCAATAGCGGAAAGGCAATTCTCAGCGATGAATTTAATTAAAAACAAATTTCGAAACAAGCTCAGTGTTCAAACTGTCGAAAATCTTCTGTTTGCGCATTCTTTAATTAAAAATCGCCATGATGTTTTCGTATCACCACTTGATTTGATTAAATTTATAAAAAATACAAATTTATTAATGGAAAGTTTGAATAATTGATATAAACTGAAACTAAACATTTTCAATCGTGTGATTTTGTAATTATGACATATGTAAATGTGATAATACTTGTTTTTGTTTTTTTTTTTTTTGTTTTTTTATTGTAGTATTGTTTTGATATTAAACCAAAGAATATGGATTTTATTTTAGTTTTGTTATGTTAATAAAGAAAAAAATTATAAAACTAAAACAAAACCTCTTTTTCTATTGAAAGTCAATTCTACTGCGAAAATATTGATTCTACTGCGATTTTGAGTTCTTTTTACTGCGATTTGCAATATCTCAAGTCCGAACCCTGCCTCTGTGGTCTTCCACGATATTATCGCGTATAATTTCGTATTCTTTAAATGCACTTAAATATGTTTCATGTCACTTATATAGGTGCATGAGATTAAGTTGTAGTGTCTCTTTAATTTATTGTTTTTTTTTTTTTTCTGTAATCTTCTTATCTTGTTTTTTGTTTTTTTTTTTTTCTCTCTTATACACTCACTCTTTATTTTCTATTTCTCTTTTACTTTTCAATTAATAAAACTAAACTATACTGTGCATTCAATATTTCAAAACTCTCTTTTGAGTACCTATTCTTTCTTTTGTTATTGTTGAGTGTAAACAAAAAGATTGCTCAAATTTTCAACTCTTAAATATTCTTCGTTCAATAGATTTAAGAAAATGTACTTCAAAATAACGAAAAATTGGACTCACCAGAATGCTTCTTTTGCAAGCTTACGTTTGTTTACTTTCTCTTGACCTTGGGTGGGCTCATACTCCGACGATGGTGTGCACAGCATACGTTGGAGGACAGCTCTCACGGGTTGGCTTATCGCTAGCTAAATGCAAAAACAAAATCTTAAAGCACTTGAACGAGTCTTATCAGAGATTAAAATTTCTATTACTTATCTTTTTGGTTTCCTTTTGATTTTACTTTCGTTTTGCAAGGTGAAATTCTAACACTGACCACAGAAGAGCTTACAATTGGATTACTACGCCTATCTTAATCGATATGTCTGTACGAATCGCACGACCTTATGTAATGACTGCACTAGCGTGCTGTGTTGTTACTTTCTCCCTCGCCAGTCTTTTCAGTCTTGTAGAGCGCAAGCGTAAGCTTTTGGGCTTTCGGGCGCGGACAGGTTGGGGGAGCCGGTGCTCGATGGGTTGCTGCTATAAGTGCTGGCTGATGGATCGATGGAGTTCTACGTAGATGATGATCTTGACAGATCAGAAAAAAAACAAACGAAATCGTGGACTCCAATCACGTGAGTTGTAGCTTGCAATCGCTAAATGGCAGCTCAAGTTGATATCGCGGCTGCGCGGCCGATTTTTGTTGCGGGAATCAATGGCCGGTTTTGTGCCTGGGCAAGGAGAGAATTCTCGCTCCTACACGTGCAGCCCGCGCTTGAATACCAATCCTCTTGCCTCGTGACTTTCTCTACGCGGAGGGTTATCTATGTTTTAAAGCGGTATTACACAATTAAAAGAGCTTTTCTTTTACGCTTAGACCAAAGCGTTAATTTACCTTCACTTGGAGTAGCTATGGATACGAATTTTTTTTGGGAACGAGCCCGAGATTCAGCACGTAGAGTAGAATTTCTCCTCGGTCTCTGCGAACACTTTAATTAACTATTTCTTCTCACTTTCCCTAAAATCTTTTGATCAAAGCTCGAAATTTACCTTTCGTTTACTTCAGGCGACTAACACGAAGTAGAACTTCGACAAGTGTAAGTTAATTGAGGGGTTCTTACACTTAGCACGCACGTCGTACGTCCACTCCCGGCCAGCAGCAAAATCGAAAAGACTCGTGGATTGTACTCATCGATAAATCAAAGGTTCGGAATGAAAATGTCGTCTGTTTCCTTTTTGGTACTTAACGAAAGACACAGCCGATAGGTTTTTCGAATACGATTTTTCGCAAGTATATACAGGGTGATACTTTTATAGTATTTTGATTTTGCGTGTGGAATTCCGTATGTTGGTTTTTTTTTTTTGTTTTTTTAGATATATTTTGTTTATATTTTTCTTTTTACTTTGTTTGTTCGTTTGGGTAAAGGGGTCCCTACACTTGTGAGGAATGGAGAGTCCGCGATTCCCAACGTAGGTACAAAAACTTTTTTTTTTGTTTCCTGTTGGGTTTTGAACCTCGAACCTCCTGCGTAACAGGCAAACATGTTTGATGTAATCTCACCATCCCCTATTGCTGCTGAAGTAGCTTCCCTGTTCAAGTTCTACAAAACACAGCCAAACTGTAGTGTCATTTCTCATTTCCAACCCAAACAATTTGAACGTTGTATCTTCTATCAAAATTAAACCATTTTTAATATGATCTTATGAATTAGTTACATTGCTTTCTTCATCACTAACTATTGTTAAAAATTCTACACAAACTCTGGGCCGCATTTGCAGCGAAATTTAATCCCTTTTCACCTCTCGTTCTCACTTATTTAAAAGCCACTCATTCAAATACCCCCTTTCATAACTTCCCGCTCAATGTGTAGGTAATGTTAATACCTATACGACTGTATCAACGAATACAACGTACATGAACCGAGAACATTTAAAGCACTCTCAGCTTGCCTTTTCAAAATCCAAACGACTCGCCGCCCCATCGTAGCATGCTGGTCGGTGCAACCCTACACCAAACAGTACAATGAAACGCAATGCCGAGTCCTTGAAATCGTTCGCCTAGCAAGCCAGCATTAGTTTTTTTTTCCAACGTCAGGACGGAACCAGCATTCCTCTTCCTGTAAAATGTACGATGCAGAGCACACATCCTTATCCTTATTCCGTTGCATATGAGAAAATAACTGAACAAATATGGAAAACATTTGCCTCCCAACTTGAATATTGAACCTCCACCCTCTGTAGTTCTGTACCGATTGTCTAGCGATGGTCTGTTTCTGTTCTGCTCGTTGCTTTTTTTCCTTTTAAGTCTGTTCGCCTGTGCATGGCTGTTTTTTATTACGTTTTCTGTTTATGTTTGTTTATTTGTTTGAAGTTTCCAATGCTACCGGACAAATGGAAGGGAGAGATGCCGTTATGATGCCAAATACCATTCGTCCTCAGTTGTCTGTCGATTATCCTACGCTTTATTATCGAATCGTAAATTTCATAAGGAATTATTACGAATCGAATTGAAACCTTTTGCAATGGGTTAAGCGCAAATGGATAGAGAAATTGTTGCTAAGGGATGAATCTTAAGCCAGGCGTAAGGATGGTATGAATGGACGTGAGTGGAAGTCATATACTATATTCACCAAAGTGCTCTTCCAATGTCCACTTGAAAGTTTTCTGATCTTCTTTCCCCGAGGGATTTAATTACGAAAGAAGTTAGTTCGTCACTATAATTATTACATATTACAAATCCTGGAACAGAGGTTATTTTTCTGACAATGTCACATACGGTGCTTGCTCAATGTTCTATTATCAAGTAGAATGAAACGCCCTTGAATAGAAAATGAAAATAAAAGACTTAAATGTGAGAAGGTAGGTATTATGTGCAAGAGGAAATTATGAATTGTATGTCACGTTCTAAAATGGAGTCATGTTATTTGTTTGAAACTTCAAAATTACTATTCTCGAGGGATGGCAAAAAACATTATGATGTCCTAGGTATGCAGTTTCCTTTTTAGGTGATCTCACACGTCACAACATTCGTCGAAGCTAAAGGGATGCGTTGGTAAATGAGAGTCACATTCTACGTGTTTTCTTGATGGAGGGTTGAATGAATGTGATGTTTATTAAGAGCTCTTGTTTGCAACTGACAGGTTCAGCTTATGGTGTGGAAGTTATTCTGGAGGAGTTATGAAAGCTGTGGAAAGCAAGAAGATTTTATTTTATCTTATAAGAAAGAGAAAAGTTCTTATGAAGAATTTTTTTTTAATGCACAAAAAACGTATAAACAATATTATGTTTTTTTGTTATCCTTGGGATGAAGCCTCAAATTATTGACTTTCTTTTTATTTTGTATAACCAATCTGGCTATCTAGCACAGCAACAACTATTTACCCTGACCGATACAGTTGAGATGAGCATGTTTCGTTTGTATGTTTCCATATAATTACTTTTGAAATTTAGCAAGGAGTTTGAGAGCGTTAACCGTTTTAGACTTTGTTTCAAACTCAACAGATAGGTACTTTTTCTTGCTTGTAATCTGATATTCTCACATTTATTACAACGCTTTCAATGTGTTGAAAACAAGTTTGATTTTATTGAAACTATTTCTATATTGTTATTGTTGACTTCTATAATTTACCCCTGCAGTGCAAAATCATTCTCATTTGTTCAGTTTTGGCTGATGTTGTTCAGTAACTCTTCTCTCGTCTTTACCGATCTATTTTATGTTTATACATGGGTCTTAGATGACTTGATATTAAATGGGTTTTCATACTTGACGAAACCATATCTTTAGCTTTAGTGGAGGACCGTTAGACATAAAAAAGGCAAAACCTAGGAATCCAAGGCCAGTCCATGGATTTTCATGAAATTTTCGGAAATGTGTTTTGGATGGCGTATAGAAAAAAGTTAAAAAATAAAATTTCACCGCTCTCAATTTTTTAATTATTTTTAAAATTAATTATTAACTTTTAGAATTTTATTTTATTTATTTAGGGTATTTTAGATAAGGTTTTCCAAAGCGTAAGGATGGATAGGTTTGGTTAAGACAAAAAAAAAAATTGTATGGGAGGGGGGTCTATATCCCTACGTGCAGGCGCGAGGGGCAATTTTATATGAAATTTACTTCATTTTTTAAAAAACTATTAAAAATCAACTAAGCCACTTACTTTCTCATACTTTAGTGTTTTTGAAAGCTATTGCTTTGTTCTTTAATAAAAATTTTAATTTGAGTTCACTAAATGAAAAGTTTTGGAGAAATCAATCCTCAAAGTCAAAATTTTTAAAAAAGAAAATATTTTTTTCTTAATTAATTTTTTTTTTCATAATTTTGCCCCACAAAGGGCCATTTTTTCTTTTCATGTTCAATGCTTTTATTAATATTTACTCAGAGCAAAAAACCAAACAAAAAATTTTTCTTGGTTTAAGAGAAATTAAAAAAAAAACGAAAGATACTTTTTTCCAGAAAACAAAATGTCGTTAATTTCCCGCTAATTGAACTTTTTTCCTTGAAGTGAAATATGAAATGTGTCTTAAATAGCATATAAAAAAAAAGTTAAAAAAGAAAATTTTGTATGATCTTAATTTTAATATAAATTATAAATAATTATTAAAATTTTAGAATAATATTTTAATTATATTAGTTTTAAGTTAAATTTTAAAACTAAGACCTATTACAAACTTGAAATTTCATCTCAAAGGACAGCACATATACTAATTTGTGCTTTAAATGATGTTTCCTCTCAAACGAGTTGATGGAACCGAAAAAATGTGGTTTTTTGCCAAATTTTGAATTTTCAACCATTCAAAGAGACTTAAATCAGTTAAATTAACGGCTCGAAGTTTTTTTTTAGGTGGGGAGCATGCTGATGTGTAGTTCTTTCTTTTATATAAGAATTGATGCATCCCTTATTGATATATGTTTGTGTGCATACTGAACGCACGTAGAAAAATTGGCGAGTATTTATTTGGCAAAAAACCATATTTATTTGGATCCATCAACACGTTTTACCAGAAATAGCATCTAGAGCACAAATCAGTATATGTGGTGTCCTTTGAGACCAATTTATAGGTCTTAGTTTTAAAATTTAACTTAAAACTAATATAATTAAAATATTATTCTAAAATTTTAATAATTATTTATAATTTATATTAAAATTAAGATCATACAAAATTTTCTTTTTTAACTTTTTCTTATATGCTATTTAAGACACATTTCATTTTTCACTTCAAGGAAAAAAGTTCAATTAGCGGGAAATTAACGACATTTTGTTTTCTGGAAAAAAGTATCTTTCGTTTTTTTTTAATTTCTCTTAAACCAAGAAAAATTTTTTGTTCGGTTTTTTGCTCTGAGTAAATATTAATAAAAGCATTGAACATGAAAAGAAAAAATGGCCCTTTGTGGGGCAAAATTATGAAAAAAAAAATTAATTAAGAAAAAAATATTTTCTTTTTTCAAAATTTTGACTTTGAGGATTGATTTCTCCAAAACTTTTCATTTAGTGAACTCAAATTAAAATTTTTATTAAAGAACAAAGCAATAGCTTTCAAAAACACTAAAGTATGAGAAAGTAAGTGACTTAGTTGATTTTTAATAGTTTTTTAAAAAATGAAGTAAATTTCATATAAAATTGCCCCTCGCGCCTGCACGTAGGGATATAGACCCCCCTCCCATACAATTTTTTTTTTGTCTTAACCAAACCTATCCATCCATACGCTTTGGAAAACCTTATCTAAAATACCCTAAATAAATAAAATAAAATTCTAAAAGTTAATAATTAATTTTAAAAATAATTAAAAAATTGAGAGCGGTGAAATTTTATTTTTTATTTTTTTTCTATACGCCATCCAAAACACATTTCCGAAAATTTCATGAAAATCCATGGACTGGCCCTGGATTCCTAGGTAAAAAGCTTACGGTCCTCCACTACTTATATGAAAAACATTATAAGTGGAGCATGGAGCTAATCTTATTTTGAGCAAATATATAATCTCAATGACTTTTTGCCTCTCTTTATAAAAGAAAGACTTACCAAAGCTCTTTTCGTCTCCCTTTCTTTGTATGCTGCTGAAATATTTTCAGGTGCTACTGGTGCAATGCTGTATCGATTAGAGGTTTGTTTCAATTATATGGCCAGGTATGTGTATTGTGTATTCCGTCCAACAAAAATATCGTCTGGTTTTGTTAAATCTATTCCGGGGATGTCTTTCAAAACTTTTTTGAGCTAAGAGTTCTGAATAAATCTGTACTCTCTTTCCTGAGGACTACCCACAATCGCTTCTGATAGGA
Organism: Melanostoma mellinum; assembly: GCA_914767635.1. Classification (NCBI taxonomy): domain Eukaryota; kingdom Metazoa; phylum Arthropoda; class Insecta; order Diptera; family Syrphidae; genus Melanostoma; species Melanostoma mellinum. The sequence goes on along the minus strand of OU612059.1, from coordinate 145,846,242 downwards.
TTTCTATACCTACCACCGCTAAGATAAACTTTCTAATTTGTGGCTTTAAATAGTCTTGCAAATCAAATTTATACTGCTCATAGTATAAATGAGAGGTAATGTATAGGGTAAGGTCGCCTAAATTCGAACACTCCCAGTTGTCGAACACTTTTTGAAAAACATCGCTCAAACTGCATTATTTTTCATTTTTTAAATTTCTTTTAATGCGAAATTGTAAAGTGTGTTATGCCAAAATAGTTTTTTTTTAGATCAGGCTTTACATGTTATAAGAAAGAAAATAATTTTTACGCTTTTCTATCAATAAATAATAATATTCGAATTCGAACACCTTTTTCAGTGTTCGAATCAAGAAAACTCTATATAATTTTTGGTTTCCATTGTTCGAACAGTTAACAATTTCAATCTTGACGGAGCTGTCTCATAACTTCATGCCGAAGAAGATAGCTTAAGAAATATAGGTTGTCACCATGTAGCGTACCTACACCCAACTTTGTGCTCAAAATAAAGACTTTGTGCGCAGCTCTTTAAATCTTATCTGATTTATGTGTTTTAATAAAATTCAGAAAATATAAATGTAAAAATAATTATAAAAATATAAAAAATATAAATAATAATGTTTGGATAATTGAAAATGGAAAAAACTTTAAAAATGTCTGTTTTATGCAGTAATTAAATGTTAGGCTTAACCCAAAACACCGTGTTCGAAATAAGGAAACTTAATGTTCGGCTTTAGGGAACAAGTGTTCGATTACTGGGGAATTGGACCGTTTTCCAGTTTTTATTATTTTATAAAAAAAACAGTTAAAGTTACAGAAAAAAGTTTAATTTTATTAAATAAAGTTTGATTTTAAGAATCTAATTAATTTAACTTCGTAGATTGAATATCGAAGGTTCTCTTGCAGTGAGCGATTAATCTATTGCATGTCACTTAGTGTTCGACAACTGGGGATATGACCCTAATAGGTATTTCATTCAAAGAAATTTTTTAACCAATAAAAAATCAATCTTTTATTCTCTTTTACAATAAAGATAGATATTTTTCATTTTAAGTTCAAAAAGGCATTTCTTAATGCTAACCAATCTAATAAGACGTTTTCCTTTCTGGTACCACACCACAACTACCCCTTTAAAATCCTTTTGAGCTTTATATATTCGTCGAACAAGGCAATAGGTTAACAATTAAAACCGCCTAGGTATATTGTCTATGTCAGTAGAAAAAGCAACAACAAACGATTCAGATCTTATAATGATTAGGTATATTATCCACTTATCGTGCTCAATCAACTTAAGCGCAGTTTTAATTTCTTCTAAAACGTGATTATGATTGCGATCGAAAAAAAAAGTTTTTTTAAATTACCATCGCCGCGCCGTGGACTACCTACATACATATCTATGTCAAGCTGACTGGTAAAACAATTTGCATCTAGTTTCTAGTTACAGCCGCCACACCAATTGATTCCCCGATTCTACTTTGTATCGTCGTGTGCTAGCAGCCAACCAGTTTTTGCACGCTGCTCGCCGCTTAGCTATAATTCGTTGGTAGTTTTATGTTGGGTTTCATTTGTCAAAGAAGGCTTTGAACTTGTTACACAAGCATTTAAGTGGAAAATGTAAAAAAAACAAAAACAAACAAACCTTGAGCTAGTGTAACAGTCCCCAAAAGGAGACGGCAAATAACATTTTTTCAGTTTCAAGTTGATAGGCCCCCTTGCGATGACGTGTGGTAAAGGAGAGGACTTTTTCTACTGGAGTTCAGAACTCAGAAGTATGACTTGTGTACGGCTGGTTATAGGGAGGCAGACAGAAATCAACAGGCTTTCTATTAGTTTTTGTAATGTAGTTACGGTGGTGGTGTATTTTTTCTCTTCTTCGTCTCTACTTCTTAATATGGTTAAGGGATTTTGTCAGGTTTGAATAAAGTATGTTGTATTGTACTTTGTAATTTGTATACATAAAGCCACAGGCTGGACGTGGACAGGCGAAGGAGAGAGAGTAAAAAAAGCAGCAACCAGCAAGCAGGAAGCAGAAGGCAAAAGACACAGACACCAGACACACAGCAGCAGCACACAGGGACACAGAGGACAGAGACACAGCCCACCTTCATTGTTGGATACAACATGGAACAAATACAGAGCAAGCTTCAAGCAAGTGAACTGTGGTTGGATACGCCATGAAACATGTATGAAATAACTTTTCGTCTTCCTCAATCGTCAAACGTTAATTCAATTTGCAATCAGTGGTGTCGTTGGGCAATGACAAAGAGTAGCACTTCTTAATTTTAGAGAGTGTTTTTAGTAGCGCAGGAGCTACTTTCTGAGGAAATTATATCAGTAATAAATTATTAAAAATGAAAATTTACTGCCATTAAAAAGCTGTGGTTTCAATGTGATTGAAATTTAGTTTTATATCGTTTTTCTAAGTTCTAGGTACCTACGAGTATGGAGTATCACTTGGTGAAAAATTCGAACTTACCAAAGGATACACAATGCATATATTGAGGGAAGGTATCCATTGTCCCTTATTTTTGAGGTTTTTCTTTAGATACTGCTGCTGTGATTCTTTTTATTAAAAAAAAAAACCATAACCTGATTTTGTTAAGGTATGCTTTCCTGTAAGTTCAGTACCTGTACGATAAGTGAGCTTAGAAAAAAATAAAAGCTGAAAATATTACGCTATACCTAACAGAAAAAAACTTATTTTTTAAGAGCTTGAGATAAAGCGAACTTGCGTCGGCGCACAGAAGAGAAGAATTGGTGGGTTTGTGCGGTAAATTAAATTGATCAGTTTAAAATGATTCATTTTGGTTTGAAGTCTTGTATATTATGAGCAAAATGACTTTTGTGAATGATTTAGTTTGTTTTAAAAAAGAACACGAATTTGCCTGGTTGTGGACATATAAACTTATGTGTTTCCACCAAGAAAATCTTTGGTTTTCTTTTTCGAGAAAGTACGATATCCGTGGTGTGGCAATCTGACAAAGAATTTGACTTAATTAAGCCAAAATACAACGAAAATATATAAAAATAAATAAACAAATTTTTCGATAGCTCACTTCTTCTTCAAAATATCGGTACTTGAAGTCAAAAAAATAAATTTGAAAAAATGTTTAGACTTGCAAAAAATGTTTGCTTTACATTTTATGTACCTAAATTGTGGATAAGCTCAGCAATTGGACAATGAATGATGCTTAATAAACCCAAAATAACACGAAAATTTTGAATAAAATCTTTCGATATCTCTTTTCGTTTTCAAGACAGCGGTACTTGAAGCCAAAAAAAAAATAAATAAAAAAAAATATTTCGATTCAAGTATCGATATACATATAAAAAACGAAGCGAGACATTAAAAAATTTTATTTTACATTTTCGTTTTATTTTGACCTGATTGCGCACAAGCAATTTTTCATTGTTTGTTTTATTGCATCATTTTCTTCGTACTAAATGAAAATTTAAAGCAATACATACCTACTTATTTACCATTACAATGTCATAACCTGCCAGAAACCAAATGTTTTTTTGAAAAAATATCGGATTAGTAGCGAATAGGGTAGTGGAACCAGTAGCCGGCCCTGTAAGACAATTTTGTCGCAAAATGTTCCCTAAAATCTACAATCCTTAACCGATTTGGTCAATTTTTTTTTTCAACCAATTGCTCTTTAAAGTTTTGTTTATCCATACTTAACCATTTAAAGTTAGTTTACTGATATTAAGCAAATTTGATTCAAAATTTTCTGAAACCATCCTCGTTTTCCAGTAGCCGGCCCCTTGTATCCTGAATCCGGCCACCGATGCTCCTGTATTTTTCCCCTTTGAAAAGATTATATATACTATAGATTATTTAAACAATTCAAAACCTATTTATTTTATTAAAAATAAAAACAATTCATAACAATTCAACCAAAAGCTTATTTTTTGAAATTATTGGCATAGAAAAAAAATCAACTTTATTTGGAAACACTTAATAATAAAAAAAATTATTAAATTATTAGATTCATTTAAAAAACTTATTAATCAAATTCATCAAAAATTTCATCTTAAACTAATCATCACATGATGGACAGACGAACTTGCTTATTAGAGCATCGTTGGACGACATGTGGAACAAAGAGGTACACTTTAAGTGATATCACCCTCATCTTCCACGTCTGTATGGACATCTTCCTCACACGTTGGACATTTCGAGATTTTTTTTGTTTTTGTATTCCGTTTTTTCTTTTTGTCTCTTTCGCTAAAGAACTCCGGTGACATAAAAAAAAGTGTGTCCTTTTTTCGACCCCCTCAATAAAAACAACAATGCGCATTTTCTTCCACTCTTGACAGTTTGGTTTTGTTAAAATACTAAACATTTTATGTAAAAACCACATACATATAAAAGCAGTAACCTCAAAAATTATGACACAAAATTTAAACTCCCGAACAATTTCCACTAACAAATATTGCTATAAATCTGCGTAGTCACCGTCCTCTACAAAGTCGTGCCAAAACTGAGTGCAGCTGCGCACAAGTTTTTTTGTGTATGTAAAAAAAGGACTACAAATCGTTAGAAAACAAATTAAGAAGGACTACAGTACAGACTGTAGTTTCCTTAATATAGACGATTTTCTTTCAAGGCCGGAATTAGGAAATACTCCTACCGCTGGCGCTGATAGAAAAGGGAAATTTGAAAACATTTAAAGGGGAATATCGGCTGAGGCAACACTGCCACCAACCCCAAAACATGTGCATCGGATAACACTATTTTCCATTCCACTCATACTAAACAACCCTCAATCTACAAGTATTCATAAAATCAGTCCAAGATCACACAACTTTGGTCACATCCATCATATCTACTGTTTACCATTTTGAGTCAGTTTCCATTCTCTTGTTCGGCTCTATACTCATTCTATATGGAAACTCATCAGCTCGATTCAATAGCAGCCACCCATGAATGAAAGAATAATAAGATTACGACACGCGAATGTCTTGCTTTTTTACATTTAGCTGTGACGTATGAGGAGACAAAAAACGCGGGTATTCAATAGGAAATACGGGCAATATTTGTTATTCAAAACTTTAAATTCAAAAATTGAATTAAACAAGTCTTTAAACATGCGAAAATGTCACAAAAACTAATAAAAGATAATTACAAAGAACTTGAACTAGAAGAAATCCACGATCTACTGGATGATTTGTATTTGGAACTCCTCTGCTTAGTCGAACAGCTAGTGCAATGCAAAGTAACAATTGAAAAAGTTACTAACGATGGCAGAATCAATTGTGCTAAAGCTTGCTACGTACAAGGACCAAATACTGTTGGAATTTCACAACTACCCACAGAAGAAACTTTAGAATACCATGCTCTAGCTCGAGTTGAAAAAGTGAAATCGGAAAGTGTCAGCTCTGACAATGAATTCCAACTTAAACGATATCCCGCTGACAAAGAAGCTGGATTTATCGATCCAATTCGATGGTTCGGAGTACTGGTTCCACGACCCTTACAAGTGACTAAAGAGAAATTCCAAAACTCACTGGAACTCATTATTGAAGCTGCCAACATCCAACAACAAATGAACAACATAATGGGGCATATAAAAAAGTTAAAAGAATAAAAGTCTACTTTGCTAAAAGTTAAATAAAGAACAACAAATCAAAAAAAATTTTAAAGTAGGTAAACCATGTTTGTTTATTAATTTATCTATCGTCACTCATCGACAACCTTAAACTTTAGTTTGACTAGTTCACCTAATCCACGTTCAACAATATCTCCATCGACCAATATTGTTGAACCATCTGGTGTTCCAGTTAACACCAGATCGTTTGCCTCTAGCGTCATGTATTTCGGTGCATGTTCGATTAATTCGGGAATTTTAAATATCAGATCCTTGGGGTTTCCATTTTGACGCATTTCGCCGTTCACTTTTAGCCACAATTTTAAGTCATATATGAGGATCTTTGACTGAAGACACAGCAATTAGAGGTGAAACTGGAGTGGATGTGTCGAATCCCTTGCCGAGAGTCCATGGATGGCCATTTTGACGAGCATTTCTCTATTCAGATTTGGTTTGATTTGAATTGTGTGTTCAATGAAATGGAAATCTTCTTACCAATTCGTACTGTGCAGTCAAATCCAGTGCCAAGCAGTACCCACCTACATAGTTCATAGTATCTTCCTTCGAAACGTTCTTACATGTTTTCTTAATAATGAACCCCAGCTCAACTTCGTGAGCAACCTTTGTGAAGACTTTTGGAATCTATTGAATCAGGCAAACTTTAAAAAAAACTACATGATTATCTTCTTTACTTACAACAATATCTTGTACCTCTTCTAAGTAAGAGTAAGTCGGCTTTAAGAATAGCAAAGGTACTTTTTGCACTGACACCCCACGAGCACGCACAATGTCCCTTTAAATAGATCGGTTTTGTTTCTATTCAAGTAGATATTAAGAGTCGACTTCAGTTCTTACATGTAGTTTAGGGCTGCTCCAAGAATTTTTTTGCCATCCTAAGCTTTTCACTTCACTTTTCACTTTTTTCCGAGCACGAATGTTCTTTCGTATACGCATACTAAACCGGGAAATAATCGAAAACTCAAAACCACAAAAAAGGAGATTAGTTAAAATAACAACATAAACACACAAATAACACAGTAAAGCAAGTATTTATTCGGATTTATCGTTATTATTCTCTATTTTATTTTTTACAGAAGTCCACTCAACAAGACCACTCTACAAAAATAACAAAATAAACAAATAAATGTCTCCTGTGACGTATGTGCGCAGTAAAACCAAAAATGAAACACGAACTGTCGTAATCTTGTCTTCCTTCATTCATGGCAGCCACCCACCACCTTTTGTTTGTAACTTTGTCAGTGGAAATAGTGGAAAATAGCCATAGTGTATTGTATACAACAAGTCAACAACTGTAAAAAACAACACCGGCGACCGGCTTTTTCTCTTCTTTCTTTTCATCTACATTCTACTCATGGAACATGAACATGGTGCGTTTGGTTGCATGGCAACCCGAATTAAAAGAGAACATCGGATAACCCAACCATCAACAATGTTGCCGCAGGTCTTTTTGAAAGTGTAACAATTTTTTTCAAAAAGTGTAACAAATGGAAACAAAATGTAACATTAGAGTGAGCCAAAAAAAATTTTTTTTGTTTCAAAAACCATATAGAAAATATTGTTTCTAAAAAAATTCCAAAAAGTTTGAGCTCAAAAGAAAAGTATTTGGAGATCTATCGATCGGGGTTTATATTAATAATAGACCTAAACTTACTTGAGCGTTCAGAAAAAACACGTTCTGAAGCAGCGGAACTGTGAGGTAAGCTACAAATTGTACAAATTGTACACTATTTTCAAACAATTTTACTTTTTGTGAATTTTGTAAAGATTTAACAAAGCCCCAAAATGTTTCAATATCGTAAATATACCTATTTAAAGTTTTGTTGTAACTGTAAATCAGTAAAGTCAGTGCATATTTTCTATTTTTTTCGGGATCACACAAACTCGGAAAATTACACAGGTTTGCAAAGAAAAAGCTGTCTGGATGCTTTCATCTGATTTTTATGTATTTAAGTGTTCTGAAAACTAAAAAAAATACTCAAGTTGTTTTGCTAAGCGAAAAATATTCTTAAAAAATTGTTTTTTTGAGCTAACTTAAGTCATGAATAAATAAGTAAATTTATATTATGGAAATTCCTTTAAATATGGTATTAAAGCTTTCAGGCCTCCCGGAGGCAAAGTTGAAAGAAGGTGTTTTCACTGGAACAGATATAAGACGGATACCTCTATTGGCAGAAAACGTGACGTTCTACGAGCAAATGAAAGTCATTTTCAGATTCAGCACACCCAAAAACATAAGTGTGCCACAAAAAAACCAGAAGAGCTTAAGAGCTTAGACTTTTTTGCAGACTTGTGTTATTGAAAAGTGCAGTGGCGAGATACAATTGTTTTCAGAAACAATTTTACAAGGATCTAGCAGTGCAACATTTTTTAATTTTAAAATCGAACCTCTTTTTAATCTGAGAACATAGTTCTATATAAAATAATTTCATATTTGTTTTTACACATTTTTTTTTAACAATAGATAGACCTTGTTTGTTCATAAAATATTCTGCATTACCCTCAATATAAATATCACTTATCTACAATTCGGCTATAGAATTCATATACAAATGGTTCTAAAGAAAAAAGCTTTTCAATATTTTTTTTACGAAAAAGAAAAAAAAGATTTTTACGGGAAAAGTGTAACAAAATGGAGAAAAAAGTAACATTGTAACAAATTTATAAAATAACTAAAAAGTGTAACACTTTTGTTACACTTGTATCATTGTGGCAACGCTGACCATCAACGAACAACGAACCAAGAATCAACCAACCACAACCAACCAAACCAACCAACGAGCAACGTCGTTGCCAACGACCAGTGTTGGAATAAAAAAAAATCTGAAATCTGGAAATCCTAGCATGAAAATCTGGAAATATCTGGAAATGTCTGTAATTGTGAGGGTAAAAGTAAAATTAAAAGCAAAGAGTGAGAAGATCTACTCAAGAGTCCAAGTATTCTCTCATCTGTTTTTAATATTAATTTAACTTGCAATATGCAATTATAGGTTCTATAACACTAAAAAGCAAGTTTTGCAACTGTGCAGAAAAGAAAATTTGAGATAACAATTAATCATGACATTAAGATAATAGAGAATACGGAAAAAGTGGGTCCTGCAATTCTGTCTGTCTGTCCGTATATGGATCTACAGCCTAAATCGCTTGACCGATTTTCTTCAGAATTTGCAGTTAGTGTCTAGATGGCAGTCTATAGAGGGGTTTTAGAATTGCGTCTCTAGATCTTAAAAATAAATAACGGTATCTGACACAAGACCTATTTGTTAATAAATATTTTTCTCGAAAACGGCTCTAACGATTTCGATAAAATTTCATATGAGGAATTATATCTAGGTTGATTTTCTAATGATGTAAAAAAATTTAATAACGTCTTAAAACGTTAGCATCCATAGTACCGTTTTTTCAAAACCGACTTTCTCTCTAACGGCTAACACGATTTTGACGAAATTAATTTTAAAAGTTCTAGATTGCTTACAAAGGGTGCATATCAACATTTGAATTACATTCGCGGTTATTTTAAAATTCTAGTTAAAGTAAAGTAAACTTAAAGTTAGTTAAAGTAACTTTACTTTAAGTCTACTTAACTTTACACAAAGTAAAGTAGTTAAAGTAAAGTAAACTTAAAGTTAGTTAAAGTAACTTTACCTTAAGTCTACTGACCTTTAACTTTAAGTTAACTTTACTTTAGGTTTACTTTACTTTAAGTTTAGTAAAGTTAACTTTACTTTCACTTTAAGCTTACTTTACTTAACTTTAGGTTTACTTTACTTTAAGCTTAAGTTTACTTTACTTTAAGTTTACTTTACTTAAAGCTTACTTTACTTTAAACTTAAAGTAAGGTAAACTTAAACTTAAAGTAAACTTAAAGTAAAGTAAATTTAAACTAAAAGTAAAGTAATTCTACAGCTATAGTTGAGAAGTCGAAAAACTAGAAATGAAACAGGTAAAACTAGTTTCGATTCAAGTTTTGCAAAAATTAATCAAAATTAGTTTCAAAAACAAAATCGCTATTATTAAATTCTGGAGAATAACTCGTTCAAGTCTTAAAAATGGTTTCTCGTTTCGAATAACAAAACTACTAGTTTTATCGAAAGAGCTACTTTGATTTTGAAAATACAATATCAAATTCAAACAAATTTTGGAATTTTAAGGCGTTTGATTGTTTGTATAAATATATGAGAATAAAATAGAGGTAAGCATTGAACTTTCCGTTTTATTTCTCAAGAATAAGAGCATAAGGGTCGTCGACAGTTCAATATCAAAAATGGAGACCCTTGCATCGCTTTGTTTATCTCATGGTGGAAGTGGTATTTTGTCCAAAGAGACAAGCAGACAAACAAAGCGACTCAAACAAAAAGATTATTCAATGGATTATTGTCCAGTCAGTGTGCAATTCGGTATTTACGCAACACATAAACCTAATAGAAATAGCTATTCTTTTGGTCCCATATTATATGCACCTACCACGAAACATATCCGCCCTTCTAGAACGCTTCAAGCTCATTTTGATGCGTTTGCGGATAACGCACGGGGACACCAACGCCGCGCCGCGCCGCGCCAAGGATGGTGAACCATGCTTAGAAATCGCAATCGCACTCCCTTACATACGATATTTAATAAGTCTCTTCAAGAAGGAATCTTCATCGAAGAATGAAAACTTTCTTATTTAGTTCCTAGCCATAAATCAGGCTCAAAAAGTAATATTCAAAATTATAGAGGTATTTGCAAACTCTCTGCAATTCCCAATTTGTTTGAAAGTATCCTAAAAATATACTAGATTTCCTCACAAGCGACTATTTATCGGAAGTACAGCATGGTTTTGTATCTGGTAGATCTACTATAACAAATCTGGCATATTTTACTTTTTTGTAACTAATGCTATGGAAAGTGGTTTTCAAGTCGATGCGGTATACACGGACTTTAGTGAGGCATTCGATTCTATAAAGCACCAAATACTCCTAGCTAAACTAGAGATGTTTGGATTTCATTCTCAACTCCTTCGTTGGATATCCTCGTACCTTTCTTGTAGAAAACAACGGGTACATCGGTTGTACCCCAAGGTAGCCACCTCGGTCCATTGTTCTTCATAATTTTTATCAATGACATTATATCTGCATTCAAATATTGTAGGTGTTTGTTATATGCGGACGATCTCAAGCTATTCTTGACAATTAACAGCTTAGGTGATTGTTAATTGATTCAATCTGACCTTGATTCTCTCTCACACTGGTGTTACGAAAAATGCTTGAAACTTAATATAAAAAAGTGTAATATTATTTCATTTACTCGAAAATGTACCAGTATTCGGTTCAATTACACAATTAAATCTAATGTCTAAAATCGTGTCTCAAACATTAGGACTTAAGTGTTATTCTTGATTCCTAACTAAATTTTTGGAACCACACTAATTTCTTAGTACCAAAAGCTTACTCGTTAGTTGGATTCAAAGAACGAAATGGCAAGGATTTTCGAAATCCTTATGTTTTATTAACTTTGTAAACATCTCTTGTCAGATCGCTTTTGGAATACGCTGTTGTAATCTGGAGTCCCGCGTTTAAATTAAATTCTGACAGGGTAGAATCGGTTCAAAGAAAATTTATGAAAAACGTTTTCAACAAAATGAGCTGGGGTTTCTGTCCTGATTACAAAGCTAGGTGCTTATTGCTTGGAATTAAATCATTAGAATCAAGAAGAAAAATTCATGGTGTGATGCTCATAAGAGACTTACTATGCTACCACATAAAGTGTCCAACACTACTTGCTCTATTACCTATTCATGTACCAGCCAGGTCCACAAGAGCAAGAATTTTCCTATTTCAAAAAATACATAGAACAATTTCTGGATGTAATGACACGTTATCAAGATCTATAACTGATTTCAATTAAGTGCTTTCAGAAATTGATTTTTCAATCCTTATTCGAAGTAAATATAAGACTGATTTATTGTTTTTTTTTTATAATATATTAATTTATTCTTGGAGTGAAATTGGTTGTAGATTAATGAAAAATAAATACATAAATAAACTTTATGCAACACATTATTGAATCTCTGAAAATCTGGATTCCAGATCTGGAATGACTCTCCAGATCTGATCGTCTGGAAAATGATGAAAAATCTGGAAAACTCAGATAATTCTGAGCATATTCCACCGCTGCCAACGACCAACGAGGCAACGACAACGACTGAACACTGAAGAGGAAGACTGAAGACTGAACCCTGAACGACTCAGCCCAACCACACATTTCACTGACTAGACTATAAGTATAAGCTATAAACACTAACTAACACGTTCAAAATTCGTCCAAAATTTTTGTTTCTCTCAGTAGTAACAGAAGTTCAGTTTCAGTTCAGACTTCAGACTTCAGTATCAGTTCAGTACTCCTACTCATACGTCTACCGAACAAAGTACTGTGGATGTCGTCGTGACTCGTGAGTCGTGAGCGCTGTTACTGTTAGTACGTACTTTTCCGGCTGGTGACTCGGTAAATACTCGTAAACATTGAACTGCATAATGTTCCGGTTTCGTTTTCTCCATGATTGCCGCTTATGGAAAAATTAGGTGGATGGTTCATTACCAGCTTTGGCACGCGTTCGGTCTTTTCAAATGATTATCAATTTTATGTGCTCCGGTCTGGGCGCCTGTTTAGTGTTATTATGTTTGTGTTATTATGTGCGGCCATAGATGCAACCGAAAAAAGGATAAGCACCGTAAATTCATTCGGGAATACAAAAATAACGAGATAAGGATTAATTTACGACCAACAAGATACGAACGGTTTCTAAATGCTAATTGTGTCTTCAAATGTGTGTGTGTTAGTGTTGTTGTGCTCAAGTTCAAGACGGTGTGGCGAAGGTAGTCTTTGTCCTAATGGATTAACGTTCAAATTGGATTACATCTCGGCTCTAAACAATATTATAGGACTAAAGAAAAATGTCTGGCGATGTTATCAAGGTTCATAATAATGATTCAATGCAAGCACAAAGCACAATACCAAAAGGCATACTCTTGATTAATCACTTCTCTCACATAGGGATATTTAAGTTATATGCATTGTTAGCGCTGCTGTTCTTGAGTTGTCGTCGATAATCTGGGAGATTGTATATAATGATGGTCTGACAACTTACAAGCACTTTCTAGAACTTTGATTAGATAGAGAGGCTTAGAGTTCACTGTTGTGGTGTTCTGAGGAACAGAGTTATATTGATACATTTTCAAACCAAAAACCACAAAGGTTACTTCGAAAGGGTAGAATTAAATGAGGACATGCACCTAGGTACTTTCTACTTATATCAAAGTATTGATTCTGTTATTATTTTTCTTGTCATGAAGAGCTTCAATTTCGGTCTGCATTTGATGTGGAGTGACATTGGTTGATTTTCATGGTATTTACCCCTTTGCCTTTATTGTGCATGATATGAGTGCCTGATGTTGACGTCTACTGTAATCTCTTATCTTATTTTATTGTGAAGATCTATTTGTGAATGTGATAGAAGAATAGAAGGGATAAATCTACTGGAAAGGGTGGGGGCTTAAACTTGTTTAATAATCCTTGAAGAAAATTTGTGTAGGAGGGATTTGCCGATTTTCAGTAAGGTATATTCTTGAAGCTTTTAATGAAATGCTCCCTGGGAAAATGTACAGATGCAAGTTTTTTTTACAAATGTCCATTAGACTTCAGTCATTAATGATTTTCGTATTTTATTGGTAGTTTTAGATATATGTAGGTACATACCAGTACTCTTATACTTTTAAATTTACTGTTGTAACACTGTGACAAGCATACAGATTCTTCCAATAAGAGTTTTCATTTTAATATTTTTAAAAACAATCATTTTTGAGGGAAACTATCGGACATCTATTTCATTTAACACGGGATGGTAGGGTAGGTAATAACTTACCTACTTACTAGGTATGTCATTGATAAGGAAAAACAAGATAGATAGATAGATAGATTGTTTCATTCATTCCTTAAAAAAAAGTTACGTGAAGTAAAGGAAAAACAATATCAGTCAAATAGCCGCTACGGCTACCTTTGCTGGCATCTATTTTTTTTTTTTTGTTTTTTTTTTTTTAATTTTCCATGACCAATTCTCACATTTGCAGTTATATGTCCTATGTCGTAATTTCAGGAACTATAGAATTTGAATTGACTGAAAAGGAGCGCATATTTGTTGCTTCCGATGGACAAACTAATTTGCCAATGTGCTTGTAGCACTCATTTGTTGGATTGGGCCCCTCGTGTACCAACAATTTATTTAAGCTTTTTTGATCTGCTATCTTCTACAGCAGTGTTTTTCAATCTTTTTGATTTCGCGACCCCCTTACAGGTTGAAATATTCTCGCGACCCCCTCTTGTCATAGAAAGCAAAAGAATAATTTAACGAAAAGACTACATACGCTAGATAATGATTTTTCGCTACTTTGGGACATTTAACTAGTATACACGCGGGCGTATTTGCGTCGCGTCGTCGTTGCGGCGGCAAAAAGCGCCACATGAACATGATCAAATATCAAACATTTAACATCAAACATATCGAACAGCCAACATTTTGATTTGCAGTTTGACGAATCTACACTCTCCAGATGTTTCTGACTGTGCACAGTTTGTGGTATTTGTGCGATTTGAAGCAAATGACAGTATCACGGAAGAAATCTTAATTTGCAAAGCACTTCCTGCAAACACTACTGGTCAATGTTTGTACGATATATTTTTGGAAAGCACTTGCAACTACGATATTGATTGGAAAAAAAAGTATCGCAATTTATAGCGATGGCTTCGAAATTGAACTTGAATAATGCCAAATATGTCCTGGACGCCTGGACACACTGTTTTCTGCATCGACAGGCTCTAGCTGCTCAGGCAGTACCTACCTTCTAATTTAAATGACGTGCTCATGGAGGTATTAAAAATTGTGAAAAGCTTTGCAAACCCGGCTATTCAGAATAGTTTGTGAAGATATGGGGTCGCTTCATCAAAAAATTTATCATGTGATAAAGGTCACATGGAGGTCAGGTGGCGTTATATTAGCAAGAGTTCTGGAACTGAGTGCCGAATTGTTAATGTTCTTAAAAAATGCAAAATCTGAATATGCGTATCGTTTTCTGATCCTATTTGGCTCTTGAAGTTAGCATTTTTGGCAGATCTTTTAAGCCTCTTTAACAATTTAAACAAGAACCTTTAAGAAAGAGAACAAAATTTTTTGACTGCCAAAAATAAAGTAAGATCATTTCACGCAAAACTTCGTTTGTGGTCAACCTCTCTCCAAAACAATGTGTTTGAGTCTTTTCTATGTGTTCAGAAGATTTTTGAAGCTTATCCAACAGACCAAAGTTTTGCAGTATCAGCTCGCATTCCTTTTATGATTCAGAGCTTGCATAATTTACAATGGGAGCTTTTGACATACTTTCCGGATTTGCACTCTGAAGCTGACAATGGGCGTCCATGGATTTTAAACCCTTTTTGGATAACCCAATAGATCTGGCTAATGTCACCACAGAAACGAAAGAATGTCTTCTAGATTTGGCTGCAGATGGCATGCTTATTATTATGTTCGCAAAGTGTCGACGTATTTTGGATGAAAAGAAACCACGAATATCCAGAGCTGGCAAGGGAAGCTCTTAAATTATTATTAGTGCTATTCGCCACTTCATACTTGTGTGTACTGACAATTTCTTCAATAGTAGACATTAAAACTAAGAAGAGGTATAGGCTGGAATTAGAAAATGATTTAATTATTTACGTTTCAAAAATAGCACCACAATTCGATACACTGAAAAATAAACAAGCGCATCCTTCTCACTAAAACTGTGTTTTTGTTGTTTAAGAACCTCTACTTTTTTTAGCCGGCGACCCCCCAAGTAAAGCTTGGGGGGTCGCGACCCACAGATTGAAAAACACTGTTCTACATCATGCTTCGACCGATAGAGATTTCGGGTGATAAAATAAGTATTTAAGTATTTTATTTTCAAATTTCGCTTTCATCGCAAATGAAATGCAGATTTCGCTTTTATCGCATCTATTTCGTAAAAACGAAATTCACGTATCCCTAATAATGATCACTCTAATCCTTACACCTGCGCTTTTCAATCAAAACTGACCCTCTGGTCACATCAGCAGCCTCTTTGTATGTGTGTGTGCAGAAATATACCAAGCTATAGGAGAATGCTTTACACACACACACACACACTCGCAAGCAACGCCTTCCATTAGATGTTGATGTACATTATAGTGATGCCACTTTGTAGTTTCGGTTAAACGTTTTTTTTGAAAGAATTTGTCTTAAATGTTGGGTGTACATTACAGTATCATTGCTTTGTCGGCCTCATAGCACTGTCACGTGGAAAATTAACGTTTTCCTTGTCATAGTCTTTCACATTTTTTTGTAAATCATTAATCATCGCTCGATAGTCCAAACAAATTCACCTTTACAGTTGCTCTATCCTCATTTTCAAAACAAAGTTCCAATGATCGCGCCAGATTAAAAACCGCAAAAAACAGTGGAAGGTTAGAGATGCGGAGACTGTTCAACAGTAACTTATGAGTTTTCTGGCACTAAAATTATACAATTTTTTGTTGAGGTTGTACCATAAAGACCCTACCACTGGTGAGGGTATAAGGCATCAACGTATTAAATTAAATCAAGCAAAGACAAAATAACTTGTTTCTTCCCAACCTCAATCGTAACTTAATCTCCGATGTAAATATGGACTTCCATAATTCAAAATGATTTTTCTATAGTGCTTGATGAGGGGACGACCGACGCGACGTTGTTGATGGTTTTCAGTTCTTGTGTTTTCCTAAATACAGCTGGCTCACACAAAAATATAAGGTGCGTTTTTGTCGCAACTCAGCAATCCTCAAAAAAGGATTTTTTATCCGAATGAGTTTACTACCGGAGGACTTGCCAATTCTTTGCAAAAGGCGATAACCGTTGAAGAACATTTTTGTTTTCCTTGTAACAAGCAGACAAGCTAACCAGAATGCCAGAATTCCACATCACCTAAACAAATTAGTCATTATTTTGTTTGCGTTTATGGGTGGCGTTGTTTAAATATTGAGATATATATATAAGTATATATACTTGTCTGCCCCTTATATTTAAATGATTTACTTGATTGAAGTCAAATTAATACTTCTTATTAAAAACATGGCAACCTAAAGCCTCATGTTCCTGAAATATACCAACACCTTTCTTCTATAGTTTTTCAAATGCATTTGTTTTTGAAAACAGTGATGCTCTTTTTATTGCAAATTAAAAAAGTAAGAAAGTCTATTGAACTGAGAAGAGCACCAGTCACTGAAACATGCCAAAAAGTAACTTAACTAAGCCCTTCTTACAAATCTGCAGAGAACGTTGACAAAAGAGGGAGTACTAAGCGACAGCAAAGTAATGTTGAATGAGGGAATATTAGTCGTCGAATGAACACGTGTATCATTGAATTCGTTTCATGAAACGTGACTAGTCCTTGATTCCACGAATTTAAATGAAGACACCGCGTTTGTTTAATATGCCAACCAAGGTTCTTAATTTGTCTTTGGAACATCAAATGAAATGAGGGGTTGGTAGTCTTAAGGAAAAATCAAAGAAAATTTTGTACCTCCAATATTCTTAAAGTCTATAGCATAAGTTTTTATGAACAAATCAAACATCAATACTTACTTTCAAGTGGACGAATGTTTGGGGAACTTAAATCTTAAAAAGCACGTTCACTTGTTTCTTTGCATTTATTGTGGTTACAACACGATCGGAAATCGTATTTAATGGTTAGCTATCGGCCAGACTTCTATTTGTGTACAAAATGCCATTAGTATCAAAGTGTTTAGAGGCATTGGAAATTATTTTATTGATTATGCAAACATGGGAACAGTATTGCAACATTTTTTTTTTTTTTTTAACCGTAAATGCTTGAGACCACTGAAGTCTCATAGGTTTCAATTGCCTAAAAGATAGGTATTAGGAAATTGTACTGCGCTTTTATTTTTGTTTTATCATCTGCCTTTCTATAACAATTTGTGTACGGTTTAGTTTGTACAGGGCCAATAAATTGGCATTAATTAAGTCTTTTTACTTCAACTTTTTTATTTTCATGATTTGTGTGCAGTGCCGTGTCATGATGGCTAAATAATGATCATTGAAATAAAAAAAAAAATGTTGGTTTTTACTCCATAATAGCATTACTGCAGCCGGAGCTGTATGAATATTTAAAGAATTTTTGAAATTAGCTTAGTTTTATGGAAGAAGGAGTTCCTTTAAAAGATTTTTTTTAAAACGGAAAGCAATAGAAGGGTTGTTTCAATCTGAGTTTTTAGGTGACAACTGAATCTACTTTGACAGAATCTAAATGTGTAAAAGTCTGTACAAAAACAAAAGAGTAAGTACTTTTATTATTCTCTTCTTTTTTGTACGTTGTCCAACATTGTAAGCCGTGTGCGATTGCGAACACAATCCCGGCACAGCGTCTTGCCTTCACATTTTTCAATCACAGAAAATGGCAGAGTTTCTTTCCATTTCTGCCCGGCCCTACTCGCTGCAGTAAATATCACATTAGGGTAGCAAATTATTCAAATAAATGTCTGGAATAAGCCTCTCTCTATAATGTACTTTGGAAATGCTATATTTCCAAGTCAACCAAATCGCAACACAACATGCAAATCTTCTAAGAAATCACGATGTTTTCCATTAAGATCCTTATACTTTGGATTGCATCTATAACTGACTTACTCACGACAAAAACCGACATTGTCGGAGAGCTTTATAATTTTTCGCACTCGGCTAGTAAACACTAGCTCAATTATCTTCAAAGTAGATCTCGGTTATACTTCGTATTCCCTCTTTCCTTTGCTTTTTGGAAGAAGGTAACTTTCCCTGCATTGCTAAGGCAGGCTGCACCCTCTTAAAAGCTTGGAGATGAGAATCATGAACCATATAAACCCGATGTCGCCCATCTTTTTCCAAAAGTCATATAGGGTATGTCTTCTGGCTCAAAACTTTTCCCTTTTTTGGAGTTTTTGCCTGTTTCACTTACTTCTTCGACTCTGGTGTCTAGTATTTTCGTTAAGTTATTAAATCCATCTTCTGGAAAGTGCTCTCGAGGAAACTATTCATTTAATATACCATCACAATACTGTCCCCACCTGGGTAGAATTTTGCTATCATCCACTACGGCGAACGATTCTCCTCCTCCTTCTCTGTGTGGCTATTTCGAAGAACGTAACTTATTTCAGTTGCTTTGTCGTATTTTATTGTTGGTTTGCATCAGCAACCGGAGCCGAAACCTCTTCCAATTCCCGATACATTTCCTACCTGCACTGTGCTTGGAAATGGGCGCAATTCTTGTTCTCTTTTTTTAAGCAGCGTCTGTATTCCAATTCGATGTTAGTCTTTTGATCTCTACTATTTGATCATTCTTTGAAAGCGCTTTCATTGCATAACCAATTTAAAAGGCATCCAAGAGCCACAACGCTTCGAAAATTGTCAGCAAAGGTGGTCTGCGCAAAGGATGATAACGATACCTACTGTTTTTAACCAGACTAGTTCCATTGTAGAACATCTTTTTCTTTGTCCTAACCTGAACAAAATGGCCATGTTTCCTGTGCCTGGACTCCGCCACCTTTATGGCAGTTATCATCTAAACTCTCGATAATAAAAAACCTGAAAAAGCTACCAAAATTTTTAAGAAGATATTATAGAAAGAAACCTATCCTTTAAAATCTTTCAAGCATATCCTCGATAATAGACGATTAGACGATAATCGTCTTAAAAGTTTAGGAATCCAAGCCCTGTAGTTATTCCGCGTTTCTTTTTTGGGCTCACAAAATGTCTGCTCGCCTCCTTCTCATCATGTCTTTCAGTGTTTCAGTTTGAAACTTCGATCGGTTCAAAAGCCTGCTCGTTGTCAGTAAGTAACTTGTTTCGTGAAAATTAAAAACTTGTTCCTCATCCATATTCATTTTCGTTTTTTAAAGTGTGTTCGCAGGAAATATCCGATAGATTGATTTGCGTCCCCGAATTGCATGAAAAGTCCTTTATAATAGAAAACATAATACCTAGCACGATTAGTTTAAAGTGTAAGCTTGAAGTATTCCTCCACATCAGCTGTAGGCAGTTGTCAGTAGGTACAATTGTCAAAATTATTTCAAATTCCACAAACAAGTGATTGCTTATTGAGTCTTGACTTATTTCGCATTCATAAGCATAACAAACTACATATTGAAACAATTCCAACTTTTGCACGGAGAGAATTGTCAATCAAGTCTCACGCCATTTGTTATTCCACATGCACTGTCCAGAAGAACTTGTGTAGAAAAAAACAAATTCTTGCTAACGAAGAACCTGATCAAAGGTCCGCAACTAATTACCAAGTCAGAACCACCTATTACGCTGTCAACAAAACATCAACATTTAAAACCTATTCCGTCTCCTCTCTCACACGAAGAAAGAACTAATGCAACCTCCCAAAACTGATGAAACCAAAGTTATTAATATAACGTATAGCGAATAAAACACTCGTCATGAAAACTATCAACAACTTGTCACTGGTCGGTGACATTTGCCATGTCGGAGGCCAAATAGTAGGGGAGCCCAAGAGGGGATTTTGCGCGTTACTCGAGCGCGTCAGAAAATCATATGGGGAGAAACCTTGCACCATGTAATGTACTCCTACCATTTATTAAACCTAAATGTTGGGGCGTTCGCTGAGAGCAGCCCGTCAGATTAGTAAAAAAAAGTCGATCATCGGAAATACTCGAGCGCGTCAGATTAAAAGATGGTAGGTTGATTACATCGAGACGAGTGTATATTTCAATAATCTGACAATTTCAGCGGGGCCTTCGTAAGTAGGCGAGTCACAAAGATGTAAAAAAAAATCGATGTTTCGAAATACTCGAGCGCGATTAATTTTTTTTTTATTTTGAAGGTAATTTTATCAGGATTACGGAAAACATATAATCTGACATTTTGGTTGGCGCGATTGAGGTAAAATCGTCAGTGAAATGTATAATATATGATGGTTAATATCTCGGTTAATATTGATATTAGCAATTGGTCCATAAGATTTTTTTTGTAGAAAACTAAATTCTCTACAAGTTTGTAATTTACAATTTTTCTGTAGCTTTTGTGATTTACGAGATAACTGCGACAAAACGTGAATTTTATGCAAAAATCTGGTTAAGTGGCCCGTACCACCTTCCCGGTATGAGTAACGACTTTGCCAAAAAGAACATTTTTGTAGAGCTTTCAATTTTGAGAAAAAAACATCTTCGGTTAAAGCGATCCCATGAAATGCCGCTGAGTTATAGAAATTTAAAAATAAAAAATCAGAGTTTCCATATATTTTCAATGGAAAATCTTCACACCTCTTGATCGAGCACTTAAAATTAATATTAAGGGCTCAAACTTTCAGGATTTTTTTTAAAAGTATTTTCAACAAAATTTCAATACAAAATTTTTAAATACATAATATGTGTACAAGTGTACATATTTTTTGATTGCATCCAGTAATAAAAAATAGAAACAACAAAGAATTGTTACTTTAAAATTGTCAGACTAAGAGTACGCCCCCATATAATTGTCAGATTATCATCCTGGAGGACGAAGACATCAAGTTGATCAATCTGTATAAAAATCTGACACGCTCGAGTATTTCAAGGTCACGTGTTTTTTTTACATTTTTAAAAATCAGCCATGACTGATCGCCCCACTCAAATTGTCAGATTATTGAAATATACACTTTTTAGAGTACACTTAACATTCACTTTGAAAATCTGACACGCTCGAATAACTTATTTTTTTTATTTTTTTTAACCTCTCTTTACGCCCATTTGCCCCCAGTCAATCGTCAGATTAATATATATCCGTTATCAGAAAGACAAAGCGCGTATACTCTATGAAAATCTGACGCGCTCGAGTATTTCAATTTAACTGTTTTTTTTTACATTTTCAAAAGCTCATACACGCCCATCGCCCCACTGAAATGAAAAACTGCCCTACACTTTTTTTCGTTTTAGAACGTAAACTTCACAATCCAATAAGTCCCCATGACGCTTTAGTAACTGCAAATTTAGCGGCTCGGGCTCCCCTACTAAAACGAGGTCTCCTCAATAAACTCCCAACCATTCAAGCACATATAAATGTACATCATGTACCGTACTCCCACCAACACGATCTCTGTTTTCGTAGCCGACAGGCAAATCAGTTCTTTGTTATGCCCCACTAGGTGTTACTCAGGGCGTTTTTCTTCAGAAAAATACCGAAACGATTACACACATGGGTATTGACCGAACAACTTTACAATCTGTCGTAGGAGCAAGAATAATAAAAGAAAGAAGAAGCTTTCCAGCATTCCTTTGCGGTTTATTTATGGATGCATCTCAGTTTTCCAGAGGATTCTCTTTGGATGTAAGTAAATTTATCCCAGATGACGCCGGCGACTATTGAAGCTCAACCTACGTTTAGAAGACAAGGTGAAATTTCCTTTAATTACTGCATGTCTGCTTTACATATAAACTCAATTCGATTCGATGATGAAATGAAGTCACACAAAGCACTGAAACTACGGTTTGTTCTGTTGTTCCACATCCACATTTGCAATCACCCATCACCATCACAGGTTGCGTGAATTGTTTACTAAATTGAATGTTCAGGAAGAGGATGATGAACTTTGGCACCGAATTTTTAATTAGGACTGCTTTGCCTTGTGTATTTATAGTAGGGGAGCCCAAGAGGGGATTTCGCGCGTTACTCGAGCGCGTCAGAAAATCATATGGGGAGAAACCTTGCACCATGTAATGTACTCCTACCATATATTAAACCTAAATGTTGGGGCGTTCGCTGAGGGCAGCCCGTCAGATTAGTAAAAAAAAGTCGATCATCGGAGATACTCGAGCGCGTCAGATTAAAAGATGGTAGGTTGATTACATCGAGAAGAGTGTATATTTCAATAATCTGACAATTTGAGCGGGGCCTTCGTAAGTAGGCGAGTCACAAAGATGTAAAAAAAAATCGATGTTTCGAAATACTCGAGCGCGATAAATTTTTTTTTTATTTTGAAGGTAATTTTATCAGGATAACGGAAAACATATAATCTGACATTTTGGTTGGGGCGATTGAGGTAAAATCGTCAGTGAAATGTATAATATATGATGGTTAATATCTCGGTTAATATTGATATTAGCAATTGGTCCAGAAGATTTTTTTTGTAGAAAACTAAATTCTCTACAAGTTTGTAATTTACAATTTTTCTGTAGCTTTTGTTATTTACGAGATAACTGCGACAAAACGTGAATTTTATGGAAAAATCTGGTTAAGTGGCCCGTACCACCTTCCCGGTATGAGTAACGACTTTGCCAAAAAGAACATTTTTGTAGAGCTTTCAATTTTGAGAAAAAAACATCTTCGGTTAAAGCGATCTCATGAAATGCGTTATAGAAATTTAAAATTAAAAAATCAGAGTTTCCGTGTATTTTCAATGGAAAATCTTCACACCTCTTGATCGAGCACTTAAAATTAATATTAAGGGCTCAAACTTTCAGGATTTTTTTTAAAAGTATTCTCAACAAAATTTCAATACAAAATTTTTTAATACATAATATGTGTACATATTTTTTGATTGCATCCAGTAATAAAAAATAGAAACAACAAAGAATTGTTACTTTAAAATTGTCAGACTAAGAGTACGCCCCCATATAATTGTCAGATTATCATCCTGGAGGACGAACACATCAAGTTGATCACTCTGTATAAAAATCTGACGCGCTCGAGTATTTCAAGGTCACGTGTTTTTTTTACATTTTTAAAAATCAGCCATGACTGATCGCCCCACTCAAATTGTCAGATTATTGAAATATACACTTTTTAGAGTACACTTAACATTCACTTTGAAAATCTGACACGCTCGAATAACTTTATTTTTTTTTTTTTTTTAACCTCTCTTTACGGCCATTTGCCCCCCGTAAATCGTCAGATTAATATATATCCGTTATCAGAAAGACAAAGCGCGTATACTCTATGAAAATCTGACGCGCTCGAGTATTTCAATTTATCTGTTTTTTTTTACATTTTTAAAAGCTCATACACGCCCATCGCCCCACTAAAATGAAAAACTGCCATACACTTTTTTTCGTTTTAGAACGTAAACTTCACAATCCAATAAGTCGCCATGACGCTTTAGTAACTGCAAATTTAGCGGCTCGGGCTCCCCTACTATTACACATTGACAATTTCATCAAACGACTTAGGTTTCATGTCACCAGATGTCAATTGCATTTTCTAAAGAGGATGTAACAAAAACGAAAAAAACCTCTTGGGGATCCAATTTTGATCAGGTTTGGTGATACTTAATTGATACTTAAATATAATACGTTTCTTAATAATATGATTAATTTTGCTGTGTTGGCACATAAGGGGCCTAACGATATACATTGTCGGTTATTTAGATTAAGGGTAAAGCTTAAGTTAATGGTTATTAAAAAATGTAATAATTTGTTAGATTTATATAACTGTAGGAGTGTTCAGTTCCTGTTGTCCTTGTAATCAGGTTTGGTATTTGTTTTGCCCGCTTATGTATGACATCTGCTCTCTCGTACTGTCACTGACACACGTCAACATTTATTCACACACGAATGCGAATAGAGGCCTTCTTAGAGCTAAGGCTTAGACCCAATCGGAACATGGCAATCAATTCCTTTATGTTTTTTTTTTTCGTTTGACTTTCCTGTGAAGTATACAGGCCTTTGTTGTTAGATACACATTTTTGGATCATCATTGTGAAATGGATATCGTTATCGGAGCAGCCGATAGTTAATACCTAGTTACCTACTGTGTTTTTCCTGTCACGGTAGGATGAGTTGTTTATGTTCAGGCACACGGGGACCAAATTGTTAGACCGACCCCGTGAACTCCTCTTTATTATGGGTTTTGTTGATCACCTTTTCGGGATAATGGGAGGGAGAATAAAAATTGTAATAAACCATTGTTAGTGCAGAGATAAGTGACGGAAGTGACGCTCTAATGGGAGGGTGGATTTTGATGAATGAGCTATGATAGTTTAGGTTGAAGCATTAAATAACAATATTTTTTCTGTGGACAGGGGCAATCAGTTTGACTTGTTGGTGATCTTTTACGTAACATGTTTTAGTTATTCATTGGTGTGTTGTTTGAAATTTGTATTGGCCACTTCTTGCTGCATGTGTGACACCAAAACTTTGGTTTCAAAAGTAGAAGTGCGTAATGTTTTTGAAGTGAACATTTTTTGGAATCATTGATTTGACACGAATTTATGAAGTAAATAATACCTACATATAGATATACATACATAGGTAGGATTAAGTCGGCGTGAGAATGTGATAGAGTAAGTTTGACATTATTTTATACTCTTGGAAATCTCTTTGAGTGCGATGCTTCATAGGATCTCCATTTTCCACTGTTTTCTACTAAGCTCTGTCGATATGTATGCGCCTTGTGTAGTGGAATAGTGGGTATATCTAAAGACACTTGGTTTTCAATTTGGCAATACTATTTTCGGAGTTGTTTTTTTTTTTGACAGCTGTCATTTCATTAATGCTCAGTTTGGTTTCCCATTTCACAGTAGAAGGATTGAAGCCGCCGTCGGCAGACTTTCTCGAAACGAAATCGTTTTCGAAGTCGATTTTTGCATAATTTCAAGATTTCACCCTGTGAGTTACCTTCAAGATCGGGTGATTTAACTCCGTTCTACTATTTTTTGTGTTGTTATGTGAAGTCACTTGTCTACTTGGATAAGCACGATACGATGGACTGCTTGGAGAGAATATTCGGCGAGTTATTATTGACACACGGCCCCAAATGCTGCAAAAAGTTGTCGAAAAATCCGGCCAGTCGGCTGAAATTAGTTTAAACCTTTAATTATATGCGTTTTCTTTCTTCTTGAAAACCACGTCTAAAAGCTCCCCTTTTATTTTCAAGTCGAAAGTTTCGACGGATTTTGAAATATGATCTAGTTTGGTTTATACTGATGGTGTTGGGAACACCTTCATCTTATCTTATAGCTGCGGTGAAATTACACTCCATACTTTGTGTACACTGTCCAATACTGTGAACTGTGCAGGAAGCATAACCATGGTGAGTTTTCTTTTTTGAGCTTATTTGTCTTATTTTGGCGGAAAAATTTCACCATTTCATTTTCGATGATTGATATCGTCATCATAAGTTGCTTCAAAGGCATTGAGTTTAACTGCGACCTTTTTATAGCGGATGCGGGGGGCTGCGAAAAGGAACAGTTCGGAAAAGGTCTTACCTTCTCTGCGCTTCTCTGCTAAAATCGCTGGTGGATCAAAAGAAAAACACTGGTAAATGAAACCGGAACCGCAAATCGCAAGGCTTGCAAATTCGGTCCACGGACACTGGTCGAACGGGATAAGGCCATCATGGTCAAAATTGCCGGAGGTCCAATCGAAACGTAGGTTATTGAAACCGGGCCAGTCTGACCTACAGACACTGACCGGAAGAGAAAAAAGATCCAAAAAATTAATACAACAAATTGAATACTCTAAGGC
Source organism: Melanostoma mellinum (assembly GCA_914767635.1). Taxonomy (NCBI): domain Eukaryota; kingdom Metazoa; phylum Arthropoda; class Insecta; order Diptera; family Syrphidae; genus Melanostoma; species Melanostoma mellinum. The sequence goes on along the minus strand of OU612059.1, from coordinate 145,820,102 downwards.
TGATACTGCATTGCTATGTAGCAAAAAGGTCAAGTTCTTGGTCTTGGATGTGTACGTGGTTATAATTCTATGATGAGCGGTCTAACTTACCCCGGACTTGTCTTCGAGTTTCTTTCGAGCTGATAAACTCGTCGTCGTCGTGTCAGCTTACTTGACTTGGAATTCCATTTTGCCACTTCTACTAGACAGGTCTTGGAGCTAGTGGAGTTCTATGAGAAATTGGTAGATGCAGTTCAAGTAATCTGTGCTTTTACAAGAAGCTAGCATGTTCAGCTACGCTTCCTTGGAAGAGTTCTGAACTACAGAAATTTCGCAGAGGAACCAGAAGTCAACTGAGTATGTCTCTCAAGATTCGAATGGAACCTGTGCCGATCAAAACAGAAGAACTTTGAAAGATTAATTCGATCAAAGAATGTCTCTGAAATAAAGGATTGTGTGAAAACATCGAAAAACTCAGTGAAACCAGCCGACTTGCCAAAGCCCTTAAAAGGAGCAATCACTCAACAAATCAAACGGTGCCTATACTGAGTCTGAGTCCAGAGCAGAGAGACTCAGTCTAATGCTGAAAACTCATTTCACAAGAAAGCTGATATCAATCGGCTCATAAGAGTCTATTTCCCTTTGATCAGGTGAACACAGCTGGTACATGTTATCGTTGTAACTGACGAGGCCATCAAATATGCCGTGGCATCTTGTGACAGCTTCAAGTCACCTAGCCTGAAGGTGTTTATCAAGCCATATGTCGCAGAAAAGTATAAACCTTTCGCTACCTACTTTGAAAAATATTTTCAGTGTCAATTTAGCTTTAGCTAAACAATGTCTCTGTCATATCAAAAATTGGTAAGCAAGGCTATTCACTTGCCAAAAGCTTTACACCCAACAGCATTACCACCTTCCTGCTCAAAACGCTTGGAAGAATGGTTGAGATTTACATACGTAAAAACCTCACTCCAAATACACCTTCTGTCTCAGATGCAACATACCTACCAAGGATGGAAAATCTTGTGAGACCGCACTTCAAAATCTTGTTAGCAAGATTGAAAGATTCTCCAGATGTCATTTTCAACAACACACAAGGTGCTTTTGACAATGCTAGCTTTGATGGTATTTGCAACGCTGCCAGAGAACATGGTGTGAACTGTGGACGAATCATTAATCGTTTGGTTCAAAGTAATGTTAACGAAAAGAAATGTGATCGTTGAAACGGAGGACTGAATATGGGTTGTTCAGTGTTCAGGTGTCATACTTTTCTGTTTTCGCGCTGTTCAACTCCTTAGTTGAAAAGCTCAATGGATCTTACGTACACCCCAAAGCATATGCCGAATGTGGAAGTACGTTGGATTCAGTCTCCAAGCCGTTTTTTCCAAAGCACAGGCTACGCTAAATTTGATTGACACCTAGTGTGCTATCTGCCTCTCAGTCAATCTTCTTGAATCTTCCGAGGTAGTTCTCTTCCTTTCCAAACGAAGTCAATCATCTTGTAGTAATCCTAGATAACAAGCTTTTTTGTCGATTCAAAAACTGCTAAGGTACTGTAAGTCTTCTGGTAATGGAAGGGGGCCTTTGGCCCCGACCTATCTACTGAACACTATACCACTGCACCACGGCCATCCAAGCACAATGGATCCTTGAGATCGGAATGAGGTGCAGCCACAAGTGGCCCATCTAACCTAACGAGCGTTCAATAAATGTTTTGGTCTTGACAAGCCGATTTATCGATGATACGTTAACGGTCATCACAACATAATCATGGGTAAATAAGAAACATAACTATCAAAACAGACAGCTAAGCTCGAGTTGAACTTAAACGCTCCCAAAGCAGTCTCCTTTGTAAACATTACTTACATTTCGCTTCATCCGACAACCATTTGTTAATTGTTTGACTTATACTTCCTATAACAAACCCAACAAAACAAATAAATCTTTACCATCACCAGTTGCGTAGATAGCTTTTCGCAATGGGGGATAGCTAATCAAGAAGAAATCCTAGCGTTTTTTAAGTTCTTTGCGTCACTTTCCAATGTTCTTATTTCAAGAGTCTCGAACACAAACAGAAATAGCTCCTCAAAATCTTCAACTGCTTGATATTTTGAGATCGATTGCGTCAGATTCAGCCGCTTTCGCTTATTGTTTCTGACAGCATATCTTTTCCTTTCGGTATATTGAAATAATTGTAAACTGCTTTAATTGTGGTTCGGCAATCTCTAATGGCTGGTATTTTGCTAGAAATAGAAATAGCAGGGTTCAAAGAATGTGCTGCGAAATGGACATACAGAGCATGCGGAGCAAATTTTTGGCAAATAATTGCCTGAACACTATTGTATCGACCAGACATATTGTTTGCTCCGTTGTGCTCTTGGCCGGTCAAAATGTATAGATCACAATTTTGATGATTTTCCACTATAAGTTTCGCAAGAGCATCCATCACCTGGATTGTTAATACAGTAATGTTTGGTAAACTGCTGTATTAGAGATTTTAAGACAAAAGATTTTATTCATACCTGTCGTGGAAAATCGATATAAAAATTAAATTCAAAAGATTAGGTGATTTGCCGAAATAATCATTACTTTTAATCGAAGTTGACTTTTTATTTATAGAATGTACAATCCAGTGAGTACTAATGAGATTTTCGTAGGAAGTAGGTACATATTAAATTTCAGAGTGTGTTTCCTTAGCTTATTTGATTCATGGCTGGTTATGTTCAACAATTATCGATCCCGATGGGGGGGGGATACATCCCCCTGATCCCCCCCCTTATCTACGCAACTGACCACCACAAACGAACACTAAGAAATGTTTTACAAAGAGATGTTTCATCATTCTTTTGTTTTTCTCACACAAAGCAACCGTATTATGAAGAATTTTCAATAATTTCAATGAGTGCGGTTGCCATTGATCATCACTAGACAACCGTAAAGTTTCAATCGAATTGAAAGTAATTTGACTTTCGCTTTGCAACATATGTAAATCATAAGTCATAATTCATAAACTATGATAGGCACATTGAAGTAAGTAAACATAGAAAGCTCTATGGTGCCCATTTAATTATGGGGAAATTGTGAAAATTTTAAAAAATCACGGGTCCCTAGTTGAAACTCAAATTGTTGTTGGAGCTCGAAGGCAACCAATATATAGAACGAAAAGTGCCGTTTTTGTGTGCACTGGGCCTGATTAGGGTCTTATGTCTTCTACCTGCCTCGAAATTCTTGCTCGTGGCGAAATGGTTAACATGTCTGTTACATAGAAGTTCGAGGTTCGAAACCCAGAAACATCAATTTGTTTTTCCATGGGTATCACTTTTTTTTATAATAGAGCTCCAGAGTTCTGTTCTGCCACCCTATTTATTTTTCACTTTGCTTGAAAAATACCAAGTTATCTTGTGGTGATATAACTAAGCAACTGGCTGGGTCATTAAATTAAGAATTTCCCTGTTGTTTCTGTAAAAAGAAATTCATTCATCTAATCGACCGTTAGTTGCAAAGCAAACAAGCCAGTAATTCAATATTCAGTTGGTATACACACTGGGGGCTAGGAGTATGTGTGTTTTACGACGTGTTTACTGTAGTTCTCCCACACCATGCAAACCTACTGCAACATGCCATTAAAATTACGGAAACAAATCAAAAGTTCTTGTAAAGGGATATGCAGGATATGCCATACCACCTCTATGATGGATGTTCAATTTCTTTGGCAATTCACAGGGTGGTAGCGAAGTGCCATTAACATGAGTGAATACTACATGAGTCTAGTGCACACAGATGTAATCAATTTGCAGTTAAGCAGGATAATTGGAAATATATTGCGATAAATGTTACCAGAGAGACTTGTCAAGTCACGTGTCTCTTATGTTTCAACTTGTGATGTTCAAAAATTGGTCCTGCAAGCTGCAAGGGTTTATTTCCTTTGTTATTTTTCATCTCAAAAGCAATTGATGCAAGCGGCTTGTTCCATCGACCAGTGCTACTGAAAAGCAACCGGCGGCGACGGTGGGTGGCTGGTATGGCACATAATAAATTTTAATGGAATCAAAGACCAAATTGTTTTCTTTGGATTGATATTTTTTTCCTGTTTTTTTTCTGGTGCGGGTATTAGTTTTTGGAATTCAGCTGCAGCACTCTGTTCAAGCCTTTTATTCTCTTTTATTTGATTCTTTGTATTCTATCGATGTATCTGAGATTTGAGTAAGCACTCAATCCAATAGATCTGGCTGACAATGAAAATAGGAATAGGTGATGATGATGATAGAACGGCGACGCGCGTTAAATCAAAATGTCAGATGTGTAATTCATATTTGATGTTAATTCAATATTTCTACGACTTGCATTGTCTGACTAGTTTCTATATAGAAGAAAGAGAGAAACTTTTCTAGGCATAGGCGCATCGAACAATTCCATATTCGTTTATTTATGTAGGCGCATTGCTGGCGGCCGTCGCAGAATATGCTTGAAATAGCAAAAGTACTTGGGTAGGGTTGTCACGATTTTATAGAAATATGTATTTTTCTTGTGCAGCAATAGAAGCAGTAGGCATGCTACATGTTGAGAGTGTAAGTTATTCAGAGTTCCCAGATTGGTTTTCGTTTTTATTCTTCTCCTTGAGAGTTGGGTATATTTTCTTGGGATTGGAACTGTCCGTGTCTAATGACTTTGAAGGTTACGACAGCTGGCGGACAACTTTTTTTTTAGAATTAACTATCACGATTGTTAATAGTAAGAACACATTATGTTTGGGCGAGGGTTTACCATAAGTTAAGAAGATTCGATAACAGGAAAGATTGATTACGTGTGTATTAATCAATCGGTTCTCCCTGTAGGTATAAATGTATAGGAATAAGTTGACAAGAGATTCAGAATATTCCATCACTTCTTTACATTCCTCGTCTTTGTGCAATGCTTTGTAGCGTCTTCAAAATGTCATCTATCTACACATATTATGTCTAAAGCAAACATTTTAAGTATTGTGCCGGTGGGATAGGTGGCGCTAGGTGCTACCGACAAGAAGAATAGCAATAACAATTCGATCTTCGACAATCCAAGCACTAGTCCGACAACCTCACTACTACACTTCAATCAGTGGACTACTTTATCAAAATGTTTAGTTTTCTGAAACCTTAAAATCTTTAAAAAGGTGTGTTTTTTCGCAACTCAACAGTCCTATAATCAACTGACAACACAGAATCGAATTGCGTTCATTGCTAAAACGCCTAAAGAAAAATGGGCATGATTCTACCCAATGGTTAACAAATTATAGACTTCTTTGACGAAGTTAGAATTGTCGCAGGAATTAAACCACAAGCAATGCTGCCTCTCCTTGATTTCGAAATATACACAATAGTTTCATTTTCTATCTAAAGACCAAATTTCAGAGAATTTGCAGAATTTGCACATTGCTTATCAATTTTTATGTGAGTCGTAATGTGGGGGAAAACAGAGTCAGGTATAGCATTTCACATTCGGGTGGTGAGACTAAACTTTATTGTATGTCCGAAGTTGGATTAGAGGTGAAACTGATGAACATTCCTAAAGAGGCGGACGATGCGGCTAGACTGTTTCAGGGGAGGAATGCAACTGGCTATTTCATTGGAGCACTGTTTGTAGAAAAAGCGATGAAAGAGACTGAGACAGGTAACGTTTCGACGATGTTCAAGGCATTGAATTCTAATCGGTTTTTATTACCCGATGTAATAATGCTATCAAGTTCAGAATTCAATGAAGTAATCATACGCCACCGTTCCAGTTCCACATTTTTCAGGCAAAAGATTATTATTTATGAAAATGAGGAATAGAGTCAGAGACAAAACGGAGCCCTGGGGCACACCGGCATTTATGAAGTGGGTAACAACATGTGTTGAATGGTCTGAAAGGTAGTTTCTAATCCAATAAAGAAGAGACTCATCGATACCAAAAGCAAGCATTTTCGATAACAAAGCCTGATGCCAAACTCTATCAAATGCCTTAGAATATCAAGCGCAATTATCTTACTTTCTACAAAACAATGTAAAGATTGGTTCCACCTTTCAGCGAGATATGCAATCAAAACTCACAAAAACACATAGAACAAAATATCAAACACCGACGCTATATAAGTCGAATCAACAAGTGTAGATCTTATAAGAAAACCTAAACAAATTACTAGCGGGGTTATGCCCAGCCAGCAACTTGATTTTGGTTCACCAGCAAACCCACAGTCTCCTTGCCTACGCACACTGCCTAGATAAGATAAGAAATTATCAAAAGCAAAAAATATGTGCATTGTGCAGTCACTGAGACTTCGAGAGTGATGTTTTTCACTTTCACAGCACTGAATTTTCTTATTCTTTCTTATTCGGTACCCTAGAAATGTATTTCCTTCAAATCAAAAAAACTAGATTATATGCACTTAGCGTATCCATTATGTTCTTAATCCTTTCTAAAAAGGACAACTAGTTTTAAGACCCGATATGCATCAGACTCTTATAAATGCTGCTTTTAAATGGCAACAAAAGCCACGGGCTTAAATTCTTTTCTAGGATGGGCCTTATTGCCTCTTCAGAGTGGAAACAAAGCCCGGGGGTGTTATTTCCATTTTTTGGTTGGTATTATTGCACTGCACCATCTTCACATATTCGGTAAAATTTGGCACAATACAATATTTGGCAGACAATTTGTTAAGAGAAATGCAATCACTAAATTTAAAAAAAAAGTAGTATTCTTATGTAAGCTTCTGAAAAAAGTCTGTTTCCAGTTAAATTAAGATTTTTCGCTGCACCCTGTTGTTCTGCAAGCCAAAAAAATCTTCATCAGCACACCACTGTTGATCCTTTGCCGGAACATAATAAAACCTCACAGCCCTAGGCGTGCCATTGCAATGTTTGTCGTCCATCATTGCTTTTTTTAAGTTCCCCCTTTCTTTGCATACTAACTTTTGGACCACCAGGTTACAGACCACCCTTTCACAAACATCAACTTACGGACACTCAACACTCACTACCACATTCCATGGACCACTTCAGTTGAAAAATCAATTTGTTTTCTTAAATTTTGCCCCGTTTTCAATTAGATTAATGAAATTGAAGCAGGCCACTTTGAAGAAAAGGACTTTTTTTCGATAAAAACACCACTGAAATGTCCGTTACATCTAAAAGTTACCATTGCCAGCCAGCCCCTTCGAAATCTCATACTAATTAAGTGTCAAAAACATTTTGGGAATCAGACACAAATACACATCTGCATTGCAATCTTTCAATTTGTTATGAAGACAGGAGAATCGTTGTTGTTGGAGGAGTTTTTGTATGAGGAAATGTATTTAATTGGAAAAGTATAATATAATAGTATTTGCTCTTCCTTTGCTTTTTGGTGGATTCTTTTGAAAATGTTTTCTTAAAGAACAAGTACTTAATTGAGTTTCAATGTTTGTAGAGATTAAGTAGAAGTTTGGTCCTTAGTAACATTGCTGCTAGACATTTTTGTTTCGGTAATGAAGGATATCTAATGTGGAAAAAAAAACGTTTAAATTGATGTGAATGAAAAGAAAAAAGCGTGGAGCATAATCTTCGGACAAACATCGTAATGGGAAACTCATCTTCATCGCATGGCGGCAGTAAAAGCAGTCGAAAGTGTCGGAGTCTGCCGAACTCTCCAGACGTGAGAAGGTAATTGTGATATTGTATAAATATTCTTTTTTGTGTTATCTTAAGAGGAAAAAACAAAATGAGCTGTTGGCTTCGGATCATCCTGAAGGGACTATGAGCTGAGCTTAGTTCGTCCATGTCATTGCTAAAAGATTCAACGTATTCTTTTTTTTTTTAATTAGTCAGACCAAAACAAACCTCAACCTCATCATAGGGCAAATTGCCAAATGCCTTGTCATTAGATCAGCAGTCTTATTATTCCATACTCCAGCAACATCACTCCTGAGTCTAAATTTACCACAAGATTTCCCGAGGATTTAGTCACTGTGCGTAAATGTTGCTGTAGTTTTTGCAATGTACAATCATGCACATCATTTCAGCTCTTCAGCATGCATCTTTAACACATTAGTGTTGAACATTGAATGGAGATCTCTTTGATATTTTAAAAACATACCTACTTCAACTTGAGATCCACAAAAAAAAAAGAAACTAATTCGCCCATCTGCACAGTTAAAATCAGTTTGGATGGGGTGTGATGATGTATGGTCTTCCCAAAATAGGACTAAATTTGAAGACGCACGGTGCCTGGCTATCGTGAACAACGTAAAACATTTAGATAATAACCCCGAAATAGATTTAAGATAGTACTGAATAGGATGTTCTTGTGGTGCTCTTACAATGGGGGTGGAAACTGTTGCTGGTAAAAGAGGAATGTCTGGTCATTGATTTCGAGCGATGTACCGTTTATGTTATTAGATTAAAGGTATTTTTGAAATGTTTTATGAACGTCTCGTTTTGATGTTAGGAAAGTATTTTGTGTCAAACTCAATCCATGTTAAGTGACTTACTAAAGGGGGATGTGTCAACGTTTGAGTATGGGATGCTGAAGCTATTGGCCTGCTTAATGTAGTTGAGTTCATAAATGTCTAAGTTGGTTATGAGATAAATGAAATGATATTGTTATTAACGAGACAGTTTATGATTTCTCGAACAGAAAACAGCATGACCGCTGCTGTTAAATTTTATATGTGTGGGGAACCTGTCAGGTGTTGGATTTCCTGACTTATTTGTTAGACAAGTTTACTTTTTAATTCTCAAAAATTATTTTCTGTGTACTTTTGTAAACTTTTGTACCTACCTACTTCTTGTGCTTATAGTATTACACTTTTTTCGAAGTTCATAAAGTACAAGTTTCCTTATCATAGGTGTTTTTCAAAAAAAAGTCAACATAAAAACCCTATACGAAACAAAAAAAGTAATACTCTCTCATAACATGTCTCGACGTTAAATTTTATGATGCTTAAAAACAATAAACAATATAAAATACACCAAGTGTATTATAAGTTGAATGACATTATTGGCCTATAGGTTATAGGCCAAATCACAAATAACCGCAATCGAAAATGGACAAAGACTTACTTACTTACTTAGGTGGGCATTACAGTTTGGCATGAACCTGGCCCTAAACCAACTTCTCTCGATAACCACTTCGGGAGAGCTCTTTCAGTTTTGCATTCTAAGTCGGTGGGGGTCTTCTTCCATTTGATTGCGCCAACTAAGACGAGGTTTTCCCCTTTCGCGATTTCCCTGCAATGTTGTGTTTCGAAAAACCGTTGATCCTGAGCATTGCTGTCCATATAAATAAATCAGATATGGGATGATCAAGATCCTATAAAGAGTTAACTTGGTTTTTCTAGAGAAGGTTTTGTTTCTCAATTGCCTTCTCAATCCAGAGAAGTAGCGGTTGGAAAGAGTTATTCTTCATTTGATCTCCGCACTAATGTTATTTTCCGTGTCTAAAGCGGATCTTAGGTAGACGAAGTCCTGTGCTGCCTCGAAGTTATGTCTGTCTATTGTGACGTTTTTTCCAATTCATCGTGGTTTGGTTTTGCCCTCATTAACCATTAAACCCATTTCTGACGCTTCTGTTTCAATGCTCGCAAAATCACCTATGTATGTACAGACTTTTGAAAGATTGTTCCTTTGGTGTTGGCGTTGAGTTGAGTTGAGTTTTGTACAATCTTTTCAAGTATGATGTTTAAGAAATCGCATGAGAGTTTGTCGCCTTGCCTGAAGCCATTATCAATATCAAAGGTCTCGGTGAGTTCTTTACGGACATCAACGGAGCAGCGTAAATTCTTCAGTCATCCTGCATAGTAGTACGAGTTTTGCAGGGATGACGAAACTAGACATGACTCTGTACAGCTTGTCTTTGTTAATACTGTCATACGCAGCTTTGAAATCAATAAAAATATGAACGCTCTGAATCGACACAAAATTGTTAGTACTCTCCATTCCTTACCAAGGTTAAGTTGTGAGAAATGCGCTAGGCGCTCAAACTCCCCTCTGTGTTGCCCCAACCCTTTTTATTTATTTTATTTGAAGCACCTATACAAACAATTGAAACCGCTTCAAGACGACTGCAGTCGCTTATTTTTTCCTTATGTCTTTGGAGTTTGTGCGAAATCACCAGAAACTCGTAATTGGCTGGAAATCGCATAAAGTTAATAGTTGAAAATCAAGACTTTCAGTTACAAATGCCTCTCCACATGTGAACTCATTTTCTTCCGAGAGAAGAGATTGAGAAGAAAATCGTTCTTTATTCAAATGACTTTCATCTGCTATGTTTTATTATAGTCACAACATTTAATAGTCATTTGAGATATCAGCATATGTAAATCACTCACTTAATCCCATTACAAGTCACATAAGTCCAGCACAAGTATCGGCTTTCAGTTTGTATTTGTAGTAATGCTCAAATTTACTCGGCTTGCCTCTGGTGCTCTGTAATAGACAGATGTCACACAAAGGGGCATTCAAATGTCTAGATGCTGCAAATGTCAAACGAATATGATCATACGTACGTACGTACATATGTATAAAAAAAAGAGCAACTGATCTTGCACAATAATAACACTAACGAAGAGTGTGTTATGCATGCCCTACGATAATGACTTATGATTAACTCGGGCTTGTGTGGTTTAAGAAACTCTGTCTTGCGCCAACATATGGTTGCAGTTTGTTTTTCCGTCAAGCATGACAGACGTAGAAGATTGGTATGAAGTAGTGGCTTTTGAACAGAAGGACTTCGTTTGTTATTCCCCGGGTGATAACACAACATGGGCGTCAAGGGTGGCCGGTATTTATTGAAGTTCATTTAATTCATCGTATAGTGTTAAGTTAAAGAAGAGGCCCTTCAAAAATTAAGCTGTTTGAATAAAATATGTTCATGATAGACATTTGTGTTGACGATGATCGAAGCTGATTGCGGCACTTGTTTATTTGATCGAGAATACGAGTGAAATGTGCGATGTTTGAAGAGAGTTACCAATTTGTTTGTTTAATGGAATGGAATAAATATCGAACATTTTTTTCCCGCTGCGGAGTACGGAAGTTACTGGTTTCGATTGGATTTGAGAAATTCGAACATTCCTCAAATCTTGGCCTTCTAATATCCTATGAAGCTACGCTTTAGTTTGCCATATCAAATCATTATGCATTGCATACCTATACAAAAAATTGGCAGGGACCTTTTTTTGTTCAATTGGACTAAAGAGAAGTCAAAAGCAAATATAAATAAATATATAATATATGTGGAAATTTTCCATTTTTTTGTTTTTAACCAAATGTATACTTAGTTACCTACATATCAAAAAGTTATAACTACCCACCCGTCTGCATTAGGTCGTCAGTTCTAAACCCGAGGCGCTGTAGCTTTTTGGAAATGAAAAAAGTAACATCTTGGAACGAGTAGAGCATTAGAGCACGACCGGCTCAGTTGAGAGTTGTGAGTCAGAAAGGCAATATCATACAACGTTGTGACACAATCGCGAGGGATGAAAAAGACAGACAAATTTACTCCTGGTACAGACAAATGCAAGGAAATCTTCACTTGGCTGGGCTCAGATCAATTCGGAACTTTGAGGCCTTCTGACGCTTTTCTTAGGTCAACGCTGCACGACATACCCCACTTCTGTCAGATTAAAGGAGGAGTTCAACCTCTTGTTAGGGATTGCTAGGCTCGTCAACAGTGAAGTCATTGACCTAATCCGAGGCTGTTGTTTGTTTCAGATCAGTAAATTTTTTACGTGGTTGAGTATTTAACGCTCAACCTAGAGGTTTTGGGTTACCCTTGGACATAGGGCCGAATAATTCGGTGTCAGCATCCTACTGCAGGGGTTTTGAGAACTGCCGAACTGCCAGAAGCTCTTACGGCACCAACTCTAAAATATTTTTGAACCAAATATTCCAAAGTAGTTCATTCTGGGGTTCCTATTTTTGACCGCTAAAATCCACCGTTGAATTTGTAAATCGTTTTCTTCCGCTGTGACATTCCCCATAAGCTCTGGTCTCTGATGGCATGCCACTGAATTTCGGTCGGCCAGTCATTACTCGCAGAGTATTGGGCGTGTTTTTTTACAAAGCTGTCATATATATAACAAGATTTTACATGCAAAGCAAAACAACATCACCGACAACTGATGTTGGCGATAAATGGTTGGCTAGAGTCCTGTCGGGGATAGATCGAAATGAGTTTTTCGATTTTTCATTTTTAAATGTTGGTGCGTCTAGAGTCTAGAGACTTTCATGTATCTCGAACAAAGCAAAATGAATGTCGGAGGGTCTGTTCACAAGTGCTTAACTGAATAAAATCGTACGCTCATTTTTACACGCAGGGATTTTGTTGCTTAAAATTTGTGATTTTTAGTTAGATATGTAGATTTTTAGGGTTAGATTTGTAGATTTATATAATGATAGGTATTTAAAATAACGTACTAGCATAAAAAAGGTCTTTTAATCGATTGAAAACAATTTTTGCATATTTCTTTTCACATTTTTCTTTGAATGCTGACTTTTTTCCAAAAGTATTTGCTGTGTCTTCCTTTAAAATGGTCGAATTTAAGAATTATTTATTATTTCAATTTAATTCTCAGTGTATGTAAGATCATTGCAGCGTAATCTAATTTTTAAAAAGGGAGCTGTGCACTGATGTTCAGTTTCCTAAATTACCTTTAAAATATATAAGAATTTCAAACTTTTACGTGACGTATTTTGGTCAAGTTCACGTCATTTAAATCTTGATGATTTCATATGTTAGATCGATGGAGAAAACATAGTTGCCGGAGACCTTAACGCACGAGGCCATGAATGGGGCATCCTAACTACGGACTCTCGAGGAAGGCAAATACTTGAGATGGCAGCGAGACGTGGCCTTAGCGCAGTTAATACATGGAACACTCCAACTTTTAGAAGAGGAGGGCGAAGAGGGACCATACCTGACATAACCTTCGCAACAACGAAAATGGGAAGAGCTGCGACAAGATATCAACAGCGATCCCTGGAGACAAGACCCTTATGAAAAAGTTTGTAGTTCAAAAGCCCGTTGAAGATTTCAGCCCAGAAGGCATGAATAAAATTGTGGACACACTGTTCCCAAATCCCAACACATCCCATCAGGCAACCCGATATCCCTAGGCTGCAGCAACAAGAAATACCACCGTGCAACGAAGAAGAACTCAGAATCGCATCTTACGCGCTAAAAAACAGAAAAGCTACCGGGCCAGATGGCATACCGGTAGAAGCATTGAAACAAATCGTGCAATCCCCAACTACTTTTAAAAATGTACAACAGTAGACAGCTGAAGGAATTTTCCCTAAGTTTTGGTAAAAGCTTGTACTTATCAGCAAAAATAAGGGAAACCCGGAGGCCGGAGTCTCCATCCGCAAACAGGCCTATGTGCATGCTGACACAGCAGACAAGCTCCTAGAAAAGCTATTGCAACCACGACTTATAGCCGCAATTCAACAATATGGCTTTAGGAAGGGGCGCTCTACAATAGGAGCAATAGAAGAAGTAGTAAGGGCTGTCGAAAATGCTCAACAAGGAATCCAAAACACCAAGAAAATCGTGCTGCTAATAACACTTGATGTTCGAAACGCTTTTAATTCTGCCCGACATCTGCAAGGGACACCGAAAGCGCACAGAGAAAGTTGAACCAAGTGATGCGAAGGACAAATTCCTGGATGGACGAACATATACTGTCGCTGACTACTGAGAAGACTGAAGTAGTAATTCTAACAAAAAAACAAATTCGCACGGCTATCAACTTCCACATCGAAACCGAACTTATAAATAGCAAAAACGTAGTAAAATATTTGGGAATAAACCTCGACACGAAACTGAGTTTTTGGGACCAGATACGAAAGGCTGCTGAACGCGCATCCAAGGTTACAAGTCACCTATCTAGGCTGATGGCAAATGTAGGTGGACCATCCGCAAGCAAACGGAGACTTCTTCTAGCAACAACACATTCAATTCTGCTGTACGGAAGTGAGATTCGGGCTGAAGCACTATAACAGGAAAAGTACCGGAAACAACTAACATCGGTACAGAGGCGCGGTGCCTTGCGAATAGTGAGCGCGTACTGCACAGTGTCTGAGCCACCAATTCTTGTAGTTGCATGTAGTTGAGGAACTAGATACTGCCGCCTAGACACGGATTCCCCTCGAAGAATTGCACAAGTGGTCCCGAGGGGAAGATTAGCGAGAAACTTTTGGAGTTTTAGTCGGTATGCCAAGCTTAGTACACCTTGGAGAGTCCGACACACGGGGAAGTATGGATACTTCCTTACGCGACCTCAGAGAAACTACTTGCATACTTTTGTGAACGGCCCCATTTTGACATTTCTAAACTAACAAAAAAAAGTGTTTACCTGCATTAATTTCACGATGGAACATTTTCATTTTCCATTCTATACAACTGCTTTAGGTTTTTAAGAAACATGTTTTGTAATTTTGTGCGAATTTGATAAAAATTCATTTGGCTTTTATTGGAATTGACAACTGATCAAGAACACCAACCCTCACATATAAAAAAAGCCGTGCTGTCCGAGTTCCGGGATGCGTTTTTTATAGTGTTGCTCTATTATTCTCTGCTCCTTTGTCAACACTCTTATTTACTTGTTTAGCAAGGCCCCTCCGGTAGGAGGAGGCCAGTAACCGGTGGCTACCGCGAGGAGGTATTCAGCCCTATCACAGATTCCATCGTAGAAAACTTCCACACGGAATGCCTAAGTTACGAACTACGAAAATTTGTGATCACAAAATCCGAATGGAATCGAAGAAAGCATTTCCAGTTGCCACACTAAAAACCACCATGCTGGTTATCGAAAACAGCTGTTTTACGCCAAATGTGCAAGATCATTCACATTTTTCTGCAAAACACAACTTCTTTCGTATATAAAGACGACGATTTTACATTCCACTTGGATTTGGTGATACCGAATCTACGAATTTCGAAATCTGTTCCACTCCGAATGGATTATGTGATAGTTACATCGGGAAACTTAAACTTTTTTCGATTACAATGGAATCTGTGATAGGGCTGATTGTAAGCACAGTAGACGCGTACTATAAGTTGCAACACCTGTATGCCGCCAATTTGATACCAATCTGAGCCTTCTCTAATAGTAGTTTCGTTACTTTCCTAATTTCATAAAATTTTCACTGAATTGGTTTTTTTACAGTTATGATCATGAAGTTTTTTAAATTCCAAAACCAAGTCTGGTATGAGCTTGGTATACGTTCAAATTATGTGAATGAAAATTCTAAAATTTCTTTTTCAATGTTTATCAAATTTTTTGTAACAAACAACCGAATATTGACAATTTGATGATTTTGAAGACACAAAATTTCTTGAGTAGCCTATGTATCATACAGCAATTTATTATTGCTGGCCTTCCACCTTCCAATGCTAGTGTTTTTGGCCGTCCATTCCTCCTACAGTGAACACAGGTTGTGCCTTCCACTTCATTAGCATAGATTGCTTTGCTTGAGTGTTGCAGAATCTACAAGGCCGCAGACACAAGCTCAGCACATCTATATGCAATGATGTACATGCACTGAAATCTCTTTTCTTGGCAGCCATTCTAAGATTCAAAAGTCGATTTTTGAATCACAAAAAAAAGAAGATACCTACGTTTCTTTCAAAGTCAATCAAATTAACCACGTTTTTGCGGTTGCCACTTTGTGAGTTGCGTTCATTGCCTTGTAAGTTCCATCATTGGCAACTGGCATAAAATTTAATTGCTCCCACTTCTTCTTTTGAAAATTTGCAACGTTCCCTTTAACGGTTTGGTGTCCTGCTGTCTACATCCACATTGCCATCTAATCAATTAGCTTTGGAACTGATAAATAAATAAGCAATCAATTTATTACTGTCTGAAAAATACGAACAAATCGAAAAGAACCAAAATGAAACATCGTCCAGTACTTTAAATGGACTTTCTTCCGCCAACAGATAGGAAGGAGAGACTAAAGTGCCCCTTTGAGAGGTTCACTTTACCAATACTCGATGATTTCTCTTGTATTCTTTTTTTTATTTTCTTTGTTTTTTTTTCTCCTTTTGTGGCGATTATGGAATTTTATTGAAGGCGAGAAACGACGAGATAAGAATAAATTTTCACAATTTGCAATTGAGTTCGATAATATTTTTCTGTCGATATGAAACTGCCTGAGAGGAGGCCCACAGAAGTGCAAAACCATAATCGACGCTGACGTAGACTTTGTATGGTAGCATCATAGCCATACCTTGCGGACTACGGGCTTGCACTTAAGTACTTTTTGTTTAACAACTATTGGTGTTAAAGGAGAAATCACATTTTTTGTGATATGAAAGGAGTGGGTGAATTTGTTATAACGTTATAAGTTACCGAAAGGTACACTCTTGTTGGTTGTTAAAATGCATAATTAAAGTGGGTTGAACTAATAAAAAAAAAAACTTTTTTGCCTGTGTGTCATAGGACATCCCTTCTTCAACTGGTTTTCTCCTTTTGAATCATTGTGCGTGGGTATTTGCTGACATTCATGGTCTGTACATAAGTCAACATGAATACAAGAGAATTGAAGATTGATCGTTAAAGGCATACATAAATTTCAGCTTATAATTTTTGACATTTTTTCAAATGAAAATTTAACAGACTTCGAAGGAATGATGTTGACGAAATGGTTTCAGTTTTATTTTGATAGCCCGCTTGGGAGTATTGCTGTTTCAGCTCGATGTGTTGAGGAGACTTCAGGAACTTCGGCCGCTTACATTGTTTCTTCATATTGTCTGCTTTATAATGAAATAAACACCCATTGTGCTGCTTTCCATTTTGCAATATCTATTTTCAAAAATTATCTAAGTTGGAGAGAAAATTCTTGATTCTTGATTTGGTGTGAACTGTGAAGTTAGCTACTACACATACATGTTTTTATTTAGAAAAGCAAACTGGTTTGAAAAAATAGCACTTAAGATTTTGGGTCCGCCAAATTACTTTTTCTTTTATAAAAAAAAACTGCTGAATATTTTCTCAAATTTTTTTTTTATTTGAAAGTACAATCCTTCCGGTTAATAATGGAAAATAATTTCATTCAAATGGCTGCCTCGACTGGCCATGCAGTAGCTTACACGATCGGTCCAATTTTTAAGCACATTATCGATTCTGTGCAGCTGCATTTCACCAATGTCTTCATAAATATTGCCCTTTAAAGCGTTAATTGTCTCTGGCTTGTCGGCGTAGCACTTATCTTTTACGGCACCCTACAAATAATAGTCCAACGGTGTCAAATCGCAGGCTCGAGGTAGCCAAAAGAAAACAGTTCTGCGTCTGATAATGCGATCTTCAAAAACACTGGTTTATGTGTTATTAGTCTTGCTTAATTTAGCTCTGTCGAAAATTTCATTTCATTTCAGTATTTCTATTGATTTTAATATCATTGTGAATAGTTTTAGTGTTTTGAAGTGTTTAAAATCAATTAAATCAATTAAAATTGTTTGTTTCCTGCATTTTTGTAGTGAATTAGTTTTATTTGTTTGTCGCTCTGCATTCATTGTGTTTGGTGAGAAACAGATTTTTTTTTCTTATTTTTCTGTTCCGTTTGAGTGTGTTTTGAGTGATTTCAATAAACTTTCTCTTCTCTTTCTATTATATTGTAAATCTTAACTATCATCTTTGTCTAAATTAAGTATATTCCAATTTAATTTTGTATATCAAAAGTAAAAACTTTCTCTAAATTATCTGCTTGGTGATGCGATCGTCTAGCAGACCAGCATTTTTAGTACAATTCAACTCCCGGGACACAAGTTCAAATCCCATTGGGGTCACATTTTTTTTTTTTTTTTGTTAATAATTATCATTTTGATTTCACCTTATTTTTATTGCACTTGCAAATTAATTAAATTTTTTAATTACATTTTTAACATGGCTTGTGCAGCGGGTAAATGCATCGAAAACGCCAGTGCGCCTCTCTTTGAATGCTATGGGCCTTGCGGGAATGTCTTCCATTCCAAGTGTATCGGCTCAAGCAATGCATTTTTGGATAAAATAAGTGCGTCAAAGATTGCTTGTTGGTATTGCCCTGTACCTACTGGCTATTAAAATGTCCAATTTTAAACTAGACATTTTGAAGCTGTCGAAAGGCTTTGAGGAACTTCTTAAGGTTTTCAATGACAGTGTTTCTAACCTTGCTTCATTTTCATCTCCTTATAGTTCCGTTGATACTTCAACCTCAACTGATGATTTGGGGCCTTTAATCATTGAGAAACCCCAATTGTTAGTAGACCTTCAATCGCAACCGACTTCCTTAGCTACCAGCTCGGCCATAGCATTATCCAAAAACTCAAAAAAAAAAATCGCGATGGTGCAGTAGCTAATCAAGTTTCTAGTCCTCCTCCAAAGCGCAAAACACTGAGGAGCAATACGAACAAAGATCAACTGAACAGTTTACTCGTTCTTCCTGAGTCCAATGCGTCAGTGAGTAAAAATCCTAATAAAACCTCTAATAATAACCTGGATGCAATAGAATCCACTACACCAATTATCGAAAACTCGCTTTCTATGGACACGCAGGATGTAATTGAACTCTGGGAATAAATGTCCTTATGGAAGCAGTTCCCAAACCTAGATCCCTTTTTGTCTCACGACTTAGACCAGAAATCACGCCAGATGATGTTTTGCGTCATTTGGTTGACAAAAAGAGTATCCCCTCTGTTACGTCAATTAAATGTAATAAAATCAGTAAGAACAATAGCTTTGTTTCTTCATTTAAGTTAGTTGTTCCTCCCTCCCTCTCTAATTCTATACTGAATAGTGGTTCTTGGCCTGATGGTACACTCCTTAAAGAGTTTACATTACGCAAGAAAAAAGCAGTTAGAACTGAACGGATACCTGTACCAAAAAACTAAATAGAATTGCCCTCTTCTACCAAAATGTAAGAGGGCTTCGTACGGATCTTTACCTTAACTCTCAAGTCTTCTCGCATGACATATTTGTCTAAACTGAAACCTGGCTCAATTCAAGTCATTTGGACACTGAGCTCTTTAGTCAGGACTTTTCAGTTTATCGTAAAGACCGTCATTACGATAAGCCAGAAGATGTGGGAGGTGGTGCATTGATTTCTGTAAGAAATATTTATATGTCGTCTCAAATCACTTTTCCTTTTTCCTTTACAATTGATGTATTATGTGTCAAAGTATCCGTACAGTTAAATAGTACATATGTCGTAAACGTCTATATTTCTCCAAAGAGTCCTGTCTCAGCTTATACTGAGCTCTCTTTAGTTTTAGATTATGTAATGGAATTGTGTTGTATGAAAAGCTATATTTTATTGTTGGGCGATTTTAATTTGCCAGAAGTGAATTGGGTCCCTTCTAAAGACGGATCCTTTCAAGTTGCATCTTTGACTTCGTCTCAGCAAGAGCTTCGTTTACTTGACAATATCATTTCCTCAGACTTACAGCAAATAAGCTGTATTAGAAACTTTATGAATCGCATGCTCGATTTAGTTTTTTCATCTGACGCAGTTAGTACTGTTGTTCTTAAATCTAAGTATGGCATTACTAACTTAGATGATCTTCACCCACCTTTAGATATTTTTCTGGATTTAAGTTCTGATTTATATGTTCATAGTAACTCATTTGACTGTTCATACACTTTTGACTTTCGGAGAGCGAATTTCGATTTGCTTTCCGAAGAACTCACCAGAGCCGGTATAGATAATGTATCAGCTTCTGACAATATCGACGATGCAGTCAAATGCTTTTACTTGATCTTGGAAAATTGTATGAACAAAATTATTCCCCGAAAAATCCTTAAGAATTCCTGCTTTAATCAGCCTTGGTATACCAAAGAACTAAAGATTCTGCGAAATAAGAGAAATAAAGCCTGGAAAGCCTACATTAAAACTCATTCTACAACTGACTATAGTGTTTATATTAGTTTTTTTGAAAACTTTAACATGCTCTCCAAAACTCTTTACTCCAACTACCTAAGACAGATGTCTTTCTCTTTAAGGGATGACCCAAAAAGTTTTTGGCGATTTGTTAATTCAAAGAAAAAATCTGATGGGTACCCAGTGAACTTTATTTCTGGTGATACTCCGGTAGAGAATACTAACGATATATGTAATGCCTTCGCTAATCATTTTCGAAGCTCTTTCTGTGATACCTCCATAGTAATAGATGAAAACTACTTTACGTATTTACGTAACTGCTCTCAAGTAAATTTTAATAATATCCCTGTTCATAGTGACAACATTTTAAAATATTTATCACTTCTGCAAGATGACTTTTCGTCCGGTCCGGATGGAATCCCGCCAGTTCTGTTAAAGAAATGCCGTTCCGTAATAATGTTCCCACTTCAATATCTCTTTCAGCTTTCAATCAAAACAGGGGTTTTTCCTAGTCTTTGGAAAAAGTCCTTTATCACTCCGGTTTTTAAAAAGGGTGATAAGATAGAAATAAAAAACTACAGGCCTATATCCAAGCTATCTTGCATCCCCAAACTCTTTGAACAGGTTGTTTGCGACAGCCTCTCATTCTTTACAAGAAATATTATTTGCAGACAGCAGCATGGCTTTATGCAGAAAAGATCTACGGTAACAAACCTTCTTTCTTTTCTTCACATATGTTCTAATGCCCTTGAAAATGGGTATGAGCTCGACTGTATTTACACTGATTTTTCCAAAGCATTCGATCAACTCTCTCATGATGTAATATTATATAAGCTCAAAGCTTTTGGATTTCCAAAAATATTTATTGCATGGATTTGCTCTTATCTCGAAAATAGAACGTACCAAGTAAAATTTCGTAACAGCTTTTCGAGTCCCTTCAATGCTCTGTCGGGTGTACCCCAAGGCAGTCACCTTGGGCCTTTGCTTTTCATTATCGCAATCAATGACGTTGTTTCATGCATTTCGTATAGTGAAATTCTGATTTTCGCAGATGATATGAAAATTTTTAAATCCATTCAAAATACTACTGATCGCGTACTTCTTCAAAAAGATATCGATAGCTTTGGAACATGGTGTGAAAAGAATGGTCTTAGTCTTAACCCTTCGAAGTGCCAAACTATGACTTTCTCGAAAAAACGTGAACCCAGTAGAGCTATGTATTTAATGTCTGGTCATTCATTGTGTAATGTCTCAAGTTTTCGTGACTTAGGTGTTTACTTCAATATTAACCTTGAATTTAGTGAGCACACAAACTCAATTGTTAGGAAAGCAAATTCTATGCTGGGTTTCATAAAGAGGTGGTCAAAAGAATTTGATGATCCTTATGTAACACTATCTTTGTATAACTGCTACGTTCGCCCTCATCTCGAGTACGCCTCACAAGTTTGGTCTCCCCTTATATGAAATTCATAAACATCGTATTGAGGCAGTACAACACAAATTTATACGTTTTGCTTTGAAGGGTCTTCCTTGGGAAGATCCATTCAATCTACCTCCTTAACTTTTGCAATTGCAAACCCTTAGTCAAAGACGTATCAACAATGACCTAATATTTTTCCATCAGCTTATGACTGGCTTTATTGATGCTCCCTACTTGCTCTCGTCCATAAGTTTTAACTACCGCGGAGGATCTCACCACTTGCGTAATTTAGAGTTGATTCATATCCACCATCATAGAACCAACTACGGCATGCATGAGCCGCTATCGCGCATGAGTAGGCTATACAATTCTAATTCCCTACTTATAGATTTCAATGTTAATAAAAATTGTCTAAAACAAAAATTTAAAACCAGTGCTCCACATGCATGATTTTTGTTCAATGTTTCTTAGTTTGTAGCTTATGTTTTAGTTTATTTCTAGTAGTTTATTTAATTATTATTGTAATTCATGTTAGGTGTTCCATATTGTATGTCACTATCTGTATTTTTTTATTTTTTTTTTTTATATATATAATATATTTTCTATACGTTCTCTTTGTGCTAGTGTTGGTGTTTACTAATCTCTAACACTTGCATTTATGATGAAGAGCGTAGATAAGTACGTACAAATGAGTTTGCTCTAAACTCTGTGCGACTTAGTCTCTGAGATGCAATATAAAACAGGTCGCAAAACATCGAGTGTAGCTTCGGCTCTGTGGCACCTGGCACGTAGCGCCGTCCTGTTGAAACCAAATGTTGCCAATATCCTCCTCTTCAATTTTTACCCGATAACGATCGCTATTGACTGTAACGGCCACTCCTTGCTCATTTTCGAATAAAAATGTCCCTATTATGCCCCTGGACCAAAATCCGCACCAAACAGTGATTCCTTTTGGGTGTATCGGCTTTTCAAAGTATGCGTGCGGGTTTTCTGTGCCCCAAATGAGACAATTTTGCCTGTTAACATACCTGCCAAGATCAAAATGAGCTTCATCTGAAAAGATAATTTTTTGGCAAATTCGGCATCCGCTCTAAGTAGATCGCAGGCCCACTTAGCGAAGCGAAAACGCATTGGATGGTCAGTTGGCTTCAACTCCTGAACCAATTGGACTTTGTATAGCGCCATACCAAGGTCTTTATGTAAAATTCGTCTCAATGATGTCTCCGAAATGTTCAATTGTAGAGGACGACGGTGAATTGATGTTGGTGGCGCATAACGAACACTTTCAGCCACAGCAGCAATATTCTCGGGTGTACGCACAGTTTTCGATGAAGATGCCAGTTTCTTTCACTTTTTATACAAGATAACGAACATACGGAGCTGACGGTGCTTCTCTTCTTCCAAAATCCGTACGCAATGATTTTCAAAGTATAATGTCGCAATATTTTCCAGTGTTTTTCCATATTCGTTCAGCGGAAGGAACGATTAAAACTAATTATCTGTCAAATCAGACATGAGCTAAGTGTTACCATTCACGAAAAAAGCACTAGATAGTTGAAAAAAGTTAAATGGCGGACCAGTGTTCTTCAAAACCACTGCGCAAGCTTTTCCATCTTTTCTATTCTGCTGGGCTTTTCCCGAGCAGGTGGAAAATTGCTTTTGTCCAGCACGCCCCTTAAAAAAAGCGAATCTTCCTCCCCTTCCAATTACCGTCCAATTGCACTAACGTCCCACCTTCCCAAGGTCATGGAAACTTTGATAAACCGTAAAGCAACGTGCATCGGTTTCTGCTTTCAAATCCTCTCCTATTTTATTAAATGCTCGCACTGTGTTCTTAAAATTGTAAGGGTAATCATAACCAATTGATGTGCGCGTTAATTTAAAAAAAAAGATTAATGTTATTGCTAATTTTAAATGATAATGTTAATGTTAATGTTAACGTTAACGTTAATGTGAATATTAATGTCAATGTCAATGTTAGTGTTAATGCAAATGTTACTTGAATATTCTTATTAAATTTGTGGAAGGTAACTGATAAAAGATTGATTGACTTGCAATAAATCCTTGGATAAAATGCAAATCATTTGGCAGGACTTAGCGAGATGCAATTTTTTCTCTTGATACTCAAGCAAAAACAAATTTCGTTTTCAAAGTCCGTCCAAGGCAAAACAGCTTTACACAAATTTTTTTCACTTGTACAGTTTTTGTCTATTTCTTTTAGTTATTTTGTGCGGCTTATTCATTCATGATACAACTCTTTCTAGTTTCTATTTCATTGAGCGTGCAAAATGACCTGACACCTGTTTGCTGCTGGGTTTAGTGTCTAAACGAAGGCTATGTGAGCAATTCATATAAATGTGTAACCATTGAATTTGTATGGGTTTTCTGATTATCCATGCCGTGGCGCATTTATGAACTGTAAATATTACATCTAAGCCGGTTGGTAATTTTTGATAAATGGGGTTGGCAATATCGTTGCAAGCAGCAAACACCATAGTAATCATGTATGTAACTTGCACTTGCAGCTTAGGTTTTGTTCGATTTTTGAACGAAGTTTGTCTACTTCAATTGGAAATGGCGGCCTCCAATCATCTTTGTCTCTCTTTGGTGAAAAGTACCAGTCGATATCAACGATGCAATGATGTGTCAATAGCCTCTGAAGTGTAGTCGGCTTTGCTAAATGACTTTCGTTTTTCTTTCTTTTTTAATTCTGTACGTACGCAATCATAATAAGAACGACGCGAATGAACTCTACGTCAACGACTTTTCCACACTCATTGAGATGCGAGCATAAATGGATTGAAAGAGAACAAAGAGCAGGGAGGCCGAGATTGAAAGAAAGACACTAACCAACTTAAGTAGGCTGGTAGTAATAACAACAACCAAACCAAACTTATAAAGCGGTGAATGGGAAAAAGTCATATATGCATAAGCACATACCACAACTCCTATTTACACATCCTGTACAAACAGAGGTTCAGAGCGACAACGGACTAAGCTTCCAAGTATGGGGTAGTAGTAGTAGTACTTGAGAAGTCTATTTTTTGCTATGCATGTACTCAAACCACCATTGAAAGTGACTTGGTGACTGTAGTGCTGGAAACAACATTTCCAACATCCTTCTTTCTCTGCACTGCAAACTTTTAGAGGCAAATAAGTCACTCACTACTCACTGTTCAATGTTCAGCCAACATGCAGCATCATCGTCATTCTTAAGGTGAATTCAGCTGTGCTGAAGAAAGAATTTCAAAGAACACTGAACGTTGAAAAACTAGGCACATTTTGTATAATTTTACAACGGCTTGAGAGTAGATTTGGGCATTGGCAGTGATCGTCGACCACAATTGAAATCACCTTTCAGAGACTTCTTGATCAAATGACAACACTTTATGGAAATGATTCTTGAACATTTCCTAAGAAAATGTTATTTATGAGAAAGGGGCACTTCCGTCCGTTACGGTGAAACAAAGATGACTAGAATGATCGCTTTACTCGAAGCCAGACTAAATAATTTTATTCTGCATGGATCAGTTTTTTTTTCGCTCACTGTCTTGAAATCATTCCATCGAGACGTACCTACTATACGTTTTCTTTATTGTGTGACAAAATAACTACACTCTTCAGCCATCAGGAGACCATTTTAAAGCCGTTCCTGCAAGTTACTACAATTATATCCAACCTAATTGCTGGCGAACTTTTTTAACTCCAAAGTACATGACTTGTGTAGGTGTTAGAGAGAAAAATTGTTGTTCTATGGCATGCCCTCCTTTAACTCTTAAGGCCATCCAACTTGTTTTATTTTTGCATCACTACTTTTCATGTTTGTGTCCTCCTCTTGGGCTGTGTAGTTGTTTACAGAATCCTTTTTTTCGCTTTGTTGACTGATGGAATTGCTATTGAGGTGAGATGTTGTAGACTTCTGTTTTATGCATGCAGTGGTCCTGGTGTATAATGTGCTCTTTCGTCTGATGCTTCAGTGGTGAGCTAGAGTATGCATGCAAAGCCGTCTATGACATAAAAATATTTTATGTCTCTTCAAAGAGACGACAATTTATGGGAGGCAGTGGCAAGCAATGTGCTGCAAAAAATGCAAAAAGTCATGTTTACAATGTTTTTAACATTTTGTTTGCCTTGTAGCTTTTTATTTACTTTTTTTTCTATAGGCACTTCTTTTCAGAGTGCTTTTTCAAAAAGATGGAGAACAATTTTTTGAGCGTGCACCTTTTATTGATATAATGTTTTGTTTTTTCGAAGGACTGTGTTAAATAAAAAGATTGGCATGAAAGGTGTGTTGCACTCAAATAGAGGGCAGAATCCCGTTAATATTGAAAGGGTAAGCCAGTGTGTCATTAGTTGATCTGCTTAATGGGTAAGCCTGCTCAGTGCAATGTTGTACTAATGGAGAAATCTGGTTTTCAAAAAGTAACTTAGAAAGCGAAATCTTTTAATTTTATTACATTTCAACGAATAAAACCAAAATTTTAATGACTTAATTGAATGTTTCGTCAACAGACGACATTAGAGACACATTTTTGGTGCAGTTTGTACTTGAATCACAACCAACTCCTATTTGCCCACCTTGTGTTGAGCGGGCTTAAGTAGTTTATTTAAACAGAAATCGATGCATTCTTCGTGGGGTGGGGGAAATTAGACGAAATCAAGAACAATCAACAAAAGTATGGAAGATAACCCTGAGGAATTTTACTCTCCAGGTGGTAGCCGTCAAAGCGATTAGGGTTACGATTACGATTAGATTCTTGATTACGGCATCAGGAGCACGGATTCTATAGGCCCAATCTTTTACACCAACTCCCGCTTTTCAGGTGTGTATAAAGGTTCAGCTGTTGATCCGAGTGGTACTACCAAACGATAACGATCGAGTGAGGCGAAACAGGTTGATATTGACCCAGTGGTGGAATGCTCAGGTGGAATGCTCTCCAATTGCTAGCAGAGAGGGAAAAAAGGCTAGCAATAAGTACTCAGCGCAGAGAGGATACTAGGGTTAACAAAGGCACGGAGTTTAAACCTTTGGTAGCGGTGGCGAAATGGCCAACAGTTCGAAAGAAGTTTTATCCTCTATTTCAGGACTCTCTATAGTAACCGAAGTTGCCCCTTTTTTGCGAGGCTCTGGTGGCCTAACCGAAGCACTGGTGAATGAAACCGGAACTACAAGTCGCAAGGCCTGCAAATTCGGCTCACTGACACTGGTCGGACGGAATGAAGCCAACACGGTTAAAATTGAAGTAAGTCCAACCGGATCCTCATTCGGTGAATAAAACCAGGTCTGCTTGTAACTCACGGACACTGGCGGAAAAAAATATCCGTAAGTTTCATAGAAATTGACCTCCAGCTGCTACTGCACTGTTATGTAGCAGATTTTCAATGCAGAGCACAATATCACTTGCCATTGAACGTTAGTTGAAGCGGAGCGTGGAAAATATGTTACAACAGGGGTAAATAAGGGCTGTCCAGTGTTTACAAGGTGACGTTCTTTCTCCTCTTGTTTGGTGCATGCTGATCGATTCTCTATCTTTACTTCAAAGCTTTCATAAGTTTTTTCTGCTAAGAGACAGCAAAAAGCTTGCAGCTTGTTTGTCAAAAAGCTTGCAGCTTGTTTGTCAAAAAGCTTGCAGCTTGTTTGTCAAAAAGTTGCAGCTTGCCTCCTAATGTTCGGATTTCGGAAGCATATGGACGTTAAGTCTGACGGCATCCAATTGATGCATGAGTGCTCTGTAACCTAAAACTATTCATTTGTTCATATACGATGTACATTTTTCATTTCGTAGGGAAGTGTCCAACTCTAAGAGAATCCAGAAGAAGCATCCTTGGAAGTGACTTTTTGTCTGAAGAAGAAGTTCTTACAGAGCTAAATGAGATGAATGTAGGCAAATTGTACAAATATTGCAAAGAATAATTAACGAAGAATTCTGAAAACTAATTTTTTTTTTCTTTAATTTTTATTTGTATACAATACCTGTACCTATATTTTTCTTTTTAATCAAATCAAATTGCTTTCAGCAATCCCAAAGCTATTCGAAAGTCTAATAAAAGATAAACTTGAAATTGTGATAACCTTGCTTAATATTCCAAGATATAAGCTTTATGTCAATCTGGCAGAAGGAAAAAAATGCCATGTCATAATAAATTTGTAAAAACACTTATTGTAAAAAATAATCTAATTGTTAATTTAATAAAATTGGTATCTATCTATCTATCTATAGGATGTACGCCAAGTTGTGTGTCAACAGATTGTACAATGATTCGTTCTATGAATATTTTAAGGACATGAAAAAGTTTCATAAATAACTGGATCTTAGAATCTCTTGGCTACTCAAAAACCTTTCAAGTTTGTCTCTGTGAACATAGAAATAGACAGAGCTTGATATCTTCCATAAATCAGTGACAAATCCCCATCACACAACTGAACAAAACTCAAAGTACTAAACACATTACAAACATTTCCTAAGGCAACATCAGTAAATTCCTCGTCCTTGTTAAAAGATGGTAAAACGAAAACTCATCACCCCAATTCTCAAGTATTTGCTTTACCTCTCAGTTGCTTAGAAACAAAATTGTCCCTCTTGTTGGCTTTTGTGAGAGGAGAATATCATTTCAAAAGACACCATATCCGCTTGATATTTAAAACAAAAATGACAAATATGCATTTGTGTTGGTGAAAGGCGATTTTTAATAGAATTTCGTTGTTATGACGCTTGACGGTTGTCCGTAACGACAGTACAGAGCAGAAGTTTCAAGTTTCTTAAAAAAAAAAACTGTCTGGAAAACATGACAGGTTCATCGTCAGTCAAAAGGGAAAATATTACGTTAAAATAAATCAATTTCAAATGAATCTGGGAACATTCTGTGGCGTGCGGAAACTCAATTATCCAAGTTTGCAGGTGTAAAGTGTGTGCAATTATTACTGTCAGATGCAGTTGTTACTACACCAACCATGCAAAGTCATAAGAAGAGAAAGACAGATTGTCAAAAAGGATGTTTTGAGTTTGTCTGTTTTGTTGTTTTGTGTTTCTTTTTTTTTATTGTTGTCTGGGACGAAGCTGATCATGGAGAAGGAAACTCAATATAAATGTTTCTTTGCATTGAAATGGGTTGCAATAACCTTACTTATGTTTCTATTGTTTTCGTTATCTTTGCAGACAAATACCATCTGCTTATGGAAAAGGAAATGGAGGAACGGCGATTCCACTACCAGCAACTGTTTTGGTGCAGAGACGATGTCCACCGGATAAAGTTCGACCCTTACCACCTACTCCAAACCATACTCCTAGTAAGTAAAAGTTGTACTATTATCCTTATAAAAATAAATTGCAGTTCACGAAGACTCTTGAAACAGAAGTTGAATTTATTCACATAAGCTTTGTATTTTATAATTTGGCGAAGTGAGGTAGCCCTGAGTTTTAATTTGGTTGTATATAAATATAAAAACCTACACTAAACCAAAGAAACTTACTTAGTTAGACATTACAGTTCGGGGTAGACCTGGGCACAAACATCGATAACGACTTCGATTTTGGGAGCGCTCTATACAGTTGTTCATTCTATGCCAGTTGAGGTCTTCTTCCATTTGATTGTGCCACTAAGACGAGGTCTTCCCCTTTCGCGATTCCACGTCACGTCATGAATCGTGATACAGTTTAACATCTTGTTGTTGCTTCTTTTCAACATATTGTCTTCTCATACGGGGCCAAAGACCATTCGGGGTATTTTTCTTTGGAAACGCCCAAGGGTTTCCTCATCCGCTTTCCACTTTCGATAAGGTCGTATAGTGGGACTGATTTGATCAAAATCTTATAACTGGTTGTCTTGTATTTTCTAGGGAATGTTTCATTTCTGAATTGCCTTCTTTACCCAAAGAAGCAATGGTTGGCAAGAGTTATTCTCCGTTTAGTGGATCATACATAGTCGAAGTACTGTACTACCTCGAGAAGTTATGTCTGTATATTGTGACGTTCGTTCTGTGTCCTTGTTTGATGACATCATTTACTTCGTTTGGCCCACATTAACCATTAAATCCATTTTTGCATCTTCTGTTTCAATACTCGCAAAAGCGCCTATGACTTCACGCTTCCTTTTTCTCATTACGTCAATATCGTCTGCGTAAGCGAGCAATTGTACAGACTTTTGAAATATTATTCCTCTGGTGTTGACGTTTGAGTTTCGTACAATGTTTTCAAGTATGATTAGAAACTGCATAACAGTTTGTCGCCATTCAAAGCCCTGGTGACCGGTGAGTTCTTTACCGACCTTGACGGAGCAGCGTGAATTCTCCAAAGGCATCCTGCATATACATAGTCGTAAGAATTTCATAGAGATTTCGATACTATGCATGGCTCTGTACAGCTGGTCTCTGTAAGTACTGTCATAAGCGAAAATTTGGTCTCTGATCGTTGATCGAAGAACACATTGATAAGGACCTATCGAATTGTTGGTTGCAGACGTTCACACCTATACATATAATAAAAACGTAACAGTTTGTTTGTTTGTGCACGCTAATATCAGAAACGGCTTATCTTAATCTAGATGGGGTTTTCAGTAATATATTGTGGTAAGTTTCACTTAACATTTGGTTGATAAATAAAAAAGTTATGCCAATTCTTGCGAACGAAGTCGCTGGCACACCTAGTATAACATAAAACAAGATCTGATACGCAACGTTAAGGAAGTTAATTTCTCTATAATTGGCGCAGCTATGAGGGTCTCCATTTTTTTAGGATTGGGCATACGATACTGAGGTTACATTCATCGATTACACTTTCTTCCGACCACATTATGCAGACCAGTTGGTGCATGCTACTTTCCAATTGATCTCCAGCTGCCTTGAAAAGCTCGGCGTCAGGGCCATATGCACCTGCAGTTTTATTGAAATTGAAATTCGCATATGGCAAGCCTTAATTACTTCTTCTAGATCGAGAGGGCTTTTTGATCATCGTCCAAGTTGAGTGGGGCTTTCTGCCTGATTGCGGAATCAGTGTCTTCATCGCCGTAAAGCAGTTTGCAGAAGTGGTCTCTCCAGATTCGCAGTAGTGAGTTCGATTGTGTCACTATGTTTCGCTGCTGCTCTTTACAGGTTTGAGATCGAGGTTTGCCACCCTGGCAAGATCTTTTCACCTTTTGGTAAAGCTTCCGAATCGCATTCTTGTCGGATCTTCTCTCAATTTTCACAAACGAGCGGTTCTCATGCTGCTACATTCTGTTTTTGAGAATTCGGTGTTCTTTCCTTCTTTTCTGCTTGTAAATCTCGTTGTACTAAAGTCAAAAGCAGAGGATTCAAGTTGGAGTCACACTCAATTGGAGAAGACTCTGGCAATCTCTTGAAATATTTTATCATTTAAAAAAGGATGCAAAATTGGAATGAATATCGGAATTTCGCCTACGCTATCTTTGAAAATAAATCGAAAAACGATGTTACTTTTGCACGAGATGGCAAAGCGTGGGCATAGGAATTCGCTTCGATTTCAGATTACAAATGGTGATCAATGGATCTTCTCAACAAAGTGTAGGTATATTGCATGCTATAAATTCATTGCAACATAAAAATTAACAAGATACAACTTTTTCTCCGGCTTTAACCTTCTTTTCAAAGTTAACACTATAACATCAACTATACATAAAAATGTACCGTCGCGCCGCGCCGGTCGCTGTGCTGACTTTAGTCTCAAAGCAAACATGAAATTCCAGTCTTTCTTAAAAGACAATTCAGTAAAAAAATATTACAAGAGCAACGCAAGACATTCGCCAGAATGACAAACGAGATAAACAATAAACAAATACTCGTTGCAAAAAAGAAATAAAGCGAATTGAGATGAGGAGGAGGAGCACAAGGGGTTCAGCAGAACGCCAGTTTCTGGTGCAACCATGATAATGCTGTGATGCAGATGCATTTTTATTTGAATAAATTAATTTACAAATTTTAGGCGCCGTGAATCGAGAGAAGCTTGGGACGGAAGTGAGACAGTTCCTTGTTGGTCGACTTTTCTTGTTTGTGATTCAGAGTTGGATTGTCCGAGCAATGTGATGCCTCAAAGTGTCTGCGACACTTGTAAAATATTATGTAGACTTTTTGGGGTAGTTTGCGCTCAGTAAACAAATTTTGAAGAGCTACGGGTTTCTTCTTTGAGATTCAAATGAAAAAACTAAAAAAAATGAAATTTTTCCGTTAGTATGTTCAGTTAGTATAATCGACAGCTCCTGTAATTTTTTAAATAATAATGAGCAAAAGAATTTTTTTGATTGTACATATTTATTAACTGCTATAGAAGTACGTCGGATTTTTGCAATTTTTCCCTTCTAAAGCGAAAAACAAAAAATTGTCAGATAATTGTTAATAACAAATGACCTACGCAATATAAAAAAAATCCTACGTACTTTCATAGACAATGTATAGGTATATTTCAAGACATTTTTAAAATTTCAAGTTAATCGGGTGAAAATTGCTTGAGTTACGAGTCCGATCAACTTGAAAAATACGGTATTGAGATAAACGCGTTTAAAGTTTTGTGTAGTAGAAAATCATGCATAATTTTACAATACCTTTAATCTGCGATGTCTGAAAGAGACAATTGACAAGTCTAACTCGTCTAGACTAGTCAGAAAATAAATATTTTCAATAACAACTGCAGTATACATACTCTACTCCCTTATCGCACCTTCCCCCTTGCGCTCACAAAAGGAACTCGCTGCGGACCAGACGTCTTTGTACTAAACTAAAATTCGAAAACCGGGTACCTAAAGGTTTTTCCCGGCCATAAACCATAATCTTCTGGGACATCATTTTTGAGGTTCTAAGGGACCATGTGGCCTAACCCTTAACAAAACCTCCTAGTAACACTGAAAGGAGTTTTTCAAAATTAAAATCAATCAAAACATATTTAAGTAGTTAGCCGGGATAAGAAAGGCTTTCAGCTTTGGGAGTCTTAACTGTTGAAGCTAAAATAGCTTCTGAACTTGATTACAATAATTGAGGAATTAAGTCATGCTTAAAACAGGAAATTTCTATTTTAATTTTTTCCTTTTCAATGCATTTATATGGGTTTGTACTTAAAAATTAATTGTGTCTTATGTACAATAGCAAAATAGCATACATAAATCCATTATTATATATAAAGAAGAAAGATAGATAGATTACAAAAATACATAATAGAAATTTGAGTAAGCATTTTATTGGTTTTAGGAAAAACTATTTTTATTGTAATGTTAAAAGAACAATATTACGGAGAAAATTATTCATTAAATAACCGATTTTGTGATACCAACAGCCGTGTTTTTTTTTTCTAAGCCAGTAGATGGTACTGTGGGAATTTCCTTGGCAAACAACGACAGGGATATTGAAGAAAAACGTGACCAACACTCTGGTCATATTTCTTACCTCTCATCTCGAAAAATACAGGTTTATAGTATCATCTCCTCTAGGCAAATCGGCCATTGTGTTATATCAGTAGATGTTACGTTTTCCGTCACGGTAAAAAAGATAAAGTTCCTAAAAGAACTGTGAGGTAATATGAGAAAGCCAATTGAGAAGTTTCGAATAATTTCTTTCGAAATTTTAATTGGTCATTGTGCTTTCTCAACGGAAACGTTGACACATCAGCTGATATGCTATCGTAATTCTCAACAGCCTGAGAAACTTTTTTTTTTGTCAGGAGGAAATCTTCAAAAGACACTTGGCAGTATTCGACACCAGGTAGTGTGGGATTCTTACCTCACTAAAAACTCCTCGTAATCAGAACCAATATATGAACGATCGACAACAGATTTTTCTTTCTCAAAAATATAATCGCTTTAAGGGAAACTTAAACTTTTAATGCTTCCCATGACTTTTCGACCATAAGCTCGTGTGGCTTGGTTCTCCTTAATCTCCGAACATTGCCTCTCGTATTTTATACGGACTCCATTTCAGAGTTGATAAGACTATGCAGTCGCTGATTGTGTGTTACAGCTTGTTTTCTTACAACTTCTGTAACCGTTTCTATTTGTGGGTCACGATGTAAATCGCTATTTCTTATATACCATGGTGCATTTACTATTCCACGAAGGACTTTGTTTTGGAACTTTTGGATGATTTCAGTATTTGTTTTATTTGTACAGCCCCATGATTGGATTCCATAGGTCCAAACAGGTCTTAGTGCTGGTTTATGAAGCATTATTTTATTTTCGACAGATAAGTCAGAATTTCTACCGAGTAACCAGTACATTTTTCTATACTTCAAGTTGAACTCTTCCCTTTTCTTTTTTATATGCTCTTTCCATTTTAGCTTTGCATCCAAATTCATCCAAGGTATTTGGCCGTATTGGCGTAAGGTACAGCTTGATTATTGATGAATATTTGTATGTAGCTTAAATTTTTATTTGTAAAGTTTATATGTGCAGATTTAGCTTCATCGAGTTTGATACGCAATTTTTTGGTCCAATCACTAACGGTGTCGACGGATTTGCAATTTCTCAGCAGCCTTGACGACGCACTTACTGGATGCCATAATTGCAGTATCATCTGCAAAAGTAGCCATAATGGTGTTGTTATCCAGTGGAATATCCCTTGTATATAGCAAGACAGGTCCTACGGCGCTTTCTTGTGGAACACCGGCTTGTATTTTACTAAAAATATAGCCGAACATACTTGTTTTTCTTCTAATGCTTTATCAACTACATCCGTTATTCTATGAACTTGGTCTATCGTGGAATGTTTATTTCTAAATCTCAACTGATGATTTGGGATACGATTTCTTTCTTCTATGACTTTGCTTAGTCTTTTCAGTAGCAATTTTTCAAAGACTTTTGCCATTATTGGTATAAGCGATATTGGTCTGTAAGAAGTCACTTTTGTTGGTGGCTTACATTACTTTGGTATAACAATTACCTCAGCAGTTTTCCAATGATGTGGGAGTGGGACATATTGGGTCTTCAGGCATGCATTTATTATGAATTGGAGTTTTATGAAGGCTTTTGATGGCATTTCTTTTTGAGTGTGACAATTGGTATGTCAACTTCATCGACTTTATCAATAAACTGTAAGCTGTTTTCAGCTGATGTATTTGCTGAGAATGGCGTAAAAAAACATTCGCAAGATTTTCTGCAAACAGATTAGCTAGGACTTGCCAATTCCTCGCGAAAGGCGATGCCCGTGGAAAAAACATTTTTGCCTCTGTTGGGGTTCGAACCATGAACCTCTGGATTAACAGGCGGACATGCTATCCATCACACCATGGGTACCACAGTAATGATGATTGTTCTCACCGAAAAGTTCTCTATAATTAGTCTATGTAATATATAGTATACATTAAATTAAAATACCTAAGTAAAAGGGTGGCAAAATCCTCTTCCGCCCCGGACAGCCGACACTCATGCCACGCCAACGCCACTGACTGTGACTAATGACTTCATTGTGACACTCTTCTACAACTAAATTCAATACACCTGAGACTTGAAATAATTTGCGTAACCAAACAATACTCTTAAAATTTTAGCTTGTAGGGCACATCGGCTGAAACATCTTTATATACTAACGTTGCTTTACTCTCCATCCCAAGAATTAACCGCACATTCCATCATCAACAACAACTACAGAACTGCATCATAAAATCTCGGTTCTTAGAGAATTTCACTCTTTATGTTGTTTTTATGTTAGGCCATCTGGGAATAGTTCCCAACATCATCAGCTGAACAAGCAAAGTATCATCAACCTCATTGAAACCGTCTATTACACACAAATTTTGCTGGAAACTTCAAATTGAAATATGAATAATAGATGGGTTGGTGCGTGTGATACAAATATGAAAGCAGAGCTGATGAATAATCACAAGGGGGTTGACGACACGTCCTTTCTACCGTTCCCTCTATTTTTTGTAACTGTCACCGTTTTAAAAGCAAAAATTGTGTCTTGATAATAATAAAAAGTCACCCTTCACAAGTAGACTTAAAAAAACATTTCTTCATTTGCAGGCATTCCGGGATTAGCAAAAACCGGGGCAGATATAAATGGCAGCAGCCGTCCAGGAAGTCCTCCGACATCAAATCATACAATTCAAACCATTAAGGGTGCCGGCAACAATAATGGGTGAGTGTTCACATTTCCGATAAAGACTGTATTTTTGATTTATTTTTTGTTGTTGTCGCATAGCTTACGTCAACCACAGTGCAAAATTCCCACCAGCCCTCATGGTCCACAATCAAATCTTCCAAATGGGACGATCACGCAACATATCACTGCCAATGGACCGGTGGTGGCAACAACTGCAACTAAACACTCAATGCTAGACAAACTCAAGCTTTTTAATAAGGACAAGACTCCATCGAGTAATGGTTGTTCTAACAAATCTCAGGTTTCAAAGCGCACCAGCTCAAGCAGTGGTTTCTCATCTGCGAGGAGTGAACGCAGCGACTCGAGTTTGAGTTTGAATGATGGGCATTTGTCCCAAATTAAGCCTCCAGCGGTATCTGTGACCGCTAGTCGGAGCAAAGACAAACAGTCAAAGCAGTCAAAACTGTTGGCTGGTTCTCAGAAGTCTTCCCAGGCTAGTGTAACAAGTAAACTGAAAGTGGAGAAAAAAGAGAAGAGCCCAGCTCGGAGCAACCCCGATGCTGAATCTAAACTAGGGCACTCATCCATAGGCCGGGGCCAAAAGTCGTTGACTAGAGGTTCGGCTGATCTAAAGGTCTCCACCAAATCATCTTCTAAAACATCGCTGAATACAAAACTCAACGAATCCCGATCCGAATCGAAAGCCAGTTTGATTATGCCTCCGAACAAGTCACTGGTATCCTCAGCAGGGGGTGGAACCAGCATTCCGAAGCCTGTGGCAGCAATCAAAGGCACCAGCAAAACTATTCCTCCACCAATACAAGCAGACAGTAAAAAACCTGTGCCACCAAATACCAACACAGCGGGCTCCAGTGATAAAAGCTTAAAACGAGAGAAAAGTGACATATCATCGAATCGGACAACCATATCAGAGAATTCCACTCAAAAAACACATATCGTGAAGCCCATAGCACTTCTTCCCGATCAGTTGATGCCCGTCAGCCCTGTGGGAAGGAACATAAATTATCAGCAACAACAGCAAGTTCAGGTGCAGCATCAACAGAACAACAACAACATATCAGTAAACGGCATCCAACAGTGTGGAGGTAGTATACAATCGCCCCATGACCCAAACAACATGTTGTATCGAACGGGATCAGAGACTTACATGATGTCATCACCCATCACAATGAATAGCAGGATTGTTCCGTCGAAGAATCCCTTGGTAAGTCGTAAAATGGACTTTCGTAGTCCAGAACAAAACCACTCAAAATACAACACGGTGCCATCGAAAATTGTGGGAACCATTTACGAGGAAGAAAAACCCGTCAGTGTTATGCCAATGCGTCCGTTGTTACGCGGCTATAATACTCATCATGTGACACTTCCTACACGTGGCGCGCGGGGACATCACTTTGTCGCAGATTTCTGCGAATCAGACATTGGTCAGGGCTATTGTAGTGACGGAGATGCGCTAAGGACACGTGTTGGGCCACCATCGCGATTTGCTGATATCGACATTGGATATCTTTCCGAAGGTGGCGGTGGTATACATGGAGGGAAGCATTTTCTCACCATGATGAGGACGAGAACGCAGTTGCCAACAACAATCGAAGAACGGTGAGTGGTGGTTTGTGTTATTTATTTGTTTTTCGTTAAATCCTTTGTTTGCCATTGTGGCGTAACTCCTTACTGACATGGAGTGAGTGGTGATTCATTTGTCGGGGAATCTCTGATAAATGATTCATTGTTTAGCAAACTGGCTGTACATCGGTGACCATAATAGGGACATGGAATTTATGGTTGAGTGAAATATAATTCAACTTAATGGTATGGGCTAACACAGGAGACTCCTGAGGGGAGAAGAATTATCTGGTCAGTTGAATATGTGGAAGAGTAGATAGCATGAACAGATTTCAAATTTTAAGTCAATATTGTATACAGAATGACCCTCGTTATTGAAAAACTTTTTGTTTAAGTATGAGTAGTGCTTTGGGAATTTTGTTTATGGCTAACTTTGCGATACACAAAAATAGCCCTAGTCTGTTTTATCTCTCCTTCTGCAGGCGTAAGTCGTAAACTCTTTTTGTAAGTTTTGTCTAAATTCATCTCACAGGTAAATTGACAAATATTTCTTTCCCAAATAGAATTTACTTTCGATTTCAGCAATTCGGTTTATAGTTCGGTTATAGTCTCATTCAATGAAGCAGGTTGGGCCAGAAGAGCTATACACAAGCTTTGTTGGATGCTTCCAGAAGGAACTTCGTGACTATGCGTATTTAAATTGGTTTTTGCTTACACCACAAAATAATTTATGGCTGACATCCTTTGCTAATAATTACATCACGGCCACCACGATATAGGAGATGTCCTCTGTAATATGTTTAAATGAACCCTTTTCATAAATTAATAAATAAATTAATAGGGTGCTGCAATAAAGCGGAAGCCCTGGGGCGTGGTGCATTTCTCTCAACCACACCATGCGAGGGAATGGAGTGTATCTTGCAAATTCCACGGAAAAGGCGTTTTCTGTAGAAGAGCATTGTTTTTAGTTGATGTTTCTGGGACTCGAACCTCGAACCTCGCCTTTGATATCATTATTGTGCTAAGTGAGGCGAGTAGAATTGCCAATTTTATTGCGATTGCTTTTATTAATTCTTATTTCTCAAAAAAAGTCTGAAAATTCGGAAGAGCAAATTCCAGATAATTTAAATAGTTTTAAGGATTTTCCCGGACTCGATCCCCATGTGACAAAAACTTTTTTTTTTAAATCACAATTAAAACCACTTCTTAACCACTCACAATACATCATTCCTATTCCACGCAGCTTAAATTGCAATCTGTTAGTCTAGTATCCCCGAACAACAATCGCTCTTTCGGAATTTCAAAGGGAAAAGGGCTGTTGAGCTTCCATTCCAATCTAATGGTATTTAAAAATTGCTCGACATCACCATCATCTTCCCACAACAACCAGTCCTGTCCTCATAAACCACTCACCAACCGTATATTGGTTGACATTTTATTTATACCCCTGTATACACATTCCAGTGCTGATGAGTGTCATCGTGGGGGCACTTCAGCATAAATCGGTTCGTAAAATTTTATTGCAACTTCATGGTGGTGGTTCTCATGAGTTTTTGATGGATCTGGAAAGGGGTAACAACGACAAAGGAGCTCCATGTATATATCCTCAACTCAATTTGAAATGAAATGGTTTGTGTGTGTGGGTCACACTTTTGTGTTTGATTTGGGAGTGAACTCTTTTGTAATACGAGTATACTGCCTATAGACATCACAGGCATCAACTTTTGGAGTGCTATCTTGTGGTTGTGTTTGGGTGTTGTTATTTAGGAGACTAAGTTGCCTATGAATATTTAAAATCATTTAAAACTTGGGGGAAATTATAAACATTTGTGTCAGCATCGCCTTGGGTAAATGGACTAACAAAATTTACATTTCGTCACCTCTAGAAAGAAGAGTTTTCAGTTTGATTGATGTTAGACATAGCTTATTTGCTGTTTAGATGTATTAAGGAATACATACTTAGAGTTTCAGGGCTTCACACACTATGTTTTTTGAATGACGGAATAGGTTGGATTTGGATTGTTGAATGGAGGAGGCGCAACTTGTGTGAGGCGGATTTATAATCGTATAAAATTCAATTTGAAGCAGTTTATACTTTAAGGTGAAAATCATAGTTAGTTGATATCCGATTTGTGGTGTCCAGACATCTCTGTCTGGTACGAGGAAGGTTCGTTTGTCGAATCTCAGAAACATAAAAAAAAATGTTTTCGCATAGGATTCTCCAGTCCACGCAGAGAAAAATATAACTGGCATAAAAAACGCTATCTAACCTAGTCGTTCTTAATCGTAATAAAATTGTAGATCCTTGAAATGTATTGGGCCCCAAGGATTCTATAACTTTGTTGCGCCCACACTAATTGTTTATTTAGGTTAAATAAATACAGCCGGTTTCTGCTATTCGAGCTTAAATAAAAGGATATTGTTCCACTATAGAGCTCGGAAAGCCCTGGGCCCTAGTGCATTTCTCTCAACCATACCTTCGTTTGGAACTGACAGGACTGGACAGTTAAGTGAGAAAGCGCTGCTTCTGATCTCTGATGATGTTCGATGTTTCACTGCTTCAAGGGGGATATTTATTTATTCTTTATAGAACAAGCACTGCAAGATCGAAAACATATTTTTATGTAGTGCAGTCTTATTTCAATTTTTGTAATTCAATTGAGTTGCAAAAGCATAAAAAAATTTATTGAAAATGATATAAGATTAAAAATAAAAAGCAAAAAAGACTAAAGATAATGGACTAATGATATGTAACCGTAAAATGTTGTGTCATTATTCCGTTAACTTCTTTTTAGAATCGTTGTAAATTTAAAATGAGATGAAACGAAAATACGTCACGATAAAGAAACAAAAACATTAGTTTATTGGTTTAAGTTGGCGATGGAGTGAGGTAGAATACATTTCAAACTCTTTTATATTCTCAGTCTCTCTTTTCCCCGATCCTTCTATGTTTTACTTCTGCACAGTTTAAACAAAAGAGTTGAAAACAGCTTACATTTATGCTTATAACAATTTATAACAATTTAAGCTATTCTTTGCAAAAAATAAAGAAGGGGACATGTATTAGGATAGTATTAGAGAGATGAGAAGTAGAGAAAGATAGAGGACTTGAATGTTTTGGGATTGACAATTATTTTGATTTAGGACGGGAGGGAGTTCCAAAGTCTTACAGCATGTATAAAAAATAAACGGGATGAGTTGAGGTAGTTCCAAAGATTCGGAATGATATTTATTGTTCTTTCGGACCGATTGAATGAAAGTCTGTTAAACAAATATGACGGTAAGTCGTTCGTCACTGAATCTAGTGAAACCAAGATTCTCATATCGCCCTTACAAGATCTCATTTCTCAGATAGAAAGGTTCGGTAAATTTTCTGTCTTTATAAGATCGTTGTTAGAGCGAGTGCCTTCCGAAATCACTCTTTGAGTAAGCGCTGAAGTGATGAATCATAAAGCACATGTGGATTTTCACCCGACTAATAGCATATTTTGCTTATTGACGCATCCATTGAGTCAATAATGAGCTTCATCACTGAAGATGATTTGCAAAAATTCATCATCTTGGCGCATCTTCTTCTGAGCCTGATTGGAGAACGTACAACGCTTCAAATGGTCCATCGACTTCAATTCTTGAGTTAGCTTGGTCTTGTATGGGTGTAAACCAAAATCCTCACGATAAAATACGCCAGAATGTATGGTCTGAGCGATTTCTGCTTCTTGAGAACTCCGTGGAATCGACTGATTAGATCGTTTATTCGACCAACCCATAGTCTCACTGACACGACAACATCACATATCTAATATGTAGACTCAAATTATTGCACTAAAGTAGTTATTGCTATTTGGTTTTCTTTTCGAGAAATATACAAATTAAATTTGAACCAGTTAAGTATTTCTCGCAGAAAAGTATTGTAATCTTCCTGGTTCCTGCAGTTTTTTGAATTTGATAAATTTATTTTCCGTTTAAAGAAACCGTGCATAAGCTCTGTTTGTCGAATCTCCAAGTAACTCTGCAGCATTGTAAAATGGAAGCCGCACAATGTAAAGAGTCCGCCAAATAACTTCTTTTTTTTTAAATGCTTAAGAAAACTACTGAATATTTTCTCAAATTTCTTTTTTTAATTGAAAGTACAATCCTTCCGGTTTATAATGAAAAATGATTTTATTCAAATTGCTGCCTCGGCTGGCCATGTAGTAGCCTACACGATCGGTCCAATTTTTAAGCGCATTATCGATTGTGTGCAGCTGTATTTCACCAATGACTTCACGGATATAGTCCTTTAAAGCGTCAATTGTCTCTGGCTTGTCGGCGTAACACTTATCTGTTACGGCACCCCGCAAATAATAGTCTAACGCCAACGGTGTCAAATCGCAGCCCCGAGGTGGCCAAAGACATCAGCTCTGCGGCTGATAATGCGATCTTCAAAAACAGATCGCAAAACATCGAGTGTAGCTTCGGCTGTGTGGCACGTAGTGCAGTCCTGTTGAAACCAAATGTTGCCAATATCCTCCTCTTCAATTTTTGTGAACAAAAATTCGTTCAACATGGCCCGATAACGATTGCCATTGACTGTAACGGCCACTCCTTGCTCATTTTCGAAGAAAAATGACACAATTATGCCCCTGGGACAAAATCGGCACCAAACATTGACTCGTTTTGGGTGTATCGGCTTTTCGTATGAGTGCGGGTTTTCTGTCATATGCGACAATTTTGCTTGTTTACGTACCCTCCAAGATCAAAATGAGCTTCTGATGATTTTTTTTGGCAAAATCAGCATCGGATTTTCAAAGTAATGTCGCAATATTTCCCAGCGTTGTTCAAGCGTATACTTAACCATATTCGTTCAGCGGAAGGATAAAACTAATTATCTGTCAAGTCGGACATGAGCTAAGTGTTACCATTCACGAAATAAGCACTAGTTTGAAAAAAAAAAAACGTTAGAAGGCGGACCCTTTATTTTCCATTCATCTTGCACGTTTGCTTGAAGAATTCTTCTTTGGTGCGAGATTTGCTTCTTCTTGTAGATAAGTATTTCTTCTGTTTCCCAAAATTGTTTAACCTGCTTACTTCGTCCATCTATGACGAGTTCGGCCAGAGAAAGATTTTTAATGTGTTTCCATCTTTCACCAATGAACTTGTCTCGATGTACTTTTGTTGACCTCAGTATTAAAGGAAACGGGCAACATTTTTTGTTTGAAAAATCGATGGATATATAAATTTTATTTGAAGGTCTTCCTTACTTGTCGCAGTTCCAACTTTTGTTGAACCCAAGCCTGATACTGATGCAAATTTTTTCTTCTTATTCAATTGCAGACTGTACTGCATCTTCCGTAATGAAGAATGACGGGGAAGCGTTCCTCCCCTTTCCAATTCGTTTTCATTAGGGCTGTTGCTAAAAGCACAGTGCTCTGAATCATATCAGCAAAGTTGTGTTGCGGTTGCATGTTTCTCCCTACCTCTGCAGAGTGAAGAACCGTGTGATGCTATCCCAGATTTACAATGCTTTGAAAGAGGTACACAACATCTCTAAACAACTTCGTGTCTCTGCGTCGCGTTGCCACATCCTGTTACACAGTTGTTGCAAACATGCAACCAGTGAGGCTCCTTGTATTGACTACAACATGGTGTGTCAACAGCATAGTGATTCCAATAAACTCTTTTCTTTGAAGGTTTTGTCAGACGAAAGGTTAAAAATAGCGAAAAGTAGATTATGTTTTCCTTCTTGAACCGAATGCAAATCTAAACGAAAGTCATCCCCAATAAGAAATTCTTGCGGATTGTATCTTTTATCTGCCCTATACAGCCAACATGCTTCGTTTGGATGCTTGCAGACAAAGTGTTGACATTTTAAGACCGAAAACTATAAAAAAATCCTTTAGCATCAGCGCCCTTACCACATCAATAAACGAGCTTATTTATCGTATTTGGAAAATCTTTTTACCTCATGTCGGTCTTACAATTTTTTTTTTTTTTTTTCACCCGAGGCAATTTATAAATTTGATCTCGAGTTCAATAGAAGAACTCTAAATCCATCCAATTTTTACTTATTGAATTGAAACTGATATCACACCACTGCTATGTCAGAATAGTGATTCCAAGCTGACAGACATCTGTTGATTTTTCATTCTTCAAATTCGTTCCATGCGTTTTGCAGAGTTGAGTCTTTGAATTATTTTATCATTTCGTTAAATCTCCTGCCAGAAGAAGACACTCCCAAAGAGTTTGCCTTGAGTAGAAATCTTGGAGTATCTAATTTGAAGTTATGCTTTTATCTGAGTTCTGAGTTATACTTTGTAGACAAGTCACAAAAACTGAGTTGAGGGAGTGAGTCTCTGGAATCTTTAAGACTATATGGAGAGCACTACCCTTCGGCTATGCTTTAACTTATCGTTGTCCTCTTTGTCCTTTTTAGAAGTTTCAATGGATACTTCTTTGAATTAATTTCACTGATCAACGTGACGATTAAGAACACCCCTGTGGGACACTATGTGTAAATCCTCTTAATAATTCGAAATGCAATTATATGGCAAAAAAATATAAATCATAATGATGACAAAATTGAAGGATCTGATATGGATTTAATTAATTATACTGCCATGACTTTCATGTCACCATGGTGTAGGGACTTCAATTAAAGAGCACAGCTTCTAACCAAAAACAAAAAAATTGTACATGAATCAATTATGCATTCCTGTAACGTAATGAAACTTCCACCTCGAGAAGAGGTCCTTCCCCTTTGGTGAGTAGTATAACTACATTCTGATCAGTGTACGTTAAAAAATGAATAAAAAATAAATATTAAGAGCGTGAAAGTGTTCCCTGACACGTTCCAGTAACATGCCAACAGCACTCGCAGGTCGCAGCCCGTCTTTTGTGCATTAGTCCTTTTGAAACTAACTCCGTCAACATCCCATACTGCACCCAACTTGTCTTTACCTTCTGCTAGCGTCATATATTTTCCAGACGACAAGACTTTGCAAGGATCTTTTCAACACCGCTTCACACACATCTAATAAAGTTTTCATTTCTTTATTTTTAAAAGGACCAAGCTCCTTCAAAAGGATTCTTGTGCAGTATCGTAGTATCCTTTCAGACGAATAATGGACTAGACGCTGTGACATTGGCGTTTTAATCGCTAAGAAATAAAAAATGATTTATTCAATAAGATGTGGATGTGTAGATGGCTCTGTGCAATATAAAATAGTGGTTGGAAGTAGGTACGCGTTTTCTTCTGACTTGGTTAAATGCAATTCAGAAAAAAGGACTAATGCGAATCCTGACAATGTAATAAAATATAATCTTAAAGGCATTTTTAAATCATGCTTCATATACGCATAGAATACGTAAATGTACATATACATGAATCTGCTGTGAGGAAGATGGATACGAGGGGTTGATGGTTGAAATTGTCTGGAAGGATTTTATTTTTAGAATTTGCAAAAAAACTGCAACTTGCAAAGCTTTTTAATCGGTTGTTTTAAAATGTATTGAATTTTTTTTTCTGAAGCTAATGATGTAAATATCCTATGAACATAGGCCAAGTCCTTCTACTTGGTTAAATGTAGAATTTTTTTTCACTTGTACAAAATAATAATCGTAATCTAATTTGAAACTAGGTATCTAAACTTATAACAATAGATTCAATAAGCTCAACTTTCGATCAATATTTGGTATATGTACAATGTACATGCATTTCAGGGAAAGATAAGCAATCTTGTAGTAATGTTTTTAAAATCTTTAAATGTGATTTTAACCACAGAGTGTCAACTCTAGCTCCTTTGCCTGAC
This sequence comes from Melanostoma mellinum, assembly GCA_914767635.1. Taxonomy (NCBI): domain Eukaryota; kingdom Metazoa; phylum Arthropoda; class Insecta; order Diptera; family Syrphidae; genus Melanostoma; species Melanostoma mellinum. Next base: position 145,775,453 of record OU612059.1, on the reverse strand, counting down.
ACACCCTCGAACATAATTTTTTGATGAAATCAAAAATAGCGTCTTATTTGAACAATCTTTCGTTTTAACGTCAACTTGAGTATTTTATAAAAAAAATTTTGTATTTGTTAGATTGAATACTCCCCTGAAGAAGATGGCAACCACCATCGAAACGTTGGTATAATGAATAGAAAAACTCTATTTCATTCTTAAATAGAGTTTTTCCATTCATTATACCATAACGACCAAAAGAGCCGATGAAAAACATTAACCGCCGTATGAATAAACGCGGGTTAAGCCTTATTCCATGGATTAAGTGTAAAATTGTATAGCATTTTCCACTTATTCCATGGAATAAGGCTTAACCCAGCTATTCCGCGTATATTAATACGGCGATAATAGTTTTCTTTTAACAACCATCATTAGCATTATCAAAAAAAAAAAAAAAACTCGAAGCTGTTAACTTGTTCTGACTTATTACTGACTTGTATTTTTTTTCTATTCAATTTTTTTAAATAATTTAAATAAATTTGACGAATAAGACTTCAACAAACTTACTTAGACAGGCTTGAAAAAAGCCATTTTCTAACTTCTAATATTAACAAGTCTTGTTGAAGATTTTGTTAAGGACTTCGAGTACTAAGCTTGAAAACCTTATTCTTTTGACTTCTTACTTAATTCAACAGTCTTTATAGAGACAATACCTTATAAATTATCCCTCCTTACAACCTTGGAAAACTACTTTCCTAATTGCTCTAATGATGCTATTGTTGAAAAGTTGTTCTAAAAGAATATTTTACAATTGTAACAGTGCCAACACTATGAAAATTGTTAAATTTCAAAAATCGAACCTTATAGAACTTAAATTATTGTTTATTGAGATACACATAGTTATCTTTTTGCTATCGCCGTTTATTTTTAAAACTTTCTTTTTTTTAATTGTTGATCACAAATTATATTTTAGAAATTTACGTTTGTTGCTTTTATCATATTTTGTTGTTGAAACGGGGGCTAGATTTTGCAATAGTGAGTATAAAAAACTCCTGAAAACGCACGCTCTGAAAGACCGTGAGTAAATTTGAAAGATAGTGTAGTTCTGTCAAAAAAAAACTCACCTTCATCCTTCCAGAATTCAAATAAGTGAGTGTGCACAATTTTTCGTGTACCCAATAAAAATTCACTCTTCCGGAATCTAGCCCCTGAACTGAAATTTTTCTTTATTGAACTTTAAACATTGCAACACCATTGTGCATCTAATCTATAGTACTATCGAAAACAAAAACGGTCCCTGAAAGACATCTATGTATCCGCCGGCGTACTAACAACATTCCCCTGTAATATCGATACTAGCGGCCTAAGAAGTTGTGGCGAATCTATTCACGAACCTCCTCAAACTTCGTCGTCTATTCTTCCTCAAACTTCGGAACTATTTCCACAGAGGAGAATAGACAAAATAAAACAACTGGAAGGACGAATAGGTTTGCACCCTTCGCCCTCATAGCTGCAAATCTATTCTCCTGCAAATAATTCAACTACGCAGTAGACGATAAGTTCGTTGCAATTCAAATACGACGCCTTGCAGTTTTCATTGTGTGTCTCGTGGTAGTCAGAGACCACAAAGTGTAGCGATTTATTCCGGTGTCACTTCTATTTGTAATATATTCAATGCCTGTACTTATGTGTTGAACGCCATCTATTGTATTAGTTATCTTTTGGTTAGTTCATACAACAACCTTTGTGGAACGTAATTGTTCAAAAACCTACCGCACTGTGTTTATGCTGAAATCTTTTCGTCACTTGCTGTTTTTATTGAGAAATGTACACTACTTGCCTTGGTAGCTTGGTACTCACTTGCTCACTTGCTCTTAGTTTGAAAGAGAACATTCAAACCCTCCAACAATTTTCACACACACATTACCTAATTTCCTTATATTATGTGAATTGTGAAGAATTTGTGATGAGAGTAGAGCTGTGAGGTATGAGCAACTTTTGGTGAGAATTGTGGGGGAAGTCTGTGGGGCAGGTTTTGTTTAAAAAGCGCAAGTTGTTTTCCCATGTCAACCAAAGTATAGAGCCCACAGCAATAATTTAGTCTTACAACCTGGGCGACTCTGCCTCAAGTTATTGTAGGGCGGTAAAACCAGTTAACAGCACTCGCTCTACTAATCCTGTCTGTCCACGGCATTCATTCAACAATATTTTTCTACATTCAATTGGTAGTGGACTAGTGGGTATCAGTGATGGGACTTTTTGGAAAAATGTCCGAAGTAGATTTGAAACAAAAATGCAGTAGATTTAACTGTTCTGCAGTAGATTTTTCATTCTCAAAAAATGAACAATTTTAAACATAGATTCACATACATAAATAACTTAAGATAACAATATAAACATTCAAAGAAAAATTCACTTAAAAATTCATATACCAATATTAACATCAGCTTTGAATTAAAAATAGTGCTGTCATAATTGCTACCTATTTATTGCTTTTTTTTTAACTGTCCGTCGACGAATAAAAACTTATATAAATACTCTATAAGGCCCACGGAATCCGAAGGTTCCCAACAATCTTTGTTAACGTCTTCCATTTCCTTACACAGTACAGCATTTTCTAAAGTGTGGTTGTATTTAATTTGTTGCGAATTTTATCCATCACTCAACTAACTGTCGAAAATTTCCGATCTGCTGCGGTACTACTATGTGACAGTGATCATTAAAGTTAACATATATAAACGTAAACTATAAAATTGTTTTTCCCAAAAGTGTTTTCTTCAATTTTAAGTTTGACCCAAAAAGCTGTTATGTCAACAGCATCATACTATTTATCTAAAAGATATTAGTTTCCTAACCAAAGAACTTCAAAAAATGTTTAGTTCTTCAAGATTTTCATTAAAGAACGGAAAAGACGTAACAATGGCCAAAACGAGGTCATTGTAGACCCTCTATCACTACCTTTGCATCTAAATACTTAAGAAGTTTTAATTGTGTATTATTAAAACTAAAACGCTTTTTTATTTGATCACAAATTTCTACATAAAATATAACCAAACATTTTTTTATTTCAGAAATTTTGCTTTCTTCAAAATCGTGAGAAGCAATATATCGCTAGAACTCGATCCCAAAATGCATATCCGTATAGGAAAGATAATAATTTAAGGTAGAGGAAGTGCGTCAAATGTGGCCTACCCTTAATATTTTTGGAAATTAAACCATAAATTTCAATTCATTTACTATTTTTCTTAAACATTCTTCGAATTCATTTATTTTTCAGTGTTAAGAACAATAATTAATAAAACAAACATAATAAAAAGCTAAAAATAAAAACGTTGAAGAACTCCAAAATGACGATTTGGAAAAATAGCGGTTAATATGGCCTACCCTATGTTAAATATGGCCCTCCATATTAAACTATGAAGTACTCTTTTTCATTTCCGGAGCAATCTTCGTGAGCCGACATGGAATACACGACACATTGCAGCCAAATTTCACCGTCCTTATCTGCAGAAAACAGGGTGGAGCAATAGATGCATTTAGCGTCTTCTTTATTATTTCTGTCGGGATTAGGGTCGGAATTATCATCTGGTTAGAAATGGCATACTTGACTTTCTGATGACGAAGACTGCTGCTCTTTGCTAATGCGTTTCTTTTTTATTGGCATTTTCTCTCCCAACATCAAATTCCTAAGCCATACTACCAACACATGGGGTAGGCCACATTAAACACACCACAACTTTTCCCATCATTTTAATTTTTAAAACACTTTATAAACTTTTTCGTAAAGATAGTATCACAAACATTAAAAGAATACATAAAAGTATCTAATTTTTGAAAAGAGTAACGAATTTAACACAATTTTCAATGCAAAAACACTTAAGGAAACCTACCAAAAAATTACAACGAAAGCAAAAAAAATTCAAAACGCCTTATATCTGCCAGGAACGTCGCGTCACACTGACCACGATAGACTGAGGCTCAACGGGTTTGATCATGTTTACAATGAGTTTTTTTTTCTTTCACTTTGGACTTTGGTTTGAGAAATACAGTGGTAGGCCATATTACCCACATAGGTCACATTTGCCGCACTTAATCTCCTTTCTAAACCTGCATTGGTACTGACTGAATCCATACCAATATAATATTTTAAAATTTCAATGTAAAGACCTGTTTAGTTATAGTAAAAACAAAAGTGCAGTAGATTTGAATTAAGGGCAGTAGATTTATTTTTCGAGAAAAGTGCAGTAGATCTACTGCAATTGCAGTAAAGTCCCAACCCTGGTGGGTATAGCAAGCAAACTGAATCACTTGCTTTGTGCAATGAATGGAGAGTGTGAAGTGTACCGTACTGTGGGCGAACTTGGTTAAATTGCATCTGATTTTAGTTTTGTACATATAAAAGGCGTAACTTGCGTCACACTTCACTGTACTGCCAAAGCTATTTTCCCGCATTTGGAAGAAGAATAATTTATTGAAACACGAAAATAATTTTCCTTATCTTTGAAGTTTTATCAATTTGAATGATATCGAGTCAGGGCTGTCAGCAATCAACTATTTTCAATAACTAACAACAATAAAAAATACATATGTAATAGAGAAAACAAGGTACCTAATTAATTTTTTTTAAAAGTTCGTTGGATGGATAATTATATTTGCTCTTGGAGAATAGCGAATTACTAGCATGTCTTTTCGCGTGCCTCACACAGAAAAGAGTAACGCCTCATATCCCTCGGAGTCGGAAGCAATAAGCCCAAGGGTATATGTCTGTCACTCTTGTCTGTTTTGTGGTTGTAAGTAATTCTATACGACATGTAAACGGGATTTTGACAGGTCCTTGCGTTGAGAGACAATCAAAACAAGAAATTTGACTAACGATTCAGTTTGCCCTCATAAAACAAAAAAACACGCTGTTGGTAATTCTAATGGACAAGTGATTTAGAGTGGTGAGAAGTACCTACCTGACTAAAGATTTGGTATTTGCCGATTCAGTGAGTTGCAAGGGCAGGGATTTTACGTTATATTTCATTTTTCCTTCGGATTCCTTCGGAATTTGGTGGGGTGCATCAAATGAGTTTTGACACCAAGCCTTGTTCCCTTGACATAAAGTGGCTTATAAAGAGCTTGAAATTCGTCAGAAGCCAATTGAAATTTTATTCTGTTCGAGAGTAGTAAGTGAAGGAGCTGTGAAGTATCTTGCTTAAACCTTTGTATATGAAATCTACTGTAATGATGTACATATATGAATTTCGAATATATATTATTACTTGCCGCCTTGACATTTGTCATTTCACTATCATCAAACATTCAGTGAACTCAAAATTTTCACCATGGCAGAATGCACGAACGAGCAACGTCTGCAATTTATAAACATTTTCTACCAAAATTCGGAGTCGATGACCGAAACTTTAATTCAGACCAATTCGCCAACATGACTTAACCCCAGGAAATAAATAAATAAATAAATAAACAAACCTATGAGCAAACTAATTGAAACCATTAAAAAAACAGTTGAATTGCAACAAAACAAAAAAACAGTTCACATTCTTGTTCAACTGAGGTTTTTATTGATCACCATGAATACTGACACCATAACTCTGTGTGACTCTGCCTGGGGGACTTCGATGTACATTACGAGTATATAAATAGTGAAAATGATACCAACGTTTTCAATGGAAAATCTCCTCTTGTGTAAAATAGAAAAACTAATTTTGGAATCACAAAAGTAGATCCAAACGATAAGCAGGATCTCACTTTGTTTTTGTTACACTCCATGATCTGATCTGGATCAGATCAGTAAAAAACGCACTATTATTAGTTTCGAGTTGGGAGAGAAATCGTAGTAAAATACTTTTATTTTCAGGCAGCAATGTAGTCGTTACCGCTAGGAAGCATTCATTGAATCGCACCTACAAAAAAAAGTCTGATTAAGTCTTGAGAACATTAAACCAAAAACAATAACTTCCAAACATAAACAAATTCCTCAACCCACATAAACAATGTACAGGGTGTCCGGTAATTCGTGTTACATAATTTGTGATGTGATTCTTGGTCATATTCTAAGAAAAAAGTTGCTATACAGTAAAGTCCGTTCCTCAACTTTGACATCAATTTTTGACAATTTAAAAAGGCTAACTTTTGTGTAAAATACGATTTCTCTGTCAATACTAATGATAGAGACCTAATTTTAGGCTTAATTTTTTGTATTAATAATAATCTTTAAAACTGTATTTAAATTCGGCTCCTATAGGCTTAGGGTTGCCAGATTTTCAATGGTATTCAAATTTTCTTCCCCCAGCAAAGTTTTGATTTTGAGGTAATTTTTTCAGAAAATTTGTTTTAAACATAGAGTTTCTTTATTTTTTACAGATGAACAAAACAATAATGCACTCAAAACCCCATGCACTTTATGATACTTGAAAAAATACAAAATGGGAAATTTTTTTTTTTCGAAAAAAGAAAGATTTTTAGCCCTGAGGTTTGTTTGAATATAACAATAATGTGGGTACTTGTAGTAGTTTCTAATGTATTTTATACAAATACAATTATAACAAGTGCTCAAAGTGCCCTCCTTTGTTTTGAATGCATGCCAGAGCCCGTTTTTGGATTTTATTCCAAATATCTGGCAACCCTACCCCTATAAGAGCCCAATTGGAATACATTTATACTATTATATCTACCAAAAATTATGTCTGAAATTCGGCCTCAACCATTAGTATTGACAGAGAAATCGAATTTAACACAGGTCAGGGTACACCAAAGTTAGCCTTTTTCTAAATTGTCAAAAGTGATGTCAAAGTTGAGGAACGGACTTTACTGTAGAACAATTTTTTTTAGAATACATATAACCAAGATCCAAGAATCACATCCCAAAGTATGAACCACGAATTACGGCACACCCTCTATATTATTGGTGAATTATAATATTTCAAGCTCTTCCTGCCAAACCTGCCATGTATGTACCTACATAATATTACTTAATCGTTTATCTATAAAACACCTCTAACTCAACCCAATAACGAAGTTCGCCGCACGTTTTAATTTTAACTTGTTGCAGAATTTTATCAAGAAATCATTTGTCATGTCTGTGTCACTTCCTACGTGGTAGCTCCAAGCAAGTTGTCTTTTTACTCAGTAAATATGTTTGGTATAGGCGCTTCAGAAGACCACAAACCAACCTACTCTTAACCACCATTGCTTTTTTATGCTTTGAAAAAGCCAAGCTCTTGCTCTCGAACCATATAATAGATAGGTACCAGTAAGTTTAAATGTTTTCATAGCTTCAAGTTCTTCAGTCCCCTCCCCACCTATTCCTTCAATTCGTAGTAAAAATGATTTGCTGTGCTCTTAAATGTTGACCTCGTCATCAGATTATTTGTTGGATCTTTTATGGGCAAAGCTTGGAGAGGCTTTTTTGAATGTCGGAAAAATCATTTGTTGCTTCTTTCTCACTGCTTGGCATTGTATATTGCTAAAATATTATTCATTAGAGTAGCCGTAGCGGATCCAAAAAGCCATCTATATTTTCCCCGTCGTACTAAAATTTACCTGTAATTGTTAGTAAGGTGGCAGAGATGTAGATGGCTTTTTGGTTTACATACTGTTATAGATAATACTATTACTATAATTTCCATGTATACAATGCTGCTTATTGATGTGCGCATGCCTCTCATTTATAATGTGTTAAGCGACTTTTTAAATGAATGCCTTGACTTTGTTTGATAAAAACGAAGACCATGACTTAAAAATGTATGGTTGCTGATAAAAAAGAATATTTTGGGGTTATCGCCATACCATTGTATATAGAAACTATAGTACTATTATGTAGACTTTTTGACTGGTAGTGAACCTATTTTCTCCGTTCCAACTTAGCAGTCTCCGTTCCAAGCCATTTGTTTCACCATTGTGAGTAGAGAAGCGAATGCTGCTCCTCCGGTCCGAAGCATTGTTAAATCGTGTTTTGAACTTACTATAGTTTCTATATGCAATGGCACCGGTGTCCTAATTGCTAAATCGCCTCTTTGACTAAATTAAATTAAATTGAGACGAGAAATATTGAAAGTTTATTCGTGGACCCGTTGTTTGGCTCACTATTGACTTAAAGTCAATCCACACAGAAGTTGTAATTGTTGCATTTGCCAGTGCAAAGTAAGTTATAAGTTTTTCTGAATTCACCTAGATGACTCTGGTTGCATCTCTAAAAAGTCACCCAAAAGCTATGTTCCACACTGTCCACATTACTTGTCCACAACTCTTTTACTCTCGCTCTCTTAAATCTCTCGCAGTCGCAGTTTACCAATAAAGCGGAAAATGAACTATTTGACGCGCACAGTTCACCACAGTCTACCATGGATATACAAAAACTTTTCTGCTAAACCAATAGATTTTTTCCAGAAAGGAAACCACCCCAAAATGTAGTCTGTCGATCGGGCGGTGTGGTCGCAAATTTGTGTTTTATCTTTCTTCGCTTCAATTCCGGTCAGGTACCAAGTCGCAATAAATAAATATAATAAAATATTTGTAAGCAAATGACCAATCCAAATACCTAGTAGTTCATAAATTCGAATAAGGAGGGTAACTTACCGACCCTGCAAGCGAGAGAAATCAAGTCTAATAACAAAAAAAAAAAAACTCCTTAATGGACCAAATTTAAAGTGCCCCATAATAATTATAGCTCTTTTTTCTTTCATTTGCGCTTTCTCGCTGCTTATAAGCATTCCTATACAATAAATATAATATGAAAATAGCTAAGTGTTGTAAATTAGTGCTTAAGATACAATCTTTGTCATTGTACGCTTTGCTTGCTTTGGCGTGGGTAAAAATCAGTCTATAAGATGTGATTTTGTGTAGTTTTTATCTTGAAAGTGTTGCTAATAAAATACGTCGTGTGCTTATGTGTCCAAGTGCTTTAAAATCCTTCTTATATTTTTTTAAAATCTTGTAACTGTGATACGTAAAAATGTATTATAAGAAATACATTTACATTTTTAGTAATTAGTAAAATATGAAATAACTATCCGCTTTTGGATTTCAAAAACAACATTAAAAAAAATTAATAATTACAAAAAAAAAGTACAAGTGCATTCACCCAAAACTTTGTCATACACCTCAACTATATGTAGCTACTCTCACCTAATCAAATCGAAAATACTCCAGAAAGAGGAAGACAGGATGGCAAATGCATCAGCTTCTCGTCGTCTTTAACATCCTTCTCGGTGGATACCCTGAATCTAAACGTAGTGATGCACTCCCAAAGGAGGTGAACGGATTATAATTGAATGGTAAAAAAAAGAAGACTTTATTCTCATTTTTTATTTTTTATGTTCAGTGGGATGGGTGGTGTGCTGGTAGGGAAGTTAACACGAATTTCACAAGGATGTGCTCTAAGAGGATGTTCTGAATGCTGTGAATGCATTAAAATTGGATTCTATTTGTAAAACGTATTTGACTTTTGTCCTTTTGTGAGTGCACATTCACATCCATATGCTGCTGAGCTCGCTCTGGGATCGTGGGAGTTGTTGTTGTGTGTACGTGAACACAGAGAGTGGGTGAAATGAATTTTGATTTGGGGGAAACCATGCGGAGCATCGATTCTACAGAATTTAAAACGCGGACTATGTGAAAGATCAAATGTTGGGTCAGAACCATTTGCCCTTTGTAACCGTTTAGGTTTGTTTGGGTTTGGTTTATACCTACGAGAAATGAATTGAAGCTAATAGGTTTTTTTCACAAAATCTCTTAGATTTCGAGATATGTATCTCTGCTCGACATTATAAACATCATTGATTTATTTGGCCTAATTTTTATACTGCTCAAAGAGGCTTTTTATGCTTTTTATAAGCGAAAGATAAGTATGTATTTCTTTTAACAGTTAAAAAAATTTTAATAAAATTTAATTACTTGTCAAAAAATCAATAAAAAAACGAAAATGTTTCTAAACAAAATTACAATTGAGTTGAATTGAATCTATTAAAGAATTTTTTGAATATTGGATATCTAATCATCATCACTATTCATTAAATTATTTTTGTTTTAAATGTATAAAATGATTCAAAAGCATCTAATTCATAGTTTCTATTAACGTTTCTTATTAATTTTAAATGAAAAAAATTAAAATAATGACTATTTTCTAGAATATGTTCTGTGCAGTGTGCAACACTTGAATTTTCTCTTCCAGTATATTTAAGATGTGTAGTCCTTAAATCTTTTTAGAATAGGTCTTCTTGCGCAATGTGCATCCTACATTATTCTTTTCTACAATCGTTACATCCAATAGAATAAATTCCTGATTTTTGAAATTGTTCAATTTTATCTTTAGATCTTCCAATCAGATTTTTTTATTTTTATTTCGCTGCATTCGCTGACACTTTAATTTTTTGGAGTTTTTTATTTCTGTTCCTTTTGTTATCAGAATATTTAGAGCTTTGAAAACCATCGAGTGAAACGCTGATGTTCAAAGAAATTGAACGAATCTGATGTAATGTATCTCAGAGTATTCGTTGTTTTTCTGTATATATATGAAAATGTGGAGCAACAGAACGAGGATCCTCGGGACCTAGCGCATTTCTCACAATTAAGGCAATAATCAAGGCATTTTTTATCTATTTCTTGTTTTAATGTCATGTATGGAAATGCACTTAAGACAACTCTAAATTTGTTTACTTTTATAAACATACCCAGATTAGTTATTTCAATTTAACGTTCAAGCAAAAACTAGGAAAATTGAAAGAAAAGTATGAGAATCTCAATTAAAATAATAAAAATCGCCAAACTAAAAAAAACATCTCCATTTTCGAGCTAGATCGCCAAACCGATTTTCGTATCGCCAAACGAAACTAAAAATCGCCACATCCGACAAGCAAGGTTACTTAATTTACATTAAAAAGAATCAGTTTTGATAAGCCAACGGCCGGCGAAGCGTACAACAGGTGGATCACTATCGTGTAGGGCAGTGGGGAAGAAGAAGAAGAAGGCGAAGAAAACTCCGTTATGAGCTTCTTTTGTAAGCTTCACTTTCAGCGATCGAAGCTACTGTTTCACTTTCACTTTCAAAAATGTTGTCAGACCACACTTTTTTCTGACGTTAGTTGTCCTAGAAGGTACCGAAGGTCACTTAACAAATCGAAAACGAAAACGGAAGAAATATATATTAGGTGCTGGTGGTGCACGTGGTAACCATGTCTGCCTCTGAATTCCTGAAACATAATTTTTTTTTTCTCGTGGAATTGGCATGAACAGCTTTTTCTCGATTAGCCGTTCGGAATCGGCAACAGGTACCCTTCATTCCCCATGGTATGGCTGTGAGAAATGCCCTAGGGCCAGAAGCATCCCGCTCCACCGTTTTCGTGTGAATTATACCAAGTAGAACTTCGAAGTGTAAAGAGGTGATAAGAGAAAAGGATTAGGGGGGTATGAAAATTACCCTACTGTGGAAAAACGAAATATTTTTAAAGGGGCTGGGAATATTTGAAATACAAACATTATGAACCATGTCATCACCATCGGTCCCAACGCTTGTGGCTTGTCTTCAATGAATCTTTGTCACTTTCATCGATAAAGCTAATTTACGGGAAGTTTAGTTGATTGCTCTAAGTCCGGCCCTTTGAATGAGTGAATAAAAAGGTTAGGGTTCTATATTGCACTTCGACCATGTAAAGGGTGTTTGTCAAAAGGTAAACAAATTCAAAGCTATTACCTAAGAATAACATGACAAAACAAATAAGGAAATATTGTTTGAATATATCACATCCCACCGCTTATTGGTACTGGTTTAAATATTTAACTAGTTCCAGTTCTAGTACCTATAGAAAAGTCCCCTTAAACTTAATTGAAGACCTCTTTTAAACTGAATATTACACTGAAAAACATTGCATGATCTTTTTACCAAACGGTTTGACTTATAAAGGTAGTATTATGTGTGTTTTATATGTTTTTTCATTCGGTCTTTGAGGTTTCTCAAAAACTACTTTATAATATCGAAAATATAAAAAAATTTAATCTAAAAAAGTAAATTCTTTAGCTCTATAGTTTTTTGAAATTTTGCTTTCACCTGCTATGTAAACATTTAGTCCTTGGGAAAATTTAGAAAAAGACCCAAAATACAAGCATACATATTAGACATCCGCATAAGTAAATTCATTTGTAAGTAGTGTAGGGTTCTCAGGTTATTTTTTAATTTGTAGAAATGGGTTTCTTTGCAGGTGTCCTAAGATGCCTCACATCTTTATTTGGTACGATTGTGTTGCAGGCTTGCAGCCTATCCGATACTGAGCATTGCACTATCTTACTTTATTATGGTACTCGGAAGGTCTTTCCTCTGTAGTGCTTTGTTAACGATCTTAGAAGAGACGAGAGAGATGATATAGGTCAGTTTCCGTTTCCTGACCTGTGTGCATGCTGTTTTGTGGTTACTAGAATTTCTGATCTTAAGAAATTGTGAGTTACTTTCTTCATAGTGATCCTTATAAAGGGGCCGAAAGGGGTAAAAAACTTCCTGCATCGTCTTAGAAAACTATGAGTACTCACTGTTGGCGATTTCAAAGATTTGGTCATTCCATCGAGGTAATTGTGTGCACACAAACAAAATATTGACAGCTTTTCGGTTTCGTTGATACAGTTACCATTCATGATTAATTGCAACGATAGAATATGAAGTTTTAAACATAGCATGGTTTTCCAAGCATTGACTTCAAATCGGTTTCTTATATCTTTTCGTCTTCTAACGCTTTCTTTTAAATAATTGCTTGGCAGTGCAGAAGTACCATAGCAAAAAAGAACTTCCAGCTGACTTCATAAATCAAACCAACAAAAGAACATATGTAGCAGCTTTGAATCATAAACCTATTTTCGAAGTATAATGATGCCACTAAAGCCACATTTTTATTATGAGAGGCTGAGTAGCAAGCCCTGGAACTATACACAAGTAACTTTTCCACTCCCCCATTCTTAAATGCATTATAACTAGGCCATTATCCAGCACCCACATGGGTATGTTATGTGAAAGATCATTTCATAATTCATTCGATAGTGTAACACTACTCAAATGATGTCTCCCTATTTGAAGTTGTTGTGAAATGATTAAGCTAACAATCCCTTTTCCTGGCCTAGATAACATTCTTTCCTGCCACTGTCTATTCTTGTTATAAAAAGAGAAAAATCGATTTTATTTTAAAAGTTTTAATAAACCAATGAACCTTTCCATGCTCAACGGCAACACAACGTTACCATTCATTAGTGTTTGGCAAAAAATAAGAACCTTCATCGTTTCACCTCCTCTACAATCTACATACATATATATAAATTCCCTACATGACTGAAATTTCAATGTGGAATTACATTTTAACCCCCACACACATTGTTCACATTGTACAGAGGTGGAACAATGTCAGACGATTGTAGATGGGAAACAACTTCTGACTTCATCCGACTTTGGTGTGTGTTATCCTTATTTTTTGGTTGAGAACAAATTTACTTTTTCCCTTCATTTCTACCTTGTGGCGTAGGTATTTATTAAGTTGAGTTTATTTATATACTCGTATATAAAAAAGAAACATTCAAGATAAATATTTGTTGTCTGAAAGTCATGCTCGATAATTCATTTCTGTGTGGGTACTTAAAACTGCTTTTTTTAAATTGAAAGGGACACGGAGTACCTACACACAAAATATATCGAACAAGCCAAAACTTCTCCAGACAAAAGTTTCAAGTTCTAAAAGACTCAAAAATATGAATTCTTCCTCAAGTATGAGTAGCATGGCGGTTGTCAATGTGCATTTATCAAAGAGTTTTTCCTCCACTCACCGATATGGCTCATCTGTCAGGTAATTTATAAAAAATTGAAAACTACATAGGTACATTCAATTAATGAACAAAAGATTTTTGTGTTTTATTTTTCAACTTAATGAAATTTTGAAAGAAAAGAAACTAAGAGGGGCGTAAGATAGTAGCCAGATTCAAAATGTCGTAAATTATCCCATCCGAAATGGTCCTTGCTAAGATCAAATCATCAAATGTATTGATTTCCATTTGAAAGCCAATTACAACAGAATCAGTTTTTGTATTACACAAAAAAAGAACAAGGACGGATTAAGGCATGGTTTGAATATTCATGACAGAAAAGCGTCATTACCGATAAATTGATTTTCCTTTTTTTTTCAGGCTTTTGTATGTCTTGATGGCCTTCTAAAGCCATCATACAAACAAATTGAGTCTTGAGTGCATTGCAGCAATGGAGAAATTCAACTAACATCAACGTGTATAACAAACAGTACACAATATCCTTGGGAGTTGGGATTATATAAATTCTGTTCTTCTTCTTGAGGACGAGTATACAGACATTGTGTCCCGAAAGATGTCAACCTAATTTTAGAAAACGGAACAATAGATTGGCATAGAATATTGGGGGCACTAGGTTTGTCAAAAGGACTTTTTCTTAACTTATTTTTATTTCGCAGTTGTTGTTGTAGTGCTTCGGTGATGATTTCTAGAATTCCTTGTCTCATGTGGCTTGTATTGTTTCTCGAAACAGCATGGTGTTTGTATACTTCTTTAGACATCAGAGAATTTCTTATGACTACCCAACGCCTTTTCATCTTTTGACTTGAGCTTTGGAGATTTTGAGCATCAAGCGGACAATAGAAATGAGTTTAATTGCACTTGGTGACTTCATTGTATGTCACTTTGAAGGCGACTGCTTTTCCAATTGATGACTGGGAGTCAAGAAATAATTAAAATTCACAATTAAAGATCGATTTAATAGTTTTATAAAAGTATTATGATCTTGACATAAAATGGGATTATTGGGATAAATTGGGATTTAAATATCAATCAAAATATATATAATTCTGTGTTTGTCACCTAACTAGCTAGATTAGATTAGATTAGATTTAGGGGACGGTAGAGCTTGCTCTGGACACTGCGGTGTCTGAATGAAACCTATTGTGCCAGCCCATGTGAGGTTTCAGGGCAGTTCTCCTGCTCCTGAACTGAAGCAGAAGTTAGCAATCTTCTGTCCCAAAGTCAAAAGTATTTGCTTTCTAAGGCGGAAAAGTGCTGGTCATTCTGTAATAATGTGCAGAAATGTTTCTTCATTTTCGAGGCATAGTCTACAGATGGAGTCCGATACCAGCCTCATTTGGTGAAGATTTTTCTTTAAAAAACAGTGGCCGGTTAGTAGTCCTGTGCAAATTTTTTAGGGATTTCCTATGTTTTTGATTTTTGATGTTTTTTCAGTACATTCTGGCAAAAAGAGTTTTGAACAGGTTTGTCCAGATGAATTAAGCCAAGCTTTATTTGATTCTTCCAGTAAGATGTTCTTGACAGTATTTTTGAAGGTGCTTTTATTAACACCCCAGAAGGGTTCAGGTCCGACGAATGGCTTATATAGATCATCGGCACGGTACGGTTGACACCTTGATGCCGGCCCATGGGAAGGGAAAGAATTAGAGTTGGGTAGAAGAAGGGGATAGAGGAGAGGGTGAGTGGAGGGGAAGAGGACGTTGGATTGTCTCTTAGTTTCGCTGTTTCTCCCCTTCGATCTTTCCGGCATGGGTGACCCTGCTGGAATCAACTTTAGTCATAAACCCAAGTTGAGACCGCCGGTATAGCTCGTTAATTCTCAGATTCAACTACTTAAGCCCACCTTAATTGATTTGGACCGATTTGGATAAAATTTTGTGTTGAATAAGTTCCTGGATTGTTTGAGACACAATTCGATATCCTGAATATTTTTTAACTGCCTAACTAGAGAAAATATAAAGTTATGAGTTAGTTTAATTCGAAGGAAGTGCATTTTGAGTCTCGAGTGATTTGAATGCTAAACATGTAAAATTTCGAATCGTTCGAGTTTCAAAATGCACTTCTTTCAAATTCCACTAACTTTCTATCGAATAGAACGTTAAAATAAGCATGAGTATAAGTTACTGATGGAGTGGGATAATGTAGCACCTGAAAAAAATTCAGAAATCTGTCCAGTAGTTTCTGATATTCCGTTCCCAACCCCGTTCCTGTGGGAATTTGGGGATCAAACCTTGATAGGAACCATTTATAAGACTGTGTCACTGAGGAATAATGCAACATCCTAGAGTTGAAAGAATTTTTGAAATCGGTCAAGTTACTTTAAAGTTCCCGTTCTCGTTCCCATTTCTGTTCCTGTGGGATTATAGGGATGAAATATAATGTAAGTTACTGATGGAGGGGGATAATGTAGCAATCCTTTTGCTGGAATAGTTTTAGGAATCTGTGTAGTAGTTTCTCAGTTTCCATTCCCAAACCCGTTCCTGTGGTAATATCCGCACAATTTTTTCATTTTTTTATGTCGATTTTAGCAATATCAGGGGGTTGCGATCGAATTTCTTTGCTGTGTACGCTCACACTGCAAAATGCAGGCCAGCTGTTTTGACACTAAGTGAAACACAGGAAGGTGTTGATTCTGATCCCACAGAGTTTAACCTGCCTGGATATAGCTTAGTGCCTTTATTCTTTTCCTCCCATGGCCTCGCCGTATATGTTCGAAATGATATTGCTTACCAACTTCTACCACAATACGGCCTCTGTTCTAATACGAGCTTTAATTTCATGTGGTTAAAATTCACTGTCCGTAAGCATATCATTCATTATTGTTTTATTTATAGAAGCCCCAATTTAGATAGCAATTCAACCTCTAACGAGTTTGATGCGGTATCTGACTCCATAATAAGAATTGTTTCCCAATATCCTCACACTGAAATCGCAATTGCGGGCGATTTCAATGTACACAATTCTCGTTGGCTTTGACATTCTGGCCAGACAACACCCGAAGGAGAATATGTTGAGATCTTCGCTGAGTTAAACCAATTAACTCAACTTGTTGATGAGCCCACTCGGGTTCCAGATATTGAAGGCCATGCGGCCAACACTCTTGACTTATTTCTCACTTCTCATCCCGAAAAATACAAGGTTGTAGTATCATCTCCGTTAGGCAAATCGGACCATTGTGTCATATCGTTAGATTTTTCGTTTTCCGTCACTGTAAAAAAAGATAAAGTCCCTAAAAGAACTGTGTGGCAATACGAGAAAGCCAATTGGGACGGCCTGAATAATTTCTTTCGAAATTTTAATTGGTCATTGTGCTTTCTGGACGGAAACGTTGATGATATCTAACGTAATTCTCAACGGCATCAGAAATTGTGTTCCTCACAGAACAAAAAGTATCATCCCCAAAGAGAATTCGTGGTTTTATTCATGCTGTTAAGAGGCGATTAGGGATCGAGAAAGTAGTTTTCGTAAATTTAAAGACAACCCTACTGCTGAAAACCGAAATTTGTTCAAACGGGCCAGAAATATCTGTAATGCTCATATAAAAAAGGCCAAGTTTTTGCATGACCAAAAAGTAAGGCAAAAAATACTGTTGTGTCCAAAAGGAAGTAAAAATTTTTGGTCTTTTGTCAAGAACATTAAGAACTCGACCACGTCATCGGTCGACCACGCTCGTCTTCAATGACTCTCCGTATGTCAGCTCCATCGACAAAGCCAATTTGCTGGCAGCTCAATTTGCTGCCAAATCGACACTTCCTCATAGCATATTGGCTCCACCTGAACTCGAGTCTGCAAATTCTTTGATGAACCAGATATTTTTTCGAACTCGCTCGGTTGCGAAAGTCCTCAAAGATCTCAATATACATAAATTCGCTGGTCCAGATGGTATCCCCGCCGTTATTCTGAAGAGGTGTTCTTCTACGCTGGCAAAACCACTGCGTAAACTTTTCCATCTTTCCTATTCTGCTGGGATTTTTCCGAGCAGATAGAAAACTGCATTTGTCCAGCCGGTCCCTAAAAAAGGTGAATCTTCCTCCCCTTCCAATTACCGTCCAATTGCACTAACGTCCCTTCTTTCCAAGGTCATGGAAACGTTGATAAACCGTCAACTTATGAAATATCTTGAAGAACGAAAGCTTCTTAATGACCGTCAGTACGGCTTTCGTAGCAAACGGTCCTCTGGTGATTTGATGGCATATCTCACCGAAAAGTGGAACCAATCTTTACATTGTTTTGGAGAAAGTAAGGTTATTGCACTTGATATTTCTAAAGCATTTGATAGAGTTTGGCATCAGGCTCTTTTATCGAAAATGCGTGCTTTTGGTATCGATGAGTCTCTTCTTCGTTGGATTAGAAATTACCTTTCCGACCGTTCAATACAAGTTGTATTGGATGGCTTCAAGTCTGATACCCACTTCATAAATGCTGGTGTGCCCCAGGGCTCCGTTTTGTCTCCGATTCTCTTCCTCATTTTTATTAATGATCTCTTGTCTGAAACTTCTAATCCACTTAACTGTTTTGCTGACGACTCGACCCTCAGCTTTTCATATTCGTTTCCAAATTCACGTCCCTGCTCTTCGGATGTGGGACTGGAACGGTTGCGTATGGTAAGCTCATTGAATTCTGACCTTGACAGCATTGTTGCATGGGGTCTTATGAACCGAGTAGAATTCAATTTTTCGAAAACTCAATGCTGTCTCTTGTCGTTGAAGCTTAACATTCCCCCATTGCCATTATCCATGAATGGTACCTGCATCGATGAAACCGAAAAGCTGTAAGTACTTGGTATGTGTGTAAACGATGATCTTCGTTGAAATGACCACATATTTGAAGTCGCCAAAAATGCTGCTAAATGCTTAGGTTTCTTAAGACGATGCAGGAAGTTCTTCACCCCTTCTGATCTGGCTACAATTAATAAGGCCTTCATCCGTCCAAAACTGGAGTATAACTCCCATATCTGGTCAGGTGCTTCTCAAACATCTTTGCGCCTAATTGATAGGGTACAAAATAGAGCGTTAAAATTGATAGGTGATAGTTCAATCGTAGAATCGATTGATTCTCTTGAACATCGTCGAAACATCACCTGTCTCTCTCTTTTTTATCGCTTTTTTCACAAACAGTGCTGTAGTGAAGTAGCCAGTTGCATTCCTCCCCTGAAACAATTTAGCCGCAACACCCGCCTCGCTAGGAATGCTTATCAGTTTTACCTTGAGCCCAACTTCGGTCGTACAGTCAAGTATAGAGATTCGTATTTCAGTCGCACCACCCGAATGTGGAATGCTTTACCTGTCTCTGTATTTCCCCTTCATTACGATTTACAAAAGTTCAAAAGCAACGTGCATCGGTGTCTCCTTTCAAATCCTCTCCTATTTTCCTAAATGCTCGCACTGTGTTCTATAACATTATAAGGGTATTCATAACCCCTTGATGTACGCGTTAATTATGTATATAAAAAAAAATAAAAAATGTCGTGAAAACCTTCTCGTGACAATAACAAACACAACAAAAAAGAATTGGCCAAATTGGTCCAGGCGTTGTTGAGTTATGCGCTTACTAACACATTTTGCGATTTATTTTTATATTTAATAATAAATTTCCCAGTCAACTTCATTGTGTTAGTTTTTGTTATGCAACCGAATACTTATTTTGGTAACTGATCATAAATTGAGCAACAGTTGTCAAAACGACTTACTCTGAAAAAAGAATTGGCAGATTGAAAACCACACATGTAAAAAACCAGCCTTTGCTTCACGTTAGATAGCATGTGAGAAGGGGGGGAGGGGTCTCAAATAAATATCAAATATCAAATATCAATAATGAACAGAAATTTTAGTCTGTATCGATACTTTGGAGCTCGGTTTTGTAATTTAATGTTTTACAAAAATTTTAACATACATATTTTGAATTTTTATAGGTGCCAATACAACATTTACCAAAAGAACAAGGGATTTTTGCTATCGACATTGTTTTGGGGGAAAACAAAAATTATTTTTTCAATCCATTTTGCAAAATCCCAGTTCGTTGCACGAATGTGCAGCTAAAAAACGTTCAAATTGCATTTCAGGTGTCCGTAACCTTTCGTGTGCGCAGTAGGTGCATGTGTTTGTGTAGGTTAGGTACCTATAGAAACATAAAATCGAGACTTGGCCATCCGCAAACAAAACTCTTTCCTTTGCGAATATTTCATGTCATGTCTTTTTTTTGCTATCGTTGCTGGTATCCTTCCTGAAGGGCGAAAAATTTATTTGGCGAAGTCATGCAAAGTACTTTGGCTTAAGGATGAGGGAGCAGGTATGTATATAGTATATACCATGACAGTTGTTGTCTACCTGTAGTGCTTTTCAAAAGCATAAGCCTTTTCTCGGAGACTATAGTTGAAGTAATATTTAGGCCAACGAACGGTACTGTGTTTTTTTGTTATGGTTGTTTCAATAACCCCTAAAAAAATAATGAAATCCAGTCACACACAGTAGCGTAGACTTATCAAAAAGGTAGGTATAGGTATAGCCTTATATTTTATACCATGTATATACTTTCAGAAGGGAGTAAAAGCAAAAAGTCTAATGTTTTAGAAATAAAAATGAATTCTATTGCAAGGGTAGAGTAATGTGCCACACAGCAACAGGCATTAAAAGAGAGGCAAGAAAATTTGGCAATGTTTATTGTTTTTCGGCTGTTTATTGCTTTTTTTACCGGAAGTTGATATTTGGGGTTTGTGTTGTTATGTTAAGCGAAATTAATTGGTGAAGGATTTATAATTGAATTACAATTAGTGTGCGGAGAAATAAAGAAAGAGTCAGTTTGATTTAATAGTCAAATAAAGGATAAAGTTGTTTATATTTCACTATTTATTAACTTAGTAAAACTAATAGGTATGTCAGGAAACTCTTATGAGTGTGAAGTTTAAGACTTCAATGATTTATCATATTATCTTTTTGTGGTTTTATATTTATTTCTCTTTATAATAACAAATGTCTGCAGCAAATGCTTTTCAAGGCCTTGAAAAATACATAGTGTTCTGCTTCTTTTGCAAAGGCTTGGGTATAACTCAGGGTTTCCAGGATCTACCCAAGGAAGCTTCGTAAGACTTGGATTACGGCGCGGCGGTATAGCTTCTCAAAATGATATGCGGAACGGCAGGTTAAATTTTAATTATGTATCTCGAAATTTATTTATTTACAATGCTTTCCGCAGGAAATTGCGTTTTACAATTTAACAATTTAAAGTTCAAGTATATAAAAGAAAACAAGTTTAATAATTTACTGATATTGTTGGTTTCGGATGCGGGTTTACGGTACGGCTGGTATTGACCTTCAGTGGTGTAGTGGCGGCGGTTCCTCTAGGTATACGGCTGTAAACTACAGGCAGCTGCGTCTTCTGTCGGTGAACTTCCACTTGGATCTGCGTTAGGCTCAGGCAGGGCGCTCTATCGGCAGCAGCGGATTTCGTAGAAAGTGCCTTCTCTGCACGTTGCGTATAAGACAGAGCAATTTATCGGCGGCGGCGGATATCGTAGAAAGTGCCTGCAACTACGTTACCACGATTAAACTCCTCTTATGAAGACGCAATGCTTAAACAAGTAAAATCTAAAGCTGAAACAAGCCCCAAAGATTAAATTTCCTTCGCGGAGATGCAACGTCTAAAAAGACCAAACAAGGAAACAAACCCCAACGATTAGGATCCTAGAATTCTTTTTCTGATTTTTTCTGATTTTTTTGCCTCTACTCATCAACCTCATTACTAAACAGAATGTGAGTTATAACTGGTCAGTGACAAATTTGTATGAAAACTGGCCGTGGATGAGTAAAGTATTGCCAATGTATTTCCCATGGAGAAATGTGTATAATCAATGCACTAGGAGTGTTAAGAAACTGGACTGGTATTTGTGGTGTGCATGTGCGGTGTGCAAAAGGGTAGTAAACAATGTTTGGTCTTCATAGCCAAATATGAAAGTAAGTAGGTGGTAAGTGCGTGGTTAAATTATGCGGGAGGTGGTTTTAATGATAATAAAAATACTGGAAGTAGGGAAAGGAAACTTTGACGCTTCGTTACAATAGTATGGTGTTCAAATGTATATGTATATGTATAGAACGTAAAATCTGCCCCTTTACTAAACTGAAAAAAATATTCAACGTTCAGACCTTGACGTCGCTATTTGTTTTTCTTTTTTTATCAGCAGGGTATAGCGGGGTGTCAGCTCAGAGAGCATATTTCTATGGCAAGAAATGGCAATTTTTTCTAAACTGCGCTTACTCGATGATTGATGCCGCCAACCGCCATCACAAGTGGCTTTACTGTTGATCATAAGCGGGGAATACACGATACAATTATCGTATGCGACTTGGATCGCATACGATCGAGTTTGGTTTTGAGTTCAAGGCATTCTACACAGCGACAGCGGCTCACTTCATGCACACACACGATACAATCTACCATGCGATGTGCGATTATCGGTACGATAATTGTATCGTGTATTTCCCGCTATAGATCCCACTCATTGTCCGATGGCCGTCCGTATAAGATCTCGTGGGTGTCGATTTAATGCTTTTTCGAAGTCAACCAGCACAACATGCCAATCCTCTGAATAATGACCTTCAATTTTCTGCTGGTTCCGTAAATTTACTAACGGAAGACTTAATAGTACCTCGCGAAAGGCGGTGGAAAAAATTATAGCCTCTGTTGCAGGGATTCGAACCACGATCCTTTGGGTTAACAGGCAGACATGTTAACCATCACGTCACGTGTATCACTCTGGTGTTGACTTACCGGTGATGAGGTTGACTTAGGACGACCGTGGTGCAGCGGCAGAGTGTTCAGTATAGTTTCGAATCCCGCCCTGGGCATCTACTTTTCTTTCAGTCTCCCAGTTTCATCTGGAGGCCGCCGTTATATGTGAAATTACTAACACCTTATTTCTATCTACTGCACCACAAAACGGGAAGGCTGCTACTCTGGGTAGTACAACGAACCGGAAATTTGGTCTGAGTGCTCCAGATTAGCATAAGGCTCCTCTTTATTTAAAAAAAAAAACGGTGACAAGCCTGCATTGCTTTGCTTATGTGAAAAATGTCCTGAATCTTTCAAGAATTCTAAGCTTTTTGCATCATTTTTGACGACTTCAAATATTCCAACGAAGATCATTGTTTACACACATACCGAGTGCTGACAGCATTTCGGTTTCTTGAATAATGCTAATGGGGGACGGTTGAGCTTTAACGACAGAAGACAGCATTGCGTTTTCGAGGCATTGAATTCTACATGATCAATATATTCCCATGTAACATTGCCGTCAAGGTCAGAATTTAATGAGTTAGCCATACGCAACCGTTCAAGTTCCGCATTAGAAGAGCAGGGACTTGAATCGAAACGAAATGAAAAACTGAGAGTAGATTAGAGGTTTCAAACAGAAGTTCATTTATGAAGATAGAGAAGAGATTTGAAGACAGAACGAAGCCCTGGAATGCACCAGCATTCGAATGGTGATTATCAGACCCAAAACCGTCCAACACATCTTGTAAAGAACGGTCTGAAAAGTAATTTCTAATTCAACGACGAAGGGACACGTCGATACCAAATACACGCATTTTCGACAAGAGATCTTTTTGACAAACTCTATCATATGTTTAAGAAATCTTTGGCGTTAGGCAAAAAGGTCTTAAGTCAAAAAAGAAAAAATTGCACTTAGGTACTTTTTTAATTATACAGTTCTAGACCCTATGTTTCTCACATCACTCGAATCTTGAAAAAAGAACTCTCCCATATGTGTTCTACGTCTTTGAGAGAGGGCAAAGCATGTCCAAAGAAGATATGAAACGGTTTCTTCTGGCTTCCTTGCCATACAGCTTTCACGTCTACCTATGAGGCTGAGTCCGGTTATAACACCGATTACGGGGCTAAGGTGCAATCTTCTTAAGAGCAACAAACCTGTGGTTCATTTAAGATCAAGGTTTGGACATATTTTTTTTTTGTTAGCATACACAAGTGGTGGTATTTGTTCATCTATACTGTTTGTTGTATTATATTGCATAAACATAAGCTTGCACTTAGCAGTAGGCATGCCAATTTCCATTCTGTTGGGTGAGATTGGCATTGAAGTTCATTTCCGAGCGAATTCATCGGCCTTACAGTTTTCCGGAATGTCTCTGTGCGCTGGCACCCCCAAAAAAGGTGAATGTTAAACTGTTCTGTCATCTCCATAAGAGACGATTGCTGGCGGTTACAGAGTTTGTAGAAACATTACCAAGTGATTTAAGTGCTGCTTGTCATGATAGGACCTCTTTGATCGCCAGGATATACACTTGGAACACGGTATAGTGGTTTAGGAGTCCGAAAAATAAACTACTATTTAACTCTTTTGAGTACATACCGCCACCATCTCGTCCTTGTTTTCGAGCCATCAGTGTAAAAATGAATTGAATTATTGGCTGCACGTTGATCGAGAGCTCTAGTAAATAAAATCTATAATTAAAATTAATTAAAATCTATAATAGGTGGTTATGTGTTCACAAATCTAGACTGGAGGTATTACCTAATCAGGGCACCTAATCAATTTATTCTTAAGCTCTTAAAAACTAAATCTTTCAAATGGCAAATTATTAAAGAAATTGTCTTAACCGATTGCAATGAATTGGTTGGTTTATTCAGGTGCATCCATTTTCAATGAAGGAAAAATAGCTACGCGAACAAAATCCCAAACCCTACACCGAAAGAAAAAACCTTGGTTGATTTAAACATGTTTCATTGTTAATCAACAATTCGTCTAAAATTGTGAAATTAACCAAGTTTCGTGATGAATTCAAATAAGAACGCATGTTCAAATCAAGTATGCTGCCGTGATCAATTTTTTTTCAGGTAAGTATTATAAAAATGTTTAAATTAAGTATGTTCGTAGTTGATTTGAATATGTTATAATTTTTAACCAACAACGTGATTGTTGATTTCATACTTGATCAACAACAAACATACTTAACTAACAATTAAGGCTGAAATTACAAAAACCATCAAGTTTGTGATTGAAATACCAAATTCACTGTTGAACTATCACCAATATGTTTGATCAACAATGTTCATACTTCTTTAATCAATAAAGAATAGTTAAAGTATCAGTAACATTTTGAATTTCAATATTTTTCATACGTAAGCCCACAGAAAACGTGAAGTCGCATTACGGAACTTCAATTCAATATGATAAGTTTCGTGACCATTTTATATTAAGGGATAATTAATTATTCTTTATTGTTGATCAAGTATGTTTTACGTGAGAATTCAGCCACGTTTTTATTTGCTCAACAGTTTTAATGTAAAATTTCTATGATAAATGCCTGAATTGAAGTTTGACCTATCAAATGTATAGGTCAAACTTCAATTCAGGCATTTATCATAGAAATTTTGCATTAAATCTGTTGAGCAGATGAAAACGTGGCTGAATTCTCACGAACATACTTGATCAACAATGTTCATATTTTACCAACAATTCAGAATTGTTGACGAAACACAAACGTTGTTAAAGTATCATGGACATGTATGTTTCTAGTATCACAACCGTTGTTGTTTAACAATGTTTTTGCTCAATGTTTAAACACGAAATTGAAAATGGCGTTGTTGATTTAACCAATGAAAATTGTAGCATTTCAGTAAATAAAATGACAATGCCAGCTTGTTTAATTTAACTATGTTCCTGCTTGACGCAAAAACAAACAAGTTTCCTGTTTGATTTTACCAAGGTTTTTCTTTCGGTGTAATAAATTTTATTTAAAATCCTCTCAGTGTAAAATATAAAACATTCGATGAATCATCCTGCTGCAGGTAAAATGGGGTTTCTACTTCCTCATAAATTCCACTTCATATCCATTAGCTTGAATTTCATTTCCTTGGTGAGATATCCTTTCACTTGAGAAAGGACATGTTTTATCTTATTACTGAACCAACAGAAGGCAAAATAAAACCATAATAATAGACCATATACCTACCTACGTCGGTCGGCGGCGCCACAAACACCCTGCTCCTCTGTCCTTTCTCTCAACGGAAGCAATATAACATACTCACTTAATATAATACAAACACATCTTCATCTATGTTTTTGTCCACTCTAGGTATTCCTTTTCTGCCACCTTTGCTATTTAATAAATACATACATATACGTATTTGCAAAATGAAAAAAAATTACCTTCACTTTCATTTCGTAAATAATCTAGATCTAGATGATATCCTGCGAGTCTGTCGCTTACTTTTATGAATAAGTAGATATATGTATATATTCCCTTCGTCATGTCAGTAGCTTTGGCCTTTAAGGCAGCTCCTATCGTCTCTCTCTCTCTCTCTCTCTCATTCTTTTTGTACTAGGAAGACAGGAAACTTTTTCAGTTTTTGTGTGTCTATCTATCGATTTAGTGAAACAGTTTCCCGATTCTATTCCCTATAATACCGTACAGCGCATACTGTTAAAGTCATCCTGCCTGTCTTTTAAAACAACAGCTCACGTGGCTCTGGTTTATGTGGCCTTATAGTTCTGGGACTTTGTGTGTTTTACGAGAGCATTAAGTCCAGGCGGGCATTAATACAAGAAAAGAAACAACTAGGACGTTTTTTCAAACACAAGGGGGAGAAAACTTAAATTGATTGGGTTCTGTCCTGTATTGTGTATGCATCTACATAAAGAAGCAATGAACTAAACGAGAGTTTACTAACCTTTCTGACAAAAATAAACCTACATATGTGTATAATTTAAAAGAATTCCCAACAGCTGTGTGTGCTTTGGAAAAGAGAGAAAGTTATAGAGCACAGCGATAATATTACATTCCATTTCCCTTTATGTCCTTGTGTAGAGAACTATGCGCAAAAATATCATCGTCTAATGGCAATGTTTTAACCACCCACATGCCACATCACGAATTTCCCACGAAAGAAAAACGATTAGGGAAATTAGGCGTATAAAGGATAGCACGCAAAATGACTTAACAAGCAAAAGCTTGTTGCTTGACTGTCAATAAATACGTGTCTAATTTCTTAATTATTCGAGTGGTTTGCCTTTTTTTTGAACGGCAGGCTACACAATTCAAAACTCAAAGTGCTATTCTGAAGCAAAAGGTTTATAATGACAGCTTTTCTTTAAGCTGGGATGGAAAGCGCTGCCCGTTGTGTAATGTTTAGCATGTCTGCCTGTTACGCGGGAGGTTTATAGTTTGAATCCCAACAGAGACAATGAACAATATTGCCCTTACCTATATGTATGTTTGTATCCATGAATAAGTAATAAAAAAATATTGATTGCATTTTAACTGACTGCGATCCCGCCTTTCGGCATACGAAGAGATATTATTATGAATAATAACTTATACAAAATGTAAAAGAGTTTAAAATTAATAAATATAATTGCACAACAGAGTAAAAGAAACCTCGCTGACTAATAGCACATTTCTCTCAACCATACCCTAATGAGAGGAATGAGGGAAAACTAAAAATTTTTGCTGACTGTGAAAGGTTAGGTGAGAAAGGACTTTTCATGGCAGTGTAATCGCTTTCGAAGGACTTACAAATTCCTAGTGAAAGATGATGCTCCAGGAAAAATTGTTCAACGGTCCTGGGACTAGAACCAACTTTACGAAACAGGCAGGGTAGGTGAGGTTAGGTTGGAGTAGGGGTGCTGTCGCAAGCGGCACCACCTCACTCGGATCTTAAAGGATAAATTGTTGTTCTCGGTATATCAGGGTATAAGGAGGTTATTGGGATTGAGGAACCTCAGTGAACTCTGAATGAACTTTAAGATGTTGTTCAGTGTAAGGTTCAGCGAGTTCATCGAAGAAGTATTCTCCGAGGACTTTTTTCCTAGTGAGGGATAAGTTCGGGCATAATCCTTTTTGTACCTCTTAACGGAGAGAACCAAAACAAGCTAAGCTGGGGTAGAAAATGGCTGACCATAGGCTTTTGGAAACCTGGCAAGTTTTTGAAGAGATGATCTCTCTGCCAGTTTTCAGAAAGTTTCTTTCCATTCTGTTTTGTTCTTCCTCTATAGTGGCTTGTTTTGTTTTCGCTGGATTCGAGTGGCAAGCGCGAATTTCGGTCATTTTATTAATAGTTATGCCACGGTGTCCTGATACCCAAAACTAAAGTTGCGGTGTTCATTGTGCTGAGTAGTCTTAGGTGACTGCGCAGATTTCTATTAAATTTGAATTTTGTGACTACGGATGGCTTAAATTGCCGCCTGGTTGTCCATGATGATGTTTTTATTTTTGCTGTTCACTTGTAGCGAAATGTTTTGCACCTTCACAGATGTCTCGTAGGTTCTATTGAATGGTGTCGGAAGACTAAATTCAACAAAGGCTTCAATCAACGATTGGATCTGTCGAGAGCACAACCGAAAATTGCATGCATCTATTGAATTCCCACAGACTAAGCTCTTAAAAGTTAAGAAAACTGCAACTTTTTGGGATAGCAGAAGGGATTGTAGAAAACCAAGCATTTTAGCTTGTTAAGTTTAAGTGATACCACATTCTGTGAATCCTGTGAAGAATATGATGATACCGCGGCGCGAAGCACTTCCGCTGTGTATGCCGCCTGCATTTTCTCGAATCGAGTTACAAATACACAGCGCATACATGGAGAAAGCTGATATGATAACCTAGGCTCCTAATCATGGCAGCATCTTTTGGAAAGTTTTAACAAAAGAAGATTGATATCTGGTTGTACAATGGACCGTTATTTAGGTCTGAGTGCTCCAATTCGTATTTAAAAAACCTTCCTCCGACAGAAAAAAAAATTTCTCCTGAAACGACAAAAGTCTGGGAGTTTCATTGACCTATTTATGGAAGGATAAACATAAACCATTTGTCGGTTTTGGAACCGTCTATGAAGACGGAGACATGATTTCCCTTTAAAAACGTGTCTCCTAGGGCCACTAAGAGTTAAGGAAAATAAAAAATTCTGCTTTCTCTTTTGATTCAGGTAGGTACACAGAATCTTAGTAACTAACCCAACACCTTTGGAGGGAATGAATAAGGTAGAACCTGGAACTTAAAAGAGACATATGATGGGAAGTTTATATTTAATCCATTAAACCTTTTCCCCTTTTTGATAGTCTATTTGATAAAACTGTCATCGAAAGAATAATTTTTTTTTTCAAAAGTTACTGTGTCAGATGTAAGCGAATCTTTCCGTTCTTATTTCCCCGCCTTTTGTTCAGCAATACTAATGTTTGAATGGCCCCTTGTTTTACAACCAACAAATAACTCAGAAGGGTCTACTTCGCCTATTGATTACTTTTCGGATTCCATTTATGAAAACAACATACGGTACACAATTCGCCTCAATACTCCCAATCGATATTCATACAGCCGCGGTTATGAGAATACATATCTATCTATTTATGGCAGCAAATACAATCATCGTTTTTTGAACCTTGTAAAGGGGTGGCAGTGGGGTAATCGTTGGGTTCGGTTGGTATCGTGCCTCCAACTAAACTATGTTAAATTCACACGTGTGCGTCTGTAACCCCTTTCTATGCCAGAAGGTGAGGACAGTTACATAAAAATGAACAACCTCATATTCTTTTAGAATTTAGATTGATTTTGTTGTCTGGAAGCCTTTGAAGAATTATTAAATTGGATTTAAAAGTTGTGGCATATGCAAATGCATATAGATAATATTTTGTTATTTTATGAGTCACACACAATAAGGGAAATATTTATGCCAGACAGTTTTAATGTGTCAAACCCCCTTCCTTTGAGTGGGAATTTTTATTTGCAACAGCAAAAACACGCAATACTAACTACTTTGTTTGGATGAACACAGTGACTGAACCGCTCTCCAATGTTGCACACCCTTTTCTTCCACCCAATAAAACTTAAGTACTGCCATCGAAGAGAATATTGCGACACGAAAGTTGAACAAGCAGAATGCTAACGAAGTTGAAAACGAATTCAAGCAATTAGAGGCAAATTTAACAAACAGAAGAATAAATGGGAACCACTTCAAGGCTGATGCACATAAAAAGGGCACACAAGACACAAGTCGTAAGTGTTAACATTGAAAGCAGATATTATTACTAGAGTAAATAAACTGTGATCTGTGTTGAACTCAGAAAAGAACTACTCACAACTGCACAAGCTCTTATTTTGTTATTCTGATGTCATCATCAGTAAGTCGCTGTAAAATATTTATTATTTGCTTGTCCTCATTTCTTCCAAAGGAAGAGATCAGGATTTGTAGCCCTTTGCAATTCATTTTCTTAATTATAAAAGGGTGTTTTTTAGATGTGTGATTTTCCAGATGAAATAAAAAGCATTACATTTAATATTATGGCCAAGAATTCAGGTAAGACTCTGGTCTGCCAATTCAAAAATTTCGGGCTAGCTCGAATAAATTTTATCTAAGAATCCAAATTTTTACCATTTTTGAGCCGTATATCAGGAATACCGCACCGAATATTCTATTCCAAAGCGTCAATCATCTGGAGCTTATCTGCATAGACCAGTGACTTCCCATAACTTCAGAAAAAATACTCCAGCGGTGTTAATTCGATCTTGGAGGTAACTATCATAAGTTTAAAACTCGAAATCATGTGAAATTCGGCGTCAATATCGATTTCGTTTCGAGACAAAAAATTGTGCGGCTTTAATTCTTCTACGTTGAATGGCAAACTAAACTGAGCAAAAATCAAGTGACAGCTCCCAAAAAGACAAACTCTAAAAGAAGTATTGCCAGATTTAAAACCACCCTTCATATATCAATCATAAATCTTTTGGGTAAAGAGATAATTCGTCTAGAGTCAAATCATTCTTACTTCTTTTAGAACATTTAAAGAAGTTGTCATTAAGAATCAACTTCTCTGTAACTTAATAATGCAAAACAACATTCAAATTGAGCTCTGGTCTCAGCCCAGACAAAAAAGGATATTGGATATAGCTTCGATATTGGGTTTTCAGGGAACAGTTTCTAAATCGTTAGTTATTGATAGTGACCCGATTACAACCATATCAACTACATGAGTTGTAAACGTTCCGCCAAATAATTTTTTTTTTTCAAAAACAGGGCGCAAAACATCGCTTCGGCTGTGTGGCACGTAGCGCCGTCCTGTTGAAACCAAATGTTGCCAATACCTCCTCTTAAATTTTTGTGAACAAAAATTCGTTCAACATGGCCCGATAACGATCGCCATTGACTGTAACGGCCACTCCTTGCTCATTTTCGAAGAATGCCTCTGGACCAAAATCTGAGCTTCATCTGAAAGATGATTTTTTTAACAAAATCGGCATCGGATGTTCAAAGTAATATCGCAATATTTCCCAGCGTTGTTCAATCGTATACACAACCATATTCGTTCAGCGGAAAGATAAAACTAATTATCTGTCAAATCAGAGATGAGCTAAGTATTACCATTTACGAAATAAGCACTACTTGAAAAAAAAGCAGACCCTTTATAATGGAACTGAAACATTTTCACCTTCGTAGAATTACCTTTGAGAAGGGAAAAAAGGCTCGTTTTAAGAGGAAGCCGTGCTGTAGCGACTCAATTTAGGATCTTTTATTCAAAATGGAGACATGGTTAACTAGTCCGGTCAATTTATACATAAAAATAGTGGTCAAATAAAGAAAATTCCGACAGAGCCAAATTTTCGTAGAGACCTTAGGTTTACCACAAAGAATAAAGTGCCAAAAGTCCCCATCAGTCCCATGTGTGCTTAAAGACTTATTCGGGGTCAAAGGTCAACATTTTAGGTTTTTTGAATTTTTCTCGAAAATGGTAAGTTTTATCGAAAAACACTTTAGAACAGAGTTGTAGATCTTAAAATTCTCAATAAAAATGGTCCTTATTATTTTTTCTCTAAGACCCACTATTTCCCAGATATTGCGCTTGTAAGAATCACGTTCTACATAATATGCGCACATATGCCACGTATATACATATTTAGGTGCTCAACCAAGACAAAATGCATACTCGTGTCTCCTTTTATGTCTACATTATACTATTCTAAGAAATTATACTCTAAAAAGACCACCGCCCGGTCCCTTACCGAGTCCCCTCTACTGGAATAACATCTGGCCTTGAATATGTCTAGTCTATGGGTATTTATTACAAGCGTCTACTATTGTTGTTAGTGCTGATCAATAAAAAAAAATGTCATAATTTTGCTTTATTTGTAATAAACTTTTGACTGAAGATAAAACTGTTGTGGTCAGTCGTGGAATGACAAATTTAATCGATTCAAGTGTTGCGAGTAGTGATGAGTTTGCTGATTATTTAAGAAGCCAAAAGTCCATTACAATTCACATGGATTGCAGAAAATCATATACCCGAATCCCTTCTCAGATTATATGCCCATAAAAGGATCAATAAAGATCCTCCACTTTTGCTGTATCTTTCAATCAGAAATTCTATCTGTGAAGCCGAAAAATTGATCAACTAAAATACTGACATCCTCATAGACAGTCAGGCGCTCATTAAAGCTATCTCTTCTTTATTCTCTTCTTTATTGTCACAAAATCCAAATAAGTAGAAAACTGTAGCATTAATAACGAATACTGCTTATTTAATTTGGGTTCCAGGTCATCGTGCCATAACTGGTAACGAATTGGCGGATAAGCTAGCCAAAATCCGGTCAATACTGTTATCAAGTTATCAAGTCACTAGAACGAGATAAAATCAAAACCCAACAAAACCTTCTAAAAAATGGAGGTCATCTCAAGAAACATGCAGAGTTTCCAGAAACCTATGGCCAGATATTTCCAAGAAAAAAAAAGCTCTTCTCTAGTCTAGCGGACCTTTGCTCTCCCCGGTGATTGGCGTTCTCAACTGACCCTCAACTCATTGGGAACCCAAATAAAAATTTTTATAGAGAATTTTAAGATCTACAACTCTGTCCTAAAGTGTTTTTCGATAAAACTTACCGTTTTCGAGAAAAATTCAAAAAACCTAAAATGTTGACCTTTGACCCCGAATAAGTCTTTAAGCACACATGGGACTGATGGGGACTTTTGGCACTTTATTCTTTGTGGTAAACCTAAGGTCTCTACGAAAATTTGGCTCTGTCGGAATTTTCTTTATTTCAATTGTATAAATTGACCGGACTATATAACCGTTTCTGATGAGATAGTTTATTCACTTCTTCTTGTAAAACTTGGTGTTTTTCGGAGTTGGCAGTCTTAAGTCATCTGTTGACGTAGATATGACAATTGTCAACCGAGCTGGTAGAGGAAGAAAACAGTATCAAATTTCAAACCGATTCATTGAAAACTTTTTATATTTAATTAGTTTCATATTGTTTTCACTGCGCCTTTAAAATTAATTATTTGCAAAAAAAAAAATTTAAGTTGTTGCACTAGACACTTACGTGCGTGACAAAGAGCACACATAAGAAATGTCACCACGATGCTTCGCTCTTTAACACAAAGAACTCAATCGGAAATGTTTGTCTCGTTCGTGCTCTCATTCCACTTAAGAACTTTTCTCAAAGTCACGTACGTGAAGGAAAAATAGCACATTGAAGCACTGCAGCCAAGAAAACATTATATGCTTAAAAAACAATAAGCAAGAAAATGATACTTCAAGGATCTCGTCAACTATTTAAGTTGAACAAGCATAACACAAAAGCTGTTTTTGGAAGTCGTCAAGTCCTTAAGGCAGTGCTTTTTTTAAGGTCGACACTTAACCTTTCGTTTGTTCTCCTTGAAGACAAAATAACATGGGCTAAGACTAAGAAATCATTGAAATACGTAATGGTAGTACATAAACTTTTTGTGTTTCTGACATTCATCGGGTATTATGTTCATACGTGCGACTAGGAACAGATCTGATCAATTTGAAGAATGAACCGTGCTACCTACCGAACGATGGGTCATGAATTTGTGTGACTAGATAAGAAGATATTGAAGTTCGAAGAATAGAATACTTACAATTCAATAGTTTTCGTAGAACTTAACAATAGTTCTTAATTCAACTTGACTTTTTTATGGTTATAGAGAAAAGTTTGTAATGTTTGTTATGTCTTTTTCGTTCTAGAATTCGCAACAGTCGCGGCAGTCTCGACAGCATTGGAACAGCAGCACCGTCTTCAAATAGTTCTAACGGTTCGAAAATGGATGCAAATGGTAGCCCCATTCGTTCATCATCTCGCAATGGTCGTGATAATTGGTCAAAAATGCCTGATCCACCGGTAAATGGTCACAATAATGTCGGTATTCTGCAACAGCATCACCATCAAATATCACAACCACCAAGTCCGACATCCGGTCGGAAAGACAAATCATCACCTAGACGAAGCTCTTCGGCATCCAAACAGCAACAACATGGCCAATCGTCATCGTCTGGCAGTAGTCGAACCAAAGGTGTGCCTCCCAGCTTTGGTTATGTGAAAAGGTCAAATGGTTCGGCCACTTCAACGGCGGAACAACAAAATATTATGATGATGGGTGGTGGTGGTGGTACTTCCTGTGGTCAACAACAGCAGCAACAACAGCAACAACTACAACAACAGCAACAGCAAACAGGAAGAACTGCTCATGTCTCGGCTGTACCCAGGTCGGGAAAAATTAAAGTTTCCGGCGGCACCCAAACTTGCAACAACGACATGCAGACACGTAAGTGGTTTTGTTATTGTTTGCGTTTACTGGTTTATTCTCCTATAATGATGGGTCTTATAATGTTTTGTAAATTTTTTCAGAAATCTCACCAAATGCTCAACACCGAAGTTTCTCATTAACTGGACCAGGTGCAACACAACTAAGCCAGTCAATCAGAGAACGACTAGCTACTGGATCGCACAGTTTGCCAAAACCAGGAACTGACATGCATGTCTTCCATCACCGGTAAGTTCGTATAAACGACAAAGACCCAAATGGAAACAAGGAATTATTGGGCAGCTAACGTTGTTAGTGCTAATCAGTGTCTGAGTTCAACTTCTGAGGTTGTAGTGAAAAGTAATTAAAAGTTGTGGACACTCTGAGAACAAAGGGGTCATTTGTTATCGAAGATTGCGTGTGCGCTCACCCTTAGGCCCCTAGCCCAGGAGACATATTCATTCTTATTATGCGTTTTAGAACTTCAATACTTTGAGTAGTACTTTTGGTTATTTGACCATATAATAACCAGCCATGAAGCGAGAGAATTGAACGGTTGGTAGGTATAAGGAAAATGAAAAACGACAGAAAAGTAATTCTTGTTGTTAAAGGGCCAGCAAATCAAATGAAATTTTAGCTGTGGAAGGGTTTTAAAACACTAACTTTAGCACTCAGACCTAAATACTTTACCATTGCTCTACTACATAGCAACCCTCTTTTTCTATAGCTTTCCACATGTTCGTAGAATAGCTAGAAGACACTGCCACGACAAGAGGAATAGGCTCTCACCATGATTCGAAAAAATCCAGGATATTCCCATCTTCCCGTACACCGGCAGACCAAGCGCTCGTTCAGGTTTTGACAAAGCTATATGAGATCCTTGCCTTACAAGGGCATCGGCGATTTCGTTTCCAGTTATGCCGTGGTGGCATGGAACCCAAACGATACCCAAAGAGTTCAGTCTTTCGATCGCATTAAGAGATGTCCTGCATTCCTGGGGATCGCTTTCGAAGTAGATAGAGGTTTGAGTAGAGTCTCTAGCACACCTTGAGGCACAAATAATTCTCTGCATCCAGATATTCTTTGTTAGGTAGCATATAGCCTTTTGGACAGCGGACATCTCTGCTTGGAAGGTGAACACATGTGTGTCCAGAGAGACGTGCAATCTCGTGTCATTGCTCTAGAAGAAGTCAACTGTGCCAGGTTCATCATCGGTTTTGGAAGTGATTTTTTGAAGGCGTGAAAAAAAACTGTAGCTTCAAACATTCTGTAATCTTAGTAGTTTATTATACATATATTCATGTAAATTGTCACGGAATTTCGAGTTAAAATATTGAAATCCAAGAGAAATATGGACCATTTCTTGAACTCCTTGAAACTAGAACACGTCAATTTGCTGCATTTTTTTGAATTTTTCTAGTACCTGTAATAAAAAAAATAAAAATATGGCGTTAAAGTAGACCCTTTTTCACATATAGCCATCTACAGTTATATTGAAAAATAGAAAATTGACAAAATGGCAGCAATTTAAAAAAAAGGTCCAAACTTTGCCAAAAAAAAGTAGACGTATGTATGCAAAAACATATCGAGTGCAGTTAAAGTTTCAAGACGATTCGTTAATATTTACGTGAGTTACCTACAGCTGCGCAAATTTGAAAAATGCAGTTTTGAGAAAAACGCGTTTAAAGTTTTCAGAGCAGGAGTACGAGCGCCCGAGATGCTTCTCTTCTATACTCTGCCATTTCAAAAATATCCAAAATATCATTCCAATATCTTAGGACATCATTTTTGAGATGTTTACTTATGGAAAAATGAAAAAAAAATTGGTTTTTTGAAAATGAGAAACTAGCCGAGCACCTGCAAATTTTGTGAACGTATTTACGTGAGAACTTGATCCACCAAACAACTGATGCATAAGAAATGTTTGGTTTGATCACAAAGCCGTACAGATATGTATAAACCTTTTCAGTGAACACCAAAATATGGGTCAAAGTCTCCCTTAACAAGCCAGGAGACCGACAATGCCTTGACAGTCTACGGTTCCACATGCGTTTGGACCAAAGAAGCGTATTATCTAAGATCACTGTCAGATATTAGACTTCTTTTAAAAAGAGAATTTTGACGCTTTTACGTAAGTGTATGTTGGGTCAAACCAGTCGATTTTCTTCGGCTCGTAAAGACTGAAAGACCGTTCCTACCACACCAGGCTTCAATCTAGTTAAGCGTAGCCTGTGCTCTGGAACAAACGACTTTGAAGCTGGTTTTAACCAAGAGTACGGCGACTTCATCGGTATATTCTAGAGCGTGCAGTTTAGATCTATTAAGCATTTCAAGAAGAGCACCATCGAAGAGTATATACAACGCCACCTTGTGGATTGCTTTCAGTCACTAATCTTGTAACATTTTGTGTTTTCTATTCATTAGCATTGCATGCTGTTCTATTCATTAGCATTTCTTCAATTCATATAGGACTAATGATTCGTCCACACCATGTTCTCTGTCACAGTTGCACGTGCCATCAAAGCTGGCATTTTAAAAAGCCGTCTCCATGTCGATGAAAATGCCTGCACAACATATTCAATTCTGCAAACAAAATTTTGAAGTGCTGTCTCTCAAGATTAACTGCGTTAGTAGCATATAAGATTATCTGCATTAGCAGCATATTGCATCTGCGGTAGGGTGTTTTTAAAGAAAAGTTTTGGGGATGAAAACCTCCGTCATTTTTTCTAGCGGTTAAGATAGGAAGTAGTTAAGACTGATAGATTTAAAAAAGGCGCCCAGAACAAACTAAGAGGGTGGAAAGAAAAAAAAAATCGTGAGGATTAAACCTAAAATGTTCAGAGTAGCAGCAAAATACTCATTTACTCAGAACCTTGTTGCACATTTTAAAAGTGAAGAAACATGAATTACAATGTTTTGGACCTGTTCCCAAACAACTTTTAAAATGAATAGTCTTGGAATTTGAATTGCACTTTGATCTCGTAAATCTGTTTTGCCCCCTTATCAAAGGATCTCAAAATTAATTGTTAATTGTTTTGTAAATGTTGTGTTTTCATAAACAATAAAAACATTTTATGTATATTTTCTCTACTTCTAGTATATCTAATCGCACGTCTGGCAAAATGATCGACGGCAGTCTATCCGATACACAAACTTATGCCGAGGTGAAGCCCGAGTATAGCACCTATGCAATGTGGCTTAAGCACAGCAATACCGCTGGGAGTCGTTTATCCGAAGGTGATTCCCTAGAAAGCTTGCAGATTGGATCACCTGGTATGACTCGTCATAGTCACAAGATAATTCATCGCGGTGGTGGAGAGTCTCCATATATTCAGAGTCCAAGGCTCAACCGGAGCAACAGCATCAGGTGAGCCCTTGAATAAAAAAATTTCTTTTATTAGTTCATTTTGTTTTTGTAATGTTTTTTTTGTTCACTCCAACAAAAAACTAACTCAATTTTCGTTATTGATAACTACAAACACAATCCAATTTCTCTAGCTATCTAAAAGAAAGGACATACCCAAGGTACAGTGTGGGTTTTTTTGTGTGAAGCCATCAGACAGAAAGGAAAACTAATGTCCTTTTTTGGAATTTTACCATTTATCTCTTTCTTGTGCTTTTTCATTTGCTTTTTCTTATGCCTCGTTACTTTTGCTATTATAGAGTGAGTGAATGTGGCTGTGTGAAATATAATTTGTTGCAATTCCTTTGCTTTTAATGAGCTTTCCGTGCTTTTCATTCCCTTAGATGTTTTTTTGTTTTGTTTGTTTCAAAAAATCCCTCGCCAGACACTACATAAACTTACACGTTTTACACACCAACGTCGCAGCATCTGCCAGTTGAAGGACATTGAAACATCACTTATTCAAAGGAAATTGTTTTTGTGTTTATTGTGAGTCCTTTTTTAGGTCCAATTCGACAAATGTTTTCACGTACATTGTAACTTCTTTGTTGCTGTTAGTGTTTTTTATTCTTTTTTTTTTGTAAACTTCAAGGATTTTCCATTCCAGCGTTTGCACGAAGAAAAGGATACGGGGACAGCTCCTTGAAAAAGCACTGAAAAGTAAAATAAAAGAGTCTGTTAAGCACAGCCACGTCATGTGTTTAGAAGTGCTCCCCAGGACATAATAAACAATAACACAAAACTCACGTGTGCAGTCTTTTTGCTCGACTCTGTTTATATTACTGGACTGCAGTAGTGCACAAATAGTTTCGCTACAAATCACAATCATTTTGAAAAGAGAAATACAAGCAAACAACACAGAGGTCTACATATATACATTCACTCATTTATTTCTTCTCAAAATTAGGATGCACGCAAAGTTAAAAACTATATATGTTTGTATGTATTTACCCAGTCCACATGCACGGTGCATAAACAAGACTGAGGGTTTGTTAAAAAGGGACACGGGATGTTGCACAGAAATAATTACAAGTACCTAGTTTCTAACAGACTTTTTGGGTTTTGTTTTTGACGGTAGGTGGACCGGTACATGCACATAACGTTTGCTTTAACTACCTACGAAACATTATTACAGGTTCGGAAATATATATACATATGTATGTATATGCATTAGGGTGGTCCTTAGAAAAAAAAAAATTGGGGACGCCGCACAGATTGGTTCTAAGTCAGGAAAAAAAATTCCCTAATTTTTTCAAATTTTTATTCCTATCCCTTCCTGACCCTATTTTATTAAGAAGTTTTATATTTCGAAGGATAAAAAATAACAGTTTATATAGCCTCTAAAAAAACAATGGCGCATGAATGATCAAATATCCGCCATTTACCCAACACTGGACACAGAATATCGCCCCTGCTCTATAGTTACAACCAGTATCAAAATAGGGCCAGGAAGGGTTAGATTTTTTTTTTTAGTTTCTTAGAATCGATTTAGGGGGCGTCGCACTCAATTTTCGCAAAAAAGTAAAATAAGGGCCACCCTAATATG
This sequence comes from Melanostoma mellinum, assembly GCA_914767635.1. Taxonomy (NCBI): domain Eukaryota; kingdom Metazoa; phylum Arthropoda; class Insecta; order Diptera; family Syrphidae; genus Melanostoma; species Melanostoma mellinum. The sequence continues at coordinate 145,736,193 of OU612059.1, read as the reverse complement.
CATATTTCATATACATACATACAGTTATGTATCTGCGTATGTATAGGCTAGAGGAATTTTTTTTGTTTCATATGAAATAGATAGGTACCTACTGATCCATGCAGTAGGTACACACAAGTGAAACAGTGGCAGAACGCAGAAGCCGCAATAAAATAGGTGCAGCCAGGTGTCTGGACAGGCATTTACATAAATGTAGGTATACCTACATGTGTGTAAACTTAATAAGTTCATTGGATTTTTAAAGTGTAGGAACTAGACCTTTTCGTTGACGCTGGCAGTATTTTTTCTTTTGGTTCTTCCTCGTAACTACGGTGTTGCTGACCATCAGTTTCAGAGTCAGAGTCACTTTGCAGTCTTTCATTCGGGGCGTCAAAAATTTGGCTACGAATGGGAAGTCAATTGGGTTTACGGGTTCCAATTCCACCATCGCTGTAAGTTTAAGTTGCAAGGTGTCGCGTGTCGGCCTTGTTTGATGAACATGGTATTTATTAAAATTGGACCATGTGACTTGCATATATGTACCTAAATATCTACATTCTACAATCTACATACATACATCCTTAGGATGTATGGTTGTTCGGCATAAATATAAATATGGGGTAAATGTAAACGGCGGTTATTCCAGCATTATAAAATAAATTGTAACAACCAGCCAAGAAAAAAAGAAGAGGATAAGAAATGTCGCTTTTTTTAATTAGCACCCACATCATGCTGCTCAAGGGACTATTTATACCCATAGAATGTTTTAAAACAGTGCGAACATTTACGAAAATAGGAGAGGATTTATTAGGAGACACCACCAATGCATATTGCTTTTGAATTTTTCTGAATTGTAAATTGTAACAGTTGAAAAGAGAGTTTGGTTTAGCATTCCACATTCGGGTAGTGCGACTAAAACTTGACTGTATATGTCCGAAGTTGGGCTCAAAGTAAAATGGTAAAGCATTACTGGCGAATTTTGGCTGGTATTAATACGAGTACTTATAGGTTATTTATAGTCTATTGATTATGTCGTAAAAAAGGGCATATAAAGGAACTCGACATTGAATGGACTTTTATTGCATGACTGGACTGGTGGGATTCGGAGATATGGGTTCTAAACCATCTTCATTCGTTTTTTCAATATATCTCGAGAACGAAACAAAATTTTGATGTAATTCCAAGGACGTTTTTTGTAGAAATCAAATTTTCCCATCGAAATGTATCTTTTAAATAATTATAAAAAAATATTTTTTATCCGAAATAATAAAATTCCCGACCAAAAAAAAGTCAATTTTTTCCAATTTTTGAGTTTTGTCATTTTTTTTAATGGCATTTCTTTCTGGTTGAAGATAGGTATAGGCAATGCTTCTTAAAAAAGAAAGAAAATAAAATTTTCTTTAAAATGCTATATCAGAGAACTTTCTATGTTTGAAATTCACCGAAATATTGTCACTTGAACATAGACATTTATCGTAGTTTTTCATCCTTTTTATACTGACTGCAGTTTCTTTATATGTACCAAAGTTAATAGTTAAACCAGACCTAAGCAACTGTAGTTTCCAATATTTTTGCAAATTATCAAAAAGTACAAATTTCTCGCTGGCACAAATACCACCAACACGCGATGCGTGATCTTTTTCCGGGTTAGGGTCAAAATACTCTATGCGTCATAATACTGTATCTCAAAATACTGTATTTCAAAACACTGTTTGTACAAAATACTGTATGATCAAAGTTCTGTTAGTCAAAATACTGTATCTCAAAATTCAATATTTCAAAATGCTGTATGTGCACTTTTTAACATTCTCAAAACATTTTTTAATTTTCGGCCTACCTACATCATTTAGAAATACAGAGTTTTGAGATACAGCATTTTGACTTACAGTAAAAGGAATTTTGTGATTTCGTTGTGTGTGTTTTTTAGAATCTTTCGTTAGTTTGTTTTTGTTGATAAATTTCTACTTACTATAATTTACTTATCTATGACTTATTAATGTATTCTGGTTGTACATTTGTTAAGATTTTCAATAAAAGAAAAACACGTTGATCGATTTCTGCTTTATGTTTAATGGAAGTTTAAGAACGGAATTATGCAAAAATACAGTATTTTTACAAACAGATTTTTGAGATACAGTGCTTAGCTCATACAACATTTTGAGACGAAGAATTTTGAAATACAGAACATTAACCTTACAGCATTATGAGCATGCAGTATAATACAGTATAATACAGTATTTTGACCTTACCGTATTTTAAAATACAGCATTTCGACCCGCTTCCCTTTTTTCCAAATCCAACAGTGGCACGGAAACCACTTATGTAAATCCTTTGAACTGATTCCGATTCGCCCAATTGCACCTCGTGCACCAGAGATATTGCTTATGAAGCCATGGAAGCTTTGGTTGCAGAAAACTACAAATCGCTAGCTCAATATTTTGTAAGGAATGTATGGGAGTTCATTGCGATAGTGTGCAAGTAGCCGATATTGCAGAAGAGGACATTTTTGAAGATGTATAGATGTTGATGTCGATATACACGTTCAAAATGTTATTGAAGAAGTATAATAGTAATAGAACTATACACTTATATTGTTGACAAAAAAAAACCAAAAATAAAATAAAATACTTTTTTTTATAACAAATACCTTTTCATTGAGTAAAAAATGTTTGTTTTTTTTAACAAAATAAAAATAAATACAGTCAGTATAAAAAGGATGAAAAACTACGATAAATGTCTGTGTTCAAGTGACAATATTTCGGTGAATTTCAAACATAGAAAGTTCTCTGATATAGCATTTTAAAGAAAATTTTATTTTCTTTCTTTTTTAAGAAGCATTGCCTATACCTATCTTCAACCAGAAAGAAATGCCATTAAAAAAAATGACAAAACTCAAAAATTGGAAAAAATTGACTTTTTTTTGGTCGGGAATTTTATTATTTCGGATAAAAAATATTTTTTTATAATTATTTAAAAGATACATTTCGATGGGAAAATTTGATTTCTACAAAAAACGTCCTTGGAATTACATCAAAATTTTGTTTCGTTCTCGAGATATATTGAAAAAACGAATGAAGATGGTTTAGAACCCATATCTCCGAATCCCACCCTCTAATTTAATAGCACTTTTGGTTTTTTCTCTAAAATTAACCCATTAATCGAGTCATGCAATAAAAGTCCATTCAATGTCGAGTTCCTTAAGAAATGACATAATCAATAGACTATTACCTCAGTTTTCATGTCTGTTTACACTGAAATTGCGAAAAATATTCAGTTCAGATTTCTAGCACTGCGGAGACACGAGTAAGATGGCCCAGTTTGCCCCATTATTTTTGAAAACCATAAAACAAATGTAAACAGGCCGACCTTAAATGTAAACACTCCCCTACAGAACATTTGGGTTTCGTATACCTTTACTCAAACATTCTAAGTAGAATTTTTGGCATTTGGCTATCGTATACTTTTGGACTTCGAAAGTTGAGAAAATAAAACTTAAGTATTTTTTATTTTTTAAGAAAAATATGTCATTAGGAAAATGCAAAAACTGTTCCCCCTCACCCCAACAAGGGCCTAAGAAAGTCGTAGTAGAGCTCGTTTGTCTTTCCAACATAAAAGTTCAAATCAATTTATGATTGCCTGTCTGCATTCTACGCCGGCATTCAATCTATGGTTGTGCTCTTGCCAGATGACTATAGAGCCTTAAACACAGCTTGACTGTCGCTGCAGACACAAATATCCCTCCGTCCTCCATCTTATTTTTTCTTACAAGTTCCTCTATCTGGGATATGACATACCCCAAACATAAATAATTAGAAAAAAACTGTTTTTGTAAAATTATTTTTAAAATTCACTGTTTATATTTTTATTTCATCAATTTCTTATAATAATTTTCAATTAAACAAAATATGGTAAATACAAAATACACAAAAAAAAAAAAATATTTTAAAATTTTATTCCAAAAAAAAAGCAAAAAAAAGTAGGTGTTTTTCAAAAATTCATTTTTTCAGAAGCTATTACAAAAAAAAAAAAATCGTTAAAAATGTTTTGGAAAATGTTATTTAAGCGTATGAAATTGTTTTTATTAATGTTCTGTCACCAAGTCCTGTTAGCGGTTAAGGTTAATAACCGGAACTTTTTCAAAAAAAATTTTTAATTTAATTTTAATTTGTACATTCTGTACAATTCATCGAGCGATGATCGTCGCACATTGCAAGGTGACATATAGTACACACATTTTTTGCTTTTTATCTTTTTTCTATCGCGGAAGCTACAACGGAAGTATTTTTCCAAATTTGTTGGTTGAAGTGCTATTGCACTGGATGTTGCCTCGTTTTGGGAGTTGTTCACACAAAAAATACTAACATCAACTTCTCTCTGGGGTATATGATACCCCACACCAAATTTCACAGCAAAATTATATATATGCAAAAAATCTTAACTGCGAAAAAGGACCTCTTATTACTGCAGCAGATGTTAAACTTAATTTACATAGGCATGGTATGGCTGAGAAAAAATTGTACCCGTTATTACACAGTTTTCAATTTGTTGTGGGGTATCTCATACCCCAGATGGAGGACGGAGGGATATTTCTCCCCATGCAGCCATTCTTCGTAAGGTAGCATGTATCCATTTGGATAGCGTACATCTCCGTTTATAAAATGGACGCTTATATGCCCAAGGTAAAAATCGTTTGTCAGCGCTCTCCACAAAGGCACCGGTTTTGCAAACTTCAGAGAAGATATGATAGCAATGCTTTTCTGGTTCACATTCTAAAGTGAACCGGTCGTGGCCGAAAAGTTGACCGTGTACTTTTGACGTAGCTTGAGACTTCGGATCATCGTGTCGGAAAACATATGCAGAATACGTGAGTGAAAAGATATGTTGCTTGTGAGTTCCTCAAAGCTACAGTGCGAATTGTGCTAGAGACCATTCCGTTTTTACCCTGATCCGGATGTCTTGTAGGCTTTTCTCCTCTTCATCATCTCTTCTGGTGCGATACTTTGCCCACACTTCCAACGTTCCCACTTGAAATTTTTAAACCTTGTCAAATCAATCGCACTATTTTTCTAGTCCCCGGAATCCGTGTGGTTCTAATTCGACCTTTGTTCGATCCGGGGCCATGCCGAACATGGGTAGTGCTCGATAATTTGCGGAGTTTTGGAAAATGTATTTTTATTTCTTTCCAGGCGTTGTAATACACGTGGTACCTGTGGCGTGATGGTTAGCATGTCCACCTGCTAACCCAGAGGTTCGAGGTTCGAATCCCAGCAGAGGCAAAAATGTTTTTTCACGGGTATCGCCTTTCGCGATGAATTGGCAAGTCCTCCGTTAATAAGTTCATTGCCATGAAAAGCGCGGCAGAAAATTGTAGGTCCCCTCCATTCTCTCACAAGGCATGGTTGTGAGATATGCGCTAGGCCCAGAGGCTTCTCGCTCTGTTGCACCATCATATTTATTTTTATGTAATACATGGCCATGCATTATTTTGAAGCGTAAATTATAAATAATATAATATAAATAAATTTGAATCAGAAAACATATTTCGGAAGGTTTTGAGAGTGTTAAAATTTAAACTATACACATTACAAAGAATTGCTCTATCACGCATCAGGTTCTTAAAACTATGACCAGAGTAAGGTTAAGATATCAATGTTTTATTATTTGAAAACCTGGCGTTGTAGAGCGATTCTCTTAATGACTTGAATTCAACACACTAAGAACTCTTAAGAATATTTTATCTGATTCAAATTTCTTTTCGAGACTACCTAGAATTCAAATTAATGCACGACCGTGTATAACAGCATCTATTGCATCTCAGGAATTTGATGTAATAGAGCCATTTTGGCACCAGATTTGGATTCAGCGGATATCAAACCATCGGAAAAGCGATGGTTTGTTTTTGGGCCACCATTTTGCATGTTGATTGAAACATAGGCTCTAAGATAGCAAAAACGATCGATTCGATCTTGATTGCTTAATATCTCGGAAACGCAAGCTATAAGGTTGATTCTGAGCTCGCATATTTAGATTGAACGAGGCATACCCTTTTAGAACAATATAGTTTGCTTTTGGAAGCAAAACCACTGTTGACCAATGTTACGAACCATATAAGCGAACCTCAATAAATTATAAAATAAAAACGACCGAAAGCTGCTAACGAGCTTGCCAACGAAAAAGTAAGTACTTCCAGTACTTTCTTCACGCTCCTTTGTTGAAAAAAGCAACGCGGTTGGTAATTGATTGAGTTGTTATGAAAGTAAATAAAATACTCTCAACTTCAGCATTTTGCCTTATGAAATCACCATAATATGCATTAATAAATGCTTCTTCCGATAGTTAATGCGATACCAAACTTCCTTAAAGAGCCTTAAAACTTGCTGTACCATTTTATCAAATCAATAAATAACTTATTCTACAATGACAGTCATCACGGGTACTATATCTTCCTTAATCACCACATTACCATTTGAAACGTATACCTACATGCCAAACCACCAACTGCAACAATATTTATGTATACGTCTATACTAAGCCTGGATTTGTAATCTTCAGGCTTAACTACACCCATAAAGTCAACCACAATAACATAATATTACCTAAAAGTCAAGATAGCATTCCTTGAATTACACTCTGGCATGCTAATCAGGGCACGTTTCAAATAACAATAAAACGCTAATTGCATTTTGTCCTTGGAATGTAAGATTCCTTCAATCGCATGATATGAAAACCCACCCATGTTGCGACACACACACCCACTCATCGGATCAACTCAAATCTAATTGTCTGGCAAACTGACAGCCGCAATCCAAATGTCCCCACTTAATAATAAATCGATTTTTCGGAATGTTTATAGGGATACCGATGCAAATATGCTATAAGCAATTTCCGGGCACGTTCATTTGTGTCCTGATATAACAGACTAATATAAGGAGAAGGACAGACCATTCAATGTAGCGCAGTTATAGCAGAACAGGTAGATCTGTCATAAAGCGGTCGGTGGAAACAAGAAATTCAATACTTTAAATTTCTTGGTAACCTTGTGTGTGTGTTGAGGCCATTAAAAAATCGGCACACAATTGTATCTCACTTTAAAGACTATGGGAAAATTATAAAACTTTCTGATTAACTATCTCTCCCACTTTTTCAACATCTTCTATTCTATACTATAAAAATGATAGACCCATTAATTATCCCGTATTATTTACCTGGAGCTCTGCTCTGCTATGCTCTTATGTGCGTGAATGTTGACGTTTTAAGGACAACCGACGGACAGGAAGGGTACTACACCGGTAGAAGTTATTGTATATTACTGAAAGTAATACCATTTATTCCCATACAAGAGGCGAAAGACAACTTTTCCATGCAGACAACTTCCGGTTTAGCAGCTAAATGAGACTTCTAGATAATATAAGGGATGCAAAAAATCGATACAACAAATTGGAAGAAAAGGATTTCGATTTCATTTTGTTAGGACTGATGCTGTAGAGAAGATTTGTATGGTCGGTGTACGGTATGTGTGGATAGATATAGACATTAGGTATAATAATGCACTTGCATATGTGTTAAATGCAAATGGAACTCAGGCAAACTCCACATGCTGTTATCTTGGTACTCGTATTCCTGAAAGTGACAACCATGTCCAATAAGTAAATTATGTCGTTATTATAATTGGTAAGGGGCTACCATACCGACAGTGTTTAATTTTGTCTTAGGACGTGTAATTTGAATCCTCTTTCATTCAGCGAGTACTGACTGATCAAGCAACATCCAATATCCCAAGGAACCAGGAACTTTTTATTAAAGTTTATGAGAATGGTTGTAGTCAAAAATTAAAATTGATGAATCTAAGTTTTAAAGAAAATATTAATTATCTTTGGTTCTAGTTAAATTGATCTGCTGTTTTGGATAATAGGTGTTTGATTATATCTATGCTTGTGGTACTTTCTGATAAAACATAAATTAAAAATTTAGTTCTTTCTTTTGCTCTAGACACTTCTGGCTTTACTTTTCATTTTGCTATTTTAAATTCCATTTTGTCATTTCTTTATTGTGTGAAACTAAACTTAAATAATTATTTACATATTTTCCGCCAGCAGATCAACGAAGTCCGAGAAAATGTACCCATCGATGTTAGCCCGAGGGTCGGATGTTGAAATCGAGCCATATTACTGTCTTCCTGTAGGAACGGTTCCACCAGGTGCCAATGGTCATGCTAATGCAAGTGGTCCTGGAGTTGCTGGAAATACCAACCAAGTTGGTGGAGGTGGACCAGTGGCGTGGAGCCAGCCCACATCTCCAACGCCAGTCAACCGTGGTTTTGGAGGTCCATTATCGCCAACGCATTGTGGCCCCGCCAATCTACCCGGTTGTCACAGACTCACCTATCCCAAAAAAAATGACGACGGTAATTTGGTTTTTATTATTCTTTTAATTAATAAACAGCTTTAAACTCACATATATTTTATCCTTTTCTACAGTTCATGGAAGTGCAGCGTCTTTACTATCCGGTGGCAGTTCCTTGTATGGTTCAGCTGAAGAACGCCAAGCAAATGAGATTCGCCGTCTGAAACGTGAATTGACCGATGCACGTGACCAAGTTATGAGTCTATCCAGTCAACTGTCTACTAATGTAAGTCTACCATTATTATATCTTTTAATTTTCAATGTCGAATAATAAATAAATTATATATATATGTATATAATAGGGTGTGTCATTTTTAGGCATTTTTTTTAATTTCAACAAAAAACAGGCTAAATATTTTCAGGAAGGTATAAAATGAAGCCTCTTAAAATTTGAGCTCTTAATATTAACATTAAATGGTGCCTGTTTGTTTTTATTTCTTATTTCTTATTTTTGTAGCTTGACGTTTGAGATTTGAGAATTGTAAAAATGAATTTCATTAGGAACTTGAATGCTCTACAGAAAAGCTCTTATTTATATTTTTTCATAGAGTGAGCCGTTCTGAAGATATTCAAACTAGAAGTTGGACATGCGTAAAATTATGACTTTTATTTTATTAAACTCATACTGATTACCTTTTTTATGACTTACACATTATTTCCAAGAACAAGTAACTATTTTTGTGTAAAAAGGAAATAACTCTTTCATCTCAATTATTTTTTTCCAATTTTATTTTACTTGCAATTGGAAAATGTTATTTCTGTTCAATATATCTGTTCAATTAGTGAACAAGTAAAACAATTAATTTATTATTGTTTTGAACTTTTAATCTTTCTTTTTTTTTATAATTTTACTTCGGCTCAGTTGGTATATTACCATTAGGTTAGGTTAGGTTAGGTAAAATGGGCTGACGGTTGATCTTATTTCCGTCACACTTAGATCAATGTAGATCCATTGTGATACCCTGACGTATTGTAACGTCCTAGAAACCTATGATTTTATGTCTGTTCGGTATTTAACCATTTTGCGGCCTTGGTGAAGTTTAACAGGCTTCTTTTTGGAGCGTCTGATAATTCTTCAAGTTCATTTAAAAAGTAATTTCCTAGAAACTTTTTCCTAGTATGACAGAGTGCTGGGCATTGACAAAGGAAGTGACTTGTGTCTTCGTGTTCGTCTTCGTCATTGCATCCTCTGCATAGGTCATCGGTGCAAAGACCCATTTTCTTTTTGTGATAACCTAGTAGGTTATGTCCAGTTATGATACTGACAAGCATTCGCAGTGAAGGTCTATTCAATGATAGCAGCTTTCCAGATTCTTTCTTATCATATTTCGGCCATAGTTTCCTGGAAGTAACACAGGAGTCTAGGCATTCCCATCTTTCATTGGATTTTCGTGTTATTTTGTTACCAATGATCTGTTTCATTTCACAGGTCCTGATCGATTTATCAATGAGAGAAGGATCAAGTGTTGATCCTTTCCTCGCTAGTTCGTCCGCTTTTTCGTTTCCTGGTATACCACTATGACCGGGAACCCAGCAGAGTCTAACGTTATGCTGTGTGCCAAGAACCCTTAGCTCTTCGCGACAGCAAGAAACAAGCTTTGATTTGACAAGAGTGGCAGAAATCGCTTTTATTGCTGCTTGGCTATATCAATGAAAAAGTGATATCAGCATGTGATAGCGCCATCATGGACACCTGTTTTGCAGCGTTTGTAACTGCCAAGATCTCGGCTTGGAAGACGCTGCTGTGATTTGGAAGTCTGAATGAACTGGCAAGTTTTAGGCTTTCTGAGAAGAAACCTGCCCCTGTTCCAGCTTCCATTTTTGAACCGTCGGTATAGATTGATATAGACGTCTCGTTCAAGTAAGGTGTTTCATTCTCCCAATCCTGTCTATTGGGGAAGCTAGTTGTGAAGGATTTTTCAAAGTCCATGTATGGAGTTATGTAATCCGTGCAGATATTGTTTTCTGCGTATCGCGATAAGATCTGTGCGTGTCCTGTTTGGCTAGTTTTCTAGACATTACACTGGTTTAGTCTAAGTGTACTGTTTGCTGCCGCTTCTTGAACATAGAGATCAAGAGGTGTGAGATTGAGGATTACTTCCAAGCTCGCGGTTGGTGTAGTTCTCATTGCACCAGTTACGCAAATACAGGCTGATCTTTGTACTTTGGTTAGGGTTTTTAAATGCGTGGATTTTTCCAGCGCCTTCCACCAGACCAAATTGCCATAAGAAAGGTTCTTACAATGGCAGTATACATCCACAGGATGATTTTGGGATTTGGTCCCCATTTTTTGCCAAAAATCCTGTTACACGAATATAGTGCTATCATAGATTTTTTGTATCTTTCTTGTATATTGGAACCCCAGTTTAGCTTTTTGTCTAAGATCACTCCCAGGTATCTGGCTTGATCAGAGATCTTAAGAGGGGTCCCATTTAGTCTTGGTAACTCAAAAGTAGGTATTTTTCTTCTATTTGTAAAGAGAACCAGCTCTGTTTTGAGGGGGTTCACTGCAAGGCCGCACCTTTTTGTCCAAGCGCTTACCTTGGTTAGTGTATAGTTCAATTGTGCGCTAATAGTGGAAGGGAATTTCCCCGTTGCCAGAAGAGTTAGATCATCGGCATAGGCGACCACTTTTACGCCATCATGTTTGAGAGCTACGAGGATCTCATTCATGACCAGGATCCAGAGCAGGGGTGAGAGGATACCTCCTTGTGGGGTTCCCCTTGACACACACTTTTTCAAGTTTACACCTCCCAGTTCACTGTGGATCTGACGTTTTGTTAGCATGCACATGATCCAGTTTGTGATTGTTTCTTCTACTTCTAGATCATTTAGGGCTTTCTCAATTGCACTGTTTTGTACATTGTTGAAGGCTCCTTCAATGTCCAGGAAAGCTGCCATTGTGTATTCTTTATCTAGCAGCGTTTTTTCTATGGTTCTTACTACACAGTGAAGTGCTGTTTCCACACTTCGTCCTTTTGTGTAGGCATGTTGAAAGGTGTTCTTTCCATAAATTTTCATAGGGATGGGTCTCACTTAGTTTGCCCGGAACCCTCGCTGGTAGCTGATTTTCCGCTCAGGAGCATCTAACCGTAGCTGTCCTGCTTGAGGTTTCCAGCGTAAGCCTCCTCACCACGGCAAGGTGGAGACCCGTTGAGGAGGTATATTACCATTAGGTTAAGGATTATTGTGTCATTACTTTCTTTTGATGAAAGCTACATACATACATTTCCAACTTTGAATTTGAATGTCTTCAAAACGGCTCACTCTATGAAAGAAACAAATCTGAGCTTTTTCGTAGAGCATTCAATTTTCTACTAAAATAAGTTGTCAGTTTATTTTTTCAAGGCTCAAATGTCAAGCTACAAAAATAAGAAAAAACAAAAATTGTTTTTCTGTTATTTAAATGGAAAATTGAAAGTTAAGAACAGGCACCACTTAATGTTACTATTAAGAGCTCAAATTTTAAGCTTCTTTTTATACCTTCTTGAAAGTATTTAGCCTGTTTTTTTGTTTAGTATTAAAAATTGACCAGAACTGACACAACCTAATATATAAACTTTATTGCAGAAAAGCCTTTTTTCAGATAAATGGTAGCTTTCATTTTTTTTTTTCAACTTTCAAGAACTAAGAAAGACAGATATTCGCATTAGGTTGTTTGAAAAAAAACATTAGATATTTTCAAAATTTTGATATTGAGACTTTATTAGGTAGGTACTCAAAAACCATTCACTAGGTACTCAACTGGAATTAAAAAGTTAAAAGTTAAAATTGAAGAATAAATTATAATTTATAAGCTTTGAAAAACGTGCTGTGGTAGGTGACTTAGTAGGTTTTAAATATATTTTTTTTTATTGTTTTTAGTTTATCTCTTGGGAGGGGCACCCTTCTTTGCGGTGGGAAATAGACTCCTACCTATGCGTCCTGGGACCTGGGCTGGGCTTGTGTCCCATCTTGTTCAAAGCACACAAAATTCATTTAAATCGGTTTTTTCGCTATCGAGTGTTTTGGGTAATTTTGCAAAGTTTTTTCATATTCATTACGTAGCAAAGCTGGCTAGGTATCAGGTTGTAAGAAGTAAAAAACATTGCCTTTGGACCAATACATTATATAAAAACAGAACAGAAAAGATAAGCTGTCATGATAGTCCTGCCATCTAACGTTAGTTTGCTGAAAACGAACTTTACTTACCTCATTTACACACATCGTTACATTCCCATTTGATTAAAATTATACTTTTGTCATGCAGCCAGCCCTGCAAGACGGTCGAAATTTTTCCTCCCGAACCAATAAAAAAAAACACCAAGATCTTATAATTTCTTGAGAAAAGGAATGCCAAACTTATTTTTCTTCTAATGTTATGGATAGTTGTTCTGTATTTTATAATAATAAATTCTAGAAAAGGTAAGCTTTAGAAAAGGAGTTAATTCTTAAACCTCGCCCCGCTTTCTTCACGCTTTTATAAAGAAAGAAATATTTTTTATTTGTTTGTTGTTTTTCTCACATTGAATAGGTTACAAAACTACTGAGCCGATTTGCATGCAATTTTGAATAGAGATACATTACAGCCTAGGAAACAACATACGCCATATTTCATCCCCATATTTCTTCTATAGCCCGAGAAACGACTTATTCTTATGCATATTATTTCTCCTGTTAGAATGCTACATTATCCCCGAGTAACAAAGACTATATGTCAGTCATCCTTGTATTCCCACGGGAAAGGGAACGGGGACGGAAACGTAACCGCGAACTTACAAAATACTGGACCCATTTAAAAAAAATTCTTTCAAAGTGTGAGTGCTTGATTGTCCCTGAGTAACACGAACTTTGTTTCGTCCCTGTGCTGTGATCACACGGAAACGGGAACTAAGAAACTAATTTACTTTGCTCAATTCGATCACCGTAGGACCCGATCTACACCGGGCGTATCAGCTAGTATTTTCGAAAATGTTACATCCAAACAACAACAAACGATTGGGTAGTTAGCTTTGGTAAGCACTTGGTACACTTTTGAAGGTTTTCAACGTATGAGGCTTCATTGCAATTTTATGTTTTCATTATTGAAAGGATTTGCTTACACAAATGCACTGATTTGTCGTATTTTTAAATCGAAAATCAAGTTTCGTGTTAAAACATCAACTTTCAAACATCAGTTCTAGCTTTGCTGGATTGCCTGGTTTTCCAGTAGACGCAGTTGTGGCCTGCGGATCTGTGGTTGTCCAATTTCATGTGAAATAGTTTGGAAAGAATGTGCTGGCATTTGTATTGATGATACGAGAGCAATGTCCGGATGTAAAATTGGTCTACGTCCTCCTGTTAAAATTTTTTCACCCGAATCTACTTATACAGCCGTGGGTACGGGAAGAAATAGGATTGTTTTTCCTCAAGCAAAGAAATTTGTCTAATGAATTTTGGGACCGTTTTATTTATTTTACGAACGAATCAAAAGATTTTTCACTATTTTCAACATCAAACACTTTTTATTAGATTAAATTTTCAAAGGATTTCGAATTATTTCACTGAACTAAAAAATATTTATGGAGAGAAGATTTCTTTTTTTAATAAGTGGGAATCCACTTTCAACTGACTTCTTTAGTGAAATAAGCAGCTACCTCTATATACAATACATATAAGAAAATTATTTATTTATCGATCTTGAAGGTAACTAGCTCACAGATTTAAGACTTGAAATTAGTCGGATGTAAAAATCTGCTTCAACAGCGATTTAGGTTTGAGACAATTTACCGAACGTACGCAGTAGTCGTGCAGCTTAAAATTGCCAGATTGAAAACAAGTTTAAAAAACATCCTTAATCTACCAGAGCTGTCAGTGAAAAATTCATCTCGAATGGCTGACAATCATGTACACACCAAATTAATTTACAGAAAAACTATTTGGCTGCTAGTTTGTAGACAAATATCTGCCAATTAATTTGCAGATATCTGGCAATCGTCTATACGCAAGCTGACAACCGTGTAAACACCAAATTAATTTGTAGAAGAATTTGTTCATCAATCATTTTGAAGACAAATTAATTTGCAGATGTGGCAATCGTGTGTACACAAATTTTGTTCATTTTCTGACGTTTTTGCAAATGTCTGGCAATAAATAATTTTGCAGACCAAGTTTGTAGAACAATTGCAAATTTATTCAGACAAACTTGGCGATGAATGAGCTGAAAATGAATTTGCAGATCCAAAAAGGACTTTGTGTGTACAAGGCTTGCAGAAATCTCCAAATGTCTACAAATCTGTTGCCAGCTATTTGCCCAAATTGGTATGTCGACAATGTGAGCCAAATAGCTGGTAATAGATGCAGACATTTATAGATTTCTGCAAACCGTGTACACACAAATTCAATTTTCACCCTTACTGTCAGCTCATTTTCACACATTGTCAGACGTTTGTAGATGTGACAATGATTGTCAGACCTACTAATCGTGTAAACGTAGCTTTAGTATAACTACATTCAACAAATTGATATAATGTTTTTCGTTTAAGGGAGATATTTTGTCCCTCTAGACTTTGTTCTGACTGGCAGCCCTGTGTTTCGCTAGCAAAGCGAAAAAACACACCCAACCACGAGCATCTTCCAGAATATCTTCTCGTCTGGTACCTACCTCCTCGTTAATTATTCTGACACCAACATGGCATTTCGTTTAGAAAATAAAAAAGCGTTTACCTTAAAAACTTGGAACACTATCAAAAGACACACACATAGAAAGTATTTACATTAACTCAGAAAGATTCAGAACCCCATCATAGCAAAGCCAAGTAAGTTCCGAAACAGTAAAACTCGTGCCTACGCATAAAAACAACTAAACAATCAAGCAAAAACTCATTCCAACATAATTATAAATTATAGACACAAATAAGTAGCCGGTATAGTTGCCCTCCCAACGTATACGGATTCTTAAATTAAGAACCATCACTGCAATCAAGCCAGTGTAGTACGAAGAAAAGAAAAACACACATTTTGATATTTGACGATAACCAACAAAAAATAAAATAGGCTGCAAAGTAGAATCTGGCATTAGTCGGAAGGCGCTAGCAACAGCGGGAGCACATAAAATAGGTCATTCCACAAAATAAACCCCATTTAATACAATGAAGACAGCATCTGCGTTAAGTGGTATTTTTTTCTTAATTGTCAGTCTGGCAATTCTGCATACTTCAATTGGAGCTCCCGGCCCCAGCTATTGTCAAGATTATTTGCGAACCACTTTTGACATAATATGCAGACATGGTTTGAATGTGCGATCTGATTGTGAGTATCTACATATTTAAAATCATTTTATGACAGTTGTGATTTGAACTTGTGTTTCTATTGATACAGCATCTTACTATTCAAGTCCTTCGGTACTTACTTATGTACCTTTTGAGAAACTGGGAGCCCTCATATATCAGGATATATTTCGAAGGTGCTGTTTGCATAAATGCACTTTTGATCAGCTAATGGAGTATTGTGTACCCAATTCCGAAAAGTAGATTCAGTATTGCAATCAAAATAAATATTAATGTCAAAATTGATATATTTAAATAAAAATTAAATCGATGGTATTGTTTACACTTATATGACAATTTAGTCACTCTTCGTTGACTAGTATGGTTCATTCTTTCACTACTCCAACACACATCATTAAATCTGAATTGTGAAAGTGAATAAAAAATAAATAAATAAGGTGGCGCAACAGAGCGAGGAGCCCCTGAGCATAGCGCATTACCTACGACCATGCTTTGTGAGGGAATGGAAGGGACCTACAATTTTCTGCCGGTTCCGAACGGCTAATCGAGAAAGCGCTTTTCATGGCAATACATACTAACGAAGGACTTGCCAATTCCTAGCGAAAGGCGATACTCGTGGAAAAAACATTTTTGCCTCTGCTGGGATTCGAACTCGAACCTCTGGATTAACAGGCGGACATGCAATCCATCACACCACGGGTACCACTATACTTTGTGAAAGTGACTTTTAGAAAAGTACTCACCTTCTTGTGGCTTTATCATAAATTTATCGTTCTGAAAACACTCCGACTACTCCAGCTCCCAACTGGTTTTTCTAAATAGTTTAAAAGTCACCATCGGTGTACCTTACGAGTGGATCACTAGCGTAATTAGTTAAGTGGAAAAACTACCGATATGGCTCGAAAATCGAAGATAGAATTTCTTTCGGTGTCTAGCGTAGCGTGTTCCAAGCTTAGATTCTGCCGACCAACGCCAACGTGATCCTGTCGTGATTTAGAGAAAATGTGATCTCTATTCTCTACATTTTCAGTAGTGTCGATCTGCCATTCACCGTAACCACACGCACCGCGCTTAGTGCCCGAGTAATTCGCGAACTGTGCCATCTCCTACCACCCAAATTACCAAAATAAAATAAAAAAATTAAAAAATAAACATTAAACAAAAAATCCAACCAAAACAATTCAATACAATAACCACAAATCTCTCCAGCCGCGCCGCGAAAACGAAAAAAAAAATCCAGTGCAATAAAAAATCAGTGCTGTGAAAGTGAAAAAAAAAACAAAAGCCCATGTCTATCCAATAGCCCAAACACTAAGTGCGTTACCTCTCCATCGTCTCCTCCCCCACATCACTCTCGCAGCCCCAGTGACTGCACACATTTCTCTGATTGATAATCTCTTATCTTATCTGGGCAGTGTGTGCAGTCAATGAGGCTGTGCGTTTGTTAGGCGGATAGTCAATCAACGGTGTCGATCCCGTTGGTGAACTAAAATCAAGTTGCTAGCTGGGCATAACACCGCTAGTAATTTGATTTTGTTTTCTAATAGGATATACACTTGTTGATTCGACTTAGTTTAGCGTCTACGGTTGATATTTTGTTTTATGTATTTTTGTGAATTGTAATGTCGGGTAGATTTCGGGTCGATTTTAGCAACATTCGGGGGCTAAGATCGAATTTCTTTGCTGTGTACGCTCACACTGCAAAATGCAGGCCAGCTGTTTTGGCACTGAGTGAAACACAGGTGGGTGTTGATTCTGATCCCTCAGAGTTCAACCTGCCTGGATATAGCTTAGTGCCATTATTCTTTTCATCTCATGGCCTCGCCGTATACGTTCGGAATGATAATGCTTACCAGATTCTACCACAATACGGCCTCTGTTCTAATACGAACTTTAATTTCATGTGGTTAAAATTCACCGTCCGTAAGCAAATCATTCATTACTGTTTTATCTATAGAAGCCCCAATTTAGATAGCAATTCGACCTCTAACGAGTTTGATGCGCTATCTGACTCCATAGTAAGAATTATTTCCCTATATCCTCACACTGAAATCGCAATTGCGGGCGATTTCAATGTACACAATTCTCATTGGCTTCGACATTCTGGCCAGACAACACCCGAAGGAGAATATGTTGAGATCTTTGCTGAGTTAAACCAATTAACTCAACTTGTTGATGAGCCCACTCTGATCTGCCACAGCTGATATGATATCTAACGTAATTCTCAACGGCATGAGAAATTTTGTTCCTCACAGAACAAAAAGTATCATCCCCAAAGAGAATTCGTGGTTTGATTCAAGCTGTAAAGAGGCGATTAGGGATAGAGAAAGTAGTTTTCGAAAATTTAAAGATAACCCTACTGTAGACAACCGAAATTTGTTCAAACGGGCCAGAAATATCTGTAATGCTCATATACAGAAAGCCAAGTTTTTGCATGACCTAAAAGTAAGGCAAAAAATACTGTTGTGTCCAAAAGGAAGCAAAAATTTTTGGTCTTTTGTTAAGAACGTTAAGAACTCGACCACGTCATCAGTCCCTACGCTCGTTTTCAATGACTCTCCGTATGTCAGTTCCATCGATAAAGCCAATTTGCTTGCAGCTCAATTTGCTGCAAACTCAACACTACCTGACAGCATATTGGCTCCACCTGAGCTTGAGTCTGTAGATTCTGTGATGAAGCAGATATTTTTTCGAACTCGCTCGGTTGCGAGAGTCCTCAAAGATCTCAATATACATAAATCCGCTGGTCCAGATGGTATCCCCGCCGTTATTCTGAAGAGGTGTTCTTCTACGCTGGCAAAACCACTGCGTAAACTTTTCCATCTTTCCTATTCTGCTGGGATTTTTCCGAGCAGATGGAAAACTGCATTTGTCCAGCCGGTCCCTAAAAAAGGCGAATCTTCCTCCCCGTCCAATTGCACTAACATCCCTTCTTTCCAAGGTCATGGAAACGTTGATAAACCGTCAACTCATGAAATATCTTGAAGAACGAAAGTTTCTTAATGACCGTCAGTACGGCTTTCGTAGCAAACGGTCCACTGGTGATTTGATGGCATATCTCACCGAAAAGTGGAACCAATCTTTAAATTGTTTTGGAGAAAGTAAGATTATTGCACTTGATATTTCTAAAGCATTTGATAGAGTTTGGCATCAGGCTCTTTTATCGAAAATGCGTGCTTTTGGTATCGATGAGTCTCTTCTTCGTTGGATTAGAAATTACCTTTCCGACCGTTCAATACAAGTTGTATTGGATGGCTTCAAGTCTGATACCCATTTCATAAATGCTGGTGTGCCCCAGGGCTCCGTTTTGTCTCCGACTCTCTTCTTCATTTTCATTAATGATCTCTTGTCTGAAACTTCTAATCCACTTAACTGTTTTGCTGACGACTCGACCCTCAGCTTTTCATATTCGTTTCCAAATTCACGTCCCTGCTCTTCGGATGTGGAACTGGAACGGTTGCGTATGATTAGCTCAATGAATTCTGACCTTGACAGCATTGTTGCATGGGGTCTTATGAACCGAGTAGAATTCAATGCTTCGAAAACTCAATGCTGTCTCTTGTCGTTGAAGCTTAACATTCCCCCATTGCCATTATCCATGAATGGTACCTGCATCGAAGAAACCGAAAAGCTGTCAGTACTTGGTATGTGTGTAAACGATGATCTTCGTTGGAATGACCACATATTTGAAGTCGCCAAAAACGCTGCTAAATGCTTAGGTTTCTTAAGACGATGCAGGAAATTCTTCACCCCTTCTGATCTGGCTACAATTTATAAGGCCTTCATCCGCCCAAAACTGGAATATAACTCCCATATCTGGTCAGGTGCTGCTCAAACATCTTTGCACCTGCTTGATAGGGTACAAAATAGAGCTTTAAAATTGATAGGTGATAGTTCAATCGTAGAATCGATTGATTCTCTGGAACATCGTCGAAACGTCACCTGTCTCTCTCTTTTTTATCGCTTTTTTCACAAACAGTGCTCTAGTGAAGTAGCCAGTTGCATTCCTCCCCTGAAACAATTTAGCCGCAATACCCGCCTCGCTAGGAATGTTCATCAGTTTTACCTTGAGCCCAACTTCGGACGTACAGTCAAGTATAGAGATTCGTATTTCAGCCGCACCACCCGAATGTGGAATGCTTTACCTGGCTCTGTATTTCCCCAACATTACGATTCACAAAAATTCAAAAGCAACGTGCATCGATGTCTCCTTTCAAATCCTCTCCTATTTTCCTAAATGCTCGCACTGTGTTTAACAACATTATAAGGGTAGTCATAACCCCTTGATGTGCGCGTTTATTATAAAAAAAAAAAAAAAAAAAAATTTTCGCGGATAGCAGCCCTTAAATCACTTGCCAATGCCTCCACAATATCTGTAGCCGCCTTAACTGCCAATTTTTTTTTTTAAACTCGCCGGAAATGAAAGTACATACATATACCAATTCAACGTTGCCCTTTAGAATTTGACATTGACACACCTGTCACTACGTGCGTACCTCAACTGCCAATTTTTTTTTTTAAACTCGCCGGAAATGAAAGTACATATACCAATCCAACGTTGCCCTTTAGAATTTTACATTGACACACCTGTCACTACGTGCGTACCTATTCATGCTTAAGCCAGATGCCAAGAGCAAAGGAAGTTGTATAGGTGTCAGGCTACTAAAAGGATCTGGCCAAGTCACGATCCAAAACGAACCAGATGTTTGTTTGCGCTACACACTACACAGACAACACCTTAGCTCCGTAAACAGTGTTATAACGTAGCTCTCAAGGGCGTAGCCAGGGGGGTTCAAACCCCCCCGAAATGTAAGAATATATCTTCTTAATTGGCATAACTTGTTTTTATTACGTATAATTACACTAGTAATGTATTTTCGATTCGCTCTCTCTGCCGCCCCCAGCCACCGCGCCGGCCGTAGTCGATTGGTTGATTGCATTCGGTAGCTATCGTATATTTTCGTCCCGTATCAGTACGCACTATTAGGCCAATAGGTTATTGATTTAGAATGGGACAAAGAAAAGGCTTATTTAAAGAATTTTCTTTTGGAAATTGCAATTACTAAAAATGCTTGCTTGCGACAAAACATTATCAAAACCCCACAGAACCCCTGCATAATGGTTCTCTAAAAGTATTCTCACTCTTACCTGGAAGCTGGTTTAGAGTGTGATAAAATGGGCATAACTTATGAATTTACTACTAGCTCTGCCTTGTAGGCAATCATCCCACAAGGTTTAATGTCCCATCAAATGACTTCTGCAGAAGCTGCATGAGGGAAGAGGAAGGAGAAACCTTTCGGAATCCTCTATTCATTTCCTTATAATTTTTTTTCATAATTTTTTATCATTTCAAATATAGTTTTATTGTACAGTTGATTATTCAAGTCTATAATTTTATGACCACATAATTGGCTTTGAAGTACTACATGTCGAGCATTTCGCCAACAATTAAAACTCCCATAACTCTCCAAAGAGTCATTATATAGCAAAAATCCTTAGTTAACGTTTCCAGGACATGCACCTCACCGAAATCGGAAGCATTGAACTTTTTTCTAGAGTTTTGGCCTTGAAATCTGAAAATCTTGTTTAAAAATTGTAGTGTTTTTGTTTGAACTTGTAAAAAAATAATTTTTGTAACACAATTATGGTTAGTTTTTTTAAAATTTTTTTTTATCACACATTTTTAAGATTTTTAGGTATTGCTCGATTGTTTGACTTTCAGTTGAGTCAAAATATATTCCTCAAAACTCTTTGGTCTTAATTCAACGGAAATTTAATCGTTGATTATTTCTGTAACATATACAAAGAAATTCAGCTGCCGGTTTTTGCCTATTTAGGTTTTGGAGAGATTTTATTAAAGAAGGTTGTTTTAATTAATTCATTTTTTTTTATGTATATGCAGGGTGTTTTTTATATAAACGGGGTGTTTTTTTTTATATATAAAACTAAGAAAGATCTTCCCGTTTCGTTTTTTGTGTTTAACTAAGAACTACTGATAAAAGCATTGATTAGTAAAAAAAGGCCCTTTAGATTGCAAAGATTTCTAAAATTTTAATTGAAGAAAAACTATTCGTTAAATCAACATGAACTAAAATGCTTGATCAAAGAACAAAGTATAGTTTTTAAAATCACTATAGTATATATATGGTAGTAAATGGCTCATTCGATTTTTAATAAATTTTTAGAAGTTCAAATCAGTTTTTTACAAAAATGTCCCTCCTCCCTAGTTGCAGGTATGTAGTTAAGACCCTATTTTGACCTATTTAGACCCTGAATTGAGATTTCTTTGAAGAAGGAGAGAGTCGCTATTAGAGAATATAACTTTGAAAAATTTTATTAATTAAAACAAAATTTCATTGGAACCAGTCTAGAAGTTTCGTAGGTGAGCTACTAATAAAACTATGATCCGAGATTCTTATGTATTAGAAAATTTGAAATCTAACGGGTGATCCATATCGAGGTTCCCTACTTTTTTAAAGAAAAAAACACAGAAAATTAAAATTTAACGAATGTTTACTATCATTCGAAAGAACATTCTTTGGCATTTATTTTTTGAAGATTATCTCTTTCAAATGTTGGCCGCGGCTACGTCTCAGATGTTCCATCCGTTGAGTCCAATTTTCGATGACTCGTTCGAGCATTTCGACTGGTAACTGGCGAATAACATGCGTGATGTTTTGCTCCAAGGCATGAATCGAAGCGGGTTTATCCGCATAGACTTTAGACTTTACGTATCCCCACAGAAAAAAGTCTAACGGTGTGATATCACACGATCTTGGTGGCCAACCGACCGGCCCATTACTTGAAATTATCTGTTCACCGAAATGCTCTCTCCATAAATTTATTGATTCGTGCGATGTGTGGGAAGTGGCGCCGTCTTGTTGAAACCAAATGTCGCCGAGATCACGAGCTTCAATTTCAGGCATCAAATAGTCTGTTATCATGGCGGCGCGATAACGGTCGCCATGGACGTTACGTTCTCACCGGCATCATTTTTGAAAAAATATGGACCGATGATTTCACCGGCCCACAAACCACACCAAACCGTTGTTTTTTCTGGATATAATGGCAGCTCTTGAGTCTCTTCAGGTTGATCTTCGTCCTAAATGCGGCAATTTTGCTTGTTTACATACACTGAGCCAGAAATGGGCCTCATCGCTGAACAAAATTTGGCTCGAAACACATTCTTTTACAGAACGTGAACTTTCGTAATAGAGTTGAAGGATTTGTATCTAAACGTTGTTCAGGCGTAAGTCTTTCCATGATGAAATGCCAAACAATACTGAACAAAAATAATATGACAGCTTGACACGACTCACGCGTGATCTGTCAAAAAAAGGCTGATGAAAAAAGTACCTCTAGTTGGATCACCCGTTATATATCTAAAAATGCTATGTTGGTTTGTGTTCGCTTCAAAAAATCAAAAAGTTCTTCTTAGAATGGTATATAATCCGCATCAAGGATTGAATTTATCTAATTTCTGCATATTTGTGTCATCCCTATAATCCCACGGTAACAGAAACGGGAATGGAAACGGGAACATTAAAGTTACTTGACCGATTTCAAAAATTCTTTCAACTCTAGGATGTTACATTATCCCTCAGCGACAAAAACTTATATTTCATTCACATATTTCCATGGAAACGGAAGATTCCCACAGGAACGGGGCTGAGAACAAAAACTTAGAAACTACTGGACAGATTTCAAAATTTTTTTCAGCATTAGGAGTGCTACGTCATTTTTATATGACATCTATTCTTTGTTTTGTTTCTCATTTCTCAACCATTCAATCTCAATGTGCCACAGCGAAGCGTGGCAGGGTACAGCTAGTATTTACAGTATTTTTTTAACTTAACATACCTACATAAAATTTTTGACTGACTTGTTTTCTCAAGACTGATGCAAGTGATGGGTATGTATTATGCCGGGCTTAAATTGAGAGCCCCCTACAAAATGATAAGAAATTAATCAAAAATCAAAGTGTATAGCATTAAATAAATAAATAAATAAATGAAATAAACTAAACTAAAAAGATGTCCGAACTTTTGTGTTTATGTGTTATGAGTTTAACAAACAGTTTTGACTTTTTTCTTGAGTTCGACTAACTATATATGTATATAAATTTCGTTGAAATTGTGATTGTTTGAATTATCTGACCTAATTAGCTAATTTGATTAAATAATTTATTTTTCCCTCTTTTATAAAAGGGGTTGTCAGTATGCCTAATTTATCTAATTAGCCAGTGCGACTTTACAACAGACGACATGACAGTTTGTAAGCAAATAACATGGCCTTTTGAATACTTTCTAAAAACATCAAGGTCCTTACACAATTTTCCTTACGAACATCAAAAGCTACACGATTATTATGCAAAAACAAAAACATACATACCTACCTACATAGCCATAAAAAATTATGTCAAATTATGGTCGCAAAACTTCCGAGGACAAAAACACAAAGTTAGAACTTACACCATTCAATTAATTTTGCAAGTAGAGTAAACAACTTTGTTGCCAGATAGTCTGAAAGTTGCTTTTTGTTGGTTCGTGCTGGCATGTAATATAATTTATTTAATTTATTATTGTCATCTGTGACCTTTGTGCTCTTTGAACGAGGAAGTGTTTTAAGTCTATCCGAATGTTAGAGTGTGGTTGATAGTTTTGCATGGAGGAACGTAAAAGTTCTTAATACAATATTGTTAATGTCATGTCGCGTCTTCGTGACATAAGATCTCATTCAGCTATACCAAAAACAGTCTTGAAACATATTATTATTACAATAGCTTATTTGTAGATTAAAGATGGCCAACAGGGAAACATGGTTATAAAATCGCTGTCGCTACTGAGGATCTGGGAAGACCACTTCTGCAAACTACTGCCCCATTAAACTTGGACTTCAGCTGAAAGCTTTTAATATAGCTCTAACAAAATCTTCAAAAAAATGAACAGCTGCGCTTAAGGTTATAATTAAATTTGAAACTTATTTTATGAAGCATTAACAAGCCAATTTTGATGCGTCGAAAAGCCAACAGGTAGATACAAGAAGAAAGAAAATTAAACCGAGCTTCTAGTTATAGTTTGAAAAGTGAACTCTATTGTGGACAATATCTGAATTCTTTATTCACTTGCCCAATGGAAACTAGATCGGAGAATGAAGCTTTATCCATTTTTTGTAAACCTTAGAGCTGTTTTTAACACAATTAATAGAAAATCCCTGTTATACAAGTCTTATAATCTACAATAAATGTGGGTGGTGTAATAAAGCTCAAAAAACCTCGGGGGCTAGCGCATTGCTCTCAACAATTTTTGTGGGGAATGGGGAGGGCCTACATATTATTGCCGATTTCGAAGGGCTTAGTGAGAAAGACCTTTTCACGGCAGTGTAATTACTCTTGGAGGACTAATCAATTCCTCGCGTAGGCCGATGTTTGTAGAAAAAAAATGATTCTGGGATTTGAACCACAAAATCCCAAGGAACAAGCTGACATGCTTACCATTATTCTATGAGTGGTTCAAATAGTTGCGATGGCTTTACCATAATATTAGTACTTTCTTCTTTATATTCTCTTGTGTTTCTAAATTTTCGCACTGTGTTTTTAACTAATAATAACATACTTTTTCAAGGTTATTGGTAATTCCTATAATGTGCGCGCAAAAAAAAAACTTATGTCTCCGTGATTTGTTCACGTACACAGGATCATAGCACCATCTGGCTCTAAGCCAGTTCATGAATACCGTATACATAATATGAACAATTTTTTTATGTGGGCTGGTCACATTTAATTTTGCTGCCATCCCTGTGGTTGTGGCTATCTGCAGTTGTAAGTTTATTTTTTGTTTCCCCTTGACAAAAGCGTTGCCAAAAAATCTGTCAACTTCATGGTCAATGCGAAAAAATCCAAATGGAGTTATTGGTAACAAAAGAATCTCTGCAATATCTGCTGTTCAAATTAGGTGTGTTTATATGTAGGTGTACTATCTTTCATTGGGGATTACGGAGCTATTTAAACTGCTTCCTTATTGTTCACTCCGCTTTTTTTTTTTGTTAAAAGCTGAACGAAAAAGTTGAATAAAATTTTTTGTAAGCGAAAACGACATAAAAAAAAAACAACAAGAAATATCCTCATCGAAAATTATTCCTAAGACCATTTAGAGTACACAACAAAAGAAGAAAAAAGGAGAAAATATCGAAGTGAAAGAAACAACAAACTTAAATATTAACAAGGAAAGCCGCAAAACGAATCTTCTGGGTATGTGAATGGATGTTTGTTAAAGTGAGCAACGAAGAGTGTCTGAGTGGATAAAATATTTTGTGTGTTTATGTTTTCCTTCCTGAGTTGCCTGACAAAGAACTCAAATGAAGGATCGAAGGTTGAGGCTCCGTTTGTTGTGGAAAATTATTGATAAAAGCAGGAGCGGAATGATTTCGACACCTCCTTTAGAGAATTGCAGCACAAACTCTTGAAACGATTTCAATATGTATGATAAGTATGTACCTACATTATTAACCTTTTAAGTGCAAGCAATTTTAATGTCAAAAGTTGATAAGAATTTACAACCAATTACAAAAATTATTCTGGTTTAACATTTACACCCGTTATGAGATAAGTAACGTTGAAGCGATAAAATGTAATTTCAAAAGTTCCGCACTGATTTATTAATAACGTTTGTGTTTCCATCAACTTGCTGTATTACAAACGAACCCGTATTTTTCTGGCAACTTCGACATGAATACATATGAGAAAAACAAACAAATGATTGGCAGAAACGCTTAAAAACGAGCATACGAGTACCTATGTAACCGAAAAACCAAGAACCACTATCATTTGATTGTGTATAATTGAATCGGTATACATAATTTTATTCTTAGAATAAAATATTTATAGTAGGGGAGCCCAAGAGGGGATTTCGCGCGTTACTCGAGCGCGTCAGAAAATCATATGGGAAGAAACCTTGCACCATGTAATGTACTCCTACCATATATTAAACCTAAATGTTGGGGCGTTCGCTGAGAGCAGCCCGTCAGATTAGTAAAAAAAAGTCGATCATCGGAAATACTCGAGCGCGTCAGATTAAAAGATGGTAGGTTGATTACACCGAGAAGAGTGTATATTTCAATAATCTGACAATTTGAGCGGGGCTTTCGTAAGTAGGCGAGTCACAAAGATGTAAAAAAAAAATCGATGTTTCGAAATACTCGAGCGCGATTAATTTTTTTTTATTTTGAAGGTAATTTTATCAGGATTACAGAAAACATATAATCTGACATTTTGGTTGGGGCGATTGAGGTAAAATCGTCAGTGAAATATATAATATATGATGGTTAATATCTCGGTTAATATTGATATTAGCAATTGGTCCAGAAGTTTTTTTTGTAGAAAACTAAATTCTCTACAAGTTTGTAATTTACAATTTTTCTGTAGCTTTTGTTATTTACGAGATAACTGCGACAAAACGTGAATTTTATGCAAAAATCTGTTTAAGTTGCCCGTACCACCTTCCCGGTATGAGTAACGACTTTGCCAAAAAGAACATTTTTGTAGAGCTTTCAATTTTGAGAAAAAAACATCTTCGGTTAAAGCGATCCCATGAAATGCCGCTGAGTTATAGAAATTTAAAAATAAAAAATCAGAGTTTCCATATATTTTCAATGGAAAATCTTCACACCTCTTGATCGAGCACTTAAAATTAATATTAAGGGCTCAAACTTTCAGGATTTTTTTTTAAAGTATTTTAAACAAAATTTCAATACAAAATTTTTAAATACATAATATGTGTACATATTTTTTGATTGCATCCAGTAATAAAAAATAGAAACAACAAAGAATTGTTACTTTAAAATTGTCAGACTAAGAGTACGCCCCCCAGACTATCATCCTGGAGGACGAAGACATCAAGTTGATCACTCTGTATAAAAATCTGACGCGCTCGAGTATTTCAAGGTCACGTGTTTTTTTTAACATTTTTAAAAATCAGCCATGACTGATCGCCCCACTCAAATTGTCAGATTATTGAAATATACACTTTTTAGAGTACACTTAACATTCACTTTGAAAATCTGACACGCTCGAATAACTTTTTATTTTTTGTTTTTTTAACCTCTCTTTACGCTCATTCGCCCCCAGTAAATCGTCAGATTAATATATATCCGTTATAAGAAAGACAAAGCGCGTATACTCTATGAAAATCTGACGCGCTCGAGTATTTCAATTTAACTGTTTTTTTTTACATTTTTAAAAGCTCATACACGCCCATCGCCCCACTAAAATGAAAAACTGCCATACACTTTTTTTCGTTTTAGAACGTAAACTTCACAATCCAATAAGTCCCCATGACGCTTTAGTAACTGCAAATTTAGCGGCTCGGGCTCCCCTACTATTATAACATCAAGAGTAGAAATCTGTAGGGAAACGTTGATGCGTCAGCTGATATGATATCTAACGGCGCGGCAAAGAACAAAGATCATCATCCCCAAAGAAAAATTGTGGTTCGATTCGAGCTGTTAAGAGGTCATCAGGGGAACAGAAAAATATTTTCGAATTTTCAAAAATGATCCTACTTGAGAAAAGAGCCATAAATTTTAGCAAGAAGTGGAACTTTGGAGAAAGCAAAATTATTGCGCTTTATATGTCTATAACAGAGTTTGTAATGAAGCTGTCTTATCGAAAATGAGTGGATTTGTTGTCGATGACTAGAAACTACCTTTACCTTTCCTGAAGTCTGATAAAGTCTAACAATAAATTCTGGTGGGACCTAGACCTAGGGCTCCTTTTTGTCTCCGACGTTCTGCCTTGTCTTCATAAACAGTTTCTTTTTTTTATTAAAGTATCGAATTTTACGTCCGCCTTTGACAGGATTGTTTCATGGAGCCAATAATCCAATATCAATCGTGTAAAATTCAATGCCTTAAAAAGTAAAGTTTCTCTTTTTTTATTGTTATTTTTAAAAACAGTGCTTAATTGAGTTAAGGCCGGTTTGTTCAGGCTTGATTATCTTTATCAATGATTATTCGAGGTGATAATCATGCATTCGGTTTGTTTGATTAGGGCATTTAATCAGAGATTTTCCTTGGTTAGCTCCATTTATTCAACGATTAACTGAAATTCAGTTGTTTACTTTTCAGTCTGACATATCACATGTCGTAAATTAGAAAACAACAAAAATTGACTCACACCATCAATGAAATAGTGTACACAGACACACAAACAAATAAAGGATTTCTTTGATTAACAGCCCGATTCTGCAAACCACAAACTTTCTTTCGGCCGATATAGTTTGGTCGGGTTGGCTACGTCGTCGGCGTCGTCGGTCGGGCACACTACGCAAACTAAACAGTTGGGTTGGTGGTGAGTGCGCAGACTAGACAACAGTCAGCCGACGTGACTATTGAAGTTTCTACAACCAGCGATTCAGTAGAATAGGGCAGCTTGTGACTTCTGACTTTTTGGTATAATCGGCTTTTAACTTTTGACTTAAAGATTGGAAAATGTAAAGTTTTTTTTTATAATCCATGACTTCTTAACCAAGCCGTAAAAAAGGTGATAAAAATCGAACAGGCTTTGGCTATCATGATGATGAATTAAAAAGAATCCTTGATTACCAAATTGCTGATTCAAACCACTGTGAACAACCTGGGCCTTAGCAAATTAGCCAGTTGCATTCCTCCCCTTGAACTATAATTATTGTAGATTTTTTTTTCCTGTTTTGAAGGGTATTTAATAAATTGTTTCCTTCTAAGAGCAATTATTACAGAGTAGCGTTACATTTCCCATGAGATATTGGAATGTTATTTGAAATAAAAGCGTTTTCTACAATTGCATACTTTTAGGCTTTAGATCAAGTTAAGAAAATTGAAATTTGCTTAGGGTTTTCTCTTTCGACGCTGTTTCAGTCTGAACTCTAAATCGCCAAATTTGTGGCTAGCGCAAAACTCGAGAACAACTCAAGCTTTAGAGTTGTCAGGTGAAGGTTTGTATAAAAAGAAAACTGTGTTGTTTCAACTGTTTTAAAAATCATAATAAATGGAACTCATTCTATTTTAATTGACAATAATTGTTAACTAAAATTTTTATTTCAGTAAATCCAAATTATTTTGCTTGATTTGTCAAAAGAATTGTTTTCCTACTTATTTTAAAGAACTTTTTTTAAGTCAAATTATGCTAAGCCAGTACTTTTCTCCTCGAAACATTTGATATTTAGGTCTTGATTTTTCTTGCCATTTTGAAGTCATTGGAGTTAACTTTCATCTCTGCATCTTTGACCATTTCGATTGATCTAAGAAAACAAGCCGTAAAATGCTACCGGAGACACGACACCAGTTTTTTAATTATCATTTTGAGTAGCTTTTTGGCAATATCTTAATAGCAGGTTAACATTCGCACATTCCATATGAGGAGTTGCAAAACAATTATATAACTTGTTATAGATGTTGAACGGATTACACTTGTAAAAAGATATGATTGTTTACTGCTCCTCGAGCAATAGCCCGTGCGATCAACAAAGAACATTGTAAAGTTCACTTCGTTTGTTTTTAACTCGATTCCCTGATACGTTTTCGCCATTCTTTCTTTTCTTTTAAACTAAACTAAACTTAGCAATAATTTATAAGACAACATTTTTTTTTTCTTCACACAAACTTACGACATGGAAAGGACCAAAGGACCAAAGCGAGTTGCGTTCTAGATGCTTAGTTTTGTATAGAACGTATTTCTGAGTAATCCAATTACTAATACAACCTCTACAAAAACATGCTTTGCATATTTCCGGTTGCCTTAGTCATAAGAAACTCCCATTTTCTTCCATTTTTTAAGTGCCTCATGTTTTGGCAGAACATTTTACTTACTATTCAATATCCAGACTCCTTTCCTTAGTTTGCCGAAAGTAGTCAGAAGAATTTTAATGAAATTAATTGGAAATGTTTACGTACCACAAATGGAGAAATATTTTCCATTTTCGTCATACCTCGTCCAAACCGGTATGTACAAATCAAGTGAATAACTCTCGTTCATCGAAGCGATTCACCCACCAAAATCAGCTTTATGACTGCAAATATAGGTTGACGGCAAAAAATGACATTGCTCCATTACATGAGATTCGGTGTCAACAAATTGTCACCATCATGATGTTGCATCTTCAACGATGGTCGTCATGTCCTTAAGTACACAATGTGTCATAATTATGGACCATCATGGTTGTCATAATGGCTTTGGTGTCGTCGTCATTTGCTGTATTACTATAAATGATAAGTGATGCCCCTGACGATTATTGAACCTTATCGAAACAATTTTGACATCTTGCGGTGCTGAGCAATGGGCAAACAATCCAAAAATGGATGTACCGATTTCAAACATCTTTTCTTGCTCCTTAATACTCGTACCTTCCTCAAATCATAATTACTTGAGTGAGACTTGTAATTATAACGACAACGAGTCATGTCTAATGCATTTGGACTAGGCCAGATAGTCATCTCTTCTCCCATCCCATCAACTCGACCATCTTGTCATTCCAATTCAATTTAATTGAATGGATTGTGCTTTGTGCGGCCCTTGTGGTCGTTGTCAAGCAAGCCAACCAGCCAGCATCTTGTGTCGCTAATTTTGTTTTATGGGGGAAGTCAAAGCACTCACAATTTACTTGACCTCAATTGATAGTTCTGAAGTTGTGTTCTGCTCTTCCTCAATTCGGATTAGGAATCGCTAATGGACGATTTGATATATTCACACTCGACATGACGTCATTGTTTTGCTATATGAAGATTCAACAAATTAAAGAATCATTTTAAATAACCGTCATAGCACATATATTTATACAGATACCTACCTACTTTAATATGAATTTTGTTAGGTTATCTTCCAGTTTGAAGACTGAGTCTACATATGAAGCAACTGACCCTTTGCAGATAAGAGATTTGTATTGTGCGATGTGCATGGAGAGTACACAAAATGTGTATGGCTGTTACAGAAGGGTGGCCTCAATTAGGCGTAGTCAGTTTTTATTTGTTTTGCGTAATGTCGTTTGTTTATTTCGATCGTATCAGTAATTCCCACAATCTCATGACATTAAATTGCCTGTGATTTTTTAAGCCTATTTATCAATCAATTTGATTATAATAGCACCAAAAGGTTTGAATGGAAGACAATCAGCAGAAAATAGCCATGGAAACTTATAGATGTGGGTAGGTTGTGAGTAGGTGCTATAATTTAGTTAGAATAACTGGCCGGCCAGCGCAATTTTATATAATTATTAGCCGTAAAAATTAATTATGATTCTAAAAAAAAATATTGAAAAACTATGGCCCTTTTGCGGATATAAATCTCACATATTTAACTAAATGATAAAAAATGTGACTTATTTTATTTGGGGGAAATAGTAGGTAATAAAGTATTAAAGTTGGACTTAGAATGCTTTTTGGGGCTAGGTTTTAGTGAGAATATAAGAAATTGCAGTCCTAAAGTAATAAATTTTGTGCAGAGAGCTAAAATTAGAAAAATAAATTTTGTAGAGGCTGATTTATTGGAAGATGATTTGAAGTTCTTGAGTTGATTGAGGTTGATGTTCCCCGCCAAACTTATAATGAGTAGTTTTTGTTTTGCTTTGGCGTTTTGCAAATGATTTCGCTTGAGTAACTATTCACGTTTAACATCAAGAGCGGCTCTGTTGTAGGTTTAATTTTTTTTTTTTTTCATATTAAATTTAAGAAAATTGTTTTTAGAAATAACTTGATTGCACTCATAAACTAGCTACTAGTGGCTCTACGACTCTTGCTACAGGCAATCACTTTTTGAGATAACTTTGGAAGAATGCAGGTCTCAAATTCTTATCTACCCCTTCAGAAGCTTCGCAAGTTAAACGTGATTTTTTTGGTCAAAGTAATATGGTTAGGGTCTATAAAGTCCAAGTTTTTATCGGGAGGACCAGACGCAGAAATATTTAGGAGCAGAGAAGGCTATTTTTCCACAAATTTGCAAAGAATATGCAATATGATCTTCACTGATGTAGCTCCAAGGTGGCCTGGTTGCTGGTTCCACTCACGATGCAACGATTTTTGTTGAGAATAGAATAAGAGCTAGGATGGAAAACTCGGCATATTGAGTTATTTTCTGTAACGATTTTTTTTGTACAAAAACCATGCAATATAAGAATACAACATAAACGCAAACAAGTGATTCCACATACCCCTAAAAGATATTTGATAACTTGCTTAGACCCCAAGGTGTGCCAGAACAAAGATTCTCATATACAAACAAGATGTGCCAACGAAAAGCCTTTCAGAATATTAAAATGTAGGGTTTCT
This sequence comes from Melanostoma mellinum, assembly GCA_914767635.1. Lineage (NCBI taxonomy): Eukaryota > Metazoa > Arthropoda > Insecta > Diptera > Syrphidae > Melanostoma > Melanostoma mellinum. The sequence goes on along the minus strand of OU612059.1, from coordinate 145,703,272 downwards.
AGCTTCCTGAGAGCGAGTGTTTTGATTCAGGAGACCTTCAAATTCCAATAAACTATATAGTGAAATTCAATTGCACAAATCACTCGCAAAATTCTAATGTAAGCCAAAAGTCTTCAATTATAGATATGTATGTGGAAAAGCTGTAAATAATTATTTTGCTAAACTTTAAAATAAAATAAGATATAAAATTAAGTTTTAAAAACAAAAATAATAATAATTATAATATGAACATGACCAAAACATAACATAAAACGCAATCTAACAAGAGAGGATACCAGTGGCGTGGCGTGGATATTTTCAAATGGTAAGTCGAGAAAAATGAATCACCTACTACACAAATCAATAAGGAATAAAAAGAAGGTACCTTAAATTTCAGACGTGGATTAATCGAAGCCAATTTTTCTATACTTTAAGTCATTAAGGTTAAAATTCACAATGAGCTTAAAGCATAAAAAAGTGGCTTCAAAAGAAGCCTACATATGTGGAAATGCAAGAAAATAAAATAAATTTTTAAGTAACGTAACGTAAAGAATCTAGCTTTCTAAATAGATTTTCCTCTTCTAAAAGGTAATCGGTTAAACAACACTCAACATTAAGCAAAGCCATTTAAATAATTAAAACAAAACAGTTCTCTTCGACGTTAACATTTCACAATTTTCAGGATGTTTTGATTTTTTCACAGTTTTTACAAATGCACGTTTCTTAAAATTCACTTTAAACTTGCAAATAATCCAAACAAATGATCAGTAGAACAAAACAAAACAGTAAAATAAAACCGAATTCGCCGTACATTACCAGGAGGCGAAAACTGTATAATTTTTTCCAAGCAGACATTGCAGTAAGACGAAAAATATCGTCTTACTTTTTTCAATAAGAGAACGTGTATTGAAAAGGGACACCGGGGTGGAAGTATATCATGCAAGTATATCGTAGGAAAGACAGGGATACACACAAAATATGTTCTGCGCGGCGATTTTCAATGCTTTGTGTAATTGTGTATGCTTTGTGTACTGTGTGTGTATCTCGCAAATTTAAAAGTGCTTGAAGAACATTGTGTGTATGTTCAAAAATAGGCTGTTGACTGCTTAGTTGTTGTAGACTTATGTTGCTGGTTTTTTCTATGAACAAGGGACAAATTTTAAAAGGTAAGACGATAGGAATCGTGTTATATGGACGCCACGCCACTGGAGGATACTATACCTATTTAAAAAAAAAACATCACTATTGGTTTGATTTAAACGGAAAATAACATTTTCAACATCGTTATTGTCTAGAAATTAACGTCTTTGAGAACACATTTACCGCACCGAAAGAAAAACCTTGGTAAAATCAAACATGAAGCTTGTTTGTTTTTGCGTCAAGCACGAACATACTCAAATTGAACAAGCTGACATTTTCATTTGAATTATTTAAATGCTACAATTTTCATTGCTCAAATCAACAACGTCATTTTCAATTTCATTGTTAACCAACAACGGTTGTGATACTAGAAACATGCATGTCCATGATACTTTAACAACGTTTGTGTTTCGTCAACAATTCTGAATTGTGGGTAAAATATGAACATTGTTGATCAAGTATGTTCGTGAGAATTCAGCCACGTTTTATTTGCTCAACAGTTTTTATGTAAAATTTCTATGATAAATGCCTGAATTGAAGTTTGACCTATACACTTGATAGGAATAATTAATTATCCCTTAAGATAAAATGGTCACGAAACTTATCATATTGAATTGAAGTTCCGTTATACGACTTCGCGTTTTCTGTGGGCTTAAGTATGAAAAATATTGGAATTCAAAATGTTACTGATACTTTAACTATTCTTTATTGATTAAAGAAGTATGAACATTGTTGATCAAACATATTGGTGATAGTTCAACAGTGTATTTGGTATTTCAATCACAAACGTGATGGTTTTTGTAATTTCAGCCTTAATTGTTAGTTAAATATGTTTGTTGCTGACCAAGTATGAAATCAACAATCACGTTGTTGGTTAAAAATTAGAACATATTCAAATCAACTACGAACATACTTAATTTAAACATTTTTATGATACTTAACTGAAAAAAATTGATCACTGCAGCATACTTGATTTGAAAATGCGTTCTTATTTGAATTCATCACGAAACTTGGTTAATTTCACAACTTTAGATGAATTGCTGATTAACAATGAAACATGTTTAAATCAACCAAGGTTTTTTCTTTCGGTGCAGGAATCCGTTTTTATCCTTTTAAGAAAATCGCGTCGCTTCCTTTTTTTTGGTTTCAAATTGAAGTTTCGTCAGCTCAATTTTAAATGTAGATAATTTGAAATAGTGCTCCTTAATTTGGCCGCTTGGCAACGTTGCAGCAACTGGTTTGCGCCATCCCCACCATTTACTTCCGACTTCTTGTCCATCTATAGAAATTATATACTGCTTCTCTTATCCTTTAATGAATGGGAATGAATGTATTCCCTTCAACATCTTCTGAGATGCTCTCCTGTTTACCTTTGTCAGGACTTAAGTTGTGGGTGAACAGAGATTTTAAATTGACTGGGTTTACATTTACTCCAATCTTGCATTGTTTCTCTATGTTGTTCTTCTTCAATCTGAAGTTATAGAGTTTGACTTTGTTCGTACTGCCAAAAGGTTCATAATCGATAAATACATCAGTATCCCCAAAAACGTTTTCAAATCCAATTAAGGTAAGTGTGGGAATATGCCTCATTTAACAGTTAACAAATAAAAATAAATATTAAGGGGACCCGGTGGTCTAGAAATTTCAAAAAATTGATTTTTCGTTTTTTCAATATTTCGAAAGTATAGTATCTTAAGAATATACTGTGAAATTTTCATGCGAAAATTCCCAATATTATAGCTTCTCAGCCCATTAACCAGGTAGAGAGCGGTCCGCGCGCTCCTATACCTCAAACTTTAAACTCATTTATCTCGAAACGACTTTTTTCGGCACGCCGGGGGTGAAAATAAAAAAACTATTCAACCGAATGCCTTGAAATTTGGATATGTTGTTCACAACATGTATGGCTATCGTCGGAACTAGAATCATAATTTTATTCAAACAATTTCCTATTGTTTACACTAAAAAACTAGTGAAAAAACCCCGATTTTACGAACTTTTTTTTTCAACGTCCACCATTTTGTCAATTTTCAATTTTTTCGATTTGTTCTAGTTCCGGCTATAACTGTACTCTTTCTGATTAAGAATGTCTTTGGATTTTTTGTTTTAGATGAGTAGAAGTCTCGAAATGATCTACGGGGTCCGGATCCGATTTTTCGAGAGGGTCATCTTTAGCGGCATTTTTATCTTAATACATATTGTTTTTAAAATGAAAACAAAATGTTTTTATATGATTAATAAAAGTAGTAATGAGCTCGAAAAGTTAGAACATCGTTTTTTTTATTTTTAATAGCAAAAAAAAATCGTGAAAATAGGTGTTATTTTCGTGCGCTAGACCACCGGGTCCCCTTAAATGACAAGTTAAGTACAAGATTTTCTCAATTTCACTAGATTGTTATTTTATTCAACAAATAAATAAAGCAAAATCATATTTCTAATTCTTAGAATTCATTGTAAATTAAGTTTTAAAAAAACATTAAAAAGTGGCATTTTACCCACACGTGCGGGTAATAAGCCACTTCTGAAAGGCTTCAAATTTCATCAGAGATTATATGCCACTTAAGTGGGTAAAATGCCAGTTGGTGTGGAGCAAATGTGGCATTTTACCGAACAACGTCGCAAAATATAAAAACATCCCTACACAAAAATTGAGCGAATATAGAACGTCTAGACACTGAGAAACACTGCTTATACAAAACAAATCTTACCTTTTTTGAAGAAACTTTCATATACTGAATTGAAAAACCTGAAAAACAAACGTTACAAACTACACTGTGTATTATAAAAAGACACTTGGATTTATACTTCACGATATATTTTCGAATTGCATAGTAACACGCGAACCCGAACTGAGATAATTGCATCGTCAACATTGCCCATATCCAAACTGGCTTATTCACCCCACTTACCCTATTGTTTTTGGGTTCATAACTGATATAGCGAGGTCTGATCACCTAGTGGGTCACATTTAACGTATTGCCCAACTGAAACTCAAGAACAAAAAACATAAATGTAATAGTCTTCTTGAGACACTCCCCAGGCTATGTGAGCCCATAAGTCGCAACTTTGACACTGTACCCATGGTTATCCAGGTCTGTCATTCGAATCAACGGTTTCGCAGAACAAAAACGGCACGTCCGCGTTTTCAAGAACTCTATCTGTTTAATAATATAAGTGAAAGGGTCACATTACAACCTTTTCCTCTAATTATTTTTTATTCATTGATTAAATGCTGAAGAAGTTTAAAAATTTATATACACTACCTTACTGTTAAGCATTTAAATGTCCTCTTTTTAAGTCACTCATCTGTTGATTCTTTCAAGTACTGAAAGCCTATGCAACCCAGCATTATAAATAACTTATATCCAACTCTGCTTGTTTGTAACGTAAATACTCAATCTGTTCCGGTTTTAAGCATTGTCAATTCCTTAACGCTTACATTACAAATAAGTAACTTCTTCATGGCGCCGCAAATCGCAGTTCAAAGCGAATCTCATAGACTTTACCCGTATTATTTATTAACGAATAGGCCCTATCCTCGCAGTTCAATATACAGGGTGTGCCGTAATTCGTGTTACATACTTTGAGATGGTATTCTTGGTCATATTCAAAGAATATAGAATATATTCTTTCCCCAGCAAAGTGTGGGTTTTTGAGTGCACTTATTAATCTCTTTTTTTTATTATTGTTTTGTTCATCTGTAAAAAATAAAGAAACACTTTGTTTAACAGGCATTTTCTAAAAAAAATGACTTCAAAGTCAAAACTTTGCTGGGCGAAGAAATTTTGAATACCATTTAAAATTGAAAATCTGGCAACTCAAAGCCTATGGGGGCTCAATTTAAATAGAGTTTTAGAAATTATTACTTCTACAAAAAATTAAGTCTAAAACTAGGTCTCTACCATCAGTATTGGCAGAGAAATCGTATTTGGCACAGGTCAGGGCACACCAATGTTAGCCTTTTCTTAAATTGGCCAACATGGTGTCAAAGTTGAGAAACGGACTTTACTGTATGTAGAACAATTTTTTTCTTAAAATATGACCTCGAATGTAAAACGAATTACGGGACACCCTGTAAAAACAAACAACAAATAATAATTAAAACAAAGCATTCCAATCAGTGTATCAGCATCCACTACAGACAAACATCATTGAGAAACCTACAGGCATGGTAGGTATTCAATGTCTTCACGCACTAATGTATACCAACTACTGCCATGACTACTATTGAGAGTCTTCTTTTTATATTGGTTAACATAGCCATACCTTTGAGGGTTAGAAAAATGTTTAAAAAATAACGGTTCAATGCAATATTTTTCTCTGTCATCAATCGGTGGAATCAATAATGACGTTTTCACGGAAAGAAGCCATCCAAAAGATATCTGATGAACTTTTTTTTATAGTTTATCAATGTAGGTATGTATTCTGTTAGCTTGTGTGGTGAGTTGTAGGATGGAACTTGGAACATCGTCACTTATACTGAAGTGGTTGGCGGCAGCGTTGCCATACCTACTCTGAAAATGAGATACAAGAAGCTGCGTGTACCTACTTTTATGAGAATACGTTACAAAAGTGATTTGTTAAAAGACTCAGAATCTTTTTTTAGTTTGCCAAAACAAAGACTTTTCCGACTCTATCGTGATTTGTATTGTCCGCAGCGCAATGCTTAACATGTCTGCCTGTTACGTGGGAGTTCGAAAATCCTAGAAACATCATTTCTTTTTCGCAAGGTATTGGTAAGTATTCATAGTAAGCGCTTTTTAGATTAGCCGTTCGATATCGGCAAAAACTGTAGGTCCTCTCAGTTCCTTACAAGGTATGATTGATAGAAATGCGCTAGGACTCGCCATAACCAACCTTATAACGATAGGCGTTCCAATAAAACGCCAGTAAAATGACTAGTGCTAGGTAGAACAAATGGCGTTTGGTAAAACCACTTTTGAAATAATGATAATAGCAATGTGGAACAGAGAAAACGTTAATATTAAATCCTTGTTAATTCTTAAATTCGCTTTTGGAGCTCTGTCATTTTTCAGGCGTTAAAGTGAATTTATATTTATATATATTTTTTTTTATTTGTTAGCCATAAAGAATATTTCAGTCGGACAACACCTCTTGCACGGTGCATTGTTAACAAAAAAAAAAAAAAAAAAAGGAAACGAATGCCAGCGACGACATTGCAAATGGCTTAAAAGTGGAATTCCAATTGCACATTGCTGATGCTCTACGAACGCACTGTTTACGGTACAACAGATGCGCTGTAGATATCAATCAGACCCATAGATGCTTTGTGAAGAGCAAACACAAATACCTACCGCTTTACCCAACCGTTGATGGTGATGAATTCTTGATTTTCCTTACTGGTTAAAAGGGGGCGGCAAATATGGGCACAAATGGAATTTCTCTTCTATTTCTTTAGTTTTTTTTTGTTTGTTTGTTTAAGTTCTTCTTTTTTCTAAAACAAGTCAAAAGAAGTGATGATAAGAACTACTTTGCGGTTTGCATTAGGTGGCAACAGGGATCCCTTTATGTGGCCTTGCAAGTTGTACTTATTTGTACCACAATGCCATTAAAGTAAAGGAACACCTGGGAGTTGTTATACGAATATGTACCAAACCAACATAGATGAATGTGTAGATACGGTAAAAGATATTGGTTGGCATATTTGTTTTTGTTTAATTCGAAATAACTTAACTTTTTTATAGAGTCACAATAGCTGTTCTTAACTAATAACGTAGCCATAACTTTTGCGCAAAGTGAAAACGTACTTTGGATTGAAATTAATTAAATTAAATTAAATGTAAAAGAGACCTCAGCTAAAATTTGGAATTTACAGGCTAAATAATCACAGCTCTAAAAAATTCCACATTCTGAATGGATCTCTGTCTACGTGGTTTTATACCCTTATATGTGGCGAAGCATCTTCTTATTCTTCTTTTTACGATCCCTAGCTATACATAGATGTCTCCAATTTTTGCACTCCAAATTGTTTGACAACGTACATCACCTATGTGTTCTATCTTGGGCGCGTCTTTCTTTTTCTGTGAATCGAAGGCTTTTCGAGCCGGAGCATTGATTTGCATAAATACTCTACATGATCCAGCCATCTTAAACGTTGGTTCTTGACTATTCTAATTACATCAATGTCGATGTACATATAGTTCTTAGTTAAATCTTCGTCTCCATTCATTGTGCATGCAAACTGGATCAAATGTCACTTGAAGAAGTTTTTCTCAGAACATCCAAAAGTGCTTTCATCCGCTGATGCCAAGGTTAGCTTCTCTACGCCATATATTACGCCTGGTCCGCACATGATTTAAATCTATTGCAGTTTTTACAGCAGCCTCTACAGAAAACCTTTATAGAAGCTAATTTTTATGATCTGCGATAGATAGCATACTTTTATCGCAGAGCATCTACCGCACTAAACCAGAGGGGTTTGTCATCTTGCTGGTGCTGTTTATCCTTCATTATGTGGTTTCGTTGTTGTGTCTGGTATAAAAACTTTTAAAAAGGGTATGATACGAAGTGCCCACAAAACAAAATTTGGATGCCGCTTTGTTTCATACTATTTGTCATATTCCTGATTGCTGCTATGAATTTGAAGCGATTTTAGATTTTAGCGCAATGTAAAGGCCGGAATAACGAAAGTCTTATAAAGTGACCACTGTAAATTCAGCTACTTTGCAATGGTGCCACTAGTTCTCTATTATACTGGCGGCAAAAGTTCTTAGGAGATTATTGGAGACACGATCGGAAAAGATCCTAGAAATTTCCGTTTGACGTCAAATTTTCATTTAGCATGGGATGGATGTTTTGTAGGCTGTGGCGTCTGATTACAAAGACATCCTTCTTTGTTAGCTGGGCATTGAAATCTCCAAGAATAATTTGAATGTTATAGCTAGGGCATTGCTCATATGGGTTTTATCGAGGAGCTCTTAGAACCTGTCTTTGAATTGGGGAATTTAATTGAGTATTGTTGTGAGTCCCTCATTTACCAAATTGAATCTCAAAAATTCCTTCCTAAGTCAAGTCCCAGTAAAATCCCGATCCAAATAAAAGTTGCTGTTGTTTCCGTTAGCAGTCACCTTAATAAATATCACATCCTTTTGAATTTCGTTGGACTGGGCCATCCCATAAAATTTTCTGCATGTCGTTTTTATGTGCCTCATCAGTTCGGGGCATCCACTAATTGTTCGGCTGCACGTGGTATGTTAAAGAATCTATCGTAGGTTGTCGGTAACTTAGATTCTCTTCAGTGAATTCAGTCGAATTTCCTGTTGTAGTCTCTGATTTTTAGTTTCTATATATTGCGAGGCTGTTAATCCGACGAACAACAGCTATAGAGCTTTATAGTCAATCTTCAAAATCTGGAGCCGACTGCACCGCTTCTTATAGATCTGAGATCCGAATATGTCAATGCAGCCCTCTAAGGTGTTCACTATTTAGAACTGTAGACATTACCGTTGGCTTCATCTATGGAAATTCCTCCGCCTGATATAAAAGGAAGTATGTCTCTTCTTTTAATTACCACCAAAAACTTCTCACTGATTTTGAGATCCAATTGATATTGGATTGATGTATCCGATGGTCACCACTTCGATGTGAAAAGTAACAGTCGATATTCAGAAATTCCTGTAGACGATTTTGCCCTCTTGAATGCACGTGGCTCCTCTTTGAACATCGCAAAACATCTTCTAGTTTCTTATTCAACAGCACACACATATTACTCTTCGCATTCGAAATTTATCATCGTCAATCCGATTTCAATCGTTGTCGCCACATTGTCTAAGAAATAAACTGGCAATGAAACTGTTATTCTTTTTATTTCGATTTTATTTCTTAATCCTTCTTTCAAAACGATATTCAAATTGTTAAAATGATACTCTCAACCATGTTTTTCGGCACAACAACTTCCGTTTGTATAGAGAACTTTGAAGTAAACAAAACTTTTGAGTTTTTATCGAACGAAAACAGTCGAGGGAAAAGAAAGATAGAATAGGTAGGTACATTTTCACAAACATCATGTTGTTGTTTTTATATTTTTATATGGGGCACTCATGGCATAAGTTGCAATCTAGGTAGGTATCACAGATTTTGAATGGAATGTGATGAATGGAGCACAAGTCACTGAGTTTGAATTGAAGAATCAACTTAAATGGTGATGTGATGAAAATGAAGCGTAGAGTTGCCGTTATTGATTTTTCGCTTTCTTTCTTTGTAATTTGTTTTTTATTTTTATTTATTTTTTCAGAAGATAGAATGCTATCTAAGGATTCAACGAAAGCACTGCATATATTGGGTCCGCCAAATAACTTTTTTTTTCAAAAACAGGGCGCAAGACATCGAGTGTAGCTTCGGCTGTGTGGGACGTAATGCCGTCCTCTTGAAACCAAATGTTGCCAATATCCTCATGTTCAATTTTTGTGAACAAAAATTCGTTCAACATGGCCCGATAAAGATCGCCATTGACTGTAACGGCCACTCCTTGCCAGTGGCGTGGCGTCCATATAACACGATTCCTATCGTCTTACCTTTTTACATTTGTCTTTTGTTCATAGAAAAAACCAGCAGCATAAGTCTACAACTAAGCAGTCAACAGCCTATCTTTGCCCATACACACAATGTTCTTCAAGCACTTTTAAATTTGCGAGATACACACACAATACACAAAGCATACACAAAGCATTGAAAATCACCGCACAGAACATATGTTATGTTTGTCCCTGTCTTTCGTACGATAGACTTCCATCCCGGTACACCGCGGTGCCTCCCTTTTCAATACATGTTCTCTTATTAAAGAAAGTAAGACGATAATTTTCGTCTTACTGCAATTCTGCAATGTCTGCTTGGGAAAAATAATATAGTTTTCGCCTTCGAGTATTGTACGGCGAATTCGGTTTTGTTTTACTGCTTTGCTTTGTTCTACTGATCATTGTTCTGGATTATTTGCAAGTTTAAAATGAATGTTATGTAACGTGCATTTGTAAGAACTGTGGAAAAACTAAAAAATCTGGAAATTGTGAAGAGTTAACGTCGAAGGAACTGTTTTGATTTAATTATTTGAATGGCTTTGATAAATGTTGAGTGTTGAAGTTCTTATTTTTTTTTAATACTTGTTACGTTACTTAAAATTTTATTTTATTTTCTTGCATTTCCACATAGGCTTCTTTTGAAGCCGCTTTTTTTATGCTTTAAGCTCATTGTGAATTTTAACCTTAATGACTTAAAGTTATGAAAAATTGGCTTCCATTAATCCACGTTTGGGATTTAAGGTACCTTCTATTTATTCCTTATTAATTTGTGTAGATGATTAATTTTTCTCGGCTTACCATTTGAAAATATCCACGCCACGCCACTGCTCCTTGCTCATTTTCGAAGAATGCTTTTGGGCCAAAATCCGCACCAAACAGTGACTCCTTTTGGGTGTATCGGGCTTTCAAAGTATGAGTGCGGATTTTTTGTGCCCAAATGCGACAATTTTGCTGGTACCCATCAAGATCAAAATGAGCTTCATCTGAAAAGATAATTTTTTGGCAAAATCGGCATCGGATTTTCAGAGCAATGTCGCAATATTTCCCAGCGTTTTTCAAGCGTATACACAACCATATTCGTTCAGCGGAAGGGGAAAACAAAATTATTTGTTAAATCAGACTTGAGCTAAGTGTTACCATTCACGAAATAAGCACTACTTAGTTGAAAAAAAAACGTTAGATGGCGGACACTTTATTTAATTGTTGATAAAATTTATTGTAATGCCAAAATGCACATGATGAGCACTTTCTTTTACCAACACTGAAAAGATTTTGAAGGTATTTGTAAGTTTCCTCGATTTGTATAGAAAATTACTCAAAAAATTAACTAAAAATGTCTGGCATCCATTTGATATTTCCGATATTTTTTCACTTGGTAAAAATTTTGTTAAATTTTCAAGCAATTCGAACATGTTTACTTCATGTTATCATCGAACAGCTATTTTTTTGTTTGATTGTGTTTACATAGAATCCTAGGATGAATACACTCTAATGACTCGATTGAGGTCGTGTTACAAAAAATACACCGTAGGTGCAAATAGCCACTTCCCTCGTAGAAATGTGAAGTTAGTTGATATCATTGTATATAGAAACTATAGTTTTATTATGTAGACTTTTTGACTGGTAGCGAACCTATTTCTGGTCCAACTTAGAAGTCTCCGTTCCAAGCCGTTTGTTTCACCATTGTGTGTAGAGAAGCGAATGCTGCGCCACCGTGCTCCTCCGGTCCAAAGCATTGTTAAATCATATTTTGAACTCACTACAACTTCTATAAACAATATTGATATGGCACTAAGAGTCAAAGATGAAAAATTAAATTTTTCGATTGTAATCAAAGTATTTGTACTTAAAGGGCGCCAATTTTTGTTGTATGAAGAACCGCGTATTAATGAGCAAATACAATACAATACAACAAACATCGTTGAGTTATGTCATTACTTATTCATTATTGTCGTTTTCCAAAATTTCACTCCCAAATGAAATCGGGATAAGCTATACTAGAAATGTCAAAGCTGACACTTCAACTCTCCAATTCACTCCCGATTTGGTTTTTGGAAAACGACATATGAAACAACATAGCTCTCAGGACAAGTGGCTGCCTCGCCTGGCTTCGCAGTAGCTCTTTCTATCACTCCAATTTTCCACAACCTTGTTTGTGACTTTGTGGTGCAATGCAACTCATCGGTTTCTTGGAAAATATTAACTTGAATTACATCCGAATTGTTGGGATAACATCCGTCCTCCGTGGACTGTATGGCCCATTGATGACGGATTGAGTCTCAGATTCTTGGCTGATGTATACAGCAGCCAGATTCTCAATCTTGCCTTTTTCAGATTGTCCTTTCTCCATAAAATACATAAAAGACGCAATTATGTGAGTCGTACTGAATTCTGTCGAATTGTACTTTTGTACTTGTACAAATCCGGCTGTATCGAATACGGTCAAATTGTCAACCCTGCTAAAAGTTCGATTTTGATAGTTTTCAAATATTTGTGTATAGGTTAAAGTAATGACTAAAGACGAAGTGAATGAAAGTACGGAATTAAATTATTCAATCGACTGTCAAACTCTTTTGCCCAGGGCGCAAGAATATAGCAAATCAGGCTGATGACTAACTTAGCCGTTTAGAATGGACAAAAGCTATAGGCCCCCTCCATTCCTCACAAGGTATGGTTGAAAGAAACGCGCTAGGCCCCTGAAGTCAACCCTCTGTTGCACCACTATTTTTTCTTAACACTAGGTTCTTTTAGCTATGCTTCTTAGCTAACTATGAACTTCATTAGAGGCTTGACTTTCTTTTCCCACTTTACAACCACATTGCATTGCAACCCTAGGACTCTAAAGTTTGCAAAAGAATTTCAAATATACAAATGCATATACATAACTGTCCCGAGCTTGAGTCTTACTGAGCATACTGATTAAAGAACACCCATCTAAAAGCTATATGCATAAGAATACACGAAGCTAAGAGTATATTATGTTCACAAATGTTTCATTTGAGATAAAGACAACAAAAGATAATGCAATCTTTGAGTGTTTTGTTATACAAGTTGTATCACAAGACAGATACGTGAACAAAACATATGTTGCAATAGATTTGAATACTTGATGCCTTTTAATGATTTTGTTACTTTGTAATAAAAATGAACTACCTAGAATTTTTTTTTTTTTTCTTGGGTGCGACAACTTACCTTAATAATAATAATAAAACTGCTCTGTTCGAACCCAAAAATGTCGTAAATTACGTGCTACCCCCATACTAGCGCAATTTCAATGCAGACGCCAGACAGACGAAGATATTCTATTGCAATATTTCACACCATCCCCTTTTTTAAGCCAACCACCCTCCCAAGCAAGCAAGGATATGTCCAAGAAAGTGTCTTTTTGTTGGGAATTCCGGCACCAGGGTGTGTATATAAACTTCCGATCAAAGTCGAACATCTTTTCTGACCCCACCATCAGCAGCATTCAGGGGCGGACTCATGATTATAAGTTTTTATTTTTTTATTTTTCTGTTATATAATAACCTACCTCAAAACTTGTTTTTAGCTTGAAACGTTCAGTTCCTTCTAAATTTTACCAAGGAGCGGCTACCCCTAGTAGAGCAAAATTTTACGGGAGTGTTTATTTTGTTTAGTAAAAAAACGAACCTTAAATTTGCTTTGTGCATCTGAGCGCCCCGGAATAAATCCAAACCTGAAAGAAAATACCATAATTACGAAGTGAAAAAGGGCAATCAGCCAAAACAGAGCCTTCTAGATCGCAGCAATACCGTCATATATTCTTTCTTTCAATGGCAAACCTGGGAGTGGGTTTTGATAGTTGAGATTTTTCTATGCAAAAACGGGCAGACAAATTGTTACAGCACAAAGTAGAGTGTATGTGGCATGTGAGTATACGTACTCGGGTCGATATGTGAACAAAAACAAACGCGTGGCGACACACACCCTAGTGTGTAATAAGGGTGTAGTTTACGTTCGCGACATTGCTTTTCGAATTTGGAATTCTAGGATGAGCAGGGTAAGTTAACAAGTATATTTTTATAGTTAAACACAATACTCCACCCAAATCATATTTTATACACCCCACTGCCCTTCGTCCCAAAACCCCCAGACAGTGGTAAGTATCCTTGTGGAGCCACAAAATAAAACAAATTCAGTATACAGAGAGTGTGGCAGCAGGAATAATGGCGCGCTCGTTTATGTTGCTGTTGTTGTTGTTGTTTTTTGTCATTCCTTTTTTTGTTATAGTTTAAAAAGAAACGAAAAAAACATTTATCTGGGTATGTTTGAATATGGGTTGTTTGGCTGAACTTTTAGTCAGTAAAATTGATTTTATGAAACGGAATAGGAATCAGTTGGTTGCATACCTCGCCGGTGGCTTATTCGAATCAAGAAGTGAGTGTTATGAAGGATAATATTGTGTTTTTTATCTTTCGATAAGTGTATCTCCAAAAACCATGTGTAATTTTTTTGGGCTCATATCATGGCAACGACATCCAATTTGGATTTTAATCTTTTCAACTAATTATGATGTGAAATTATTCCTTAATCTAAATAAGCGTTCGTATTAAATTTATTTATCCAGAGTAGTCGGTTATCGTGTTACCCTCCAATAGTTTTCGTAAAATTTTGCTTTGTTTCTTTAAGTGAATTTAAGTGGTTTTTTCCCTTTTATCATTGACTCTTTCTGTTATAAACTATTTTGTATATGAAATGATGAATGAGTTAAAAATTAGGCTTAGTTCATAAACTATCAAATAATGTAATGGATTTGTTCGATTCTTCGTTGTCAGACTGTTTTACGTTGCAGTTCGCAGTGCTTCCTCCGAGAGTCAAAGTTTTCAATAGTTCTGTTGTCTGAAGTGCTCTCGTTAAAACAGGAGCAACAATAAAAATTGTTGTTCTTTTTTGTCAGCTGACCTTTTTTTTCAAAATCGAAAAATCACTAAGTGAGTCTTATATATGCATACTCTTTGAACTGGAGAACTTAGTACCGCTGTATAGGTAGTCAACGAATACCTTTAAACTGAAGCTAGCCACAACCGAAGCACTTGCCGAAATTGCTCGTTTGGCTTATACACGGCTAATACATTTAAAGAAGTTTCACTTCTGTTGATTCATTAAAATGTAAGCATGTGGCGATAAAGATGCAAAAAAAACTTGCGCTTATGGAAGTTTCATAGCAAAACATAGGTTTGATCGTGAGCAAATGGCCCGAATAGTTAGCTCGAGAGCACTTTCAAGAAGCTGAACCTAACTTAACAGGATTACCTTACCTCAGGGAAGTTAGTGAATAGTAAAGCAGTTAAAAATTTCAAAAACGACAAATGTGCTGGACCCGTTAAGAATTAAATAAAATAAAATAAATAAATAGGGTGGCACAACAGAGCGAGGATATTTTTTACAATTACCGTAAACCGGGGTTACTTTGCACCATTTTTTCCCCTTTTTTTTATAAAGCGTCTAAAAGGTTTCAGAGAATTTTTTTTTTATATACTTTTTTTTTTATTTCATTAAAAAGATATGAAATAATACATTTATGTTATAAAAACTTTTTAAATTATAGTGAAAATATTTTTTTTTTTTTTTTAAAGTGGAGCAAAGTTGTTCAAGGGAGGGGGTTACTTTGCTCAGTTCTGCGTTTCCCATCATTATGCTTTTGTTTGAAGTGCTGGAGTAATGATATTCATACAGTTTATGAACAATGCTCCAAACATCCTTTCTGTGAAAAAAATAACTTAATCTGAAACACACTTTTTTTTTACTTTGCTCCGGAGCAAAGTTACCCCAAAATTACGAAAATTGGTATGTTTTCACAAAAAACAAAAAATTATTAATATATATTGGGACCAGGAAAGTTAACTTTGTGTAAAATTAAAGGAAAAAAGACACTTAAACGGTAACAAAAATACTCACTTTTTATATTTGGATACACTCGCTTTTACACTTCAAATTTTCTACTTTTTTTTTTACTTTGCTCCGGAGCAAAATAACCCCAAACCAACTTTCGGGGTTACTTTGCTCCGGTGCAAAGTTACCCCAAAATTACGAAAATTGGTATGTTTTCACAAAAATCAAAAAATTATTAATATATATTGGGACCAGGAAAGTTAACTTTGTGTAAAATTAAAGGAAAAAAGACACTTAAGCGGTAACAAAAATACTCACTTTTTATATTTGGATACACTCGCTTTTACACTTCAAATTTTCTACCCCGAAAAAACTCACAATTAGGTAGCTCCTCTTCGGACTACAATGGTTGAATCAAAAATAAACGTAGGTATGCGGTTGCACATGATTTCGCACACACACAAACACTACATTATGTTACAGTAAGACCGGTGAGCAAAACTGAACGTGTTTGAACATAAAACGAATTGTAAACTCTTTATAACAATGGCGCAAAGTTACACCCGCGCAAAGTAACCCCGGTTTACGGTATGCCTTGTGAGGGAATGGACGGGGCCTACAATTTTCTTCCGATACCGAGCGGCTAATCAAGAAAGGGCCTTTCATCCCAATGAATTTACTATCGGAGGACCTGCCAGTTCTTCGCGAAAGGCGATACCCCTGGAAAAAGTTTTTTGCTTCTGTTGGAATTCAAACCACGAACCTCATGATTAAAAGACATGTTAACTAACTATTACGCCACGGTTCCCACCGTTAAGAATTAAGGAAAAATAATTCGTCATTCGAACTCTTGTATTGTAGAATCTAGTTACGTAGTAGGACCCGTCGTTCGATAGTTCCCTGTAGAAGGGCAAATCTTCTTAGCTTGAGTTTCTATTAAGATATCAGTAACAACTTAAGAACGCAAAATTTTTTTAAAAATTTGACTTTGAGACTTGATCGCTTCAAAATCATTCACTAAATTTTGTTTGTTATTTAAAGAACAAAGTATGAACTTTCAAAAAAAAAAAAAAAAATCGGGATGATATAGGCCTCTCTCAGATTCCATTTTTTTCTTGTCTTGACCCAAAAAAAAAACCATGGAACGTAATAGTGAGGCTCTTAATCGACGATAAATAATTTCTTTTAGAATTTTATTTAAATTTTTATCAAAATTGCCCTTCTTGCCTAATCGGGGGGAAATGGACCTCTATCTCTATCCTATGCATTCTTTTTCTTGTCTTGGCCCAACTTATCCAGGGCTTTTGTCGCTTTCTTTGCAAAAAACACTGTATTAGTATGGAAATTATTAACACATATTCAGTTTTAAAAATGTTTTTTGTTTGGTAATTTCTGACCAAATCTGGTCACTATTTTTTTTACTTCGTCACGTGGGCATTTTCTATTCCGTTTGGTATTTTTTTTTCTCAACATAATGAAGAAAGAAAAACTCGATTTTAGTCTCAATATATCAATCTAAATAACATTTATACATAAACCAGTTTTCAAATTCAAATCGTGTAAAAGGTGCATTCATAAGTTCATTTGTTCAAACCCATTGGTTGCTTGTGGTAGCCACAATGCGCTTTTTGAAAACCCTTTGCTTACTATTAATATCAAACTGAGGGTTTTTTGAGGGTTTGCCGTCAACTCTTTCTGAAGTAGAACAAGGCTTTTGCTGGAGCGTGTTCAGGGATATCAAATGACTGGCATGTGTGGTGATTTCTTGGTTAAGCCTTCTTTAAGAACAGCAAACCGGTTCTTTGACATCTTATGGGGCTTGTCAAAGAAACCTGGGTCAGCTCTGGGTGAAATTATACGAGTAAATCTAATATTTTTAATTAAACCAACTAATAATGCACCCTCGCATGATTACTGAATACACATAAATAGCAATGTAGTTTTTCAACTGCCCTCATTTACCAATAAACCTATTTTTACTACTTCTGTTTCAATGCTCCAAAAAGCACTAATGGCATCATTGACGTCGTTATCGTAGCTGTACTGTACAGGCCCAGGATTTGGTAATGTTTTCGACGTTACCAAAAATTGTAAGGTAAAATACTCGTAGCTCTCCATCAACAACTGAAAGCGAAACTACATGAAACAATCTTTTGACGATCAACGATTAAAAGATAATGGTTAAAAGGACCCAGACTATTGACATATTATGCCTCTGATGTTGACCTTGGAGTTTTGCGAAATCTTTTCAAGTTTGATGTTAGGGGAGTCTCGTGAGTTTCTTACCGATTTTGGCTGAGAGGCGTGAATTCTCCAAAGCCAAAGACGTGGCTCTGTGCAGTTCGTCTTTGTAAATACTCTCTTGTGGGTTTTTCAAGATCTTCCGTGCTGTTAAGATTTGTTAACGTGGAGGCGTTTCAGACGTTCACATTTTACAGCTGACAAGACAAGAGACGTGACGCTAGGAGGCTTATTACTCTAAAATTGGTGCAATTACAATTTTCCATTCAATGGGCATATTTTCTTCCCACCAAAATTTCGGTATCGAGGCCGTCTGCATATGCAGTTTTATTATATTTAATCTTACTTATGGCAACCTTAACTTCTTCAAGGTCTGGAGGCTGGCATTCTTGATTATGGTCTGCAAAAGTAGTTTTTTCAGCTCTCAGAAATGACTGCGGTTCTACTACTATGTTTGCTAAATAGTCTTTATGGGCTTGGTTCGAGGTTTTGACTTTTTGACCTTTTGGTACAACCTTTGAAGCTCATTTCTATCATGACATATGTTTATCTATTTGAGAACTTTATATGTTTTTCTCTTCTTTTATTTTCTTCATTGAAACCAACGACTATTTTGGTAATTTAATACTATGTTTGTGTTTGGTCATTTTTGTTTTCATCTTTGGATATAAGCTGGGCCAATTTGAAGTCAGCAATAGTGTTTATTAATCAATTGTAATAAAATCTTATAGAATCTAGCAACACAACATAAAATCATAAAGTGTTTTCTGATGTGCGAATAGCCCAGTGCACACTGTACAATTAGTTGGACAGACTTCGTTTGATGGAAGTTGGATGGTTTACGTTCACACTTATCAAGCTTGTCAAGCTTCTACTCCGTCCAATTTCTAGATTTTCAAAAATTTTTGAAAACCATCCAACAAGTTGGACAAGCGGTCGTATGAAGGTTCACAGTACACTATCAAGCATGGGTCGTTCGAACCTAAGTCTGTCCATGTAATTGTACAGTGTGAACAGGGCTAATGTGACATTTTGTTCAAATTTGCATATTTCAAGGAGCCACAAATTGACAAAACAAAAAAGAATTATTTTTCAACACATTCAATTCAATCGCATTCAGTTCAGTCCTACCAATTTTTTCATCCCTGGTTCCACATTCCATTACAAGAATACAAGCGAAAAAAAGAAACAAGATAGATACTCTGAAATTAACGATTGCTTAGTTCAGTCTTCAGTGGTTCTCTTTAAGAAATAAACAGAGAAAAAATTCTTTAAGAGAGAACTTCGTTCAGTTTGTCTCTTGAGTTTTGAGTAGACCCAGGCTTTCGTTCAGTGTATCTTTATTGTTTCTTTCTTCGCTTGTATTCTGCATCTGGTAATGTGAAAATGTGATTATATGAAGTGAAGTCAGTGTTGCCAGATTGTGGGGAATTCCCCTTTTTGTGGGGAATTGCGGTCGAAAATTTGATAAAAGGGGAAAAGGGGGATTCACTCAAAGTATGGGGAAAAACAGAATCTTACTTACTATACCAAACAAAGTCATCCGATTTACAAATAGAAGTGCGTAAAGAAACATCTCATATACTTACACAAAGAGAGATCATGCAAACACTGGAAATATCATTTCTGTTTGTTTTTTACGCTGGAATTTGGAAATGTGTTTTACATACGAACCATTGATGAAGTTTTGAAAAGGTTTTCCTTTCAAAATAATGAAATTACAGCTTTGTTTCTCTCTCCACAAATTACTTTCACTTCGAAGAGAATAAATTGTAAGCAAACTTTATTGTTTTCCTTAAAAGTTCCTAATTGTAGTGAAGAAAAACTAACATCTGAATGGAGAGAACTTCCTGTTTCCATAGCTGTTTACGAAAAAGAAAGGCTTCAGCAGCTGCCAGTGGAACAGTTTTGGCAAGAAGTAACGGCAGTGATAGATTTTGAAGGAAGTCTATTATTTTCCAATTTAAGTTGAAGTACAGAACGATTATTTCTAATATTGACCGACGCCGACGTTAAAATTAAAGAGAATTAAAGGTTTAAACGAAAATATACATTGTTTTTAATACCGAGGGGAATTTGTGGGGAATGTCACTGGCACAAATGGGGAAAAAGGGGAATGTACAACCCTCGAATGGGGAATCCTTCCTGAAAAATCTGGCAACACTGAGTGAAGTAAAGTTCCATGTTCCATCCATTCCAAGTTCCAACTAAAACTATCGAAAATCGGATCAGTGTTAAGAGAACTCTTGGTCTGTGTGGTGTGTGGTATTAGAACGTTAGTCTTCCGCGCAGCTTGTATGTCGACGAGATCGTGTCGATCGCCACCTACCACAGTTTATTATTTATGTTTACATTTTCGAGTGGCGTACTTGGGTTGGCTGTTGGTTGGTTCATATTAACGACTCTCCATGTAAACACATATTTTTATTTTTTGTAAACAATTATCTCGTCTGTTTTTTCGTTTTTATTTAAAAAAAAAAACACAATATGGATTGAGACAGTTTGCGGCTGATTTGCAATTCGATCGGTTTTAATTGTAATTTATTTGCGTATTAAAACCACACTGCCCACAACACATAATTGGATACAATTGTCTAGTAAACAATGTGCTGAAATACAGGATAAACTCATTCTTAATGGAAATTTCAATTTGAAGACAAGTGCAATTTCGAATTAAAAAAAAAAATTGTTTAAAATTGTCATAATGCGTGGCGGCCAGTCAGACAATTACTGTCACCCATTGTTGTGTTGTGTACGCGATTTAACTTATTTATTGTTCGACCAACTGTTGGTCGAAGCTGGAACCAAGAAACAATCTTCTATTTTTGTCCCTCCTTATTTGTTCCCGGGAATACAAATTTGTGTCTAATGTATTGCCGTCTGTGTGCCTTTTGGTTTGTTAAATTGATAATTTAAAAATGGTGATTACAAAAGAAAGAAAATGCCAACAATTATAGTTCCTTATCCTAACTAACATCAATGGATTGTTATTGTGCGCGCGGTTGTTTAAGCTCTAAGCAATTAAGATCCATTTAGGTGCAGTTTATAATCGTAGGAATATCGGCTCGACAGGAATTGCTGCTTTCGACCATCAGTGAATTTGCGATTAGCGAGAAATTGGATACGGGTTACGAGTATTGCGCGCGAAGTGGGATGAAAGATTGATTGTTTGGCTGCGAGTGCTTTTGACGGCAAATGGTGCGTGGAAATAGTGAATCTGAATACATACATCAGCATAATCGTAGTGTTCGGCCGACGACCCTTCTGATTTTGATTTTCGATTGCAAATTCGTTTCTCAATAATCAGATAATTATATTTTCTTGTTTTTGGTTTTGTGCCTGCAGGCACCTTCGCCTTGTGTTGGGTTTAATTGCACAATTTGTGTATAAGCGAAAATGAGAGACTGTATTGGTTGCTTCTTAATCCATTGTTGGTTTATGGTAGGCAAATCAATTTTAATTGGAATTAAAATCCTTTAGTTAATCCCTGGTGGCTCTTTATATATGCCCTGTTAACGTATTGGTGAAATAATCCACCTGTTGTTTGTTGACCACCAAAACAGTTCGGTTAATCCTTCTCCTAATGACTGAAAATATTTTTACTTGTCCATAAGCTTACCATGTTTGTTTCATGAAATAGTTAATTCTTCGATGAAACAATTTCCTGATGCCAGATCACCGCTTATGAGGGCTCAACATTTGAAAGTCATCAGTGGATTAATAGTTTTTTTTTTTTTGTGAAAATGATGATGAATCAAATATGTATTAATATTCCGATTGTATCATAAAGTAGCTATTTAATAAATAAATTTGTCCCTTTTGATAAATTATTATTGTTTTATGCAAATACTCGTATGTAAATTAGTCAAGTGAAGAAGACCAATTGATAAAGTTCCCACATTTTTGATGAAAAATTCATACAAGACCTACACAAACGTATTTTGCATAAACTTAAGAATTTTTTTCTGTTTGTTGTTATGACCTTGTTCACGTTCCTATAATTCGTAAAAATAAATTTAAGATTGAGATAGGTAGCGTTAGTTTGATTGCTGCCCTGATTGTGTATTGATTCAGTGAATAGGTAGGTACATTGTCTTTGGAAAGGTACATATGTATATTCACTGGCATTCAAGAAACGCGAGCATGTTTTGCGTGCCTTGCATCAGAAAGTGCCATTGTTAGTATTTTTTATAAAAAATAAATATAAAAACAATACTCGTTGTCGTTTGTCTCTACAAATGAGTTGAAAGAAATGATTTTGCTGGCATGTCTGGAATTATAAGCGGATTGAGTTAGACAAACAATCAACAAGTTGTTAGACATTATTGTTACAAATTGCGAGCTACCTACCTACTATACCGAGCGTTCAGAAAAAAGTATTAGAAGGAGAAATCCTACTAAGAAACTTTTCCGTAAAAAAAAGAGACTGGGTGCAGTTGCAGTTGCAGCTTGTAGTATGAAGTCGTTTTGCCTTTGACTGACAGTGTTTATATTCTTGTGCCCGTGGCGTAATAATTAGCATATCTACTTCTAACGTTGTTCTAATGTGGGAGGTTAATAGGTAGCTAGAATCTCAAAAACTGAACTGAAAAGAAAATGTTTTCGAGTGAAAACTCCTCTACAAGTAGACTACTATGAAAATCTCTTTCTAAATAATCCGTTCAGAGTCGAAATAGAATGATAGGTTTTTGAAATGCACTAGGTCTGAGGTTTCCATAGCTTTGTTGCGGCACCCTGTTTATTTATTACAAACACTACCTAAAAATTATATGAAAACGATTAAACTATCGAATAAAGGTTCAAGAGAGCGTTTATTGCTCGCTTACCGGAAGCCAACCACTGAAATTATTTTTTTGAGAAACTACGTAACCTCAGAGAGGGATTCGAACGCACGCGTTCGGTCTACCTAGCCACGGTAGTGGGCTGACCCCGGGTCAGCATAGAAGTTGATGTTCACTTCATCATTTGAAGGGATAAGTTCCTCATCCAGAAGTTCCATTGCTAGAAGGTACCGCTGGTTGCGATGTCTTGGCTGGCTTATGTTGCTCCTTATGAGAGGATGCGGGTGGTCGGCCATGTTTCGCACACATCTAGGGCTGAATTAGATGAGGTACCTGTCAAGTTTTATTATGTTCGCTTCTCCGTAGAGTCTCCTGTTGCTGGCGTGCTTCCTTCGTATCCTGTCATAGTGTAGTCCTGTCCAGATCCACAAGATCTTTCGCTCGGGAACTGCCAGCTTGTTCATGTGGGTTTTTGTTGCCGTGTATCAAGTAGGAAAACAGTACGTGATCACAAACCGAATGAGCTGCTTGTAGAGAAGTAATTTCGTCTTCTGACTTAAAGTTCGTTGTTCTTTGGTATAAGTCGATGGATGCGGTGAAAAGCGAAGTTAGCTTTCCTTAGTGCAGCAGCTCCATGGGGTTGAGCCGGTGTAATTCGTGACCTTTGGTCACATCAGCAGCCTCTTTATATAGTAAATGTTGGGTGTGCATTAGAATACATCCAACCTTAATATTTCTATTTCCCTACCTCCTCGGAAGGTTAGGTTAAAATGGCTGTCAGGAAAACAACTGACACACTTAGACCAGTATTAGGTCCATTGCGATACCATAAGAATTAAGCGTGGAAGTACCACACTTAACAAAACCATTTGGAGCTTTTGATAAAACGAAAGAGATGCAGGATATCTGTGTTCGCCAGACCGTTTAGATCATCAAGGAAATATTTTCCTAGATGCCGTTTTCTTTTAAAGGAGAGTACAGGACATGAGCAGAGGAAGTGTGAAATAGTCTCTTCATCCTCCTCATCTAAGCAACTTCTGCAGAAGTTATTAGAGGAAACGCCGAATCTTAAGGCGTGTCTTCCTTTCAGACAATGTCCGGTGATGACATTGATTACGGAGCTAAAGTGCAATCTGGTTATGGATAACAAATGTCTTGTGCGTTTTGGATCTAGTCCTGTCCGTATCTGTTTTGTTGCCACACACGTGGTGATATTGTTCCACCTATAATTTGTTCTATCCATTGCCTCTTGCTTTAGCATAAGTTTACATGTAGCGATTGGTATACCAATGTTCAACCTACTTGTTGAGATATCGGTAGAACGGTTCCTTTTCTGGCGAGTTCATCGGCTTTGCAGCTATCCGCGATATCTCTGGCACCCAAATAAGGTGAATATTGAACTGTTCAGCCATCTCCTCCTCGGACTCTATGGAGTAACTTATGTTAAGTAAAATCGGTGTTTGAAAGAAAAAGATTCTGAATGTACTCTTGACCTGGATGAAGTAAATGATTCATCCCTTTGTGACTCGATCTCTGCTGGTACCTTCGAAATGGATACCTCCTCAATTTTCTCGAGTTCGGTCCCCAGCCTTGAGGACTTTGCAGTGGTCAGTTCAGATGAAGCCAGTTTTAAGTAAGCTAGAGGAGTGCATTACGCACGTACTTATTAGGTTCATATAACAGTTCGGGGCGAAGTTGGGCCTCAACCAACATCGACACTCAATCTCCCTCAAACACCCTCTGTAAGACCACACTTCAAAGTTTTTTTTTTATTGCTTCAATGTGCACCTGACAAGAAAAAATTGGCAATGTGTATTTTTGTCGAAATAGTGGGCGCTTTTGACTAGCTAGCTTTGACTTTTGCTAGCTTTGATGGCATGTGCAACGTTGCCATAGAACATTTTACCCTTAAGTGGTTTCCCCATATAGTTTTCTCATTTTATATTTCCTTGTGAAATTATTTTTCTATAACTGCCACTTCAGCTACAAAGTCAAAAGATCCTTCAATCATTTCACTTTCCAACTTGCTTGTTGAATGTGCATATTTTGCTTCCGCAACTGAAGTAAAAAAAAATCATGTTGGCTACTAATAATGTCGAAGCTAAGTCTAGCTTCTTAAGTAGACGAACATCAGATATACTGCAAATATACATATAGTAATAACCTGTGATTTTCTTTGAATGAGTATCTGGCAAAAGTGATAAAAATTAGTTTATTTTCAATAGTGTTACCTGTCAATAAAATAAATTGCTTCAACTCTAACAAGCATAGATATACAATAAACAAAACACGCTTTCTACATTTTTTGTTAAAAGTCACACAACTGCCTCATTAAATATGCGCGAGTGCCCATTATTGTATTTTTCTATTAAAAATCATTTTTATTTATATTTATGAGCTGTAATATCGATTGAATATTATCTGTTTTTTTTTTTTTAATTCAAAGCTGCTGGTTTAATGTACCTGAGAGTCAATTAAGATTGCCTTAGATTCTCCTACTGGCCATTTACATATTTACTCATTTAAGTTGCGATTTGTTTTCATTTTCTGTTTATTTATAAAAACCATTTTCCTTTTAATTTTTAATTAGAATTCAAAGAAAAACAATCTCTGATGTAATTAACACCTTACCTAAAGCAGTTTACTTTTATCTATGAAAAAAAAGCGTTGCGCTTGGCTCAGGTTTTCTTTTTAAGTAGTGCATGGCAATGCGTTACTTAATACAACTAACGAGGAAACTAACTGTAAGTGAATTTCTATTCCTGCCTGTAGAACCTTCAGTTAATAAACAAAATACATTCTGTATAGGCAACGCCTTGGTCACATAGTGGATGTATGAGTAATGAGTAGGGTCATGTCCCCAGTTGTCGAACACTTAGTGACTTGCAATAAAGTAATCGCTCACTGCCAGACAACCTTCGATATTCAGTATACGAAGTTAAATTAATTAGATTCTCAAACTCAAACTTTATTTAATAAACTTAAATTTAATTCTGTAACTTTAACCGTTTTTTTATAAAACAATATAAACTGGAAAACAGTCCAATTCCCCAGTAACCGAACACTTGTTTCCTAAAGCCGAACATTAAGTTTCCTTATTTCGAACATGGTGTTTTGGGTTAAGACTAACATTTAATTACTACACAAAACAGACATTTTTAAAGTTTTCTCTATTTTGAATTATCCAAACATTTTTATTTATATTTTATGTTTATTTTTATATTTTTTTTATATTTATATTTTCTCAATTTTATTGAACCACATAAATCAGATTAGATTTGAAGAGTTGCACACAAAGTCTTTATTTTGAGCACAAAGTTGGGTGTATACGTTAAATGGTTATGCTAAATGGTGACAACCTATATTTCTTAAGCCATCTTCTTTGGCAAGAAGTTATGAAACACCTGCGTCATAATTGAAATTGTTAACTGTTCGAACAAAGGAAACCTAAAATTGTACTGAGTTTCCTTGATTCGAACACTGAAAAAAGGTGTTCGAATACTGGCCCCAAAGGTTTTGCTACTTTTATTGATAGAAAGACGTAAAGATTATTTAGTTTCTTATAACATGTAAGGCCTGAGCTTAAAAAAACTATTTTGATGAAGTTGCCTATATTCGACCACTAGTGTTCGAACAGGAAACTCACAACAATTTAGTTTCCTTTGATCGAACAGCTAAAATCTAGTAAAACTATTAACTTTTAAGATAAAATTTTAACGTAAATGAACTAAAATAATCATTATATAACGAAAAAATCTTACAACATAAATATTTAGCTTCAATTGCCCTTTAAAATCATAGTTTCTTACGACACTCTCAACAGTCTCTTTCTTCTATGTAAACTCACAATTGCCCAAGTCTTTGAAAGCTAGTCACAAACTACTATTTTTTAAACGTTTACATTGGTTGTACCTGTAAGTTGTTTCTAAGGGTTAAAGAGTATAACACCCTTTACAATTTCACATTAAAAGAAATTAAAAAAATGAGAAATAATGCAGTTTAAGCGATGTTTTTCAAAAAGTGTTCGACAACTGGGAGTGTTCGAATTTAGGCGACCTTACCCTACCTATTTATCCGTAGGTATCTGTAACTATAAATCGTTGTACCTATGTTGGATGTTATATTTCAAAAATTGAACCATTCAAAGCATCTGCTCCTCAGCAGAAGGCATAGGTTTTATGTGTTCGTCGTCTTGTGTCTGTTCCACACGTGATAGAATTTCCAAATTTCTTCGCTCAAGGTGTTTCTTTTTTATCGCTTTCTTGGAGCGTAAATTTTTGCTCCTATCTGTCGGCATATGTCGAGTTATTGTATACACGTCATTGGGTCACTTGAAAAACAGTAAAATATATATAAGTAGGATGCATTTTTTCTCTTTAAATTGAAAGAATCCTTACTTTTTAATTATATACTTTTGAAAGTGTGCCATTTGATGAAAATGGCTCTGCATGCAATGCAATGCAGGTGTAAAACAGTTTCAAAAATTGTTCCTGTATTATTATCGCTTCGTTAAGTGCTCATGTCATGTCGATTTGTTGATGATAAATTCAATGCGTTTGCATTAATTCTGTTAATTTTGTTATTCGGATATGGAAATGTCTATACTCTATAGGCTTGTGTAAAAGCAGCGGCCTATTTCACCAACTAACAAGTTTGAAACTGTATACGGTTTTTCCAATAAGGACTTGGAAGCAAACGACGAATTTATAGACTCAAATTTTTGCACCACTCCAAATCACGGTACAAAATTTTTATAATTTACAGACGTTGCGTTGCTCGTTCATGTACTTTACGATGAGTTGAGTTTTATGAATCAATTGGCAATGACAGGTCGATCAATAGCGAAGGTCTGCTTTCAAAAATTAAATTCAAAGATGTCAACCCCGTTTTGGAAAGTCCTTTACATCGTTTTTTTTTTTCACAAAGCTTGCAATCTTTTTATAAATGTTGTTTCATTAAAAGTTGCTGTTTACAATTTCTCAGAAAAACTTGTGAGAAAGCTATCTTTTCTGTTCACTGATATACAAAATTGGACTTTTGGGTAAATTAGACGTAACAAATTAATTAAAATAAAACTATAGTTTGTGAATTCCCAATTCAACAAAGAAAATTGGTCTGGAAAATTTGTTTAGCTAGTATGGATGTAAACGTTTACTTCCAATTTTGTTTCTTCTCACATTTATAGCAGAAATTTTAGTACGGCAGCCCTGTCACATACATACTTTTACCATTTCCGTTCCTACTAATTCCCTCGAAAGGTTTTAAGTATGTTGGGTTTAGTGTAAGTGGCTCTTCAAAAATCTCTCATCATACCGACATTACCAGATATTTCAAAATGTTCAAAACAACGACGCAAATCTAAGGTCAACGACTTTTTAAGAGAAAGTGCCGGCTGTAGTTAATATTGCTCTAACCTTAATATGAGATTATAAAATGTGTACATACGATACGTTACACATTCACACCTTTGACTAACTTGTGACAACTTCAAAACGGACTTGGCGAAAAAAAAATGTAAACAGTACCTCAGTTTGGATAGTTAGGCAAATGAAGTGAAGTAACAGGCTTGGAATGTATAGAAAATAAACTTAGTAGTGAAAATTTCGAATATAATTTCTTTTTTTTTTAGAAATACATAGGTACTTGTATTAGAACTAAGGTGGCTCAAATAAATAGTAAAATGTTGAACAAATAACAAACGTCAGATTACCCAAAGCAAGGTTTCTAGTAATTAAAATGGTGCCTACCTCACTTTAAAGAGACTCTGAAGAAATTGTAAAGCTTATGCCTACCAAATATAATTGATTCAAGGGCCATTTTAGGCTTTTGCCGACTCTGAGGCTAATTTTAAGGCAATTTCAAATGACTATATTCTAGCCCTAATGTTTTTGATTGACACAAAGACATGACTCATGCATGGCACATGCACTGAATTGATTTGACAAACTCACCCCTATTGGAAATTCAATCACACCACCTTTAAACACCCTTGAATGGTCCTCCATGAAAGAGTGAGGGCGATAAATCGATCTTTTCTCGTCCACCCTAGGAGCATTTGCCTTAATTACTGATTTTCATCTGACATCATTTTCCCTTTAATAACATCATTAACTACTATCGCTTAGCCAGCATATTTTAGTTTGGAATCCAATTTATCAACAGCCTGCAAAACATCCTGCTACAGTTACTTTGAGAATATTTGCGATGAAATTCGTTCCATGGATCATAATGATTCAATCTGCATGCTCTCATTTCTTTTTTTTATCATCTGCTCTTCCTTGTTGCTTTGACAACATAATAACATTTCCCCTACAGTCGTAAATGCATTGAAAATTTCCTTTCTTAGCCATGTCGGAGCTAATGTGAAAAAGAAGATTATGGACAATCTCATGATTGAATTCCGTAGGATTATTGTGAAGGTGCAAACTAAGTGGTCCTCCCTTGGCACAACACAAGCATCTGGTGCCAGAGACCAGGTGAAAAGCAAATTATTTCAGAAAAAAAAACCAAAGAAGACACGAAGAAAGCAAAGGTAATATAACAAGCATTTCTTTTCTACCAAACAGCTGTTCGTGAGAAAACATACATACATAAGGTGGCGTAACAGAGCAGGCAGGCCAGGCGCCTTGGCCATTTTTCACAACCATGCCTTGTGAGAGAATGGAAGGGACCTACAATTTTCTGCCGATTCTGAACGGATAATAGAGAATCCGCTTTTTATGGCAATTAATTTAGTATCGGAGAACTTGCCATTTCTTCGCGGAAAATGTACCCGTTGTTTTTGTTTTCTGTTGGGATTCGGCCCACGAATCTCCCGCGTAACGGGCAGGCATGCTAACCATTGCCATGTTCGAAAAGTGGCTTGTCACGAGACTTGGTGTCCATTTGCATGACCTTTTTCGCAATGAATATTCCCATTTGTTTAATTGACAAAATATTTGTATCTCCACATTAGCCTGTACCATTTTTGTCCTAAGGTTTGTCCTCGCTGTGCCGAACGGCACCAATCGGCAATGCCAAATTAGTGTGGACGTCCCGATCGGCTGTTTTCCAATACAATTTCTTATTTAAAGTTATGCAAACTTTGCCTATGTAGTTGCTTGTCATTTACTCCCCGTCAAAGTGATGTTAGTGTAGTTGTAGTCGTTGTTTGTTTTTGCGTAAAAAAATGTACTATACCACCAGTCGACTATCGAAAGTTAGCCTAGTGACAGGGACAGAGAAAAGACTGTTATAAATTTGGATTTTGTTTTCTGCGGTTATGATACTTTGAAAGTCATAAAATCAACTATGGTTTCTTATTTGAACACACCAAAACTACTGATGGTGCTTGTGGCACCCGAAACAAAAAATTCCAGAATCTATTCTAGTAAGAAGGGGTGTATAATGTTTGCAATGTATAAATGTATATCTAAGAATGTTTACTGAAAGGGACCAGGCGGTTGTTTTCTTGTTTTGGTATAGAAAACATCTGGGGTAGTAAAATACTTTACGCAGATGGCACAAATTATGTGCATAGTTGAAACTAATTTTTGTACCTATTCAAAAGTTTTGTTCCTTGAAAGAGTTTATCTTTTTCCTTTTGAATAATTTGGCGCTATCGACTCCATCAGACTTAGAATTTCAAAATATCTGCGAGTATTTGACAAAATTAAAACAATACAAAATTCTGCCTATATATTTTGATATTACATCGAAAGGAATAATTTTTAGTTAAGAGTTATTGGTTGTCTCTGAGCAGAGTCACAATCGGAGACTCTGGAAATAAAGAAGTTCATGATGAACAGGAGAGATAAATGTGCAAAAGTCATGAAAGAATAGACAAGAATTGGAAAACTTTATTTTTATAAACTCCGTTTTGTCAACTAAATTTTTCAAAGAACCAATGAAGTCCAAAAACTTGAATTTTTTGCAGAATTGCAATTAAACTTTGGGTGCGCTTTTTCGCAACTCATCAATTCTGTAATCAGCTCAGCTCAATGATGAACTTTACCAATGAAATACCATCCAATCTGTTTGCTTCTTTATTTCTTTGTTTTTCTGTTAACTTTAATTTCTCGCCCGGAGATAAGTACAATCTGTTTGAATAATGTCGCACTTAAATTCCATCCAATCTTAATTATTGTAAGGGGTTATCGTTGCTCTGAGTAATTTTTCAAAAAACATTTTCTTTTTCCACTCAATTTCGACACAACGCAATGTATTCACTGCCTACCCTTTTTTTGTCTAAAGTTTTCTTCGATTTATAAATCTTGGGTTATTGAAACTATCAATGAAGGTTGTATGTACACTATACATATTGTACAGTACATATTACGTATATAATTACAAAAAAAATGTGTTCATCAACTGATCAAGTGATCTATGAATTTTTATGGTGCTCATTGGTGTGATGTATACACGCATTTAAAAGAGCTATACCAGTTTTCTCTTTGACTGGAATTAAAACACATGAACTTGATATCTTCTCAGTGAAAATACACAAAATTGATTTATTTAATAATTTAACTCAATCAATTGAAGAACATCAATGAAATTTAATTTTATTTTTCTTCCCGGGTTTCGGTATTTTTTAAATTAAAGATAATTGGCTAGGCAGACAGGGGCAGAACTTCATGTTTTAAATTCAAAATTTGGTGGTTTTTGGGGCTGATTCGTTATATCAATTACAAATTTAATAGAAGAGTGAGATCATTGTGTGATATGAAAAAAGAACAACTTAATTGAGAGTGATTTTGTGTGGGAAAAGAAAAGGAAAGTTAGTTGGTGTAGGTATTCGCTCAATTTTTTTAATAACGTTCTTATATTTCTGCTAAATGGTCAGGTGTCAGGTGAAGCGGTGACTTTTGGAAAACCTATCCGATTACGAGGACTTTTCATGTATAGCGAAAGCAACATCGTCGATAAAAGGAGAAGTAGAATAAAATCGGGGATGGACTTTTGACGTTTATTCCAGTACCGAATGAATGTCTGCTTTTTTCAATGCTAAACGTTGCGTTGGTACGATTGATGACTTTCGTATATTCTGAACTAAAATTAAGACAGGTGGATTTATTAGTAGAGTTTAATTGTAGAGAGTTGGCCAAATACATGTGTTTTTCAAACCGCAAGAAAAAAAAAAACAAAATATGAAAGGTGTTTTTTTTAGAGGTTATGTTTTAAATTTGGCAGTATTGCGGTCAATACATTTTGCCATTTCGGAATGAAGAGACTAATGCTAGGTTTCCACTTGCCATTTTTTAAATAATGAATGACCTAGTTTTCTGTCATCGAGAAAAGTGACAAGTGGAAATTGCAAAAATTGCCAGTCATTCAACTGACGAACAGCGTCGGTCATTTTTTGGCAGTAAATTTGAATGAAAAGTGGAAATTGGCTGATTGACAAACGAAATGTCACTGAATGAATCTTTTGTCAATGAAGTGACGAGTAATAACACGAGAAAACATAAATAAATAGTACTATGGTATGAACAAATTCAAAAGGAAAAAAATCGAAGGCAGAGAATATCAACGACGGAGTGGAGTGTTGAATCCTCCATAAAAATTGTATGAAACGTTTTTATTTTATTTTTTATTTTATTGTTGACTGTTCACCCCGACATTATCCTCAAAGTATGTAAACACCCGGTCCCTCCTTCTTAAAGGTTTTCTTTGCCTTATATCCACAGCAGGCATAACATTAATTAATTTTCATTTCACAGATTATTTATTTTATTAATTAAAAAAGATGAAAACCTTGCAACACACAAAACAAAAATTTGACCAAGCAAGGAGGCAAATAATTTTCAGTGACAATCTACTACCAGTTCAGAAATGACAATACAAGTGGAAATAGCGCTCATTGAGTTGACAAAACGTTTTGTCAAAATTTCTTTATCAATGAAATGACAACCAATTTTTTGACAGTAAATGACACAAGTGGAAATGAACTGGCAACTGTATCAATACTGACAAGATTTTGATCTGTCAAACTATGTCATTTTAGTGACATGTGGAGCATAATGCTGGATTTCCACATGTCACTAAAATGAGATAGTTTGACAGATCAAAATCTTGTCAGTAATATATGCAATTGCCAGTTCACTTCCACTTGTGTCAGTCATTTCCTGTCAAAAAATTGGTTGTCATTTCATTGATAAAGAAATTTTGACAAAATGTTTTGTCAACTCAATGAGCGCTATTTCCACTTGTGTTGTCATTTCTGAACTGCTAGTGGATTGCCACTGAAAATTATTTGCCTCCTTGCTTCATCGAATTTTTGTTTTGTGTTGCAAGGTTTTCATCTTTTTTAATTGATAAATTAAATAATTTGTGAAAGGAAAATAGAATGAAAACTAATTTATATTATGCCTGCTGTGGTTATAAGGCAAAGAAAACATTTTAGGAGAAGGGAGGGAGTGTTTATATACTTTGAGGATAATGCCGGGGTGAACAGTCAACAATAAAGGTGAAATAAAAGGTTCAGCTATCAGTGGTCCTGTTGCAAAAGTGTGTGCTGATTTATGGCCCCGTATCGGATCAAACGCAAGCTCGATTAGAGTGTTCCATCTCAAGATGGTTTCAGCCTTTGGAACTCCAACAGCCAGAGAAACGCTTTCCCATGAATTATTATTTTATAGGACTTGCGGTTGGAGTTCCAAAGGTTTTCAAACACAACACCCCCACGTTGCTTTACAATTTTTATGGAGGATTCAACACTCCACTCCGTCGTTGATTTTCCCTGCCTTCAATTTATTTTTCCTTTTAAATTTTTTCCATACCATAGTATTATTTATTTATGTTTTCTCTTGTTATTACTCGTCACTTCATTGACAAAAGATTCAACACGATACCAAAAAAAATATCGATGTCAGTGAATGATGGAGTGACATTTCGTTTGTCAATCAGCCAATTTTCACTTGTCATTCAAATTTACTGCCAAAAAATTACCGACGGTGTTCGTCAGTTCAATGACAGTCAATTTTTGCAATTTCTACTTGTCATTTTTCTCGATGACAGAAAACTAGGTCATTCATCACTTAAAAAATGGAAAGTGGAAACCTAGCATAACTTCAGAACTGGTTCTAATTGTTATTGCCGATATACGGCCTCAGTTGTTTGAAAAACTTGTTGAAAACTAGACTTTCCCGTTTCTCCCTTGGGCTTCATTCGTGCCAGCCGTGGAGTCCATATATCTGAAATCGTTTTAACTCGCTATGGCGTAAGGATCTGTCATAACCAATACCATGGTAATGGAACTTATTTTTACTTGCTTTATTATGGCTTTATAGTTGGAACAAATATTCCAATTATTTATGTAACGCAACGTTGTTAAAATGGCTGCTTTGGCTAGCTTCGTAGTTCATTCTTTCACTACTACTTCCTTAGACCTTCTGGATGGTTTCGAGCTGTAGCTTCCGTTTGCTTGGGTGTTATTCACGCAAACAAGTTCTTGGTTCCCAGTTTCAGTTGGTACATTGCAATTGCCTTCATCAATTTAATTTCGACTAGAACTCAGAACTTCTGTTAAACTTTTGACATAAGATTTCATTGTTTTCCGATCTTATTCAAGCGTAAAGCGGAGGCATGATACTGACTTTCTGTCAAGATTTCGAACGGGAAACAGCTGTCAAAATTACTTATGATTTGTGAAGAAACCACTAGCTGGCCTCTCTTTACATACATGGACTATGTTGCTTACGATTTGCGATAATTGTGATCACTGAACAAGTTGATGCTTTGGGCCAAGTGTTTTGTGCATTGCTTTTTATCGTCTCCACTGTCGTCTACTATAGCCATTGTCCTTATGAATACAACTAGTAGTGGTAGTGGAATAGCCGGTATATCAACATGCCGGTATATCAACATATCACATTTCACATCTCTGGTAAAATCAACGATTTAAATGCAAAAGTTTCGGTTCTCCAAAAATCGCAATAGAACCATATGAGCCACTTGACCTAAATAAAACAAAAAGCTTCGGAATCTACTACTATTTGTTTGGTAGCCTTGGTATAATGGTTAGCATGACTGCCTGTTACGCGGGAATGTCGAATTAAAAAAGGAAACAAAATAATTTTTCCCTTCGCGAGAAATTAGCAAGTCCTCCGCTCAGATAGTGAATTCATTGCCATGAAAAGCTTTCTCCACTAGCTGTTTAGAATCGGCAGAAAATTGTAGGTCCCCTGCAATTCCTCACAAAGTATTCTTGTTAGAAATGCGTTGTGCCTCGGGCTCCCTGATCTGTTGCGCCACTTTATTGATTTATTTATTAGTTCAATTACAAATCGAAGTAGTATGACTTAATCATTTTTGACTCAACTGACATAAGATAAGGCAAAGTATTCCCGACACATTAACTTGAAAGAAATGTAACGATACAAAGATATAAATGCCCTTTGAAGACGAATAGAATATTTTCAATTGGGTATATGTAGGTATGTTTTATTGGACAGTAATGCCTTATCAAGAATATTGGCATATTTAAAATGGAAAGTCTAACATTTTTACATACGTTGTTGTTCCACCAGTGCACCGATATGTTACAGTCAAATCCAGTTATAAGACTATAATTTTATCTTTTTAGCAAGCATGTTTTTGATTTTTTCGAAAAGAAACAACATTTTCTTATATTGGATTCAGTTCGCGTAAAATTGAGGTGTAATACTTGTAATCTTTGCCTCCTCAGTTTTTGGGCTTTATTCGCCTTGCCTTTATGGAGCTTTATTTATGCATACTTGAATTGCGCAGAAACATTTTTTTCTTACTGTCTAGTCGCTATCACTTTCTATTATTTACGGTTTATTGTTTTGGTTTTTAAACAATTTACTGGTGGTGGAAATATCACACCCTAATAGTTGTAAAGTGAAGAGCTCTTTAATGTCTCGCGTCAAAGATAAGATCTCATCTCATTTGTCACTGTTTACTTTCCATATTACCAACGAACAAACGCAGTCAAAGTGTCTTGCCAACTTTGACAAAATGACCAACCAATCTATGTAGAAGGTCTCGGTATTTCCATATTATTCCATATCTATAATCTCTTAAATCTGGGTCAATAACGAAACGATTAAGTTCTTAAGTCCACAACGTAGAACCTTGACTGAATTTTCATTTCTTAATATCAACCAAATCTTACTTCACAGAACGTGTCAATCTGCTTGCAGCAACATGGACATGGTTTTAAAAGAATCAATTTGTAAAGTAAACAGACGTGGGTGTTGGAGTTCCAACTCGAACTTATCAATATCCAGCATGTAATTAACTTTCGCGTCAAATTAGCTTATATCATATTTAATATCCCAACCTGGTGTCACTTGCAATGAAGAGGAAGTTAAATGAGTTTCATCATAAGTTTGAATGAAGTTTGTTTTCATTGGACAGACAATGATATCGATGATGTTGTGCATGACATCACTATATACAAGTTTCTGGATGCCACTCGCTTTATTCACTGCAATCAATATAAAGAGAAAGATAAATAAACAAAAGTTCCTAACCCGTTTTCTTCAAGACAATTCTTTTCGAATTCAAATGTCTCAAACTTTTTTATGTTGAACTAGGGTAGAGATCTATTTTCAAATAAGTTTTTATACGATTACAGAGATCAGCTACCGAATAAAAAATATCTATAGTTGATAGCAATCAACGAATTGTAATTTTACGAGGCAGACGTGCTCGTGACATAATTTTTTGTGTGTTGTTAACTTTTTTTTTATAGATTTTTAAGTATTTTCCAACTAAAAGGTTTTTTAGTATTATTTGAAAGATCCGACGAAAGATATGGTAATATTGATTTGAATATTACCTACTTTATCGGCCTTTGCAGAAAGCATTTAATTTGGAAGCACAAAAATGAATACATTAATATGCTCAGAAACCTGCTTGACATCAATTTTACATTTTAACGAATTTCAAAATCGGATTGACATGAGTTCGAAGTAGTAAACGTAATTGATTGAGATAGCGACTTCATCATAAGGACAACTACTAAGTAGTCCATAAGAAAATCGAAAAACGTGACTGTATTGTCCTACAAAAACCTATGGTTTTCGGCTTTTGTGTTGTATTTGTTCGCTGCCATATAATATAACAACAAATGAAACTTTTTGCCAAGTTCAAACAGAAATGAAAAGTTTTCTTTAGTTATTTTGTTCTTGTGTTTAATTCTCTTCTTTTTCCTAACACCAAAGCCAAATAAAAAATTCAAAGGACGTTTTCTGTAGAGAATACTTGTTGTGTAGTCAATTTGCTTTAAGCTCCTTAGGGAAAGGTGTGGTTATCAGCAATTATAATTCGACGACCAGGTACTGGTTTTAAAAACCAGTTATGTAAAATGTTATAGAAAGCATTATTTGCGTTGGTGGCATCCATATCATTTAAGACAAGATCCCATTGAAATTGAGGAAAATCCGTATCCAGTTTTATAAAATCAGTTTTTTTTAAGTCTAAATCATAACTATGGGTCTATTGGCTTTCGCAAGCATTGCTGGGTATTTCTTAAATTTTCAAAGCATGGGTGATATGGTGACATCTAACATCATTGAATAAAGCGCACGTTGTCTGTTCAGTTAATCCATTAACGTCATTCTATAATATATCATCCTATACATGTAAAAAAAAGTTGCCTATTTTTAAACGGGTTTAATAATTGATTTAAAGTTTAAGAACTCGTTGAGTCGACGAAAGAAATACTTCATCATCTTCAAGAACCTTCCATTCAGCAATGGAAGTTTTCTTGCACACGAGACAACTTTAGGAATCCCAAATTTTAAAGCCATAAAAGCGTGTTAAGAGAACTACCCAAACAAAAGAAGGATCTGGCAACCCTGGAAAAGATTGTTCCAAGTTCCAAGCTGTGTTACTGCAGCTTTGAATTTTATTTTAGCTTAAATGAACAGAGCACTTTTTCATGGACGCAAAGTGACTATCACGCTGAGTCACCAATCTAAACTCTATGATTTGTAAAAAAAGACATTGTTTGTTTGTTTTGCTATCTTCGTGCAGCTTGCAACCACTTAACCTCAGCCCTTGCGAAGACGCGACGCGACGTCAACCAACTTCTATTTAGCCCCACAAAGATAACAAATACCACCAGAATAATGTAGTAATTATACTTGCACACTTAAATGCAGAAACAAAGACACTGTCTTGTTAAAAGAAATAGTAAAAAAAAAATAAGGAAACGTTGCATTAAAGTAAAGCCCACGACATGATGACCGCAATTATAATGACAGAAGCAATTGAGGCTCTGACACTACCTACTTGATATAATGACAGAAGACTTGTCTTTTCGTATTCTCGTACCTAAATATTTCAACAAAGAAAGAGACACTCTTGAGTCTTGACAGCCAACTTCCCTTTTAATTTTTTGTTTCCCACCCTTAGAAGAAGTCTTGTCGACAACGACAACGACTTCAATTACTTGTCACAATTTAATAAAAAAAAAAACCCCAGCCAACTTTGATTTCAAAATCTAAACTTGCACATTTGAACAGCAACCATTTCAATTTAAAATTTATTTTTTGGCATTTTAATATTAAATACCACAAGCTACGGCAACCATGTAAGATGTAAGTCTCGGTGATATCCAATCATTTCCTCAAGTTAAGTGCTAAAGAGCACGTAGGAGTTTGTGTCGGTCAGTTCAGTGTTTAGCTGTGTATGTCGTGTTGACACAATTTGTTGTGTTGTCGGCTTGGTGTTATTTCGCCTGGCGCCAAGACAGTCCTTCTCTTTCTCTCTGTTTTTTCTATTCGATGGAAGCCTCAAACACAGCAAAATGTTGATATTCCAATATTTAATTAATAACTCTTTCGTTTATGGAACATGTGGCTTGGCCGAAAATAAAACTTAAATTGACCGGTTTCTTGTGTCGGCTGGATGCAATTACTAGTTGCAGCTCCCAAGACAAGTGCTAGTACAGTAAAACCCGCTTAAGAGAAACCCGCTTAAGAGAAAAACCCGCTTATCTGAAAGAATTTTTTCGTCCCCGAGTATTTGTAGACCAATTACCTATTAAACACTCCGCTTAAGTGAAACTCGCTTAAGTGAAAAACCCGGATACCTGAAACATATTTTCAGTTAAATTTCATATTTCTTATTGAAAAAACTCTCTTAAGTGAAAAAAAATTTTATCGAACAGAACAATTTGAGCCAAAAAATGGATGGTTAGATCAGTGAAAAAAACGTGAAAATATTCATTTTAAGAAGATTTGTGGTGAAAATAATTCTGCTGACACAGTTGCTGCTAACCATTGGCTGGAAATTTTTTGGCCAAACATTTGTCAAAGCTACAAACCTGATGACGTGCATAATGCTGATAAATTCAGGGTCGGGTAATGTTTAAGGCTCTACCGACGCCGACGGCTTCATTGGTAAATAGATGTGAAAACCTTCAGGATTGAAGCTACCAAAGGGCCGTATCACAGTCCTTTTCATTTCTTATTCGACTGGAACAGACAAAATTATTTTTTGTATTGGTGTGTAGTCTAAGATTAAACATATTTTGTTTTTCTTTTGCTTATAATTTTTCTTCTTAATATGTATAAAGTAGATCTCATAATCCGAGATGCTTTAAAAAAGCACAATTCCTGTTAATTAATGAAGCAGCACTACAATTCGAAAAGTTTGATGCTAGCAGATCTGTATCTGACAATGATTTAGATGTGGAAATTTTGGGAGTCCAGAAAGCAACAACTACAGAAGCTTTTAAATCTCTCAATGTTCTTAAGCAGTTTTCTGATGGGGATCTAATCTTAGATGAAATTGAATATAAAATGATTGCCATTTCCGACTTTGTCGCAAACGAAAATTGATGACTTTTTTAAAAAAAGTGAGATTATTTTTGTCTTCATAAAACGTTCCTAATTGTATTCAAAAATATGAATATGTATGTACATAAGGGTGTGTCATTTTTTGAGTAACTCTTAAAGTCATTAAAAAGTCATCAGTGTTTAATAAAATAAAAATCTTAATTTCATACATTTCCAACTTTTAGTTTAAATATCTTCAGAACGGCGCACTCTATGAAAAAATTAAATTGAGCTTTTTTGTAGAGCATTCATTTTCCTACTTAAATAATTTGTCAGTGTATTTTTAAAATGCTCAAATGTCAAGCTATAAAAATAAGAAAAAAATTACATTATTTTTCTATGTTATTTGTATGGAAAATTGAGGCACCTCTAAATTTTAATATTAAGAGCTCAAATTTTAAGCGGCTTCGTTTTATACCTTCCTGAAAGTAATTAGCCTGTTTTATCGTTGAAAAAAAAAGTTGCACAAAAATGACACACCCTAATGTACCTACATATTTGAAACCTGAAACCAAACTTGGGAGTGGCCTCTTTTTGATATGCCCAATGTGCCTACGAATTAACCTACAAAAACTCAAATGTGATTTATTGTAATTTATGTAATATATTTATGTACTACCTATGAATTCCAATGTACAAACATATGTTATTTTTGTTATTCAATAAATTACTTTTTTGATGTTTAATCGTGGTTAGTTATTCAAACACTTTTATTTAAATTATTTCCAGGCAACTCCAAAGATAAATACATCAAATTATTTATTGTGTATATGAAGCATTAAACCTCCGCTTAATGGAACTTTTAAATCCGCTTAGGTGCAATTTTTTTTCACTTATCAGGACTCCGCTTAAATGAAATTTTTTTCACTTAACCGGGGTTCGGTTTAGTGAAAAACCCGCTTAAGTGAAAGAAAAACTGTGACAATTTGCCTTTTCTCTTAAGCGGGTTTCACTGTATTGAATTAAAGTGCCCCCGGACCGCCATGTTGATGTAGGTATACCATTGTGTGTGAGGCATATTTCGAGGGTTGGGCAATTGTTATTGGGAATAAGATATGCAAGAGAGATATTAGCTAAGGTTTGTTTTATTAAGTGGGATTCGTGTTTGAGTTAGTTTGAATGTTCTCAGATTTCCTGTGGACCTTTGTTTTAATATTGTCTTTTTTTATATTAATGTTGGATGCTGGTAGTTTGAGCTGTGAGGTAGTGAGTATATTCTGAGATATACCACATCTGTGGATTTCAGTACTCCTATAGACAGAGTTTTGAGTGCGTATTTACTTTTGGTTCGATAGCGGTAGTCTATTGAGTAAATTTATTTCAAGAGAAGAGACAGCTATCTTTTTTAAAAAGAATAAAAAGGAAGCCATTCCCAAACTTCAAATGTATCATTTACAAGTTTAAGAATAGGAATGAACTGCAAAACATAAAACACAAATACGAGTTAGCACAAAAATGTTTTTTCGTTCAAACGCTCTCGATGAAATACTTTATGTATTTATCTAAGGCGAAAACACAGTGCATCAAACAAATTATGCAGTTTATTCCATAGTCAAAAAACGTTTTTTACTTGCGACTAGGTAGTGAAATCTGTCTTGGGCGGCTGCAGAAGTTTTTGTCCGCCTAAGGGAGTTGTCCGTTTAAGGGAAATCAAGCAAAACACCAAATTTGAAAAATAAATAGCTGATGCTTTGAAATCTGTGCTTCCTAAGCGCGTTGCAGCTTCTGTTGTCTGTTGTGGACTTGCACTTCCAGATATCGGAAACCCTTTGCTTCGAGATGCACTGAACCATTCCAAAACATTTTTATAAAGGCCACTTGAAGAAATAAATCGTCTTTTAAGATGAGTGGCATTGTAGTTTGACTGCCATTCACTCAAAAGCTCATTCTTTTTTTTTCAGTAGATCAGCAACTTGGGTTTTTCCTAGTTTAAATTCTGCTGCTTTTTCTCGCATATTATGTCTACCTTTAGAGAATACGAAAAAAGTGGGCCCTACAATTCTGTCTGTCTGTATGTCTGTCTGTCTGTATATGAATCTAGAGCCTGAACTGCTTGATCGATTTTTTTTTCAAAATTTGTTGTTAGGTTTTGTGGAGCCTAAAGCAGGGTTTTTGGAATCGGGTCTCCGAGGCTTCAAATTAACGGTGCGTGCTATACAACCGATATACAGTATTTTACGGATATAAGAAAGTCTCATATAAGAAAAACTCGCTTATAAGATAGGCAATCGAAAGCACCGTGTATTTTCCTTTAGTATCTCTTCAAATTCAGACGTATAAAAGAAACTCGCATATAAGAAAAGCTCGGTTAAAAGAAACTCATTTTAATGCACTCCTTGGAAATTTTAGAATAAAAGAACACGCATATATGAAACTTCATGAAAATCGACGATAAATGTCTATGTTCAAGTGACAATATTTCGGTGAAATCCAAACATAGAAAGTTCTCTGATATAGCATTTCTAAGAAAATTTTATTTACTGTCTTTTTTATGAAGCATTGCCTATACCTATCTGCAACCAGAAAGAAATGCCGTTAAAAAAACTGACAAAACTCAAAAACCGGCAAAAATTGACTTTTTTTCTGTCGGGAATTTTATTATTTTGGATAAAAAGTTGTTCTTTATAATTTTGAAAAAGATGCCTTTCGATGGGAAAATCTGTTCTCTAAAAAAAGATCCTTGGAATTACACCAAAATTTTGCTTCGTTCTCGAGATATAATGAAAAAACGAATGAAGATGGTTTAGAACCCATGTCTCCGAATCGCACCTTCTAATTTAAAAGCACTTTCGGTTTTTTCTCTAAAATTAACCCATTAATCGATTCATGCAATAAAAGTCCATTCAATGTCGAGTTCCTTAAGAAATGACATAATCAATTGACTACTAATCAAGGCTGGCTTAATAGATGGAAAAAAGCCAGAATATTCGTTTCAAAAAACTACACGAAGAATCCCTTTCTGCAGATGGGAAGCAGCTCAAAATTTCAAGGATATTGTCATAGGTACCCAATTTACTAAAATATTCACTTGAAGACACTCGTATATGAAAAAAATGTCTGTGTAGGCACTTTGAGCACTTGTTATAATTGTGTTTGTATGAAATACATAAAAAACTACTAAAAGCGCCCACATTATTGTTTTATTCAAACAAACCTCAAATTGAAGAAACCTTTTTTTTTTAATTTTACCCATTTTGAATTTTTTTTAATATCATAAAATGTATGGGTTTTTGAGTGCACTTATAACTGAGTTTTTTTTTTTATTGTTTTGTTCATCTGTAAGAAAATAAAGAAACTCTATGTTTAGCAGGCATTTTCGGTAGAAAAGTTACCTCAAATTCAAAACTTTGTTTCGGGAAGAAAATTTGAAATCTTAAAATTGAAAATCTGGCAACCCTAAACCTATGAAAGCTAAACTTAAATAAAATCTTAAAAGTTGTTATTTCTACAAAAAAATGAAGTCTAAGATTAGGTCTCTATAATCAGTATTGACAGAGATATCGAATTTAACATAGGTCAGGGTAAACCAAACCAAGCATTTTTTTAAATTGTCAAAAAGTGGTGTCAAAGTTGAGAAACGAGCCTTACTTTAAAACAATTTTTTTCTTAGAATATGACCAAGAATCACACCCCAAAGGATAATACACGAAGTACGGGACACCCTGTATAAGAAAGTTTTTTCTTATATCCGAGGTTTTCGTATAAGAAAAACTCGGATATAAGCAAAAAAAATTTGGCATTTTCGGAGTTTCTTATATCCGTGTTACACTGTAATATACTTATTTTTCTCGAAAACGGCTCCAACGATTCCAATAAAATTTTGTGTAAAGTATTAATTTTAAGTTGTCTTTCCTTAATGTAAACTTTTTTATTGGAAAAGGTCCTAAAACGGTACCTCCCATAGGTAGTATCGTTTTTTTAAAAACCAGCTTTCTCATTAATTCCTTGCGTGATGCTAACGAAATTTTGTATTTTAGAAGTCCTAAGTTGTTTAAGAAAGATTGCATATCAACATTTGAAAACTTTTGATTTGAAATTTTTATAAATTTCTTTAAACAATTTTGATTTTTTGAAATGACTTCAAAACGGTACCTATGTTTTTTTTTAATTTTTTGTCAAAAGAACTTCTGTCAAGATCTTTAACTTTGCATACATGATTTTTTAAAAAATAGTGTTTAAAAAGAGTGAAAAATATAAAACCGATTTTGATTATATTTTCAGTGTT
Organism: Melanostoma mellinum; assembly: GCA_914767635.1. Taxonomy (NCBI): domain Eukaryota; kingdom Metazoa; phylum Arthropoda; class Insecta; order Diptera; family Syrphidae; genus Melanostoma; species Melanostoma mellinum. The sequence goes on along the minus strand of OU612059.1, from coordinate 145,659,726 downwards.
TATGTGTATTAGCAACTGCAAGAGAATCGCGTTTTTAGATTTTCGCTTGAATCCTTTGTAATATTTAATTTGATTTTCTTCAATATTTTGCGAGATTTAATTCAATTTTCATAATCATAATTATTGCGTAGTCAGCAACCCTGTACCACCAAATATATTACGAGCGAAAGTGCAAACAGTAGTCTTTCATCCCTTCTCTTTAAATTAAAAAAAAAAAAAAAACTAATTATAACGCAAGACTCATATTTAAAAATGAGGAAGTAGACGAAGCTTTTCACCTTTTTCTGTCCATTTATTTCTTTTGAAAAATCATCCGTTGCCTTCGTCAATGAGCTTTTTTCCCGAGCGCGTGTGAACTCGCTCTATGGATAATGTATAATTCATAAAACTTACATGATGTCTGCATTGAAACAAGTCATCCCAAAACCCAAAGTTTCCTTTACGCTTTTGATAAAAATATTTATTAGTTAGGTTAATTTTCACCAATAATTTAGTGCATGTTTCAAGAAGAACTCCGCATTTATCTATTCCAACTAAATAGCTGTTTTTCTATTCGCCATATAAAAATTGTCACAATTCGTTAACGCATTCCACTGATATAAAAATTTTACCGCCACCTACTGTAATTCAATCCTCATTCCTCACATCCGCATAATGAATCTCCAATTGCAATGCTTTTCTACAATACAAAAACACTTTTTTGATCAAAATATTGTGTGAGAAAAGAGTAATTTAATCGCAACGCAACTAACTAGTATTTGGTCTTTGGTGTTGTGTGACATACTGACAGGCGTGTAATTGCACCAAACAATGCAATAAAAAAATGAGACAAAGAAGACACAACATCGTCTCGGTCTCATCCAGCTTCAGGTGAAGGTAATTCAAAACTCTAGCCGTTGGGAAGCAAAAAGATACAAACAAAAAATGAATCTGACCACAATGTGAAACGGTTTCGGTCAACTTTTTCTAATCATTTTCCAATTTAATCAAAAAACTTTTAGTTTGCGGAGTAATTTCTCCGTTTTCACATACATAGATGCCTTTATTTACATATAAGAAGGCACCAGAGAAAGAATGTGAAAGTTTTCCTTTTGAAGAAGATTCCTATCAACGCAGCCTCCTGTATCAAGAGAGGCGTATTTAAATTTAGTCAGAATTGCGGAAAAGTTTTTTTGTAGTATCGTTGAAAGCGATACGATGACGGTAGTAAGACACGGCATCTAGAATTGGTGTCGGTCGTCGGGTGATGATTGCGATCCATGTTCTCCTCCATTATTTGTTTTTGTTTAAGTTTCCTAACTGTCTGTTGACAGTGACTGTAGGTACAGCAAGAGCCACGATATTTTGCACCAACTGTCACCAATCCAAAGATTGATAGCATTTCACATTTGACTTTGATATGATCGATGGAATTGACAATAGAGTTTTGCATTTCCGAAGCACAGCACGGTTTGGTTGGTATTCACTTCAATTTTCTACCTTCCATCCCGAAAAAAAGTATAAAGGAGTAAAAATTTCTTCACGGGACGAATAGAGATTAATGGTGTCGCGCTGAAAGTTTAGAAGAAGAAAAGGCAAAACTTTTCGATTATCGTTTGTATTTATCGAGTTGGAGTGCAGTAGGTGGTGCGCTGCTGAAAGTCTGATAGAATAGATCCTTACCGCGACCAATCAATATTGCGCCAGCCGCGATGGAGTAATTTATGTAGGCGACCAATTTTTTTTTCTTTGTGTCTGTTTGTGTGTCTTTATGTTTTTTGTTGCAGTCGCTGGCAAAAAGTCGACTAATCTTTTCAATCGATTTGAAACTTGATCCCCTAGTGCTGAAGAACTGTTTTTTGTGTGTGTGTTTGTCTCTAATTGTTGTGTTTTTTTTTTTGGATTTTTAGTTTGAATGAATAAGTAAGATTTATGGTGTCAGTTTGAGTGCACACACAATAGAGTCTCTATTTTAGTAGCGTTCAGCGGTGATGTAATTGAGATTTGGTCAGTGTTGTGGTTGATTAAGCCGAGTTTATGCATTTTTAATGTGACAGGAAAAAGAAAGAGATAACAATGAGATTGCAATGGATTAGCTAATCCACACCAGGAATTGATTTTGAGAGGGGTCTAGAATTTAGGTGTAGGACTTCATTTTCTTTTTTTGGTGTTAGCGATCTCGAAAGGGATCAAAATTCTCTCATTCTATTGCATGACCTCTAATACGTCGGAGGCTAAGATATATTCTTCTTTTATGTTTTACTATGTCACAATTTTGTATTAGTAAATGAAAAATGTACCTACTTTTTAGTTTTTGATACTGTAAATTGTTAAAATTGAAAAAATGTTAGTCTGGTTAGTTTGGCTATAGGCCAAATCGAAAAAGACTTGAGATTGTATAAGTATGTAGGTATAAGCTATTATGAGTGTGAAATAAAAAGTCAACTAAAACCAAAACAATTTTTTTGACGGGGTTCTCTGGATGTCTTTTTGGAACATCCTAAAACCAATTGAACGGTTCATGCTCATTTTTCTACAAGATGATTTTTGTCGTGAAGACTTCCACGGATCTTGGTACTGGAAATGCAATCAAGCTCTGGTTGTCCTGCTGTCATTCGAAGCATCTTCATCTCGATTGCCGTCAACCTACTCTCGTACTTTTTGTACATTACCCAACACTTTCCAGTGCGGAACGCACAACCACGGTGTATTCATTTCAAGACATTTTTCTATCACCGAAGATGGCGGAGTTTGCTCGCCACTTCATTCCGTTCGCTTAGTCGATGATCAATTTCGTCATCACAATTTACTTCATTATTGATCGTAAATCACAGATATTTAAACTTTTCACACTTCGAAGCTGCATTTGCATTCAAATAAATGTCAGAGGCATGTTTGGATCAGAGAACGGGCAACAAAAGTACTCAGTCTTTTTTGAACTATAAAAGCACCAACTACCGTTTAAAACATCCCCCATTCTTCAAGGCCTTGCAGTAGAGATGAAAAATCCTTGCTTTTGATACCTTTATCGTCTGTAAAGGCAGTTGGTGGTTGTGCTTTGGTCTTCTGTTCTTTATCATCCAGCAGAAAGTAAGAGAGAGCAAACGACTCCTCATTGGTGTTCACTTGTTGTGACTTGGAATAAATCTTCGTTACTACTGCTTCATACATATCCTCGATCATCCCTACATACATATATGTCTCTAATATTACTCGTTTTCTGAGAAATACCGATATTAGATATCGCCGTTATCGTTCGAATGCTTTTACGATGTCAACTAGAACAACATGTAAACCTAAGGAATCACTATATTAGGTCCATCAATTATTGTTAGATAGTTTGATTGTTTTTCGCAGTCGGCTACCCCCACAATGCTCTCACTATGTGACATCAGCTTGATAGAACGGCAATAAAGGCAAATTTGTGTATCTTTTGAAATGGTAGAAGCTAACTTTCTCTATATTGCTTAGGAAAACCATCAGGTTCTATTAGCTTGAAGATGAGAAACGTTAGCCATCTAAACAAAATGCATCCCTTCTTTTTTCAAAGTACATATTATGGTATCTATTCTGGCACTTTTCTTTTTTGAAGTACTTTTATTATTCACAAACTGTGATAGCAAAATTAACTATACCGAAAAACTTCTTTTGTCTCATTTGAAATATAGCCTCTAGTCCTTTAGAGGTCGATGTTACTGTATACAAGGTTGCCCATCGAAGAACTATACTCTCTAAGAATGTTGTATATTTTGTCCAATATTTTCCTAACCTCATGGTTAGGTCCTCATAGTTAGGGAATGACAAATTACTCAGCCCTATCACGAAATCCATTCGTAAGAAATCTCCGATCGAAAGCTACGTCACGAATTACGACAAATTGATATCACGAATTCCGAATGGAATCCAAAAAGGCATTGCCTTATATGCCGCTCTCATTCTCATTTTCGAAATCAGCTGTCTTATGTCAAACTTTTTCATTTGTGAATATTATTGAAATACCTACATTTTAAATAAATTTACGAATTCTTGAGCAATAAAGTGAACAAATAAAATAAAAAGTGTTTAAAAATGGATTCAATCGCCTTCGCATTCATTGCTGGTCGAACAGAATCATTCAGGCGAAAGCGCAATCTGAAAATTCAGAGGAAAGCACTAAGAGATGTTTGTAATCCATTTGACTTGGACGACTTAACGTAGGTACATACATATGTATTTTGATCTTAATTTTGTTTATGTTTTGGACAACTAAAAACTTACAGATTTCAAAGAAATTTCCGACTTAATAAACCGGCATTCCAATATGTTTTACACGAGCTGGAACATGAGTTGGATCCGGGGGTGTTTTCCTGTTCAATCAGTTTGATTTGCCGGCTTGTAGCTGTTATGCGATTTTTGGCAGGAGGAGGTTACCAACTTGGTGTTGGTAACGAATATGAGATTGGCATGGCACAGTCCACATTTTCCTTAACACTCAAAAATGTGTTAAATGTTTTGGAAAGAAGGCTCTGTCCTGTGTGGATACAAATCCAAATGAGCGAGTCTGAAAAAAATATTGCGAAAAGGGACTTCTATATGAAGGCGAGTTTCCCAGGCGTCGTTATGTGTGTCGATGGAACACATATTAATATAATTGCTCCAAGTGTAGAAAAAGGGTTGTATTACAACCGCAAAGGAAACTTCAGCTTAAATGCTATGCTGGTAAAGTAATTTATGAACTTTGAACCTTATGATCTTTATAGAGGTCAATTTCATTTAAGATTTCTGATAACAACTTAAAAATAAGAAGTGTTGATGCACGTTATCCTGGTGCCAATCATGATTCTCACATATGGAACCTTAGCAACGCAAGACGATACTTCCAATCAAAGTATCAAGAAGGTGAAAGGAATACTTATATTTTAGGTGTGTATAGTAGTAATAGATGTAAGTACATATATGTTTTACATTTAATTTGTGATTCGCTAAGGTGATGCTGGTTATCCATTGGAACCTTGGATGATGACTCCGTATCGTTGTGCTGAAGCTGGAAGTCCAAAAAGTATGTACAATAGTAGGCACAGCAAAACACGGAATGTTGTGGAAAGGACTATTGGAGTTTTGAAAAACAGGTTTCGGTGTATACTGGGTGCACGTCAACTTCATTACAGTCCACAAAAAGCGGCACAGATTATTAATGTGGTTTGTGCGTTGCATAATATCTGCATACATTACCGTGTATTGGACTATACGAATATTCCTTCCCTTGAAATTGAAAACCAAGAAGGACCACAGGAAAATAACGGCAATGGTGATTCTAATAATCACCAAAACATTGCAAACTCTATCAGAGATCGTATTTGCAACACATTTGTTTAGCAAAATAAAAATAAAGTTATAAAACATAAAATTTATTAAAAATAAATATTTCTTTCAATTCAGTATGAGCTAAAAACTAATCTTATTTTAAACCTTTCACATAATAGCCATAGGAACTTTTTCAAAACGGATCAAAATCATATTCTAATCCTAGAAGTCGCGGTTCAGCTTCTCTTCTTCCATATGAAGCATTTGAAGTTTTATTTCAACTTTTTTTTGCAAAAGCTCCTCTTGTATTTTGTTGTGTCTTCGTGTTTCTTCAATTTCAGTTTTTTTTAAATCACACAATTTGTCCATTGCTCTGTATTTTCTTCTTGTGCTTACAGCAATGTCTTCCATTCGTTTTCCTTGCTCCTCGTAGTACTTTTCTGTTTTTAAATAAAAATTGTTTTGCATTTCAATCTGCTTCCTTAAGAGGTTCGCAGTATCATCGACTTTTAGCTGAGTTGAGGACTGATTTTTCCGATAAGTGCCACGATCGGATGACATGGACACATCTACTTCAGATGGTTCATCAAACTCAGAAGCCACATATTCAGTTTCGTGCTGATTTGAAACTCTCCTAAGCTCAGCAGAGATTCCATAACCAAAGGAATACACGTTTCTTATTCCCGATGTGGAAGTTTGCAGTCCTGTCAGTTTAATGACTCCTTCCTCCAGCTTTGATAAGGAATGTTGTCGGCACTCTCCGCCACCAGTTGCATTGACTTCTTTTTTGTTGTCGACCAGTTTCCTTTTGATATAGGATTTCCAATCCAACCAAACCTAAAAGTTTTCAGAAGGATTTAAAAATACATTTGTTTTAAGTAAATCTGTAACCTACTTTTCTCCAAACTGAAGCTTCTTTTGAAGGTGGTCCAAGAGCGTTTAAATCGCATTTAACTTTTTCCCAGAAAAGATTTACTTCTTCTTTTGGAGCTTTCGTATATCCTTGCGCAATATCGGGCTTCTCTTTCAACAATTCATAAAGCCTTTTGTATTGCGATTTATTTGTTGTTTTTGCCATTTTAAAGCAATATACCAATAATTATTTTTAAAAGCAAAACGGTTCAAAACACAAGCGTTATTCTTCGATCCCGACACAAACAACGCATCGTAGAAAAAGATGGAGATTTTCCAGTTAATTCGGATTTAGTGATACCAAATCTCACGAACTTCGAAATTCGTAGTCGACTTTCCACTGCGAATGGAATTTGTAATAGATTTTTCGTGGATCGTAGCACATTTTCGATTACGATGGAATTCATGATAGGGCTGACTATGTTGCTAAACCTACTTTAATTATTGAATCGTAACTTTAGCCTTTGACACTTGCTCATCCAGCCTCAACCTGCATGTTAGATCTCTCCAAAAGAGTACTTTTAGGACTGGTTTTTATTGGTCTCCACTCTACACGGCCACAGTCATCAAATTTGACTCGTCCTTCTTTATCTCCAGAATTCTTTCCCGAGTCTGAAAAAATTTTCACAACAACAAAAGAAAAAATTTTTATTTACAAAACTATTTGATCTGATCACACACATTTCAAATAATGAATAAGTTGTTTTTGAAAACGGGATCAGCAACCTGTTTTGAGTAATTTAGTTGTTATTAAGTTCGTCTTTGCCAAAGATATAGGGAAGTTTCTATAGTTTTATAGTTTATTGTAGAATAGTTGTCTGAAACAGAATGAGAAAACGAACAACAGAGCCTATGTCCTCAAGAAATACTTTAACGTTTAGGTACCCTCTTGAAAAGACCGACTTAGCCACAAGAAACCATAAATTACAAAAGTCCGACAACATTTACAGTCAACGATCACAGAACCACAGAGCGCAGACCCATCTCTTAAGTAAAGTAATTTAAATTTTTATTATGATGGACGAGAATTTAATTTGCTATTTCACTTTCACTGATGATCGACGATGTAAAACTAACAACAAAGAAAATGTTACTTAATTTATGAAAATTCTTTGCATCTATAGAATAGCCCCCTAATTGTGCAATAAAATGTTGAGAACAAAAACGTTTATAAAACTCTAACAAAAAACCGAGAAAAAAAGATAACAAAAATTTTAAAAAAACCATGTCTGTGGTGCGGTCAGCACAGCAGGCTCACCCGCAAATACACGATGGATATGCAACGATTCGGACTCGCGGTCTATGTCGAACGCGAAGTCGAGCCTCAGAAAAGCAGCAAATTGAACGAACGCGAACGCTTTCGCTGAAAAGTGATTTTAGCAGCAGTAGTACTTGCAGCGGTAGTAGTGCAGTAAATGTAAGTAATAACAACAATAACAACAACAATGAGGTTGAGTATGCCGTCAAACATCATCCTATTGGAGTTAAGGTTGAAACACCAACAATCAATGGGGAGCCACTGTATTCTAGTCCGAATTCGGTGATACCATGTTCCAGTTTTCGGCCGCCATCAGAATCTTCTTCGTCATCAGCAATCGGTGGGAATGGACAATTAGACTATCAAAATTTAAAAAAGAACTCCCGTTTCTCGCTTGATTCTCTGCAGAGTAGTGCCACACCCAAAACTCCAGACTACCTTCCGGAGGAAGACAACATTTTTCTCTTCTCCGAGCCAGAATCGCCACAATATGCCCATCGAGGTGGTATTTCGCATTCTTTTGACGAACTTGAAGCGTATTCGCCTGGAAATATTTTCGAAATGCAGGACATGTCCACATCGGCAATTAAACAACGGCATCGACCTACCATTCGATCGAATACAAATAAGTACAAAAGAGCCCATTCCCTCGTTGATAGTAAAAGATTTATGAACTCTACTGCAAATTCAGCAACTACACATTTTTCGAGCCAGAATTCCAAGGATTTATGTACAAATAACGAACCAAAGACAAGTTACAGCTTTTACAATTCCCAAACAAACTATTACCAGCCGTTCGATATGATTGCCACAAACAATCGAAGTTCTAGTGCTGAAATTTTGGAAGAACGTCGTCATCGACATTTACAACTACAGCATCGTTTGTCCCAAGAGACGGATCGCTCCAGTGATGGTGGATGTGGGGATCCGGATGAGATATTAGTTGTGCCTTCTGCTATGCCAGTACTATTGAGTAGTGATAGAAGGTATCACACCTTGGGACACACACGTAGTCACACTGCGGGTGGTCGGATAACAAGTTCGCTCATGTCAGTTCATGGGACAAATAAGTCAGCGGGGAATTTGTATGATGTGGTGGCATTAGATGGTGACAGTGGTCTAATAACTCTCGCTCCGGAATATGTTGATCCATTGGATTTCAAAATCGGATGTCAGACAACGTTGAGGAGTAAGCCAGTGATACCATGGTATGAGCTGGCTATCCGAAAAGATTTCAAGAGGCAGAGCTGTCCACCAATTGGAGATACCACTAGTGAAAAAGGAAATAAGGTTTGGATGATTTTTTATTATTTTTAATATTAAACATATATCTTACTTTTATAATTTGTAACCACCCAGTTGATGGACGCTGTTTCCAAACATATTGAAATTTAATTAACTTAAAATTCAAGCTACTTGGTGTGAACAAAAATTCATACATTCTCATTGAATTGGTACCTCAAAGAAGCTTACCTCATTTGCAAGAGTTTTATTCGCTTTTTTAAATTCATAGCTTGAGAAAGTCTAAAATATTTTTGAATTTTGAATAATTTCATACATAATTCCACTACAGTGAAACCCGCTTAAGAGAAAAGGCAAATTGTCACAGTTTTTCTTTCACTTAAGCGGGTTTTTCACTAAACCGAACCCCGGTTAAGTGAAAAAAATTTCATTTAAGCGGAGTCCTGATAAGTGAAAAAAAATTGCACCTAAGCGGATTTAAAAGTTCCATTAAGCGGAGGTTTAATGCTTCATATACACAATAAATAATTTGATGTATTTATCTTTGGAGTTGCCTGGAAATAATTTAAATAAAAGTGTTTGAATAACTAACCACGATTAAACATCAAAAAAGTAATTTATTGAATAACAAAAATAACATATGTTTGTACATTGGAATTCATAGGTAGTACATAAATATATTACATAAATTACAATAAATCACATTTGAGTTTTTGTAGGTTAATTCGTAGGCACATTGGGCATATCAAAAAGAGGCCACTCCCAAGTTTGGTTTCAGGTTTCAAATATGTAGGTACATTAGGGTGTGTCATTTTTGTGCAACTTTTTTTTTCAACGATAAAACAGGCTAATTACTTTCAGGAAGGTATAAAACGAAGCCGCTTAAAATTTGAGCTCTTAATATTAAAATTTAGAGGTGCCTCAATTTTCCATACAAATAACATAGAAAAATAATGTAATTTTTTTCTTATTTTTATAGCTTGACATTTGAGCATTTTAAAAATACACTGACAAATTATTTAAGTAGGAAAATGAATGCTCTACAAAAAAGCTCAATTTAATTTTTTCATAGAGTGCGCCGTTCTGAAGATATTTAAACTAAAAGTTGGAAATGTATGAAATTAAGATTTTTATTTTATTAAACACTGATGACTTTTTAATGACTTTAAGAGTTACTCAAAAAATGACACACCCTTATGTACATACATATTCATATTTTTGAATACAATTAGGAACGTTTTATGAAGACAAAAATAATCTCACTTTTTTTAAAAAAGTCATCAATTTTCGTTTGCGACAAAGTCGGAAATGGCAATCATTTTATATTCAATTTCATCTAAGATTAGATCCCCATCAGAAAACTGCTTAAGAACATTGAGAGATTTAAAAGCTTCTGTAGTTGTTGCTTTCTGGACTCCCAAAATTTCCACATCTAAATCATTGTCAGATACAGATCTGCTAGCATCAAACTTTTCGAATTGTAGTGCTGCTTCATTAATTAACAGGAATTGTGCTTTTTTAAAGCATCTCGGATTATGAGATCTACTTTATACATATTAAGAAGAAAAATTATAAGCAAAAGAAAAACAAAATATGTTTAATCTTAGACTACACACCAATACAAAAAATAATTTTGTCTGTTCCAGTCGAATAAGAAATGAAAAGGACTGTGATACGGCCCTTTGGTAGCTTCAATCCTGAAGGTTTTCACATCTATTTACCAATGAAGCCGTCGGCGTCGGTAGAGCCTTAAACATTACCCGACCCTGAATTTATCAGCATTATGCACGTCATCAGGTTTGTAGCTTTGACAAATGTTTGGCCAAAAAATTTCCAGCCAATGGTTAGCAGCAACTGTGTCAGCAGAATTATTTTCACCACAAATCTTCTTAAAATGAATATTTTCACGTTTTTTTCACTGATCTAACCATCCATTTTTTGGCTCAAATTGTTCTGTTCGATAAAATTTTTTTTCACTTAAGAGAGTTTTTTCAATAAGAAATATGAAATTTAACTGAAAATATGTTTCAGGTATCCGGGTTTTTCACTTAAGCGAGTTTCACTTAAGCGGAGTGTTTAATAGGTAATTGGTCTACAAATACTCGGGGACGAAAAAATTCTTTCAGATAAGCGGGTTTTTCTCTTAAGCGGGTTTCTCTTAAGCGGGTTTTACTGTATCTTACTATTGGACTTTTAAATAGAACAAAGGCTCTAGGTATTCAAAACATTTCACAGTAGTTTCTGTTCATCTACAAAAACAAAGTTGTAAGTCAAATTTTTCGTTGCTTTTTGAATATACTAAGTCAATTGGTGTTTTTGAAAAGGTTGTATTTTCTTTTTAATAAAACAATTATTTTTCTTTAGATTCAATCCAACTATTAGTTTAAAGAAAGAACAAGTGTTTTTGGTGTCTTATGATGATTTCAACTAAAGTTTTGATTGTTTTGTAGGTATTCGTTTTTCACGATGAACTTAGAATCAAAAATAAAATATTCCTCCATTTTGATTTATATACGAAAATGGGTAAAAAGAGCATAGTGGTGCAGCAGAGCGATGAGCCCCAAGGCCAAGCGCATTTCTCACAACCGAACCTTGTGAGATTTCTCACAACTTTGCCTTGTGAGGGAATGGAGTGGACCTACAATTTTCTGTGAATTCCGAACGGCTGGCTTATCGAGAAACCTCCGTAGAACAAAATGAGTCGCTTTGCGCTTGATTGGGAAATATTGAAAACCTATTTCCTAAGTGGGTGGTTTGTTGCCCAATTATTGCATTTTAAAAGAGAAGCTTTAACAGAAATGTCTCCTCTAAGCTGCAATTTGAACACTTTTAACTTTTTTTGTGAAGTGCGGAACCGTTGAGGACCGATGTTATGCCAAAAGTTATTTCAATTATACCTCCTTTAGAAAATATCTAGGCCAGAAAAAATTAAAGAATTGTTTGAAGAAGTTTTATTTGCTATCAATCTCCTATAAGCTGCATCATTGGAAAAATCCTTCAGTATTCTGTGCTGGTTGAAAAATGTACTGCCCTCAATTGTTTTGATTTGTAAAAAATCTCACTACAGTCATCTAATTTGAAATTTTGGAAAAACCTCTGTTCCTCAAGTTTTTTATTGGTTCCAATTTTTCAGAATATATTCTGTTTGAAATGTGCCGTGGGTCTTATCTAGGCTAGACAACCGTATAAAAGGAGCATTTACACAGCATTTTTACAATTCTCCATAGAGATGCAATTTCAAAAATGGAATTTCGGAAAAATAATACTAAAGGTTGCAACCTTATGAAATGTATTTTCTCTTGTTACCTCATTTTGCTTAAACTGTTTGGAATTCAAGTTTAAACTTCTAACCAACTATACATTTATTCCATTTTTTCATTTTTTTTTTTTTTAAATAAAAAAATTTTTGGTTTGTGGAATCGAAAATAATCAAACACACCGTTTTAAAAATACTCCAAGAAATCAATTTTTTTTTAATTTATAAAACTTTCAAAAGCTAAAAATTTTCAAAGTTTCATAGTCAATCTCTTTAAAACAACCTAGACCCTTCTAAAGTATAAAAAAAAAAAATCGTGTCAGCCATAAACGAGTACTCAGTTTTGAAAGAACGGCACTAAGTGAGGTACCGTATATACACTGTTTTCGTAATTTATTTGTGCATCATGAGAAAGGCAACCAAAAGCTAGTCCTTGACACAAAATTTGATCGAAATAGTTAAAATAGGTGTTATCGTATAGGTTGTATGGTAGCTACCGTTATTTCAAGGCATAGAGACCCAATTCGAAAAAAAAACCTCTGTAGGGTGCCGCATAACTGCAAATTTTGCGAAAATCGCCCAAGTGGTTCCAACTCTAGACAAACACAGATTTGCAGGACCATCTTTTTTTCGTATTCTCGTATCACCATATCATCGTGTCATGTTTTATTATTTTGTATCACAAATAAAATTTTCAGCGATTGCTAAACATGCCTTACAGTACATATAATCGCAAGTAGAAAAATAGCAAAACGAAAGCATGGCAAGCCTAGAATATCAGTATTTTCTAAAGGGTGTTTTTTTTAGACGTGTGGCTTTCAATTTGGAAATGATTTTTTTTACCCTCTGTACGACAGCGGCGGCTACCTACCCGAAATCACTTTTAAACATAATGACAATCCCTTGTATTTATAATAAAACTTAGTTCTTACCCATAACTTTAAATTATATGCATTTTATTTATTCTTAAAAACTACACGCCTAAAAAAACTTAAAAAAAAACTTTTGCTTAAATATTGAATCGACTCAAATGAAATATCAATGGCTGTATAGTGTATATATTTTTCAATTTGTAAAATTCACAAATTATTATGAGTTTTGAACTTAAGTTTGTATACAAATTTTAAACATTTAAAGAAAACAAAGTTTCAAAGAATCAAATGTTTTTTTTTTTTAATTGAATGCTTTTCTCGTTTCTATTCATGATGATTGAAAAGTTTGGAAGTGAGATTGAGCATTACACAAGACTACCCTTGAAGTTCCTATTGATGCATTATGTATACAATATACAAACGACATAAATACTGCAAACCTATCCTAGGAAAACTGTTCCTTCTGAAAAATAATAACGTATTAACAGCAAACACTCCTTGTTATAATTACACTGTGTGTCCATTACTATAACATTAAAAATGTTTAATGATCCATGGACACTACCGTTGAGTTATTACAATACAACTTTCTAAATTCTTGCAAAAAGTTCATCCATAATGCAGCAAGTAACTGAAAGAAAAAGAAGTGAATGATTTATACGAGTCCGATTGTCCACCTGGTCACTGACTGATGTTAGTAATTAATTCGCTCGTCATCACATCGTCATTAATTGCGACATTTTAGTTGATATCTGTACTTAATTAGCCGTTTTATTTGATACTCACTCGTCACTCAGCTACTGGAATAAAATAAAAATTAATTATTAAACATACTTTTAACTACTTCACTCACCTAGGTATACACCTAAATCCTAAATGCATCCGTTCCACAACATCCAACACAGTGTTTGGACGTATAATTTAATCAGAAAATCGCATGATTGTCATCATAAGATCTCTGCAAAGTCCATGGTGATAATGATGAATGCGACGAAAGCCTCCACAAACCAAGTGCGAAAAAAAACAAAATCAAACCACTTTTCAGCGACATTTTCAGATGTCATGTTAAGTTTCATCTAGTCTTTTGATATTCGACTTTGTCGGCCTTACAAAACCAGTTTTTGAACGTTCAGGATAATTATTTTAGGAATTAGTTTTGTTGTGGTTTGTTAAAAAAAAGTAAAACAACGGCAAGGAACAGATGGGATAGAGATCAAGTCAGTGCCAGTGGGATGGAGTCGCATCGATTGGTGATGCTGAACCGTGAACAGCTGCTTGTGTGATACATTGAAGGAGTAGATACACGGCTGTTTCTGTGTTAATTTTGAACGAAAGATAAGATCAAATCAATCCCAACTTTGTAGAAGCAAAAACTATTTTTAATGAGAAAAAGGTTTTGATTCATTTATAGAGTAGACAAATGTACTATAAGATTTCCTTACTTTCAATGACAAATATGGGACTGCGGATATACCTATTCCTCTGAACACTTAAGAGACATATTTTATGGTGCTTCTTCTTTTTGACCCTATGATATTTAGCTCGACTGAGACTTTTGATGTGATAGGGTAAACGCACTAGTATCCGGACACTTAACTTTTTTCTAGACTTTGACTGCGACTCATTTTGTTACCATAAATGCCATTGCGGACACTTATATTGATTGTAAGAATATAGACATTTCTCAATAGTATAGTGTTCAAATAAATCATTGTTAAAATTAATAAAATAACAATTCAGAAAAGTTCCATTTTCGTTAGTATCCGGACACCAACATTTAGTATCCGGACGCTTTTGTTTTTTTTTTCACGAAAAATCACGTTTTTCCCTTCAAAGTGTTCCAAAAAGTGAAAAATCAAACTTTTGAAAAACCCCCTCGACATTACCTGGTGAAAACTATTATCTAACGAATGAACTTTGATCGCCTTTTTTTCGACGCACGCCGGAATAATTGCTGTAATTTTTAATATTTCTTTGTGAAAATTTTACACAGCATTCTTGAAATGTCACTTTTCAATGTGTTATTGGTTTTAGTAAAGAAATTTTAACTGGTTCATCACAAAAAATTCGCAAAAACATGCCTTTTTTTAACGAATTAACGTTATTCCCCTAAAGCAACGTAATACATAATTTTTTAAACAATTTAAAACATTTGTTTATTTTTTATTGGTATACTTTATAGTTCGTTTAATTTGATGCGAAATTTTTGCGTATACCTCATCAAAGGCTTAAGCAACATCAAAGAATATAGCCGTGCTTGTTTGTTCTTCTTCAAGTGCCTTTTCTACCACTTTCGTAGTTAATGCCCTTGGCCATTATGGAGTGTTAATTTCTGAAACCAAACTAATATCTCGGGACTCGTTTTCTTTCATTCATTAGCCTTTTCAGCACCAGTTTTCGAAAACTTTTGCAATGATTGCAAATTTGGTCATTGTTTAGATATACACAGATATCTGCAATTATCCAATGGTGTGGCACACATCTTAGTTTAAGGCATGCGTTTATTAGAATTGGAGTTTTCCGAAATCATTGAAGGATATTCGATGCATTCCTTTCAAAGCAAGGGCAGTGCTTAGATCTAATCTTTTTGATTTTGGTGTTTTTTAGATAACTTATGTTGACATGCTTCTAACTTCGTTCATATTCGTCATTTCTATCAAAACAAAAGAACTGCAACTGTGTGTGTAAGGATTGACTCAAAGAGTGTGAAAGATTTGAAAAGCCTTAAATCATTTAAAGATTTTGTCAATTCATTTTCCAAAAATCACAGTTTTATTTTCAAAAACCGTAACCCCTTTATGGAAACCATCTGCTTATCTTTATTATAGCTACAACATTTTACATTCGCCTTAAAAAAAAAAAAAATAAATAATAATAATATACGTTTTAACTTACAAGGATTATTCCCAACACCCTCCTAAACGTAACAACACTCGTCCAAGCAAACAAACTACAAACATGCCTTTAAAACGCAGTAAGTTATCTAACCAGTCCACCCAAACAACAGCATCAGCTCGAAGAACCTTCTCGGTAGATTAATTAATAAATTTTAAGTAAACTCTACTCGAAAAGTTAAATACAGAAATTTCGAGTATCTCTTTTCCCTATTCGCATCCATCGCAACTACCGCACCTATAAATCAAAAGTATCTTTTATATTTGCTCAGATATTTTTTCAACAAAAACAAGTCGCTATGAGATCTTGAGGCACAGTCATTTGGCTTTGGCCACGAACAGTTTATGGGTGTTCTAACAGCACACTAAATTTGAATCCATAATGATGTGACAATTTGGAATTCCATACCTGTTACAAATATCTATATTTGGTTAAGTATACCTATAGAGACAGACAGAGATACTTTTGAGAGCCTTTATCGATACGAATTTGCAATTCACATCAAGAAAATTTGCATAAAAAATATTGTCTACGCATTAAGCTTTTATGGACGAGTAGGGCGCTATAAAATAATACCATCCCAATTGGTCGATTGAGGCAAATGGAGCGCTCTCATTGAGTAGCTCAAAACAAAGAAGTATTACACGCTTATGATGGAAACCATTGAAAGGCTGTTTTCTGTGGCTTTTCCAATTTCTCTGTGACATTAGATACATGCGGAAAGGTTATGAATATCTTGTTTTCTTTTGGTATTTGTTTCAAGATTATAGCACTGAACCGCCTTGTCTTTAGGCATCGAATTCGTAAATCGTATCTTATTTCGTTCGAACGTAGGTATGGATTAATTCAATTCGCAATTGATGGATGGGTGACAGAACACGGGATAGTGCATTCCCGATTAACGCACTGAGTATCATCTGGGTCACGTAATTGTGCTGTGTATGTTAAGGTTACAAATAAATATATGACTATAATCTCTAGTCGCTTGTCTTACCATATTAAGAGGCGTTCCTTTTTTTGTTACTCAGTTGTCGTCGTAGGATGGAGTTTTATAGATATAAGGCTAGGCAATGGTAAGTATCGTGAGAAACTTTTGTTGCTCTCGCGTGTCTTGGATTGGAACTGCTACTATAGGCTAATTGAATAGATTTAAGAATGTTGCTCTGGATTAAGTGTTTTCTAGTCATTGGAATTGAGACCATGTGGTCAGATTGGTGGTTATGAGTTTTCGTTTATCAATCTCCACCCCAACTTAAACTGTGACAGGTTTTTTGGATTTCTCTGTATGGTTTTATGAAAACATAATAATGCATTTTTTGACGTTATGGAAGCCAAAGCAAATGATAGTAATTTCACCTAGGAACGCACATGACATGTACGTTTAAACTACAGGGTCATTCATTTCGTCGTTAGAAGTTGGTAGCGGTGGTAGAAGTAGTTGACTGTTGACACCTGTTAAACTAAGCTGTCGTTCAAAGTGACGTTTTGATAGTTAAAAGCTTGCCATTTACGATAACGGGCCGCTTAACAATCGGCAACGTGTTGAAATTAATAAAACTTAATACAAAAGTGGTGAATAAAACTTAGCCACTTTTGGCGTATTTCGTGCTGATTATGATCGATGCACGTTGCCTTTGAACTTTTGTGAATCATAATGCAGGGGAAAATCGGGGTCAGGTAGAGCATTCCACATTCGGGTGGTGCGACTAAAATATGAATCTCTATACTTTACTGTACGCCCGAAGTTGGGCTCAAGGTAAAACTGATGAGCATTCCTAGCGAGGCGGGTGTTGCGGCTAAATTGTTTCAGGGGAGGAATGCAACTGGCTATTTTTTCGACGATTTTCAAGAGAATCAATCGATTCTACGATTGAACTATCACCTATCAACTTTAACGCTCTATTTTGTACACTATCAAGCAGGTGCAAAGATGTTTGAGCAGCACCTGACCAGATATGGGAGTTATATTCCAGTTTTGGGCGGATGAAGGCCTTATAAATTGTAGCCAGATCAGAAGGGGTGAAGAATTTCCTGCATCGTCTTTAGAAACCTAAGCATTTAGCAGCGTTTTTGGCGACTTCAAATATGTGGTCGTTCCAACGAAGATCATCGTTTACACACATACCAAGTACTGACAGCTTTTCGGTTTTTTGGATGCAGGTACCGTTCATGGATAATGGCAATGGGGGAATGTTAAGCTTCAACGACAAGAGACAGCATGCTTATAAAAATAGTTGAAATTTGGGCCACTCGGCTGGAATATTTACAAGCCATTCGCGGAGGCCACTTGTCCACAACAATTATTGAGACATAATAGCAAACTCTTATCTTTATAACCCTGCAGTCGTCGTGCGGATTACTATTGTAATCCACTAATAGAAAACAGAGTACTACGGAATACCTGGTGGTGGTGATTTTTTGTCTTTTTTAGTACTTGCAGTTAAATAGTCTGCGTGTGCGCTCAGCGAATCGCCAGTCTCGGTCGTGTATGGTAGTGTTGCGAGAGCTTTGTGAAGTTGAGTGGAATACTATTGTAATCCGCGCGACGACTGGTGTAAGTATTTTTGTCAAACTTTTTTTTTCATTTTCATAGTTTCGGGTTATTTTATGATGTTTTAGATCATGAATATGTTTTTTTTTTATAAAATTAGGTACTTGAGCAATAATGTAGGTTCATATTTTTACATTTTGTGTGTATAATTTATATATGTTTTTTTAAAAACACCATGGAAGAAATACGTGAAGCTCAGATCAGTGCTTGGCTACATATGTACATACATATTGCATTCATATGTTCATCATGCCTGGAAATGAGCAATTAGCTTGGAGATTTGAAGTTTATTTAAAAACTGTGAGTTTAAAACTTAAGTTCCTTTTTACCCCCAAAAAAGCAGAAGTTTTTTCTTTTTATTTTTTCATTTTTGTTTGTTGTGTTAAGAAGAAACTATTTATTTTTCTTTAGTTTAAATAAAACGTTGTTGTGTTCTTAAGCAAAATAAATTTGAAAAAATTATAGTATCCTGTTTTTATTTGAGTTTTACATATGTAATCCGCGCGACGACTGGTGTAACTTTTTGGTGCGCGACGACTGCAGGGATAATAAAACTAGCTCCTGGCAATAACATTATATGTGGGTATTGAAGGTCACAATGCAGATCGCTATTTATTATTCTTGAAATTTTTGAATGGGTTCAGCGTCGGCTTTCACGACTGCATTGCATTTTGCAATTTATGTGTTTTTTCATGACCGATTTATCTGGCATGTCAATGTTACAGTATCGTCAGCAAATGTGGTCGTGGTAGCGTTAATATGCATTGAAATATCCCTTGTATATAAAAGATACAGTGTTGGGCGTTAGCCTTATAACACTTTCTCCTGATACTGTCAGGATTCGTAACGTAAAATTTCCATATTAGTCTTGTTTCGTATACTATTTTGCTTAGTTTTTTCAACAGCAGATTTTCTCATACTTTTGCCATGATTGGTAAAAGCGCTTTTGGTCTGTAAGATGCAACTTGTGTTGGCGACTTACCTTGTTTCTGAATTGCAATTTTCCAATTATTTGTTACATATCTTAGTCTTAAGCGTGCGTTTACCATAAATTGTATTTGGAGTTAGTTTTAAAGACTTCTTTCAAAGCCTGGCAGTAACAAGATCGTACCCAAGTGAATATTTGCTAGACAACTTATGTTGAAAATGCTTCTTAATTTTATGAGCGGGAAAAAGGAATCTCACGTTTGTCGTTTCTGTCCATAAGATATATCTATAGCTGTATTTGCAAAGCATTGTTCACCTTTTTGTTTCGGGTTTCTGATCCATATACCATTTTGATATTTTATTGGAGGGGCTTGTGCCTGTGGGGTCATTTCATACGCTGAGATACATTCCATAAGGAGTATTCGGTGGAAGTATCCGTCCGTCGCCGTCATCAGGCTTTTCAGTTATCTACTTATTGAATAATTTCTCAACTCAGATTCTTTTTTATAGTTCGTTGTTAGAACGGTTTAAAACTAATTTATCATCAGGAAATCTCATGGCTTACCATTTTCTTTCAGTTCTTCTTTTTTCCAAAATCGGTTCTTCTTTTTCGACAGGATATTTTATATCATTTTTGCGAGGTTCGAAATTAAGTTCAAATATTGCTGAGAGTCAAATGCTCTACACAAAAAGTAGGCACCAAATAGTTCCGTTCTTTATTTTCAACTTTTCTTGAACTATAACTAAACAGACATAACAATATAGGAACTTTAAACATTTATCAACTTGGTTTTAAATTTTACACATACTAAAAAATTTACCTATCTGATTCAGTGAACCTGAACTGTCTAAAGTGCCCCAAACCAAATCCCACACTCTTTTAATCCATTAAGTTTAATCGAATCTATTCGTAGAACAATTTTTTTTTCAATCAATTTAATCTTCACTCTTTGGTTTTCACGCCCATGTTGATCAAAGTGCGATACACCACAACAATGGGATTTCGTTTCTATGAACACAGCAAAAGGCGCCGCACACAAGCCTTTTCCACCCAACTCTTAATGCGTTGTTCAAACGCGAACAAAATTTCACTTGCAATAATCCTGCGGTTGCGATGTTATACTGATTGCTGTTTTGTGTGCCACCAACGGGCGTCAATCAATTCGATTAAGCCAAGTCACCGACTGTGCAACGCAAGTATGCCAACACTGAAGTTGTTTTGTTTCCAAGCACATGAGTTCCAAACACATAGTGATTAAGATTAAGATTCTTAAGTTGTGTAAATAAGTGCGGGTCCGTTTTGCTAAAGATGAAATTTAAAAGGAATTGAATCACTTTTTCAATATCAACCAGGTTTTATGAGAAAGTCGGCGAATTTTCTCTAATTTGTGGTTCGAAGAATGTTTGCCGCTTATGTCGCACCCAAAGCTTAACAAAGGCAGTCATTTTTTTTTTCAGAATTCAAGAACCCAGTGCCCCTAGTGTCAAATTTAATCATAATCCGTACATCAATGCCCCTCTGCAAAATGACGAGTGAAGATAACTCGCCCGCTCCTAAAATTCAAAAGACAACAACTGCAATTGTAGGAAGTATCCCCGAGATACGATTTGTCTTCACCGCACGGGAGCATGCATTGTATAAGAGTTTCCGAGTTTTCGCGTGTAAATAATTGATTTTCTTCATTTCAGAGATCGCTTTTTATATATTATAAATGTGGCTGTGGGTGTAGGTCAACCATGAATACGAGATGAGCTGTGTTTGATGTTGATTTATAAGGTAGAAAGTCACCCTTAAGGCGGACACGAAACAAAAAATAATGACGTCAATTTAAAATTTAAGACATACATGACGACATTTAAAGTTCTCAGACCACAAAATCAAATCAACAGTCAACACACCTGCCACAGTTTCAATGGCATTGACTTAAGGTTGATTACGCAGGTAGTAGAATAAAGTGAATCCACTTCAACCGATTTCAGATCAAGGCAAAATAGATGGGACAGGAATACTATTAGTTTTACTTCCAATTCCATCTCAAGCAGTAAAAGGTCATTGGGTAAAAAAAGCACGAAACATAACAATCCATAATGAGGGGAGAAAAACACTTTGAAAAAAAACATGAAGGTTGTTGACTTTTGAATTTATTGGATTTCCGGCTGAGATCGATGCGGTGAGAACGTTTTTTTTTTAACTACTTGTTTGTGTAATGCCTTAGAGCTTAGAGGCATTTTAAAATGTGACCAATGACAACAATCGGAGCCATACGAAAAAGCCGGTTTACAAAGCGAAAATGATAATTGTATGAATAATAATAAATGCGAGCTTAGCTTATTTGTATAAAAAATTAATAAAGATAATAAAAATGAGTTTCTTATTCAACAGCAAATCAGCTTTTCATAGCTTACAAATATTATTAAAATGTTAGCAAAATATCATAAAAAAGTCAAAGGTTTCTCAAAATGACAAACTAGCTCGCTCCATATCAGCCCCCTAGCTTAGTTCGGGTTAACATTCAAGAATGTAATTATGAAGAGATTTCAAGTTCCTTTTTTGTAACTAACGAGTTTCACACTGATATCCTTTTTGCAATCAAATGAAGAGTACTTGTACTACAATCTGAAAGGAAACTTATTACAATAATTCTTCCTCTTCTTCTTTGTGGCCTATACGAGCATCGCGACTTTAGAAGGATCCCAATTCTCTCACTTATTTGCTTTACACTAGTGATCCGTTTGGCGCTTACGGAGTACGTCGACATCTCCGCTAAACAGATAAAACACAATAGATTTTTTCTTTGATACGCCGATATTTGACCAGTTTGATGAAATTACTTGGCTATATGCAGAGAGCACAACCCATTTAAGGGGAATCAACTTATCGTGTATTCCATCCGAACATCTTATCTTCGTCACTTTTTCTTCGATCCCACCCATATTAGATTTCGTATGGTTATCGATTTTAGCTTGCACAACATGCAAATGCTCTAAGGTCTAAGGAATCGCTATGTTGCTTTGCTTTGCCGGTCAGTGCGTGGCCGTGCCCTAAGATAGGTATTTCACTCGGTATATTCAAATTAACGAATTCGTTTTGAGCCTTGCATCAAATGTTTGAAAATTAAACTCTTTAAGTGCCACTTAAATTTTTTTCCAACATACTATGTTGATAATACACCTAAAGCAATTGCAACAATTACTTCAGAAGTTTGCTGAAGGGTGTAATTTAATTTTGTAAAGTAAAAAAACTACAAGTTATATTAATCTCCATTCAGATACAACATACCACCTCAACACTTTTACAATTCCTTTTATCATTAATAAGCGATAAATTGTTTGAAAAATAATGATTTATAGCGATCACTACAATTATTATTATTATTATTCGGACAAAATCACCGCCATATTTGTGTTTTTTTATGGCTTGAAGAAATTAACATTGGCTTAAGACTTTACTCTCCAATGTAGTATAAAATCCCCGTTTGCGATGACGATATAGTGTTCATCCATGAAGACCTTGAAAGCTGTCAGCAGTGTATTGGTAATATCTCTTCAAATGGTTGGTTGTACAGTATACACGTTTTTTGTTTGTTTGCATGATAAAGCCACGTTAGCTGAGATTGAGTGAGGTTCAAATAAAATTCTACTAAAAAAACTAACACAATATTATAACCGAACAACCAGCTTTAGCGCAGCGCCGAAAACAAGTCAATTAACTATGGCCCAGTGATGGTAATCGTGATGATCATTTTCATTATCTTGATGTGGATCTTCGATTGTAATCGTAACCAAATCGCACGAGCTGCGTATAGAATTTCAAACCCAATACAAATTAGCGTTAACACATTGCTTTTTAAGATGCTTTTATTTTGGACGTTGATATTATACTTTTAACAAGCATATCTTTGATAGCAGATACAAGCTCATTTATGGTTTTGTGTCCCTTAACCCACTTCAACCGCAAAATACTCAAAAAGACGATATTTAGTGGAAGGTAGGTATCACCAATATACGGTCAACCATTAGCCGTGAAATTTTTATGTGATAATTATGCAATTCAATATGTTGACGCCTACGATCGAAGATCGCCCCGTACAGCAGCAGATCTTTTAAATATGTAAAAAAGTCATATAATAGCATGTGCTTATGGATTTCTTAAATCGGTTGAATAGGTAATTTTTGTTTTTTGTTGAGATAATCTTATAAGTGTTGATGCTTTCACTTAACGGTTTGTTTGTTGTTTCACTCGTTAAATTAGGGCGCTCTACTTTATAGCTTCACAAGGAAGTTAGGAGAGCGTTGCACAACTAAAAGTTTTTTTTTATTTGAGTGTAGCAATAATTTCGGGTTTCCCATGTCAGAATCCAATAAGTCAGTAAGTAATAACCAAAGGGTAAGCAAGGAATACAATATTTAATTAAATTCAAGTCGTTAATAGAGAGCCCTTTTGTCTAGCTTGTCAATAAATTAAAGTTCTCGATTAAATGCGTGTGTCTCGGACGTGTCTATATATGCTTCCAACGCAACATCACTTTACACGAGTCATTTCAAGGGTAAAAGAGGATGACGTAGTTCGTGTTCGTTAGTTTCTTTAACACAACGTTTTTGAGTAGTTTGAGGCGACAAAACACATCGTGTTACTCTTGTCGGCCCTTTTAAAACCAGACCATTGAGTCAGGTGATTGTTTTTTCTATTAGTCAACCTGAAAACGAAGTTAACGCAATCGTTTGAGTTGAAAACCTGGTGATGCTCCTTTTGGTTTTTAGTAAAGGAAATCACTCAATCATTTGTGATGGAATAGCCCGTTGTAGGTACTTCCGATTAGTTAACCTTAAAATGAATTTATTGCAGTCATTTGAGTTGAAACCCTTATACTATTGGTCGAATTACAAAATAGCTCTTTCTATGGCCATCTAGCGTGAAACCACATTTTGTGGTATTTGGACAATTATTTCTACACACAATGTTTTGATAAACTTTTTTTTACCTTTACCTAGAAAGCTTATCTAGCCTAGCACAGCCACTTCATAAAAATGTCTTATGTCTTATAACAAAAACTTGCTTCTGATGACTATAGAAGTGGATTTACCAATTGAAGAGAGGCTAAATTTGAACATCCTCAGTAGTTTGTCTAGAATTTGTCATAGTATGCTAAAGAAGAGTCAGCTTCCCAGAGAACTGAAGGCCAGGACTTTTTTATAGTTGTCTTTTACAACCATATGCACCATGCACACAGTCATTAATTTGCTGAAGAGTATTGACTTAATCGTCAATTCTTGATGACCTCTGTGATACTTTTGTAATACTAGCGCTCTCAGGGGCGTAGCGAGGCTCCAAGCCATGGGGGGGGTGAATTTTAATGAAATGCCGACTAGTCTTCAGAATTTGCCGACTGCATCAAAAAATAAATCTATATACATACATAAAATAGGATGTATGTATGTTTGTATTTATGTCCGTTATAGACTGGTTTCTTATGAGATCTTCAGGGTAGACATAGTTCAAACCAGAGATGGTTCCTTTCAAGGTTTTATCTCCATACTCCCACAGGAACGGGGTTGGGAACGGAAACCTAGAAACTACTGAACAGATTTCAAAAATTCTTTCGCCATTGCGATGTCACATAATCTCACAGTAAAAAAAACTTATATTTTATACCCATATTCCTACGGAAGCGGAAGAACGAAAAAGGGAACCTTAAAACTACAGACTCGAGCAACGCCGGGTGGCTCAGCTAATAAATAAATAAAACTATTTAAAAACGTAAAAGTGTTCATTTCACACAAATTCATTTATTAACATAAAATCAGTTTATAATTGCAATATACCTAACGATATAACAACAAAAAAATTAAAAGTATTTATAAGAAATAATATTACAATATAGTATTTGGTATGAGAAAGAGTAGGTACATATTCTTTGATTTTAGTCTTTAAAAATTTTATCATTATTCAAAAAAAAGTTCATCAATTGGAATTTAAACTCCAACTCTCCGGTGTTTTAATAATGCCCATTTTTTGACGACCTCACTAGGTTGAATATTATCAACAACATCCTTTGAGGAATACAGAAGCATTAATGAATTTAGCCTATCACTACCCATCGTCGTACGCAAATAATTAAGAACTATTTTAAGTTTACTAAATGACCGCTCACAAGAAGCCGACGTCACAGGAGCAGTTAACATGTAGCAAACTAGTTTAAAGGCTAACGGAATCAAATATCTTAATTTGATTACCTCTTTGACAATATCATCGAAATTTGAGCATTTCTCACAAGTAAAAAGAAGAATTTGCAGTTCCGATAAATAGCAGTCCACATCTTCTTTAAAAAAAAAATGGATCTAATTTTATGATAGATTTGACTAGTTCTATGTTGGCATTTGCTCTGGAAGCGGGTATTTTAAAAATTTTTAAGAAAGGTTCAAAAATGGTAAAATTATCTGTTAGATTATCTTTAACGTGCGAAATAAAAGTTTGAAGAACAATTTTGAACTCTTTTCTATAAAATGTTTCTAGATCAAATACAAAAGCAGTTTCAGAATTTTCATCAATTCTCTTTGGTAACCGACGCGTTCTATGATGTTTTAAAAAATCGTTTTCGGGACTTATCTTTAGTTTTTCAGCAAATGAATAAGAACTTTTTATCAAAGCATTTAATTGAATGTCATCATCGTTCATTTCTTGAAATAACTCCAATGTGCTTCGAATCAGTCATGAAGCGTCAAAAACGTTTAACTCTTCCGCCTCTAGACTTTCGTTCAAATTTTTAACTTTAAACCAATAAAAGTTAACAAATGAAGTTTTGTTTGCCAAATTCGCACAAAAACGCAAAAAATGTTTGTTAAAAACCCAAACCAATTGTATAGAGTGGAAAATAAAAATATTCCGTAGTGAAATTAATGCAGGTAAACAATTTTTTTTGTTCGTTTTTTGTTAGTTTAGAAATGTCAAAAATAGGCCCGTTCACAAAGGTAACAAGGAATTTCTCTTGTATATTTTTGACTCTGTTTACATGCTGGGGTTGAATTCATATGAGATTGTGATTAATATGTGAGTTGGAAAAAATATTTTGTTACTTGTTTCAAACGAATTAAACTATTAATAATAAAAAAAATAAAACCATATTTATGGAATACTTAACAATTACCATTTAATCAACAATCTTTCCAATGAAATCTGTGAAACAGAAAATTATATGTGATGTATTATTTCAAAATAGTTGTTTTTTGTATGAAATGTAGTGTTGTATTAACTGTGAAACATGGGGTTAATTCCCGATCTGTGAAGCTGTGAAGTGAAAAAAAATATCATTTCAGTTTTCACACAGTTTTTTCATTTTATCACTTCACGAAACCACTCTAAGCGATTCCCGATCTCAAAATGAAAAGTAGTTCTCAAACTGTGTTCTAAAATGTACTAAAACGTTCTAAATGGTAAATTTTGACAGTTGTCTCCCATTTTCCAATTGGATTCCAATTGGATTTTTCCGCACTTGAGTTCTGCTGCCATTTTTCATTTTCATAATTGAATTTTTTCACCGACTCATACGGCAATGAAAAGAAATTTATCATATGAAAAAAATTTGACATTTGAAGTTGGATTTTCACTAATCGAGACTCGAATTTTCGGTTAAGCTGTGATAAATGTTTTCACTTCACAGCTTCACAGATCGGGAATTGACCCCCAGGACCCTGATTATAGAATTACTAAGTTGAGACAAAAACGATTCCATTCGTGTCTTTCTGGTTGAGATCACTCGAGTCGGAATGGCAGTCGGGAAATCTACTTTGTTTTTCTACCTTAATTTGCCGACTTGTTATTTTTTTTTTTTTTGCCAAAAAACGACTGTCACAAACACTTCCATTCGTGTCTTTTTGGTTGAGTTGACTTAACTCGACAAATCTACTTTGTTTTTCTTCCTCGATTTGCCGACTCGGAAAAATCCCCCCCTTCGCTACGCCCCTTGCGCTCTCTAGGTGGCTATCACTTTAAAAAAAAAATCTTTGACCCAATTGTAAACAAAATTTCACTTTACTACGATGAATGCAACCGGTGCCGACGTCGCACAGTGCGTCGATTAGTAGACAAAAATTAATAAATAAAAAATGTATTTTTTTTGTTTTAAAAAAGTTTGGAAAAATTTGGATACTTTGAGCTGTACAGTTGGTTTTATATGCTTATAAGTGTCCATAAACTTCTGATATACGGTCCAGATATAATTTCATCTTTTGAAATACCTTTAGGAAAGCTTTCTTAAGAAGCACTAGCGGCAGTATCGGTGCTAGCATGGGTGGCACTCGGGGCGGCAATTATGGTGACGCCCCCAGAATGGACAACAGTAAAATAAATCAAATTCCGCTAATACAAATATTGCGATTTCTTTATTTAAATTCAAATAAGAAATTTCAAAAAGGAGTACAAAAAATAATGTATATATCTACATTCTACACATTCGCATTGTTAAAAAAAAAACACAGAAAATATTAATAAAACGTCTTCTTCCTAGCTTTTAAAGCAGAGAATTTGCTTTTAGCGTCATCAAAATTTATTTGCTGGGTCGCCTCATGTTAAAGTGTTAAAATTTCCAGATTGTTGAGCCTCTTTTCCGTCATTGTTGCCCGCAAGTAGTTTTTAATTAATTTAAGCTTAATAAAACTCCTTTCACATGACGCAACTGATTGTGATAAACATTTTTAATGCGAGAATGAGATTCGGATAAGATTCTGCAAAGTCCCATTCAGGGATGAATTTCATAAAGTCTAAAGATAACCAATTAGATGTTGTCACTTAGCCGCTTTCAAATGACTTCTCAACCTTGGTATCTCTGAGAGAAGTTCTGACTCTGACACCTCATAATAAGCACTAGCAAATTTTGAAACAGCTATTTTCAAATCATTAATGTTTGCTAAAAGCAAAGTATTCGCCTGTACAACATCAAACAATGGAGCCACCTCCTTAATAGACTCTGTTCTTGTTCGAAGTTCAGCGATGAATCGATGAAGGGACTCGAACATGTCTTTCCGTAGTTCAGCGCTCAGAGAAAGTCCTGCATCAGTTGCCAACTCATAACTCACCAGCCATTCGCTTTATACGAGGAATTCTTATTTCTGTTGGAATGTCGTATTTCTCCGATGTTTTTATTCCAAGGTTAATTGCATCTTCTACGATCTATAACTCTATAACGCCAAAGTATATGTACTCCTTGGTAGCTTTTGGGTGTCACCCCAAAATGGGTGACACCCGGAGCGGTCCGCCCCTCCCCCCCCCCCCCCCCCCCCCCCCCCTTCGCTACGCCATTGACTAGCGGCAAGTCACAAAGAGTTCCGTAGAAATCACCTTTCTCATGCAAGAAAATCATCCCGGATCAATGCAAATGAAGACCTCTTGACAGTATTACTTTTAAATTCAAATCCATTAATTTCTTATTTAGGAAAAACGGATTCAAGACTTGCAAAAGCGGACCAAAGTGATATAAGGCCATAGTGGATGAAAATTTTACAAATTTATCGTCTTCACCAGGTACTCTTTAAGGCTCGGCTCTTAAAGTGATCTTTCTTCGTAAGAGGTTATCTTTTATTTTTTATTATCTGTTATGCACATATGTTTTGTGGTTGTAAAATATATGTAAACTATGAAATAAAAATGAAATATCGCACGAGAAGTTTTCATATAACTAATTCTTTACTAAGAGTGGGCATGGTAGGTATTTATTTAATTGACAAAACATTTTTTGTCACAGTTGCATTATTTTCGAAAACTTGATTTTTGTCCACTCTGTACATACAATCGATACAGTGTGCGTCGCGCTGTTTCGAAAAAATCCCACAAATTTCTTTTTGTAAAAAACTACTGTAAAATTGTAAACAACATATTATTAAAAAAAAAAACATCACACATGTACTTTGTTAAAAAACGCTTGTTATAACAAAATTGTAAGTTAGTGGGGTAGGCGCATATATGTATGTAGTTACATTATACCTTCAAAATATTCTAGACAAACATAAATTAACTCCAATAGCCACTTGTTTCTTTGTGGATTTCTTAATAAATTTTTCTTGCGAAAATGTCTTTTATATGACAAATTGATTAGGGTTACCTAATCTCAAATAATCGAAACAACTATACCACACGTCCAATGCCTATTTATCCTCAACGTACAAGTAATTAGCCACGTATTCCTAGCTGCTATATCAACACTGCTGTGTGTTTTTGTAGAAGTTAAATAATTTGTTATCTATTTTCTGATTGTGTTATCATTTCTACTTAACTTTGAGTGATAACAAAGAGAACTACTCCTATTCTACTATTCTTGTTCTACTTTCTGCATACACAATTGCTTATCCGTAGAACACTATCGCTAATAGATTCAACAAATAGTTTTAATTTGTTGCAACACTGTTGTGGTGATGAAAATTCATGTTGTATTAGCCTTGTTATTTATTTACTAGGTATACATTTTTTTCAACTGCATCACTTTGCAGCGCTTTGATCAATTTATTTTCGAAATACCAAAAATTGTTTTAAAAGCCATTCTTGTCCGCAATAAATTGATTGGAACTG
Source organism: Melanostoma mellinum (assembly GCA_914767635.1). Lineage (NCBI taxonomy): Eukaryota > Metazoa > Arthropoda > Insecta > Diptera > Syrphidae > Melanostoma > Melanostoma mellinum. Next base: position 145,629,993 of record OU612059.1, on the reverse strand, counting down.
CATTTTCATTTTTATAAGAGCATTCGATTGATGCTAAATGATTTCACCATGAAATTTGATTGGCATCGATTGGATGAAATGCCGAGGAGGTTGCGTTATATTGCACTTTTTTTTTTTTGTTTTTCTTGTTTTGTTTTGTAAGAAAGTCACGCAATATTGAACGCAGTGATCTAATACACCATCATAGAGATTGTTATAGCTAATCAATCCATTGGTAAATAATTTATAATGTAATTTTTTTTTTGATAAAGAGGAAATTGATTTAGACCGAAGAGTTCAATGGCAACTTTATTATGAGACTTATTTTGATTGGTACTTTTGGATAGGTTTTTGAATGATTTGTTTGATAATTCTGTTGGGAGTTATACTGCAACCAAATTCTGTTTTTGGTATTATTATGATACGAAAAAAATTGTTGGCATCATTATTATGTTTCGTAAACTGACACCATAGCGTTTTGTCAGTGCAATTTGAGCCTCTCATGTAAACGTACCTGGAAAATCATTGCGAACTGAACAATCAACAATGGCCGCCAACCCTAGAGGGGAAGGGGGTAATGTGGCCACCAATTTGTTTTTTCGGTTTTATTTGAAAAATAGGAGTCAGAAACCTAAGAAATACATTATAGGATGCTTAAACATGTCATGTTGTTAGCTAGATGACCCGACCGGCGCGCTGTTGCTCGGACCCTACGATGATCCAATTGAAAAAATTAAGTAAAGTTGTTTACAGATCACTTAGCCGTTCACAATTAGCATAAAATTGTAAGTCCTTGAAAATCGTTTGGCCTGGAAGTTTCCATACATCTTTGCTTATTTTCATTGGCTACACGGCAATATTTTCCTGTGTTGCTTAGTGGGTGACATGTCTGCCTGCTTAGTGGGATATCGATTTCCAAAATTATAAAATTATTTTTTTCGCGAGTATCACTGGTCGAGAAGGAATGGAAAGTCTTTGCAGAAAAATGAAAATAAAAGGATTTACCCACAAATTCGGTTGAGATTGGGACATTTGTAGTCTTGGCCTAAATCTAAAAAAAAATCTACATCATAATATATAAACCCTTGTACAGCATATTATGACAAAATACTTTTTAATAATTTTCACAACAGTTTAATAACTGCCAAAAATCTGAAAATATTTCAACATAAATATTTACTAACCTATTGCCCTATTTGGAAGTCAAAGAATTTATCTCATACATTTAGATGGATAAACACAAAATGTGACGCAAACCCCAGGATTGTTTTTTACAAAAAAAAAAAAAAAACAACGAAAACAAATAAATCAACACGATACGGAAGGGCCAGCCAAGGATCAAGTGCCGTTCATCTCTCTAGACTTTTTTTTCATTGTGTTCTTTTTTTTTTTTTTGTATAGTAACAATCACCCGAATAATAAGAATATTATGTGAATGGACAAAAGAATCTCATACTCATGTCTGGAATATTTACGTTTCCTGATTGAAAGCAGATGTTTTCTATTTTTGTATCTCTATACACATATGCCTACTCTTTTTTCAACCCGCACCATCTAGAATACGAGATTCATGGAAAGTTGGTGTGTTTTGCTGCTGATTGTTTGTTTTTCTCCTCTCTTGCAATGGATGCATAAGTTAGAAGTAAAAGAAATAGAATAAGATTTATAAAATATTGCAAAATTCACACCGGTATCACCAGTATATTTGCAACATGGATAAACACAATGCAAACATTAGTACAATTTCAAACAGAAGAAACTTTTGCTCACTACGGTTCGGTTTTAGGAAAAAATGTTGACATGAATGGTCAATATTGGGCTTTGAAGATGGAAGCTTTATTTGGCCAGAGGAATTGGTTTGGCCAGTTGGCACCAATACACAACACTTAAGACAGGAGATGGATTGGTTGCACTTTTTGTGTTTTGTATTTGCCACATCCAGTGTACCTACATTTACGTCAGTTTCTATATTTGTCTCGTGCTGTAGTAGCAGCATAAAAGTCTCAATAACACAATTCATATGTACTTTAAACTCAGATTTTGGTGTTATATGTGTTAGGAAAAGGGTTAGTAAGTTTCTTGACGCCTTTAAATATGGTTACAATAAAATTACGTGTTTTGATTCTGGTTTCATCAACGAAAGTTTAGTGGGTCCTTAACCCTGGTGCGCTAATAGGATTTTGTAAATTGCTGATTCGACGAATTTCAAACAGAAAGAACAAGCAAAACCCAATCTGTCGGTCGCTAATTCATTCTCACTCAGTAAGCCACACGCGTAGAACTACATCGAACTACAAAGAGTCCTTTAAATAGCACTAAAAGGAACAAAATGCTGATATCAAAATAGCTCGAAAATGCCTTTCCATCAGCTGAAGGTAGGACTCTATACCACGGTTGTGCCTCCAACACTCACATGTCACATATGGTTCACAATGTTAAACAATGTACACAAAATGTGAAAATAGGTTGACAGTAACTGAAATGTAGATGCTCCGTATGACATTATGAAAAACAAAACTTTGTCTTTTTAAAAGTGCCAGGATCTGTTGAAGACACATTTGCTCATTCTTGCTCATCTGCTCAATCTTCATCTGTTCAATCTTGCTCAAACGAGAAATTCAAAAAAACCTGTCTGAAAGACAATATCATACAACTTTCAGACAGATTCGGGTTAAGCAAAAAGAAAGGCTGACCAAGACACTCATAGGTCAGGCTTCGTTGAATATTATTGACGCGTCAATCTTCGCGGTTGCTCTTCTCACGATGAGAAAAAAATTGACTACCCTCGATCGGAAATCCTTGTCGCGAATTTTTTGTTTTAAAATTAATTTTTTTTTTTTTTTGTTTTCGACGTAGTAGAAAATGTAGAATTTATTTCAAAAGCGCCAATAGAAGCAGTGTTTTCCATCAGAGAAAAAACTCACTAAGAAAATGGAAATAATGAAACTCAATCGAAGTCGGTTATATGATCCCTTAATTCATAAAAAGCGCTTTTGATTTCATCTCAGAAAAAATGTGAGGGTGTTTTAGATAAAGCGGGTACGAGTTGAGTCTCTCTATGACTTATTCTAAGTGTTTGATCCTACCGTTCTCTTGCCTCTTACTACTTCGAAAGCGATCCATGAATGCAAAACATCTCTGAAAGTGGTTGGAAGACTAAATTCTTTGTTTGAGCATTTGGCCATTACTTCATAACTAAATCTTATATGAACTTACGAGGCAAGGATCTCAGACGGCTTTCTTTCGACACATTCGAACTATATTTTGGACTGGCAATGTCATCGCTGAGGTTTTCAGTCAACGATTGGATCTGTCAAGAGCACAACCGTGAATGGCATGCCTCCGTTGGTTGGTATTAGGCCGCGTTTCCATTTGCAAGTAAACTCGCGGAAGTCTTGCAGAAGTTTCTTGCAGTACCGTTTGCACTGCTTAAAGAATTATTGTAATTTCTTCTGCAATAAATGTCTTGCAAGAAGCTCGCGCATCACACTGTCGCAATTTATTGCAAAGGTGTCTCCAATGGAGAGTCATTAATGTCGCAAGAAATTTGGTAATTTATTTGAAATTGTGAAGTCATGGCGAGAATACGTCAACGTTTAGGAGCTGCAATTACAATTTTATGGATAAAAAAAAGCGATCAACTTGGGTGCGCGATTCGATTTTAAGAAGACGGGAAGCTGGTGCCTTCTGTAGTTTACTAAACAAACTAAACATACGCTCAACAATATTTCAATCTCACTTGGATGACCCCAGTTTATTTGGAAGTTTTGTTAGTAAAAGTGGGCCCTATTTTAAAAAAGCAAGACACTCGATTCCGTGATTAAATATCAACGAAGGATACACTCCTCTTGACGCTGGGATTTTTCACATCCCATAAACAATCCATAAATACGGTTTACACTCGTAACCTTCAATTGCGAGAAAATTCACATACTCTCTTTCGACCAACTAGCCGCAAGTGCGATATATACGAAGCTGTTTCGGTAAGCTGCAAGAACTGTCGCGAATCAATGAAAACCTGTTTCAACCTGCAATTTATTGCACTCGCAAACACTCGCAAGAACTTATGCAAGGACTGTCGCGATCGAACTTGCTTCTCAGTTTCCACTTGCAAGTCACTGTCGGACGGACTGTCAGACATTTCTTGCAGAAGTTTTCTTGCAAATGGAAACGCGGCCTTAGATTAACTTTGAACAACATACAGTCATATATTTCCATTCCAAAGTATGTCTAACTTTGGACAGCTCTTAGAACAGTGTCAAACTCAAAATCGTATTTATAAACACATCGCTGTCTAGGGTACTTCTTACTTTAGATCTCTCTAAACTATGGCTAAAGTTGAGAGTGATAAGATCGAAAAAATAAGTGGTTTATTGGAAGTGCAAAAATACTACTTTCAACAATTTCATTTATGAATTACATTGATAATTTTATGAGACTTGGAAATGCTGTAACACAAAGTCAAATTAGCTGTTTTTTACAGCTACTTTACAGTAGTCCTACGTCACAAAGCCTTCAAAACCTTTTAGTTGTTGTACTCGCATATCAAAACACAAACAATGGTAGTACACTGATACATCATGAACCGTGATTCGTCATTCAAAGAATCCTGGTACGGCTGTGAGTATTTGAGTCCTTATTTAGACAACTCTTGGAATGCATTTCAAAGTTGGCTTAGGCTTGTCCAACTCTTTAGACACCGTCTAGCTGGACAGCTGTCTAAGGATGTTTTAAGAAAATTTTATAAATACGACTGATAGTGCACAAGGAATTGTTAGAAATCTCCCAATGTCCTCTAAATAAACAGGAACTCGGTTGACCCATGAACATCCCTCTAAGCTTGTTTTTTAATTAACCTCAAAAATATTGAACCTTATTCTTTTAGTTCAACATCAATAAACCTCTTCAAATGCCGCAGATTTTATATCAATGTGCTAATACCTTTCAAAGATATCTTACCACAAAACTTTTTCTTATTCTTTGAAAATTTTTGACAGATCAACTCCAAATCTTTCTTTTTCTAACCTTTCTCAAACACAACAACAAATCACATAACGGTTTGACATCCAGCTGAAACACCTTCCGAAGACCCAAAAACGTCGAGATCTAATGAACGTTCGAACTTGACAAAGCGAACCGGAACCAACAAAGTCTAAAATTAGCTTGCGCATGAATGAGAATCACTTTTATGTCCCATCTAGACTTAACTGAACTTGAAATATTGCTCTAGCTGCATTATTTCGCTATTCATTGCAAAATACAGAAACAAAATCTCTAGAGCGCCAAATGTGTACATATACATATACATAGGTACATGGATAATGGATGCAGAAAATAGAAGTGGTGAAAAAAATAACTGAAAAAAAGTTATTAGTTTCGTGAGAATATTTTTTATTTTTTATATTCATTTTCAAAGTGGTTTGCTTACATTAGCGTATTGTTCTACTCGTTTTTAACAAGGACTATGTTGCAATTTCTATTCAACACAGAGAAAAGGGGGGATTTCACGCTTCAAGCCATGCGATCGATCTGAAAGAGGCATGGTGTGTAATTCTACTGCGACCCAGGAGCCAGGAATCGCGACCAACAGTAGAGAATTAAATACAAAAATAAGAAAAAGAAAAAGCAAAAAATTGAACCAAAGGGTGCTTTTTGATGTGAAACATGAGAGATAGGGCTAAGCGAATGACTATGGGAATATTATTCGGTTCGGTTGAGGGACTTATATTTCCACTCGAAAAGTGACTTTCTTAAAAGGGAAGTGAATCAACTTGACTTGCACGTTGTTGTAGGAAGAGTTAAGGAAAGATGGATAGGAGGTAGAAGTAGGTAGTGCGGTTGTGCAGTACCAGTACCATATCGTTTAGTGAATAAAATAAAAACATGCCTTTAGTATTGCGGTTTGCGGAACAATCAACTGTGTGTTCTAATGTGCAACTCACGATGTTAACATTTCAGATTATTTAGAAAGAAATAATGAGCCTTTTATTTCAATGGGCTCATCATTTCAAAAGATGTTAATCATTCTGCAAGATTTTAAAAAATGACCGCTTGAAAAGGGTTTTTTTCGGTTTAATATTGGTTCCAAACCGTGCCATACACAGACGTCGCGTCGGTCGCCGGGCGGGGGCTAGTAAAATAATGCGGTGATCGGACAATGTGTACTTAAAATTCACGAGTTAGAGCGTTGGTAGTCATACTGTTGTAAGTTTCGAACTTGAAGAGATGATAAAAACGAGGGGAGTAGGCATTTTGTGTGTCCAAGAAACGAAATGGCAAAATACAAGAAACGAAGCCTGTTTCTATTCAGCTACAAAAAATACCTAAATAAAAAAATAAATAGGGTGGCGCAACAGAGCGAGGCGCGTTTCTCACAACCATGCCTTGTTAGGGAATGGAGGGGACCTACAATTTTTTGCCGGTTCCGAACGGCTAATGGAGAAAGCGCTTTTCATGGCAATGAGTACTAACAGAGGACTTGCCAATTCCTCGCGAAAGGTGATACCCGTCAAAAAGCATTTTTGACTCTGTTGGGATTCGAACCACGAACCTCTGGATTAACAGGCGGTCATGCTATCCATCACACCACGGGTACCACCTATACCTACAACATGTTTATTATGAGACGGATCAAGTTAGGAAGGGAATCGGTATCATCCTTGCGAGAGAGCTATGTACCTGGCAGTAACCGTTTCATGTTTCTTAAATTGGTGAAAGGTGGAAAGGAAAGGACCAAAATTTTCCTCAAATTGACTGTTTCTTTGGCTGTGGCATGTAGCGTCATCTTGTTGGAACAAAAAGTCGTCCACTTCAACATTCTTCAATTCAGGCACAAAAAAAAAAAAAAACATTAATCATCTCTCTATAGCGTTCCCCAATGACTGTAATATTATGGCCTGCTTCATGTTTGAAAAAATATAGAATTCCTTTGCCCATAGAATACACCAAACAGTAACTTTTTGAGGATCTAACGGCACAGCGTCTCAACAGCTGCTCGTCTATTATCATGACTACAAATGTTACAATTTTCTGTATTAAAACCTGAACCAAAAGTGAGCTTCAAGTGAGCAAAAGTTTCTTGTAAAAATCGGTGTCGGTAGCCATCTTGTTTTGCGCACGTGAAATGTGCTTGATTGATGGTCGTTCGGTTTCAAACCTTTCACGAGTTGGATTTTGTAAAAATAATAATAACGAAAATCCTTCCACAAAAACTTCTATAAAGTGGATAGGCATAGGCACAGTTCTAATTGTTGCGCACGATGGCGGATGGTCTCATTCTACTCTTCCTCGATACTCTGCTCCACAGTAGTAATAGCGCTTTAGGAACGCTGTCTCTAAGCATCTGAATTATCCACTAAAGTAAACGTGTTCGTGTTGCAAAACCGATCCATGGTTCCTCGAATTACCGACTGACTGTTCTGGGCGATTATGTCGACCGAATATTGGACGCACCGTTGGATGAGTCGAACGAACCGAACCATTTCTGTCTATTAATTATTCAATGCAAACCAATTTGAGCCTAAATCGAGTTACAGCCCAAATCTGTTTTGGAATGCTTGGATAAGTGCGTTAAAAAATTACATATCCAAATATTTACACGTTGCTACAGATATTGGCTACCATACCTGTTTCCATTGCTGCGCTAGAAAGGACATTTTCAAGCCTACGGAGACTTGAAAATTAGATACTTGTGGAACATAGCGAGTGAAAACAGACTGAGCAGCTTGGCTCTCATGAATATTCACTATGGGATAGATATTGGCGCAAATGAAGTAGTGGATACATTTAAAAGAAAAACGGAAGATTGATTCTTTAATACATATATATGTAATCCAATGAACCTTCTTTTGTTTCCATATTTTTGATATAATATAATGGTTATTTCATGCACTTTCATGAATTTTATTTTCTTGAAATCCCGCATACTTTACACCTGGCTACGCCGCGCCCGTTCCTCATTGCAAGCCCATTAAAAAAATAGAAATCCTAAGTTTGAATTTTGTTTTTATTGTTATCCAATAATTATTATCAATCAACTGAAATTTTTTGTTTAAACAAAAATTTATCAAATAGGTACCTATGTAGATTGCATTCAGACCCCCTAAGAGTTTTATTTGATAAATTTTCGATCAAAGGTCTTAGAACAAGTGTTTTCTTTTTAAATTCACTGAATAATTCATTGACATTATGACACCAAATGAATTAATTATATCATTTCAATGTTATGTTCATATTTTATTCACATAAAAAAATTAATAGGCGCAGAAACAATTTTCGATTTATGCGATGTTAGGTCGATGAGATATTTTTAAAAAAAGCTTTTTTGATTTTATAAAGATAGATTAAAGGTTTAGCATTTATTTTAAATCCCACATTTGGTTATTGATTTTCTGTGACATTTCCCACAAAAACACACGACATGTTATGAAATAATTCATGTTAGGCCTTCTTTGTAGTCTGTATTTGCATTTCAATCGACATATTCTCAATTGATTAGTTGTTAAGTGGAAAATTATTTAGATAAATTCCCCGAACCACCCATCAATAAATGTAGTGATCAACCGTTTTTTTTTCTTTTTCTTTGCATAAATAAATGCTTTAGAGATGATCGTTTGAATAGCAAGTCATAATAAATTTGCTTTGAAAATTGATTCTTATTCATGATGTTGCCGGATGCATTGCATGTGGAAAAAACACAGTCTTCCTCGAGGCAAGTGTTAGAGATCAATGTCAAATAGACGTGATCAAGGCGTCCATTCAAACAAACATGATGCGCTGATGAAAGTATCATTATCATGTTGCTTGACTAACAAACATCGGGGATAGCAGAAATAATGCATGTTTGAGATACTGTCAACAGAAGAAGTAGCAAAAAAGTGACGTTGATTATGTAAGAATTTTCTTAATTTTCACAGCAAAACAAAACTATCCACAGATATTCGTTTTTTTTTTTTTCTTTATTTATAACTCATATTAGGGTAGTTTAGTGATAATTCTTCTCCTTAGCTTTTAGACCATCAGCTCATGAGGCTTGGTTCTTCAGAATCTCCTAACATTGCCTTGTATATTTAAGACCGTCTAATTTCCGTGTAGGTATGACTTTTCGGTCCCTAGGATACAGTGTTTTTAAGAAACCCATTGCTGTAACCATTTTAATTTGATGATCAAGATGTAGATCGCTTTTTCTTATCTACCAAGGGGTATTTAATATTTCATGTACGGCTTTGCCTTTGGACTTTGTGTTTAATGGTTTCAACATAGATAATTTTTTGTACAGCCCTATATGTCGCAACGGACTTTCATACTTATATAACGTATACAGTGGCAGTACTTGTTAGCCTTATTAGCCTTATTAGTCTTATTAGTCTTGCTTTAACTTTAGCTCCATGTCTTTCATTGATTCCATGTTCTTCATTGATATTCATATCTTTTTTGATTGTTTTAGTTCTTTAGAGTATTCTGTTTAATTCCTGCATTTTAGTGTTTCCGTTCCGTTTGAGTGCCTTTTGAATAGTTATAAAACCATTCTCCTTCTATCCTATTCTTAAATTCAATTATCATCTTTTTTTCAAACTTATTCTATTTTAGTTCATATCTGCGTATTTAAATTAAAAACTTCGTCAAAACTATCTGCTTGATGGTGTAGTCGTCTAGCAGAGCGGTCTTTTAGTGCAATTCATATTGCATGTCACAAGGAAAAATCCGCTTGAGGAATAATAGCTTACTTCAAAATTCGTTCTACATCCAATCACCATCCTTTTATTAGCTTTTTCGAATACTTTGTAAAGCTCTCCAAAACTCTTTACTCCAACTATTTTAGAGCTTAGACAGATGAGTCCTTCTCTTTCCCGTAGGAATATGGGGATGAAATATAGCCTGTGTCTTTTCCCAAGCTCTAGAAGACCATTATCTGTTCCAAATAGCATTCAATTTGGCTTAGTAGTTTTGGAGCCTTTTCAATATAAACTATAAGACCTCATTCCCGTTCCGAAATAACATATGACCTATGTTACTTCCTTGGCTAAAGACCATATCTGTTCCCAATTTCATTCAAATCTTCTTAATGGTTTTGGAGCTATTAAATCCAAAAAACCAAAATTGGTACAAGCGATTTTGGTCTGTACGATGTTATTTCTGTTGGTGGCTTCCTTTGTTTAGGTATAGCAATGATTTTGCAATTTTTCAATAATGACATCTAAGTTTAAGGCATACGTTTATTATAAATTGAAGTTGTTTGAAGGATATGGATAACATTTCTTTCAGGTTTTGAAAGAGAACTTCGTCGTTTCCATCAACAAACTATTAAGGATCTGTAACTGTACTTGCTAAAATGTATTAAACACATTCGCGAGATTTTTAGTGAAGGGATAAGATTTTTGTTTCGAATTTTCGATCAATAAGTTATGGCGGTCGTAAACCGCCATATCGTCTGCCATAGCTTTCTATTTCTCAAACTCTGTTTTTTCCAAAATCAGCTTTTTATTTTGAGCAGTCCTACATGTCCCATTTTTCTGGCCCGTACTGTGTCCCACTTATTTTCATATCAATTCGATGAAATACAGAGACCTCGACCAACTCCAATCATATTGCATCGTCTTTCTAAAGAAGAGAACAACATTTACAAGACACCTCAATAGGTTTGCTAATGAGTCGGTATGTCTACAACAAACAGCTTGTGTAGGTAGGTACTGTATGCAGTTGGAAGATTGATATAAGCACTACATGTAAATTTATTAAGCTTAATGACTCGTTTTAACATTTTGACGCAATTTTTTGTGAAAATGACTGTGTGCGGTATTTTTTGTTTCTTAATTTAGCTAAATGTTTATTAGCATATTTGTCCAAACATCTAACCATTTTCCAGTCGGTAATTTAAATGTTAATTATTTAATTGATCAATGTATAGACAGATCTTACTGCTGAGTGATGTCGAGCCTGAAATGGAATCAATAAATTTTTTGGCAATTACCTATACACAAATTTACAATAGAAACTCCAAATGTAGTCTTATTTTATTTTTATAAATAAACAATGCAGCAGATGATTTTGTTTGAACAGCACCAACTTGACCCATATTTGATTCGCAAGACTCATTCGCACCATGCCAGACATACACAAGCCATCAAAACAAGACCAAATCGCCCACTCGCAATAATGACTCACTTAAGACTTTATGACCAGTGTATGTTTGGAATTGTATATCTGAATCTTTTAGCAGCAAAATGCAATTTGCAGTTGTAATGGTCCGCAATAAATTAATGTAACACTTTTTTTTTATTCATTTTTCATGGCTTCCGCTTGGCTTACTTCCTTGTAAAAAAAACGACGAAGCAATGTGGTCGGCGCGGCGGCCAAATGCGGTTTTGCCTTCTTTACTATGACCGCTCCAAAATAAACTATGCTGAAAAATGAAGGAAATAAATTGCTAATAATCGCTATATCTCCACACTCGTATAATATTCTCGACTTTTCTTGATTCATGATTCTCGCTGGGCTACAGCTCATTTCCGTTTTGCCAGCTATTGCCATTGTGCCGCCAAACCATTGCTGTTTTCATTTTGGGTAAAAGTAGAGGACATACAGAAATGAAAAGAAAAAATATATACAGAACAAATCCTTATGCGTATGAGAATTGGTGGTTTTGGTTTTGTGTTCGTTGTACAGTTTTTATAGCGAGATCAGCTTAATCGTGAAAATGGTATGGTGGTACCTACTCCTTTACATCCGCAGATGTATGTTTTTTTTGTCTTGGCAATTAAATTGAAAAATAACACATTTTGGGGAAGAAGTTGTTAATTGAGTGGTTAGTTCCAAATTCTTCTTTGTTCAATAAGCTTTGGAGGGGCCACGTCTGACAATATTTCTGTTGTACTGGGTACGTTCAAGAACCTATCCGATAGGCTCTCGGATAAAATAGAAAAATTCAACATGCAACAGGTAAAGAATTAATTTTTTATTATTTTCAACTAAAATGACTCTGAAGCTGAAATTTTTGTACACGAAAATAAAAAACCAACATGAAAAGTACTAAAAATAAATTTTCTATCACTTGGCTAGAAAGGAATACCAAAAATTCTCGTATCCATATAAATAGCCAGATTTCAGCAGTTCCAGCAGCTTTGATGTTTAGTCAAAACAAGAAATTTTTGTTTAGCTATTACAAGAAACTTTCTTTTGTATATCAAACGCTCTGAAATCCAATCTAAACCAGGAATTCCATCTCTAGCAACTTTCAAGCTTCAGCGATACAAATTTGTGGAAGGATATGTCTCTTCTATCTTTCTGTCTCAATAACTAATTTTACGTTTTGAAATTTGTGTATATTCGACAGCTCAACAAGTCACGGAATCGTCACGGGTCACGCAATCAAAAATGATCAATGAACAATGAAATGAAAATGAACAATGCTATACAAAAAACACAAAATCAGAGTAAAGGAATCAATCGAGCGTACGAGAACAAAAAAGACAATAGCTATACTCCGCGCCCGCCGGTTAACACTTTTAATCACATTAACATAAGCACTTTGGTCACCTTTCAACATTTCCGCTCAACTAGATGGCGTAGATGCCATTTGGCTGAATCGCCTCAACTAAAGACAAACAGTCACAAATAAAAGAAACAAAATCAGTGGTTGTTGTTAAAGAAGTAAAAACGAAAACAAAGACGATGTCACGCACATTAATATTCTGCGAAAGCATTTTTTCACTTTGGACAAACACGAGTGGCTTTGATCTAAGCCCTCTCGCCTTTTGTCATGTTATCCATTCTACCACAAACTGAATTCATAGGAAGACACAGTAAAAACCTAGGTTCAATTTGCCTAGTTGAGACACTTGTTGATTTAGGCGCTTAAATTGAAATTGGGTTTATACGATAATGTCTTTTGTTGCATCGAATCACTGGGTGAGACTACTTTAATTAAATATTCCAATTCCAGTTTTGAAAATAGTTATCACAAAAATGTTCGACTTTTTGAAATTTTTGCTTAAATCGATCATGTAAGTTTTTCGGTTACTTTTCGAGAACTGCTCACGAAGAAATTGTTTGTGGCACTAGAAGATGATGTTCTATCTGCGTTTTATTGAACATAAACGAATGGAGCGAGTAACTATAGATGGTCTGCCCTCACCGCCAGACCGCGTTCTGTTTGGCAGAGTTTTGTGAAATCGCAATAATTCAGGCCCTGGATTCTGCAACTTTTTGAAAGACTGTAACTAACCAAGAAAAAATACCAAAATTTATAAGAACAGAGCAAGATAGTTATCCTTCAATCACTGAAAGCATAGTTCTTAAAACGTAAAAGCTGTATTAGTTAAATGATCATAATTCTCATTTGTGGCCCTCAAACATCACTGCGCATATACTTGATACGGCTCAAAACCGAGCTTTAAGACTGATAGGTGATAGTTCAATTGTAGGATCGAACGTTAGTTGCCTTACTCTTTTTTATTGCTTTTGTTTATCAAATTACCGCTCATAAGAAGCTGATCACAGGAGCAGTTAACTAACATGTAGCATCAAACAAGTTTGAAGGCCAGTAAAATCACATTTCTTAATTAAGATACATCCTTGGCAATATCGAAAAGCAAAAAGAAGTTCCGATAAGTAGAATCGTTCCAAAATAATAAAATTATCTTTAGCGTAGTAAAATTTTGAAGAACCATTTGGGAAACCTTTCCTATAAAATGTTTCCAAATCAAATGCAAAGGCGGTTTGACAATTTTCAGAATTTTTTTACCGATTCTTTTGTGTTTTCAAAAGTCTTTTCAATTTCTTTTTCGGTCGATCGTTTCGGGTAATTCAAATAATTGATAGAAATATTGAGTAAAATAGGCGAATCTATCTATCCATTGAATGAGTGAGGATTGAATCGCTCGCTGTATATGAACGACTGACACAGCTTACTTCTCAAAGATCGTATTTATATAATTGGCAAAAAGAGAACGAGAACAACTGTGTAAAGCCTCTTGCGAACCTTTTTTTTTTGTTCGAAAAATCGAACAGCACAATCATTTCAACTCCCGAGTCCCGAGTTTCTGTGTTAAATTTACTCAACAATTCTACTTTGTTCTTCTTCCTTGATTTGCCGGCTTTTTTGTTCAGCAAATCGCCCCATATAAACACTCCATGTCGTGTCTTTTATTTTATTTTTCGTTTTGATTTGTCGACTCTGAAAAATTGTGGGGATGATACACACTCCCTCCCCCTTCATCCCTCCTCATCAATGTGTGTAATGTATTTTATTTCATTCTCTTCCTCCGGCCAGTTTTTTCCTATACACTTAAGTCTTTGTTTTTATATCGTGAGGTAACGCATTTTCGTTTCATTGAGTTTCAAATCACAACCATTCCAAAGAAAGTTTCACTAAAAAAAAGTTATGAAATTGCAGAAAAGACAAGAAGTTGTAATAAAAGCCAACTTATTAAAAAAATTGCTATTTCAAAAATGTTGAAAACATTGATT